>JAHFWF010000013.1:0-722043 GCA_022545495.1 Chrysanthemum lavandulifolium
TTTGAGCCAAAGTTTTCTAAACCCTTCGTTTTCACATAAAACACTAAAACAAGTATAAGTGATTTTATGATTTAGTAATACATATGTACAACAACTAGTGTTTACATATTGGGTAAATATATACATAACTAGTATGTATTATAATGGGTAATGTAAATGGGTAGAAACTTAAGTATCTTGACCCATTGACCAAATACTTTGAATGTAGTTGGGTATAACCCAAAGTACATGACCCATACCCATGGAGCAAGACCCATAACCTATTGCATGACATCATGCTTAAGTCATATGGATATTATCCATGACCAATGGTTTTAACCCTGACCCTGGACTAGATGCATTGCATCTTGTAGATACATTATCTACTTGGATACCCATGATCCATAACCCATGAACCATGACCCAAAACCCGTGGGCAAAGGGCGTCCACGGATCCCGTGAACATTGGACGGATCCCCAGTGAGGATCCGTGGCGATAACTATTTTTCCTCTATAAATAGTGAGCCATTTCTTCATTGTTTCTTACCTTTTCTCACATATTTTCCTTTGAGTCTTAAACTCTCTAACCTCGAGATCCAAGTGATCTATGTATGTAGTTTTGTTTTGTGTGATTCTCTAGGTTCTCTTAAAGGCGAGATCACCATCTTTTGAAACGACAGCTTAAGTCCATGATTTGCCATGCTTCGTTATCATCAAGACTCTTGAGGTTCTCTTGTTGATGGTTCTCTTCTTTCTCATAAGTGTAGAGTTGAAGAAATTAGTGAAAGATGTCTAAAGAGTCAAGCGAAGACATTAGTGAAAGGTGTCGAATGTCCGTATTGAAAGCACTAGTGAAGGGTGCTTAGAAGTCGAGGCTAAAGGCATTAGTGAAGGGTGCCTAGAAGTCGAGGCACAAGGCATTAGTGAAAGGTGCCTTAAGATCGAGTCAAAGGCGTTAGTGAAAGGTGCCTAAGGTGTACATTCGATATGGTGTGTTCGATGTACAAGATAGATTAGTATTGTGTCAAAGGATATTGATATCCTTGTTGATGTTGTTATAAGGTGGATCTCCTTTGGGGTTAGTCATTGTTGTAGTGTTGGGTAGTAGTTCCTCCATTGTAATGGAACTCGGTATTTAGCCTACTAGGATAAAGGGTGCGACGTCGTGATAGGTTTGGTTCTACCTCGTGGAAAACCCGGTATCTAGCCTTGTCGGATAAAAAGTAGGAAAGCGTTGTGAAGGCTTCTCCGCCATAAGGAGTTGGTGTCGTGTAGTGTTCTGAACTCTCGAGTAGGTGACTCGGGAGGAATAGGGCAAGGAAGTTGTCCTTGTGCGAACCACTATAAATACTCGCGTTGTGGTTTTGTGCTTCTTACTCCTTATTCTTTCATTACATATTTATATATGCTTGTCTATCAACATCCAACATACATGTTTAAATAGATTGACATAAGTCGATCTAAATAGTTTAAAACCAAGTTTTAATCGGTAAAACTATTTAACCCCCTTCTAGTTTTCTACAATTGGCATCAGAGCTTCGTTACCAAGTTTCTTAGAGTATATTGTACTTTAAAAACTTGATAAGATCCATGTTTAATTGAAAACTACAAAGAAGATCTTTTACAAAAACAAACACCATGTATTTAAACACCTTGCTTATGACAACATTTTTTTACTTAATTGCACTAACCTTCCTTGTCATGTTTCTTTGTTAAAGCTTATACCTATCAAGCCATAGGAATCGCTTGGTAACAAGAATACCTTCCCTAAGAAGGTATCTTAAACACGAAGGAATTGGAGTTGTCTTGTGACATTTGTTGTGACATTTGTAAAGATATTCCTAAGTGCATTAGAGGTATGATCTTCCACTTATTTCTAGATAACATTAGCTTAAATAATTAGTATGCTTACATAGGAATTTATATGATTATCTTTTGCATATACTCATATACTACACGTAGCCTCGTTAGGAAACTTTTTCTTATATACGTGTTGCTCTTTCGTCTAAAGTCTAGATTTATAAAATTAGTATCTTATTTTACTTAATCGAAATCATATTTTCTAATAATAAAACAAAAAAAATTTTTAATTTTAAAAAATTAATTTTTTTTTAAAAAAAAAAAATTTTTGGAATTTTTTTAAAAAAAAAAAATTTTTTTTTCCCCAAAAAAAGGGGGTTTTAAAAAAATTTAAATTAAACCCCAAAAAATTTTAAAAGGTTTTTTTTCCCAAATTAAACTTGTTTTAAAAAAAAAAATTTTTAAAAAAAAATTTAAAAAAAAAATTAATTTTTTCCCCTTTTTTTTTTAAAAACCCTTTTCCAATTTAAACCAAACCCAATTAAAAAAAAATTTTTTTTTTTTAAAAAAATTTTCCCAAAAATTTTTGGCCTTTTTTAAAAAACATTTTTTTTTTCTTGGCTTTTTTTAAAAAAAAGGGAAAAAAAAAAGGGGTTTGGGGGAAAAGAATTTAAAATTTTAAGGGAAAAAAAAATTTTTTTTTTAAACCTTGGGAAAAATTTTTAAAAGGGGTTTTTTTTTTTTTTTTTCTTTTAAAAATTTTTTTTTAAAAAAAAGGAAATTTTGCCCCAAAAAAAAACCCTTTTACAAAACCCCCCCCCTTTTTTTTTAAAAAATTTTTTAAAATTTTAAATTTACCTTAAAAAATTTTTCCAAAATTTTTTAAACCAAATGAAAAAAAAAGGGGGGGTTTTAAAAATTTTTTTTTTTTTTTGGGGGAAACCTTTTGGGGGGGGGGGGTTTTTGGGAAAAAAGGGGGGGGTTTTATTTTTTTTTTTTCCAAATTTTTTAAAATTTTGGGTTTTTTTTTTTTTTTTTTAAATTGGGGTTTTTTTTAAAATTTTTGGGGAAAAAACCCCCAAAAAAATTTTTCCCAAAAACCCCCCTTATTTGAAATTAAAATTTTGGAAAAAAATTTGGTTTAAAAAAAAATTAATTTTAAAACCAAAAAATTTCTTTTAAAAAACCCAAAATTTTTTTTTTAAAAAAACCCAAATTTTTTTTTTTAAAAACCCTTTTTGGGGGGTTTAACCCTTTGAAAAATTAATTTTTTTTTTCCAATTTTTTCCAAAATTTAAAACCAAAATTTTTTTAAAATTTTTTAATTAAAGGGTTTTAAAAAAAATTTTTAAAAAAAATTTTTTTTAAACCCACCAAAACCTTTGCCCCCCAAAAACCTTTTTTAAACCGGCCCCAAAAAAAAATTTTTAAAAAAAAGGGGTTTGGGGTTTTTTGATTTTTTTCCCCCCCGGGAAAAATTTAATTTTTTTGGGGAAATTCCAAAAAAGGGTTTAAAGGTTTCCCCCTTTAAATTTTTTTTTTTTTTTTTTTTTTTTAAAAAAAATTTGGGGTAAAAAAAAAAAAAACCCAATTTTTTTTTTTTTTTAAAAAATTTTTCCTTTTGGGTTTTTTTTGGGGGGGGGAAAAAAAAAAATTAAATTCCCTTTTTTGGGTTTTTCCCCAAAAAACCCTTAAAAAAAATTTTTTTTTTTTTTAAAAATTTTGGGGGGAAACTCCCCCGGGTGGTTTAAAATAAAAAAGGGAAATTTTTAAAAAGGGTTTTTTTTGGGTTTCCTTGAACCTTGATCTCCCCTATTTGGATAACAAATAGCCTAAGTGTTTGATCGGTGTAAGTGAGCAATTGGCTTCTTTGCAAGATGTACTAATGAACATAATAAGGAACGAATATTTTAACAAAACATACATCATTTATTGATCAATTACATAGTTCCTATCACTAGTACAAAAGATAAAACAAGATGTCATTCAATGTGGATTCCCATTGCTTAAGCTTTGGTTTCTTCGAGGGTGTTTTTCTTTATTAGGGTGCTATCTTATCTTAGCATTGGGTCATTGCAGAACGGCGTTTGCTAGGGTTTGGATCGAAAGGCCGGTAGATAACTTGCCATTGTGAACACTCATGCAAGATCAATGTCACTCCATCTACGGAATCGGGTTTCCATAGACATCAATAAAAAGGTCCTCTTTCGGGCTCTTCAATGCAAAAACGATTGACAAATTTTACTCCTCGGTAGCTCCCATTGGGTCCGGGCGGGGACTTTGATTTTAGTCTCGGTTTCAACCCTTTTCTTTTTGCCTTGGGTTGGTGAGGCGAGATCTTATGGAGTAGTTAGTGCTTTGAATTCCAAGGTTGTCTTGGTGCTTCCCGTCTTTCATATCTTTTACTCGGGGACTTCATTAGCTCTTTGACCACAACATTTTGCTTTTAGAAATTATTGGACCAAGTTCATCGAGTTCGGTGATCCCAAAGTCGGTGAATTTCATGGGATCATGAACTTGAAAGTTTTTATCATCCCCGTAGACATTCATTGCATGGTTTGGATTTGGGAATGATTTTTACATCGTGATTTTCTCGGGCATTCTTACGCTTGTCATTGACGGTTGTAGTGGTAAATTCTTTCTTGCCGATGGTTGCGACTCTCATGTTCTTTCGTCCAAATTCTTTCCCATTTCCCATTTTGGACTGAGCATCTTTGAGCTTGTCGGCTGACCCCAAAGCTTCTTAGGATCAATTCAAAATTCTCATTCCTCGGCAACAACTTGTACTAGTGCTTCTTTGCTCTTTCTTTCTTCCTCATTAGTTTCTTTCTCCTTTCTTTTTGCAAGATTGACACTTAAATTTTGTTGGTGTGGCAGTCGGGTGTTGCCGATCATATAGGGAATCTTCTTAGGCTCGGTGTTTGCATTATGGCCTTTCCTTTATCCGGCACGAAGAAATGATGCTACCAAGGTGTTGTTGTTGTAATGATTGTTGTTGTTGTTGGTGGGATGATATTGGGTGTTCTTTGGCGGGGTGGGATTGATGATATTGGTGTTGCGGGGTTGGTGGCTCCCCCTCGGTGTGAGAGGGAGTCTCTTGATGGTCTTCTCCCCTCAATTGTTCTTTGCAAATCGGTGAGAGCAAGTTTCCTCGGACGAGGGAGTTGGAGTGGCTTGACCAAGGCTTGGTAGATCTCCGTAACCATAAGCGTTGATGTCGGTTGTATCTTTTGAAGACCAATGACCTTTTACGCGGATTAGCTTTGAGATAGTTCAGCGGTCATTCTAGGCCCAAATTCCAAGCCATAGAAGAAGATGCCTTAGCCAAAGTAGTTACTTGAGCATCCAAAGAACCTAGTGTAGCAAGAGGCGGGTGAAGGCGAAGACCACGAACATTTGCATTGGAGCATATCAATTAGTTCGGTTGAGGCGTGAGGAATTCTTCCGTGACTTGATGGCCTCCAAACTTTGGAATTGAGTGTTGGGTCTTCTTTGGACATCACGATTACATCTATTGTAAGGCCACAACCCGAAGATGCTTGAAATTTAAGAGTTTTCATCTAGTCTATGGAATGTTGGTACATGAGACCCTTGTGTTCATGGTGTTTGCATCAAAGCTTGTACCTCATTTTCGGATATGCATAGCTATGACTTCGGTTGTTGATCCCATAAAGTTTGATAACCCGAATAGCTTCCTTGAAGCTTTAGTGATCCATTCCGATTGCCTTTACCGGTGGAAGAGTGATAAGGTTTTAAATGTACCTTTTGAGGGTCGTTTAAGCCCTTATTTGATCACTTTTTCCGTTATTACTTAATATCGTTCCTTTTCACTTTTAGGTATCTTGAAGGCAAAATGTTGGAATGACACTTATTGGACGAAACGCGAATATCGGAAAATGAAAGTCAAGAATCGAGACACTCGGTGCTTTGGGCCCGAAGGGGCCGGCGGGTGTTATCTATGACGCCGTCGGACAACTTTGGCATTCGGTAGCCAAATTGCTCATTTACAAGTGACGGGGTTTTTAAAAGAGTAGGGCGTCGCCTCGGGCGGCCTAGATTTGATCGAACGGCGGAATCTTGAAGGGGCGGCGTCAAAAGCATAAGGTGGCGCCGTCCCAAGACTAACGTAGCCAAGGCGAAACCCTAATAACGGCGAGGCGGCGTCACAAATCAAAGGGTGGCGCGTCGCATGTGTAATCTTATATAGAATCCGAATTTTTAGTTTTCGATGTGTAGTCTTTTGGAGTAAAACCTATACCGAACCAAAGGGCATCTTGTACATTATTTTAGGGTTCCATACCCTATCTTACATCAAGATAAGTGTTTTACTTCATTAATTTAATTATGTCTTCAATTAATTGTGTGTATTTGCATGTTTCCCATGTCCGGCTAATTTACTTGTGTGTTTGCTTAGGGAATATGAAACTTAATTATTGAATATTGATTGGTTGTCTCTTATCTTAATTGTTAATGATCTAGTATTACGATAGATCATCCGTTGTGTAGTTAATGCTTGATTAATCTTTGTGAACCTTAGCTTATAGTACCTAGAGTCATTGTAGGCTAAACCATCCGAAGAGTACCTTAGTGTTATGTTTATAAATCCTAGAATTTTGTAGGCAATAACCTTTGGTAGTTTCAAAGAGTTAGGGATAACGCATACCCTACGACTTTAGACACACGCGGTTAAGAATAAGGGCGTGACAATTCAACCATCAATAGGAGATAAAAGGAGTAATAAAACCTAAGTAAACACATCTTTAAATCATCATACGAGCACACAATAATTAGACATAGACTACATTTTAGATTAGATAATTAACGAGTAGAGTAATCGGTGAAATGCCAACCCCAATCCAATACCCCAAGATTTACCTTTCCATTTTCTAAAAACATAAAAGATAAAAAATAATCTTCCTCAACCCCAACCTTAGCGTAGTAACTTCTCACTAGCATTCCTATTCCCCTAGAGAGCGATATCAATTCCGTGGCTTAAATACTACCAACGATTAGGTTCCTTTAGGGGTGTTGAAAAACTTGCTCGACGAAAGGGTTCCTTTGACCCCGAGGGCGTTATTCAAGTTTTGGCGCGGTTGGGAATAGAATAGCTGTTAAGTCCACCTTTTAGGTTTCCTTGCTTGATTCCTATCAAGTAAACATTTTTCAATTTTAGCTTTCTTAGTCTACCCCTTCTTCGTGACCTTTGTTCGTAACCCCATCACTTTTCATCATGGAAGGTGATAACCAACCACCATTCATCAACCTACCACCAAATGACCCGCCAAGAGGCCGTACTCTTGGTGAATACTTGAACCAAGCCACCTAGGCTATAGGAACACCATTGAGCTTCGGACTAAGCCCAAACTACGGCTGCGATCGACACCATCCGGTTGGTGCAAACGGATGTGCATTCCATGGACTTCGGGATCCTAATCAACATCTTAAGTTTCCTTAAAATTGTCGATTCCATCGACCTCGATGCTACTACTGGGAGACCACGCATCCGTCTCTTCCAATTCTCTGGGACCAATCTAGTAATTGGCTTGACCTTCCGGGATCCATCTCAAGTTGGGATGATCTCACCTCTCGCTTCCTTGCTCAATTTTTCCTCAGGGAGAACCACTAAACTAAGGCGAGACATCTTGGCGTTTCAACAACTTAAAGCGAATCTCCCAAAGCATGGACTCGATTCAAGGACTTACTCCATAAAGTCCCGCATCATTATTGATCTTTGGCTTAATCCAAATCTTCTATGACCATAATGTTGGGAATTATGAAGTATGGATTATCGAAATTCTTCTTGAATGGATTCTCTTGAAGTGTTGGATTCGCCAAGAACATAATCATCTTTGAAGTTATATAAGTTATTAGTTTGTTTAGGAGATAGTATTCCGCATATTCTATAGTTGTTAGGATATACATGAGCTTTATTAGGAAGTGATTATGTATATCTTATTTAGTTTTACGTTTCTTTGAGAACAAGTTAGGGTTCCTTGTCTATAAAAGGAACACAATAGAATGAGTTATGAATTAGGCGTTTACAAATTATTAATATAACGATCCATAGAGGATCAAAGAGTTCTTAGTTATCGTGCTTTATACTTGTGTTTATATTCCGCTAAAGAATAAAAGGTGTAGAGATTTTCTTTTAGTTTGTTTGTGATTACATAAGCAATACTAACAATCTTGACTCAAGATCTATCAAGGCATCAAGTTTCAACAAGTGGTATCGAGCTTGTGAGAGTCTTTGATACTAAAACGAGGTTTTTCTAAACACCCTTACAACCAAAACAAAAATCATCATGCTGGATGGGGCGTTGATATCGAAATCACCAACAACCAAAACTCCACACAAATGCAACAACTAAGTCTCTCGAGCGGTAATGCTAAGTTTCCTTATCTTAAAAGGGAGGAATATGATCTTTGGCGATGAAGATGCAAAGCGGATCTCCAACATTGATTGGAATCTATAGGAGATAGTTAAGAAGGAAACAACTTGAAGAGAACTACCAATGATGCTAATGGCAATCTTACTTTTGTTCCTCCCAAATCTGTTTGAAGAAATCTTGGCGGTTGAGAGAAAACCAAAGTTAAGACAATTCTTCTTGGTATTCACGAGGATCACTTAGTGATTTTCACTTCATGAATGATGCTAAGGACATATGGTTAGCAATCAAGGCGAAGTTCGGTGGGAATGAGGTCGAGGAGAATGAGAAAGTCGATCTTGAGACAACAGTTTCAAGATTTTCAAATCTACGAGAAGGAAAATTCACAAGGGCTATGACTAGTTTCACAAGATTTTAAGTCGATTAAATCGTTGGGCAAAGCCGGATAATGATGATTGTAATTCTAAGTTTTTGGAGGTCTTTACCTCCATCCACGGCTACAAGTGAGCATTGCTTTAAAAGCTAAAGGTGGTTTGGATATGCTTACTGATGAAGTATAACAAACTTAAAGCTCTTGAACATGATGTGAGAATTCCTTTCGTTCATCATCTCCTAATCACACAACATTTGTAGAGCCTCCACCCCAAAGATGAGTTATGGTCCAAGTCCAACTTACTCATCATCATCTTATACTCCTTCATCAAGCTCCACTTAAATCTAGTGGTATAATGGAAGATGTGCTTGGATCCTTCTGTGATTATGATCCTCGGGGAACTTGTATATGAGGTTTAGATCAGTTGATCCTTGAAGATGGAGGAGATGAAGTTGAAATCGCGTGGCTATCTATCTATAAATCAAGAGGTTTGGCGAAAGGGGGGAGGTTTAGCTTTGGAGAAGAGATCCGGAAAGGTTTGACAAAAGAAGGTAAAGTGTTTTACATGTCAGGATGGGTCCTTCTCCGGAAAGTGCGGATAGGAAGAATTTGGTGATGAGGTGAGATACTCTTCCTATCGTAGAATCGGAGGGAAGGCTTCGAAGCTGGATTGTCATTGCTCTTGTTACTATGGATGCTAATGTGGGGAAGTTGCATGATCGGGAATGATGGCAGGTTCTAGTCTTTGAAAATATTGGGTTTTGGCTAGGCTCCGAGGATAGGCATGATCAGTTGCCTTGATGGGCATCTCGGTACAAAGTTTGTTTGGTTGTAGTGGGCGTTATAATGAACTCGAAAAGCATGATATTTTGAAAAAATACAATGAATGCTATGTGGAAGTTGAAGCTTATAAGCAGGCTTTAAAAACACTAGAAAGATAAAGGTTTGGTTTCGGAAGAATCAAATAGCTTATGATGAGAAGATAGGTGTATTAGAAAGGGATCTCGAATGTTCTAAAATGAGTTAAAAGGTGCGAAAGTTAAGAGCGGATGTTGTGTCGGAAAATTTAGAGCTAAAAGAAAAATTAGATAAAGAAATAGCTAGACATAATTCTTGGCTAAAACTGGTCTAAATCTAGCTAATGAGCTCTACTCTAGTCAAACTCAAATACTTCTATAGGTTTAGGCTTTAAAGGTATGTAGGGTTAAACCGAGGATGACACACAAATCTACCCGGGAGCCTAGCTAATTTTGTGAAAGAAGGTGACCTACATCATCGTGGTTCTATTAGGGTATACCTATGCTGTTTTCCTTTCCTAATTTTGACTTTGATGGATCACATCATACGTATGGCAAAAGTCAAAAGACTTGCGGACCACGATACTTCTTTAATGACTTTGTCTCTTGTGTTATGATGACAAGTCCTCCGACCAAGGTCTCAGTGTGATTCAAATGACAAGTCGACCTTCCCAAGTCTTCACCTTTGCACCAAGACTACCAATAAGCATGTCGAGTTCTTTGAAGGAATCCACTTTCAAGGGTTGCCTCGAAGACTTGCTTTTAATTCTTTGCATAATAATTGTTAAAAACAATTCTTTTCATGGTTTTGGTTTGAATATTCGCTTGTAATAGAACATCTTTTGGTTTGAATAAATCTTCTAAACAGAAGACATGTTTTGTGTGGGAAGTAAATTTCATTTAATTAAGGTTGTGATTATCATGAGCAAAGGATGGGTAGGTGTGATTTCTAGGAAATCTAGACCAATGTGGCATAATGTTCATAGTATACCCCTTATGTTCCACAAGCTACTTATACCAATTCTCCTTTTGGAGAAGTTCGATTACTAGACCATTTGTTCAAACCACAAGTTCATATTTTAATAATGGTTATTGGCCTAGATATGGTGACTCAATGAATCTTTGGGAAAGGGAATTGGGATCTCAGTCAAGTCCTCCAGTTGTTCTTGGAAAACAAAGGGACCCAAATTTCAATGGAAAAAGAACAATAGTGGATCTTATACATCGCATGGCATCACTCATATGATCCAAAGGCGGTTCAAGTCGGCAATGACTTGAGCCTCAATAGTGTAAATATTTTGTATATTTATGTTGTTGTTGTAGGATCATCCTCTTAAGCATAAAGATGTTGGCATAGTTGATAGTGGTTGCTCAAAAGTATGTCGGGAAAGCGGAGATATGATGCAAACTTTGTACCCATTGAAGGAGGCGGTGTAACCTTTGGAGGAAGTGATGGAAGAATTCTTGGGAAAGGGACCATCAAAACACCTCAATGGACTTTGAAAATGTATACTATGTCAAGGAACTTCAACACTTTAATTTGTTCCCAGTCTCACAAATGTGACACCAAGAACAAAATCTTCCGAGGAGGATGAATGTCTTGTGCTATCTAAAGACTTCAAACTCCCGGAAGAAACTTCAATTTTGAAAGTTCCTCGAAATCACAATCTTTATACATTCAACAAGCGATGTTAAACTAGAAGGTGACTTAACTTGTTTGGTGGCTAAAGCATCCTTGGATGAGTCTACCAAATGGCATAGGAGAATGGCCCATGTCAACTTCAAGACCATAAACAAGCTCTCTAAAGCTGGGTCTTGTTGAAGGTCTTCCTTCAAAGTCTTCACAAGTGATCATTACATAAAGCCTCTGATTTTGAAGAATCATTTGATCTACATGCATCACTCAAGGGAAGTGTTTGATTTTTACTATTGTTGATCATTATTATTCGCTAGTTGAAGTTTTCTATTGTTTTGGATCCATTTTTCCTATGGTGCGTAATGGTGGGTGATTTGAAGCATTGGAAGTCTTAGATTGGAAGTATGATATTGGTTCGGTGAAACGATCATAAGCTGTGTTGCACAGCAAAGGAAAGCAACCGAGCCTCATACAAAGTTATTCTTCTTTGTGAGCATTATTTACGAACCTCTTGGTTTGCTTCATGGATCTTTTAGTCCAACTCAAGTTAGAAGCATTGATCAAAAGTATTTTTTCGGTTATCACCGATGGTTATAGCAAATTTTGTTGGGTATTCTTTCTAAGGACCAAAGATGAAACCTCTCCGGTGTTGAAAGCCTTCATTACCCTTATTGAAAAAGTTGAACAAAAGGTTAAAGGAATTCGGTGTGATAATGGGACGAGTTCAAGAATGCTATACTTATAGAACCTGTGGGTCAAAAGGATAAAAGGGACTATAGCACTCCAAGAACCCCACAACAAAAGGGGGTGGGGGAAAAATAGGACCTTAATAAAGTGCAAGATCAATCTTTGGAACTAAGCTTCCCAACATGTTTTAATTGAAGGGCACAACTTGTTATGTCTTGAATAGGGTGTCCATTACTAGACCTCACTTCAAAACACCATATGAACTTCTTATGGAAAAGTTCCGCTTTCATTATCTTAAACCTTTTGGTTGTCAAGTGACCATTACGAATACAAGTGATCCAGGGCAAATTTGATGAGAAAGGGATGATGGTTATATTGTGGGATATTACGCTCATAGTAAGGCTTACGAGTTTACAATTTATCGCTAAGAAGATTGAGGAGACTTTCAACTGAGGTTTCTAGAAGACAAGCCAAATGTTCAAGGGAGGGTCATGTTTGGTCTTTTGATCTTGATTATAGCGATTATTTGGGTTACTCTAGACATATGGCTAACCAAACGGTCTGAGTCTCCAACTAACGGTCAGGGTACTATAGATGTTGATTACGACGGTGAGTTTGAAGATCATGAACAACCCATTTCGTTGCCTTCTTCCCCTAAAAATTTTGTGAGTGACAATACCCGGTATTCTTGAGAGTGAAGATGACTCAAATATCTTGAGGACCTTGCTAGGGAAGAAACAAAAGTATCTGACTAATCTAGATGTTGAGAGGAATGCTAAGGAGGTCAAGTGAAGCAATCGGTGGAAACAACAATTCTGGAAAGTGACCTGTTTCTCCTAACATAACCTCTATTTGAAAACTTTGTTTCTACTCCTATTTCTACTAGAGTGTCTGGACTTTGGAGAGCCTTATACCGTTTTCCAACACCCGGATCTTGGTCATCATCAACCCAAGGGGCATCTTCACCTCCTTCCTATGACAGCGATTTTGAACCTAGTGACTAATCTTGATACCTCCATTGATGTCAACCCACCGGCTACTAAAAGGATCAACAATACTCATCCCCGGTCCAAATTATTGGTGATCCTAATGCCTGTTAGAACTAGGGGTTGTGACAAGTTCTAAATATGGTCAAGTGGCTTTTATCTTGTCTCAAATCAACAAAGAACAATCACAGAACTATGAACATTGTGCATTTGCTTCTTCCGCAGGTGGAACCAACCGGTGTTACTCGGACTCTTGATGACTCAAGTTGGCTTGAGGCAATGCAGAAAAGAGATGCAACAATTTCAAAATCGGGTTTGGATCTTGGTACCACTACACGATGGCAAGTATGCAATTGGGACTCAATGGATTACGAAGAATAAGAGATGCAAGGGTGTTGTCATTAAAAACAAAGCGGGTTGGTAGCTGGGGTATAGACAAGAGGAGGAATTGACTATGATGAGGTGTTTGCACAGTGGCTAGAGTTGAAGCCATTCGGATATTCTTGGCTTATGCATCTTACATGGGATTTATTGTATCGGATGGATGTTAAAGGTGCTTTTCTATGGTGAAATAGAAGAGGGGTTTATGTCACTCAACCTAAAGGTTTGAAACCCGGATCATCCTAATCATGTTTACAAGGTAGTCAAAATCTCTATGGACTACATCGAGGCACCCGAGCTTGGTATGCTAGGCTTTCATCATTTTGAAGCATGGTTATCCAGGTGCTATTGATAAGACACTTTTCCTTAAGAAGAATTCCACGATATTATTCTTGTGCAAGTGTATGTGGATGACATTATTTTGGATCCACAAAGGAAGCTTGGTGTAGGGAGTTTGAGGAACTTATGAAGGAGAGTTTGGATGAGTGCTATGGGGAGTTGACTTTCTTCTTGGGTCTCAAGTTCGTGACTTGATGGTATCTTTATCGGTCGGGACAAATATGTGAGGACATATTAAAGAAATTTGGTATGGAGAGTGTCGGGGGCCACTACACCTTATGAAGCTCCAAAGTCAAAGACCAACAATGAAGTAGATCCAAGGTGAATGTTCATTTATCTGGGATCTATGATTGGTTCTTTGATGTATCTAAGACTTGGCGAATTACTTTGCGTGAGTGTTTGTTCTCGACATCAAGTTACTCCCAACTTCCCATCTCAATGATGTTAAGAAGATCTTTAAGTACCTCAAGGCCAACCTCATCTAGGCCTTTGGTACCCAAAAGTCTCCATTTAAGGGAAGCATATAGTGATAGTGACTATCTTTGGTGCTAATCGGATAGGAGGTCCACCCTGGAGGTTGCCAATTCCTAGGAAAAAGATTGTTTCTTGGCGGTTGCAAGAAACAAACAATTAAACTACCTCTCTCGAAGCATAGTGCGTTCTTTTAAATTCTTTGTGGGGGTTCTTTGGATACAAAATCAATTGTTGGATTATGGGTATAACTTCATGAACACAACAATTTTTATTGATAATCAAAGTACCATATGCATTTTAAAAATCCATTTTTCAACCGAAATCGAACCAAAAAACATAAAATTTGAAAAAGGGAAACCAACCCTTTTAAATTTTAAAAAGGCTTTATGGACCAAACATTTGGATAAAAATGGTTTAAAATCCTGGAGGAATGTGGGAAATTTGTTAACCAAAATGGAATTTTAACTTTGGACAAAGGGTATTTTTTTGTTTTGTTTGTTTGTGTTTTCTCTGTTTTTTGATTTGCATATTGCTTAAGTAAATTGAAGTTCATCATGATTGGTTGTCAAGTAAGATTTGAAGCTTGTTTTCTCAGAGATCAAAATCTTGATGTTGAGCTATGTTTTCCGAAGAGATGTCTTTGAAACAAATTGTTCATACAAAAAATCTTGAAGCTAATTGTTCATTTATTCAAGATTTCTGACAAGTACAATCTACTTCAAATGGAAATACAAGGACTACTAAACCTATTCTAAACACTAGCTCATATCATCTATTCAACAATTTGTTGGATATGCATGATCTCTATTCTTCCATTTAAATTTGTTGGATATGTGTTTGTGATGTCTTGCATAACCACCCATTCCTTCTATCTCGATGGTGGATATGCATGACTAATCGATGAAGATGCTAAGGATCAAAATGGGAAGGATGGATTGATGCAACGATGATGATGAAGATGAATACACATGTCCTTTGTGCTTCATCTACTTGGTTTCACCAAAAGCAATCTATCCACCTTCCTTTAGCTCTTCTCTTTACGATATGTGATGATGCACCAAACCATGGCGCGGGAAGAGCAACCTACCTCTCTTCGACACAAGGCCTCTGTTGAGTTTGAGGTCTTTGGAGGTTGGGAGTAAGATGTTTTCTTCATAGTGGACCCATCGGTCATCGGAAGATTCACTTGGATTCACTACACTATCATCATCGAAGAAGGAAATGGGGATTTTAATGGTCGTGGGTCATATGGATATGAGAAGAAGCCAGAAAATCCTTTGGATGATGATGATGATGGAGAAGAGGTTGGATTAACAATCTACGGTTTATTATTCATGGTTTATTATGGTTGATTGTGGTTCATGATCGATTTAGGGTTGTGATGGTATTTGGGAAATTGATGAGAGATAAGTGTGCATTGGGAGTGTTTTATAGGCGGTTTCAAGGTTAATAAGATTTAATGCGAGTTGGGTGAAACGGTAAAGATATTCTTGAAGCTTCTTGAATTGAATTGTTTGCGATTTCACTTGATTGACTTGTTTACGCGGTTGGAATTTAAATGTGGTGGAAACAAAGTGGGATTTTCTATATGTTTCGATAAGACTTATCCATTGTCTATGAGGTGATGGAAAGAATGCTTAGGCGAAGGTTGGAAGTTCCTCGGATCCGGTTGGTAATGATAAGTTGCATGCTCAAGAATGTGTTGGAATCATTAAGACTCAACCACGCAACATAATGCTTCATCTTGATTACGGTATTGTGTATAGTTTGTAATATATTTATTTTGTGTTATTTCTTTTCTTAGTTAAAAAAAAAAAAAAAAAAAATAGTTTTGTCTAACTTTTATTGCGGGTTTGTTGTACATTATCCTTTGGTTATTGACTCACGGATGTACCTTGTGTATATCAAAGAGTTAGCTAGTCTAAAGGGTGACTTTGGTAAAGACACATCAAATTTGATAGGTGTAATGGTTTGCTCAAAATCATAGGGTTTGCAACTACCCATGCCATTCTTTGAGAGTTGTATGGTCATCAATTCACCATGGTTTATTCCTTTTGGAATCCAAGAATTGACCCCCTTGTATATGGCTTGTGGTAAATGCATTGGAATACCATATTTGGTACTGGTTCACCAATTCTAAATTGACTAGTCTGAGCAAGCGGCTACGGTAAAGACATTTCAAATCCGTTCATGGTTTTGATTTGCTAATAAATCGAGATGGTTATCGATGTACCATGGTTTCGAACTTAAACATTTGGCTACTCCGGTGGTGATGGCTATTGGTAAAGAGACATCAAATCCATTATTTTCAATGATTCATGATTGGCTCCAAGCGGTCAAGTTTTATCACACAAATCAACCACTTGTGAATGGTCAACCGGTAATAAAAGCGGGGCGACTGAAACCAAAGCAATTAAGTCCGGGAGAGTTTAGTGTTTCCCGCGTTAAGTCCCAACAGGCGTGCACATAATCAAGCGAATAGTGATCGGGTGATAATGAGCGGGAAAAGGTTTGATGATAATATTGAATGACAAAGGAAATATCCGAGAAAATTAAAATCTAAATTATATTAAATAAGCGCTATCACTATTTTTAAAATGATGTTTTGATTTTCTTTTATAAACTTAAATTAAAAACTAAATAACTACAAAAGAAAATGTGGGAAAGCAGTATTAATCCTAAAAATATAAAATGAAATTTTTATAAACCTAATGATAATAGAAAATTTTGAGAAAAAGAAAATTATTTTATGACTATTTATTTAATTATTATTAATTAAAAACTATTTTACCTATTTAATAATACCCTAAAATATAAGAAAATATGAAATAAAGCTAGCGATTAAGCGCTTATGAATAAACACTTCAAAATAAGCCAAAGATACCAAATGAGCACCAACTTATCACATAAGCTATAATATGCTATAACTACTTAATACTACCCTATTTTGGTCTAAACCTCGTAATGCAAGCCCATGATTTGATGATTTAAAAGATCAAGTGCCTACAACGGTTTATGTCTACTTTGAAGCTTAAGCACAAGCTTATTGAAAAAGCTTATGTGAAAAAAAAGCGAAGACCTCAAGTCCACCAAACAACTACCTCTAAACCAAGTTTCGGACCCAAGGATCTAAAACCAATCCTATGCAAGGTTGCAAGGTGCTCTCACACTCGGTGTATGTTGAGTGTGGCATAGGCACTTTAAGACAAGCTAGTTTGAAGCTTATAAGGACTTACAAAAATTTCCAAATATCACTTTCCAACTCTTGACCGACAACTAGAATATCCCAAAGTTTTAATGAATTTGAACCAGAAATGAATACATGAAAATTCAACAAAGGTTGGGTAAGCGGTTTTTCACTTTTGACTTTATGAGCGGTTTGAAAAGTTGACTATTTTGAGATTTGATTCCAATTTATGACCGATTGAGATGAATTAAGCTAAAGTAAAGCTATATTAAGCTACTCTACGATTTCTAAACATAAATCAAGCTTTTGATCTTCAAAATTCCAACATTATCGATTAGGATAGATTAATGTTGATTTTGACTAAAAGCTTATCGAACAAAGTTTTGACAAATTTGATTCAAGTGACCTTTATTAAGGGAGTATCCGGATGTGGGTTGCAAACCAAGGCTCAATTTCAAATAAGCCCGATCCAAACAACTTTATACAATTGTTTTGCTAATGATTCTACCTAAATGACTAATCTAGCTTGTTACTAAAGCTGAATCACTCGACCTAATAACGGTTAAATGAAATCTACACTAAGGCTAAGACAAATTTAGCAGATATAGATTATGCAAAAATATACTATTGTTGAAAAGAATAAAGTACTCCAAGGCGTCCGACTTATTAGCAACTTATACCGAAACCATAACTATACTAAGGGAAGCTATTCCAACCCAAATCAAGCTCGCCACCCAATTCCATAACCAAGTCCAAATGAGCTTTTCGATTGACTTTTGTTGACCAAACATGAATATTGCTTGCATATGTTTCTTAAGCTTACTAAAAGCTATAAATGACAAATAAGCTTATTTGAGTTAAAAATAAGCTACTTGGAGCATTGAGTATAAGAGCATGGCCGATTTTTTAACGGTGGATATAAAATCATGAAACTTAAATGAAATTGAATTAATACTTGAAATGAGTTTCAATACCTTTGGAACAACTTAGTTTGATACAATTAAACTTGAAATTACAACTTAGAACCTATTTAAGACATGGAAATTTTAAAAGCGACATACATATGAAAATAAAAACTAAGTACCTCTCCTCCTCTCTTCTTCCTCCTTTTTATAACAAATGGCTTTCTCACATCTCGAGCAAATCCCACCTATTTGGACCATTGGATCACTTGAATCATTTTTAGCCTTTGATGAATTTTGGCGGAAAACTATTTTGCCTTGGGCCGGTAACTTGTGACAGGAGGAGCATTTAATGTTTCTTGGCTTGGGGTGTTTGGAGGGTAGGAATAGGGGTGATGATGATGGAGTGGGGTTGGAGTTGAGGCGGTGATGATGAGGGAAGGGCCCGGTGAGGATTTAATTATTTTAAATGTGGCGGGTTTGGTTTTAAACCGTGGGTAAAGGGTTGGGTTTAAATTGGACGGGTTGTGGGTTTGTTGGGCTTGGGCTTAGTTATAGGATTTGGACTTAGGATTAGTTTTAAATAATGGTGTATTAAGGACCAATCTTGCCAAAGCCGAAAAACCGGGGCCCGCATGTAATTTACGAAAAGTGATCCAAGGGCTATACTTGTAAATCTCAAATAGTTGAAGGACCAATTTTGCCATTTTACGAAACTTGAAGGATAAGCCAATTTTCAAAATTCTCATAAGGACCAAAATGACAAATTAAATTACCAAAGGATTAAAAATGTTCATTTTCCAATTTAAAATGTCCGGGTAAACATCAATCTTTGAAATTCCGGGACTAAAGTTGCCATTTTGAAAGTTGGGGGTAAAGCGCCAATTATGCAAACTTAGCTCATTTTTCATCGATTTTAAACATTTTGCATCGAAACATATAAAATGCAATTTGTGATATTTTCATTATTTTGATGCATTCGGCGTTTTTAAATGTTTTGCGATTCGATTTGACCAAAATGATGAGTATTTACACCTCATCAATCCCCACACTAAACTATTGCTAGTCCCTAGCAATCTTTCGAAAAAACTTAATGGATTTGAACCTCTTTACCAAAAGCCATTACTTGGAGTAGCTAAATGTTTCGGTTCAAGTAAGAACCTTGGTACAATGATAACCAAATGATTTTGAGCAAATCACCGACTTTCAACGGTTTGATTTGTCTTTACGAAGCCGTTTGCTTGGACTAATAACTCTTAGATAAAATATCTTTGGTGGTGATTACCAATTATGGTTTTCCAAGCGCCTTTACCACAACCATAAACTTGCGGGCTAGCCAACTCTTCACTAATTAAAGATATGGTGAAATGAACACCATACAATTTTGGGCAAATTTCAAGCCGTCAAGGTTTGAGATATCTTTACCAAGACCGTTTGCTCTGGATTAGCCAATCCTTTTGTTTATTAGACATGGGGATGATAACCATAAAAAATTTTGGCCAAAAATGGGGGTTGGGTGGTATAATTACATGATAAAATTTGAAATTCCCCCACACTAGAAATGAATATTGCCCTCAATATTCAAAGTACCAGTTTATGCCAAAACAAAAGAGCGTAAAGGAAATACTACGGCCATTATTTTTTTTTTTTTTTTTTTTGAAGACTTATATACAACGGTGGGAACTCCCCAACCTGGGTGGTAGAAAATAGAAAGAAGTCGAAATAAGGTGAAGACCCATATGGTGGCTCTTGTTTTTGATTCGTCGCTAGCTTGACTCGATCCCATTCATTGGTTCATGGGGAAAGTTTGTAGATCCGGGATAACCAGGGAGGAATGTCCTCTCCAAAAAGTGCTTCAATCGATGACCATTCACTTTAAAATTGGGACCATCGGGTTGAGATAACTCAATGGTTCCATAAGGAAATACTTTAGTGATGGTGAATGGTCCGGACCGGTGATTTTAGTTTTCGAGAAAATCTTCAATCTTGAATTGAAAAAAGGACTCGATCACCGGCGTTGAAAAACGGTTCTTGATTTTGGAGTCATGAATCTTCTTTGTCTTTTCTTTGTAGATCAAAGAGTTCTCGTATGTTGATCACGGAGTTCATTTAATTCATTCATTTGAACTTTCCGGTGATCACCGGTATCTGAATATCAAAGTTTGCATGTTTCAAAGCCCGGTATGCTTTGTGCTCAAGCTCAATCGGGATGACCGCCTTTCCGTACACTAGCTTGTGGGGTAACCCAATGGGTGTTTTATCTGTTGTCGGAAGGCCCAGTGAGTCATCTAGCTTATCCGACCGGGAGGCCGGTTTTGCCTCTTGTCCTTTCAATTCTTTTAATCCCTCGGTTGGAAACTTCCACTTGCCCACTTGTTTGGGGGTGGTATGCGATGAGGCGGTGAGTTACTCCATATTTTGCATGACTTTATCAAGCGGTCATTGAAATCGTCCACGATCGATTATAGCTCGTGGAGTTCCAAACCTAGCAAAAAGAGATTTTAAAATTTCACAACAACCGGGCATCGTTGGTAGGTAAAGCTTTCGCTTCAACCCATTTTGACAAATAGTCAGACCAGTATGTATTTATTTTTTGAGGAAGGAAATGGCCCCATAAAGTCAATGCCCGGATGTCAAAAATCTCACACACTTGAATGGCGTTTTCGGCATTTCATTTCTTTTGAGATATTCCGTGCGTTGACAAGCGTCACGGTTTTTTGACAAAGTTGGGGCATCCTTGTAAATGGGCCAATAAAATCAGAATCAAACACCTTCTTGGCGGTGTGGGGGCTAAGATGTCCCCATGGGTCGGAATGGCAAGCCTTGAGAATGTCATTGGCTTCCGACCATAACACATCGCGATGACTTGATCCGCAAATTTTGAATAAGTAGGGTCGTCCCAGTAATGTTTACATCTTTAAAATTTGTTTTTCTTTGGGACGACATCCCTTTCACCACAAAGTTACCCATAGTAATTTGCAAAGTCCCAAACCATGGGGTAGAAGAGTCTCCAGAAAAGAAACCACATTGAGTGTTTGAGAGGAAATGTTTCGTTTATTTCCTTTTTCTCGAACACATCTGGTGAGGGTTTTCTAGGCGGAATGATCGTGACTAGGTTCTCGGCTCCTTTTTATCACGTATAATGATATCAAATTCTTGGGGAGGAGAACCCAGCGGACAATCTGGCTTTGCATCTTGTTTTGCAAAGAGATATTTGAGGCCAGTGATCCATACACCACGCATTTGATCAAGATTAGGTATGGCGAAACTTCTCAAGGCATACACCCACTAATAATTCTTTTACGTAGTGGTGTAATGGGTTTGAGCGATCTAGTCTTACTCGCGTAGTGGATAGGTGAAAATGCTTGGTTTCACGTTGCCCGAATGCACCGATAGCAAAATCACTTGCATACATGAGTTCAAAGGGTAAATCCCATCGGGGCAACTAGAATGGGTGCTTCCGTAAGCTTTTTCTTTAATTTTCAAAAGCTTGATGGCACTCGGTGAGAAGATAAAAGGAGCATCTTTTTGAAGATGGGTCATAGGGGCGATTTGAAAAATCTTGTATGAATCTGCGATAAAACCGGCATGACCTAGAAAACTCCTAATACCTTTGGGTAGTAGGATGAGGCAATTTAAATAACATCAACTTTTGCTCTATCTACCTCAATCACATTTTTGGAAATCTTATGGCCGGACTATGCCCTTTGACCATAAAGTGGCTCTTCTCCCAATTTAGACAAAGATTGGTGTCTTCACACCGTTTAGCATTTTTTCTAAATGGGAGAGACATGTTTGAAACGAGTCCCCAATACCAGAAGTCATCCATAAACACCTCCATTGTTTCCCATCATTGTGGAAAATCGCCATCATACATCGTTGGAGCGTGCGGGGCATTACATAGGCCAAAAGGCCGTGCGAGGCAAAAGTTCCGTATGGGTAGGTGAATGTGGTCTTTTCTTGATCTTGTGGATCAATGGGGATCTGGAAATAACGAGAAACCATCTAGGAAACAATAGTATTGTTCCTGCTAATCTCTCAAGCATTTGGTCCATGAAGGGTGAGGAAAATGGTCTTTCGGGTGGCGTCATTTAACTCGATAGTCAATACACCACCCATCCCGTAACCAATCGAGTTGGAATTAACTCGTTATGCCACCCTTTTAGGAACACGGTGAATTGGGCTAACCAAGGGGCCGAGATCGGGTAAATTTCGGCATCAAAAGTTTGATAACCTCTGTTTGATAACCTCATGGATTTTTGGATTTACTCGTCTTTGTTGTTGAGCTGGGTTTGAAGTCATCCTCCATCAAGATTTTGTAGTACAAAACTGGGTTGATACCCTTAATGTGGAGGTTTCAAGCAATTGCTTGCTTGCGACTTCAAGACCTTTATGAAGCGATCTTTTCATCTTTACTCAAATCTCGTGCAATAATGGGTAATTTATCATCACCCTCAAAAATCGTACTCGATATGAGGTGGTAAGTCCTTAAGTTCAACCTCGGAAATTCTTGATTTTCTTAACCTTAAGTATTTAACTTAACGGGAGGGAGTGGAGGAAGGTGTCTGATTTAAAACTTCTCGAAGAAGAATATCCCCATCCATGTCAATTGGGGTGATCAATTTCCCATGAAACGAATCACTAGACAAGTATGCTTCAATTTCTTCCAAGATGAAGTCACTTCCTCCGAGCGGGTGAGAGAAGGAGTAAATTGGCAATGATGGGTTGAGATGAAATGAGTTATCACTCGAAGAATTATGAACATAACCAAGAACTTCTTGAGAATACTCATCGGAAGCAACATCAATGATATCTAATCGGTTAGCGGCTCGAATCATAGTTTGCGGGTACCTCAAGTTTGATCAAGGTTAAAGGTGACGACTTCATTACCCACGTAATGTGATTTCTTGCTCAAATACATCAATGGAGAGGCCCGTTCTCGGGAATCCTCGTCCAACAATGAGGGAACCCGATGATCGACATCGAAGTCAACAACCACAAAGTCGGTGGTAAATGGAACTTTCCTACTTTCAAGAATACATCCTCGGCGATGCCAAAGGAGCGATATGGAGCGATCCGCAAGCTCAAGAGTCATGCGGTAGGAATAAGTTGGAAAGAGAGTTTCTTCCATCTTGAATAAGGCATCGTTGATGCTTGCACCAAGATCGGAAGGGCAAAGCATTCAATCATTCTGGAAAAACACAAGGTGAAGAAATTTTCCGGGATCTCCAAGCTTTTGGGAAGCTTCTTTATGAGCTGGCGAGGGTTTCGTTCGAGGAGTTTAGCCATTTCAACAGTTTTCCTTGTTGCTTAACATGTTTTTGGAGTTGATGCAAACTTGGGCATCGGCATGATAGCATCATAAACATGTCAAAATGTAGTTCTTGGAAAATTTGAAAAAATTTGTCCATTTGATGGTAGCTTTTTGGGAATTTGCTCATTTAAGCGTGATGGGTAAGGAATAGAAGTTTTGGTTTTATTTTCAGCGGAGCTACGGGAGGTTAAAAACAACTCTTTTGGGTTTGGGTTTGGGACAACTTGAGGATGGACATGTCTTTGTGCTCCGAGAGCTAGTGGGTTGCCTCGGTCCTTTGTTGCCTCGGGTTCACTTTCCACTACCTTCGGGAGAGAAGAAGAAAGGTAGAAGGAATAGCGGGTCCATCATCGAAGCACCACTTCGGTTGTGATCGCCTTTGCCGCCCCTGGATTAGCGATCGTGTTGCTAGGTAAAGTACACGGCCGGGTCGATCATTTAAAACATCTTTGTAAATGGCTAACCAACAACCTATTCATTTCCTCTTGGGATTTCATGAATTGCTTCAACAACTCATCGGATGGTCTAGTTGGAACAATGGCTTGATTTTGTGTAGGAAAATTTTGGCCTCTATTGTTTGGATTAGGGCCTTGATTTTGGAAATTTCCTTGATTATTGCCATGAAAATATCACGGGTTGAAATTTCCCGATTGGTTTCTATTAAAATTTCCTTGGTTTTGGAAATTTTGACTTTGATTATTATTTTGACTAAAATTACCTTGGTTTTGAAAACCTTTTGTTTATTCGATTTTGATTCGGTTTTGGTTTTGGTTTGAAACCGGGTGGTCGAGGTAGTGGTTAGGCGGTGGTTCGGGTCCATAGGAGCACGGTATTGGTTGCCTCTGAATTGAAATCCGCCCCGTTTGCTTAAAGGGTTACCATCGGTGGCCATCCCAATTGTAATAGGCATGGGGACCGCAGTAACACAGACTTCCCTTTCTTAACCGGCGGGGTGAAGTTTGTGGAAAAAATTTCTTTTGGTTGGAGAGAACCAAAGCTTGAATTGCTTCCGTGAGTTTGTCAATCTTAGCATCGGTGTTGATTTCGCGGCGATAATGGAAACCAACGACTTGAAACAACCGGTTTGCCGTGCGGTCCGGACTTTAGACTTGTTTTCAATGATCGCTAAAGCTTCTTTTACGGTTTTGCTCAAGAAATTTCCTCCCGGGGAATTAAGAAAATCTTGATCGATTGACTCACTCCATTATAGAAAGTATCGAGTTGCATCAACTCGGAGAAACCATGGTGAGGACATTTGCGAGCAATTCCTTAAAACGATCCCCGATTCAAGGATTCATCAAACTTTTGTGTGAACTTGATGATTTCGTTTTAAGACTCGTGGTTTTAGAAGGTGGATAGAACTCGTTCACAAATTTCTTTACCAAATCTTCCCATGTTTCAATTGATTGAGGGGTTGTTTTCAAGCCAATCCGGGCTTGTCCTCGAGGAAAAGCGGGAAGAAAAGAAGTTTGACGAATCGGTCGGGACATTCTTGTATTTGATGGTAGATGCAATCTTGTTAAACCATCGAATATGAGCATGAGATCATCCTCTCAAATCCGTAAATTGACTTGAGGTTACAAGATTTAGTAACCGGTTTTGAGTTCAAAATTTTGGCCACAATGGTGGGATAAAATATCCATACCGTCGATGGGTGCAGGCTTCGGCCATAGGGCGTTCTTCCGCCATGATAAGGGTAGTGCGAGCAGTCGGATCTCGGATCCGGTGATGGGGCGAAACGTCTCTGGACCGCCCTTGGAATCCGACAAGCTCCGGGGCTCGCGGATCTAAAGAAGCGGTGTGCATACACTAGAGTTGAATCTAAGAAATCTCGAGTCAAGGAATTATGAAAATGGGTAAAGAAGAATCTTTTTGGGTTTTATGGTTTTGAAGCGTAGATATAACAACAAATCAATTAAAACAAGATCGAGGCAAAACGGTGAACTTAAACCAATAATCCACAAGATGAATGGTGATGGTGTGTAAATACTCATCATTTTTATAAAATAAAGCGCAAAATCAAAAATAAAACACAAATCAAAATATCAAAATCGTTGTTTTTGTGTTTTAAATACAAAAATATCAAAATCGGATGAAAAACAATAATTTGCAAAAATTGGTTTTAGTCCCCAAGTTTCTAAAATTGTCAAAAATAGTCCCTGAGCCAAAATTTCAAAAGAAAAATCATCAAAGATCCTTTTTAAATCATAAGTTATCAAATTTAGTCCTTTGGTGAAATATATAAAAAAATTTGAGAAAATTACAAAAATGGTCCCTCAAGTTTGGTTGATTTGCGGGTTTGGTCCTTGGAATTTTGGAGATTGTCGAGTCTAGCCCTTTGAAGTACTTTTCAGAAATTACTTGAGCAGGTCCACGGAATTTTAATTATTGGTTGTAGTCCTCAAAGTTTCATATGGATTCAAGAATAGTCCTAAGTCTAATAACTAAACCACCCAAACCCATCTAATCCCTTGCCCAACTAATACCCAAACCCAAATAAAATAAAAATAAAAGCCGGTCAAAAACTAATACCCACGGTCAAAACACTCTATTCCCGATAACACCCAACCATAGCTAATCCCCCTTTGTCTCTCTTTTCCCGCCTAAAACACAAAAGAGACACAACTCACACAAAACACGAAACCCAAACCCACTCACTTAACCCGCCTACCTGACACAAACCCTTTACCCATCATATTCTAACCCACACTCATGTTACCCCCTTTTCCAGCAAAGAAAAAAAAAAAATGAAAAGAAGATCGAGACACGGAGATGGCGGGCCGGATTGCAGGTTGTGTTTTTATTCGCACATGGGAAAGCAGAACAAGTGGACAAGAAGAGAGACATGAGGGAGAAGAAGACCAAAGTTTGGAAGTTGAGCTTTAAAAGGAGATGCAATGGAGAAGGGGAACCGGTTACGGTGGTAGTTAGTTTAGTAGTTAGTTTAGTAGTTAGTAGTGAGTAGTGTAGTAGCTAATCTTTTAAATTTAATTTTAGTTTCGATAGAACTTGGTGTTCTAGTTTTTTTTATTTTCTGTCATTTCAATTCATTGTAACTTTTAAAACTTAATGCAATTTTATCTCATGCTTTCAATGACCGGTTTGTGTTAGTCTAAGATTCGGTTCTCAAAAGTCGGTCCCCTTTCAGTGTTTGAATTGTTTTAAGCTTGTTTAAGTTATTAAGGTGCGTTGGGTTTTGCATTGTTCTTGGGTCAAAAATCCATTTTGACCCATGTTTGTTTAGGGTCTTGTCTAAGTTAATGATACAAGAGGTGTAGTTCTTTCAATGTTTGGTTGCTTTAAACATGAAAAAAAAAGGAAAGCAGTTGCTAAAATTTATGCCATAGACCATTTTTTGCTTTGGAGGACTCTCTTTAAACATAAATAAGCTCCAACGGACCACGATGGTACCTTCTCATCGGACATCTCATTTCGGTCACATTTTTCCATTTTCATAGCTTAACAATAGTTTTTGACTTATTTAGGGACTTGGATAGTAGTTTTAGGTAACAGCTTTGAAGCCTAAGTCGGTTTCCCCATTAGCTTATCAAGTGGATTTGGAAGGTTTCCTTTTGCTTGCAATCTAGTTAAAACTTCCCATAGTCTAAGCCTTATATCTAACTTTTTCCCATTTTTTTCGGTGTATGTATCAATTAGCTTATGATTAATCATTCTAGCTTATTTGCATTCCTATTTAGCTTATCTCGATATAGAAATAATTAGTGGTTGTTGATGTAAATGCTTTTCATGCTTAGTTGGAGTTAATAAAGCTTAAAGGGGATTGTTTTTACTTGCTTTGTTGGCAATAAGCGGTTCAAAGCCTTATTCCAAAGTTTGACAAAAATAGTTTTTACAAAAAAAGTCTCAGTTTAGTTTTATAAACAAGTTGCAAAAAGAAAATTTCAAAAAAAAAAAAAAAATAAATAAATAGCAAAAAGGGTGGGGAGGGGCCGGACGAGACCTCCCACCCTTTAGAAGCGTTATGTGTGTACCTGGAACCAAATGCGCCCTTGGGACTTTCTTGTCATTGTTTGCATCACTTAAATTATAAGGGAGTTTGGCAGTATTGGATATAAGCTCTTTTGAGCTTATTCCCAGCTTATTTTACACAGTAACCCACAGTTTTTATATTTTTCTTAGATTAAGAATAGATTAAAGTAGTTTTTGTGAATTTTTCATATTTTTCTAAAATAGTTTAGTATTTTTAATGATTTAATTAGTATTAATGGTATTTAATTAAGTAATAAAAATATAAAACTCAAAAAATATTCCGCTTTTTCCTAAAATTATTTTTAGTCATGGGGGCGTGGGAAAATTAGTTTCGCCTTTTCGTAGGACTTTTTTTACAAATTTTACGTTTTCTTATGGCAGCGTAATTTTCATATATAACGGCGTTTTCATTCTAGGTTACATTTTTAGATAATTTAGGTTTACGTTTTAATTAAAATAGTTTATTTGAGTCATTTTGTTTTATAAAATCACAAAAACATCATTGTAAAAATAGTGATAGCGTTTATTTAATAGATTTTATCTTTTAATTTCCTTTAATTTGCATTTAAGCCGTTGTTGTTTGTTGGCTTTTTCGTAGTTATAATAATTCAATTCTCTTTTAGTCCAAATCTCCGATCACTATCCGTGAGGTGATCCATTACGACTTTTGGGACATAACGACAAGGAGACCCTATACCTCCGATCTTCATTGATTTCGTGCTTGGTGTTTTAAGTTTTCTTACGCGCGTGAAAGAACTTGGGTTTCGGCATCAAATTTTAGGCGCTTGTTGAGGCTTCACATCTTCCGTCTAGCAGTTAGTGATTTGGATATTCACTCTTTGTTCATACCATCCATCGTATATGTTTATATTTTCATAAAAATCCAAAATATTCTCATTTCCTCTTATCCGTATGATTCTATTTCTCTTACCCCCTCATACCGTTTGATTCTCTTTTTTAACCTCAAAACCGTTTATTTCTCCATTCCTTATCTCTTTTTTTAATTCTTCATGTCATGGTTTTCGCATGCCGGTGTGGAGGGTCCATTTAGCAGTGGAAATTGTCGGGATGTACCAATGTGGGTTTTGGAGACAAGTTTGTGATAATCGATCCCATTTCAAATAATGAAGCACCCGATTTTCCTACCTACCTCCACACCCAATCGAATCCCACTCATGCGAGTTTTTGGGAATGATTCTCATTCGGTTTCGATTGTCCACCCGGTCCCGCTTGTCTATGAGGGAACCATGTTACAATCGGAACTTTGGTGAAATTATTTTCCCAATTATTCTGTTGTGAGAATTGGGGGTCCTCATCGACTTTTGAATGTCGGGGTGAATCAAAATTTCAAAATTCCAATTCTCCGGTTTTGACAATTTCCAACCCCGTATTCCATCGGTCATCGGACTTCCGGCCTTCCATCATTTCAATGATTCGAGGGTGTAACCTTCCTCAAAGTTACGAAGAAATACGTTCGAAAAGCGCAAATGAAAAGAATGGTGTGTAAGCTTGGAGATGAATATAAGAATCGGATATGATGGCGGCGATGATGAGGATAGTATTCAAATGAAGGAATACTATGATTACGACGGGAGTGTTATTCAATTGGATCTTATTTCTCAACTCCCTCGGTCTATTGCTATCACACCTATCTTACCTATTATTGCTTCCAAAACCTCTCATAATGGAGGATGATCATATCGCGCACTATTTCGGAAACGGAATCGTCTAGTGTTGATGATCTTGTCCCAATCCCAGTGAGTCCGAGGATATATCCGATAGTGATTGTGATTTGCCTTTTGTGATTCTCTCGACATTTAAAGGTTACTTAGGGATTTTCTCAAATCCTCTTTTGAATTTAATAATGACTACACTTTTGGGAAAGTAAATCCTCTTTTCGTGAAATGTGGAGGCCGTCTGGAGACCATCAGGGTGGTGGTTGCTAGCTCCCACCACTTGTCCCCCTCGTATTCTAACTTTCTCTTCCATCATGTGATGGCGATTCTATCCTCATCGATGAGATTCATGATCCAAAATCATGAATTCTCCTTCGATAATGAGGAGTTAGTCATGATCATCATCATGATTCTCCTTCTTTCTTCACATACGGTATGACTTCTCCATGTCTTAACTCCTTGAGGGTGAAGACATTATCTTCAACCCGGCATTTTCATGTACCATCTATGGAGGGTCGTCTCTTCTAAGTATATCTCATCGGTGTGGAACTTTCCCGTGCTTAATGTTTATCCAAACATTTTGAATGAAAGTCCGATGGAGATTGTTTCTTCCCTTTGCTTCCCCAGACCAAATGAATTGGAATTAGTCAAGCTAGCGACTCGGGAATCAAAAATAGCATGCCATATGGGTTTTCACCCATATTTACTCTTCTCCCTCTTTCTACCACCCTAGTGTGGGGGTTGCCCACATGTTTCAAAAAAAAAAAAAAAAAAAAAAAAAAAAATCTTCTTTCTAAATAATGGCGTAGTATTTCCCTTTCCGTTCTTTGTTTTCGGCATAACAAATTACTTTGAATATTGAGGCAATATTCATTTCTAAGTGTGAAATTCTCACAATTTCATATATTATCTACCCAATTCCCCGTTTTTGGCCAAAATTTTTTTGGAGTAAACACTTTCTCATTTTGGTTATCGATCCGCCATTAGAAACAAAAGGATTGCTAATCCGAAACAAGCGGCTCTTGGTAAAAATATCAAATCCGTTTATATGGCTTGCAATTTGCCCAAAATTGTATGGTATTGACTCACCAACCTAAAAAGTGAAGAGTTGGCTAGTCCGAGAAGGTGCCGGCTTACGGTAAAAAAAATCAAATCCGTTGAAAGGGGTGATTTGCTCAAAATCACATGGTTATCGGTGTACCATGGTTCTTACTTGAACTAAAACATTTGGCTACTCGAAGTAATGGCTTTTGGTAAAGAGATTAAAATCCAATGTTTTCTCAAATCATTGCTAGGGACTAGCAATATCTCGATGTGGGGGTTGATGAGTGTTAAAATACTCATCATTTTTATCTAAAATAAAGCGCAAAATCATCGAAAACACTTTAAACACATCAAAATGATCAAAATATCACAAATCAGTGTTTTATGTGTTTTAAATACAAAAATATCAAAATCAGATGAAAAACATATCAAATTTGCAAAAATTGCAGTTTTAGTCCCCCAAGTTTCTAAAATTGTCAAAAATAGTCCCTGAGCCAAAATTTCAAAAGAAAAATCATCAAAGATCCTTTTTAAATCATAAGTTATCAAATTTAGTCCTTTGGTGAAATATATAAAAAAATTTGAGAAAATTACAAAAATGGTCCCTCAAGTTTGGTTGATTTGCAGGTTTGGTCCTTGGAATTTTGGAGATTGTCGAGTCTAGCCCTTTGAAGTACTTTTAAAATTACGAGCGGTCCCGGAATTTGATTATTCGGTTGTAGTCCTCAAAGTTTCATATGGATTCAAGAATAGTCCTAAGTCTTAACTAAACCACCACAAACCCATCTAATCCATAGAACTAATACCCAAACCCAAATAAAAAAAAAATAAAAGCCCGGTCAAAACTAATACCCTTCAAAACACTCTATTCCGTCAACACCCAACCATAGCTAATCCCCCCTTTGTGCCCCGTTTTCCGCCTAAAACCCAGAACCAACTCCTTAACCGATAACCCAACACCCACTCACTTAACCACGCCTACCACAACAAACCCTTTACCCATCATATTCTAACCCCACTCATGTTACCCTTTTCCAAAGAAAATAAAAAATGAAAAGAAGAAGACCACGAGATGGCGGCCGTATTGCAGTTGTGTTTTTATTTCGCCATGGGGAAGCAGACAAGTGGACAAGAAGAGACATGAGGGAGAGAAGACCAAAGTTTGGAAGTTGAGCTTTAAAAGGAGATGCAATGGACGAAGGGAACCCGATTACGGTGGTAGTTAGTTTAGTAGTTAGTTTAGTAGTTAGTGAGTGAGTAGTGTAGTAGCTAATCTTTTAAATTTAATTTTAGTTTCGATCGAGAACTTGCGTGTTCTAGTTTTTTTTTTTCTGTCATTTCAATTCATTGTAACTTTTAAAACTTAATGCAATTTTATCTCATGCTTTCAATGACCGGTTGTGTTAGTCTAAGATTCGGTTCTCAAAAGTCGATCCCTTTCTAGTGTGTTAGTTGTTTTAAGCTTGTTTAAGTTATTAAGGTCGTTGGGTTTGCATTGTTCTTGGGTCAAAATCCATTTTGACCCATGTTTGATCTTGAGGTAGTCTTGTCTAAGTTAATGATACAAGAGGTGTAGTTCTTTCAATTTGCGGTTGCTTTAAACTGTGAAAGCCAAATACAAAAAGAAAGCAGTTGCTAAAATTTATGCCATAGAACTTTTCTTTGCTTTGGAGGACTCTCTTTAAGCTTATAAATAAGCTCCAACAGACCCGGATGGCTTCTTCGGTCGAACATCTCACTTCGGTCACATTTTCCATTTTCATAGCTTAACAATAGTTTTGCGGTTATTTAGGGACTTGGATAGTAGTTTTAGGTAACTTAGCTTTAGAAGCCTAAGTCGGTTCCCCATTAGCTTATCAAGTGGATTTGGACGGTTTCCTTTTAGCTTGCAATCTAGTTAAAACTTCCCATAGTCTAAGCCTTATATCCTAATTGTTTTTTCCCATTTTTTTTGGTGTATGCTTATCAATTAGCTTATGATTAATCGGCTCTAAACATTTGCATTCCTATTTAGCTTATCTGGTATAGAAATAATTAAGTGGTTGTTGATGTAAATGCTTTTCATGCTTAGTTGGAGTTAATAAAGCTTAAAGGGTTGTTTTAACGCTTCCAGCTTTGGCAATAAGGGTTCAAGCCTTATTCAAAGTTTGACAAAAATAGTTTTACAAAAAGTCTCGGTTTAGTTTTATAAACAAGTTGCAAAAAAAATTTCAAAAAAAAAAATTATAAATAAATAGCAAAAGGTGGGGAGGCGGGGCTCGAACACAGACCTCCCACCCTTTAAAGGTTATGTGTACACGGAACCTCGCCCTTGGGACTTTCTTGTCATTGTTTGCATCACTTAAATTATAAGGGAGTTTGGCGATTATTGGATATAAGCTCTTTTGAGCTTATTCGACTTTTTTACCACAAACCCACAGTTTTATATTTTTCTTAGATTAAGAATAGATTAAAGTAGTTTTGTGAATTTTCATATTTTTCTAAAATAGTTTAGTATTTTAATGATTTAATTAGTATTAATCGAATTTAATTAAAATAAAAATATAAAACTCAAAAAATATTCCGCTTTTCCTAAAATTATTTTTAGTCATGGGGCGTGGGAAAATTAGTTTAATTAGGACTTTTATTTACAAATTTTACGTTTTTCTTCTTGTTTCCGTAATTTTCATATATAACATCGTTTTCATTCTAGGTTACATTTTTAGATAATTTAGGTTTACGTTTTAATTAAAATAGTTTATTTGAGTCATTTTGTTTTATAAAATCACAAAAACATCATTGTAAAAATAGTGATAGCGTTTATTTAATAGATTTTATCTTTTAATTTCCTTTAATTTGCATTTAAGCCGGTTGTTTGTTGGCTTTTTCGTAGTTATAATAATTCCAATTCTCTTTTCCGTCCAAATCTCCGATCACTATCGTGAGGTGATCCATTGCCAGCTATTTGGGACATTGGACCGGGAGACCCTATACTCCTCCGATCTTCATTGATTTCGTGCTTGGTGTTTTAAGTTTTCTTAACGGCGTGAAAGAACAACGGTTTCGCGCATCAAATTTTAGGGACTTGGGTTTTGATCTATCTTGTCTAGCAGTTAGTGATTTGGATATTCACTCTTTTTATACCATCCATCCGATATGTTTATATTTTCTTATCCAAAATCCAAAAATACCCTTCTCATTCCTCTTATTATATTTTTTCTTACCCCCTTTATTTGATTTCTCTTTTTAACCTCAAAACCGTTTATTTCTCCATTCTTATCTCTCTTATCATTTAATTCTTCATGTCATGGTTTTCGACATGCTCCGGTGTGGAGGTCCATTTAACGGTGGAAATTGTCGGCGATGTACCAATGTGGGTTTGGAGACAAGTTTGTCGTAATCGATCCCAATCCTATGCAAGGTGCGCAGGTGCTGTCTCACACTCGGTGTATGTTGAGTGTGTGCATAGAACACTTTGACCCAACTTGACAAGCTAGTTTCAAGCTTATGGACTTACAAAAATTTCCAAAATCACTTTCCAACTCTTGACCGACAACTAGAATATCCCAAAGTTTTAATGAATTTGAACCAAAATGAATACATGAAAATTCAACAAAGGTTGGGTAAAATTGGTTTTCACTTTTGACTTTATAGGCGGTTTTGAAAAGTTGACTATTTTGAGATTTGATTCCAATTTATGAGCCGTTGAGATGAATTAAGCTAAAATAAAGCTATATTAAGCTACTCTCTTGATTTCTAAACATAAATCAAGCTTTTGATCTTCATAAATTCCAACGATTATCCGTTAGAAGATTAATGTTGATTTTGACTAAAAGCATCACGAAACAAAGTTTTGACAAATTTGATTCAAGTGACCTTTATTAAGGCGGTATCGGAGTGGGTTGCAAACCAAGGCTCAATTTCAAATAAGCCTTGATCCAAGCGGCTTCTATACTTGTTTTGCTAATGATTCTACCTAAATGACTAATCTAGCTTGTGCTACTCTGGCCGAATCACTCTAACCTAATAATAGTTAAATGGCGGATCTACACTAAGGCTAACAACAAATTTAGACAAGATATAGATTATGCAAAAATATACTATTGTTGAAAGCAGATAAAGTACTCACAAGGGCCGAATTGAACTTATACCGAACCATAACTATACTAGGAAGCTATTCCAACCCAAATCAAGCTCTGCAACACCCAATTCCATAACCAAGTCCAAATGAGCTTTTAGTTGACTTTTGTTGACCAAACATGAATATTGCTTGCATATGTTTCTTAAACTAAAAGCTATAAAGGCTTAAATAAGCTTATTTGAGTTAAAAATAAGCTACTTGGAGCATTGAGTATAAGAGCATGAGGCGATTTTTTAACGGTGGATATAAAATCATGAAACTTAAATGAAACCTTGAATTAATACTTGAAATGAGTTTCAATACCTTTGGAACAACAGTTTGATACAATTAAACTTGAAATTACAACTTAGAACCTATTTAAGACATGGAAATTTTAAAGCGACATACATATGAAAATGAAAACTAAGTACTACTCTCCTCCTCTTCTTTCCTCCTTTTTATAGCAAATGTCTTCTCCCATCGAGCAAATCCGCCTATATTACGGACCATTGGATCACTTGAATCATTTTAGCCTTTGATGAGATTTTGGCGGAAAACTATTTTGCGGTTAGGCGGTAACTTTGAGGAGGAGCATTTAATGTTTCTTGGCTTGGGGTGTTTGGAGGGTAGGAATAGGGGTGATGATGGGTGTGGGTTGGAGTTGCGGGTGATGATGAGGGAAGGAAACCCGTGAGGGTATTTAATTATTTTAAATGTGGCGGGTTTGGTTTTTAAAGTGGGTAAAGGGTTGGGTTTAAATTGGGCCGGGTTGTGGGTTTGTTGGGCTTGGGCTTATTATAGGATTTGGACTTAGGATTAGTTTTAAATCCAATGGTGTGTTAAAGGGACCAATCTTGCCAAAGCGAAAACCCGGGGCCCGCATGTAATTTACGAAAAAGTGATCCAAGGGCTATACTTGTAAATCTCAAATAGTTGAAGGACCAATTTGCCATTTTAAAACTTGAAGGATTTGACGTAATTTTCCAAAAATTCTCATAAGGACCAAAATGACAAATTAGAATTACCAAAGGATTAAAATGTTCATTTTCCAATTTAAAATGTCGAGGGTAAGTCATCAATCTTTGAAATTCCGGGGACTAAAGTTGCCATTTTGAAAGTTGGGGGTGGCGCCAATTATGCAAAGTTAGCTCATTTTCATCGATTTTAAACATTTTGCATCCGAAACATATAAAATGCAATTTTGTGATATTTTGAATTTTGATGCATTTACGGCGTTTTTAAATGTTTTGCGATTCAGTTTGACCAAAATGATGAGTATTTCACCATCAATTCACCTCTCCAGGAGTTAACACAGGATGTGATGAGAATAGTATGAAACTAATATTTTTGATGTACATGTTGTCATTTGTTCTTGCAAAGATATGGCGTTTAAAGTTTATTCATCAAAGAGATGTTTTGGTTTGATTCTTTCTTTGATGACTTTGAGTACAATCCTCTAGTCTTTGCAAGGTTAAAGATCTATCAAAAACTAGAACTTAACCAAGTCAAATTCGGTTTAGGGGAGGATTGTGAGAATTATGTAAGTATGGATTATCTTTGAAGTTCTTTTTGAATGGATTCTCTTGAAGTGTATGGATTCTGGAAGACATAATCATCTTTGAAGTTATATAGTTATTAGTTTGTTTCGGAGATAGTATTCCGCATATTCTATAGTTGTTAGGATATACATAGAATTTATTAGGAAGTGATTTGTATATCTTATTTAGTTTCGTTTCTTTGAGAACAAGTTAGGGTTCCTTGTCTATAAAGGAACACAATAGAATGAGTTATGAATTAGGCGTTTACAAATTATTAATATAACGATACATAGAGGATCAAAGAGTTCTTAGTTATCCGTGCTTTATACTTGTGTTTATATTCCGCTAAAAAAAATTTTTTTTTTTTTTTTGGGAAAAAAAAGGGATTCCCCAAAATTCCCCCAAAAAATTTTTGGCCTTCCCCCCTTTTTTTTGGTTTAAAAGGTTTTAAAAAAACCGGGGGTTTTTGGGGTTTTTTTTTAAAAAAAAATTTTTGGGTTGAAAAAACCCCCCTTAAAAAATTTTGGTTTTGGGGGGCCTTTGTTTTTTTTTAAAAAAATTTTCTTTTTGGGGAACCCAAAAAGGTTTTTTTTTAAATAAATTTCCTTTTCCCCTTTGGTTTTTTTTTAAAAAAAGGAACCCTTTTTCCATTTTTTTTTTCCTTTTAAGGGGTTTTTTAAAGGGGGGTTTTCCCCCCTTTTTTTGGTTCCCCCCCCCCCCTTTTTTGGGGGTTTTTGGGGGGGTTTCCCCTTTTTTTAATTTTTGGGGGCCTTGGAAATTCCCCAAAACCCCGGGGCCCCAAAAAATTTTTTTTTTAAAAAAACCCCGGGGGGTTTTTTCCCCTTTTCCCCTTTGGGGGGTTTTTTTTTTAAAGGGGGAAAAAATTTTTTAACCCCAAAAATTAAACCCCGAAATTTTTTTTTTTTTAAAAATTTTAAAAAAAGGTTTTTTAAATTTTACAAACCCAAAAAAAAAATTTTGGGGGGTTTTTTTAAAAAGGGGGAAAAATTTAAATTTTCTTTTGGGGAAAAAATCCCTAAAAAAAAATTTTTTTCCCCAAAAATTTTTTTTTTTTTTTCCCCTTTAAAAAAAAAAAAATTTGGGAAAGGGGGCCCAAAAAAACCCAATTAAATTTGAAAAAATTTTTTTCCTTTTCCCCGGGGGGGGGTTTTCAAGGGGAAGCCTTAAATTTTGGGAAAAAAAAAAAAAAAATTTTTAAAAGGGTTTTAAAAAATTTTAAAATTTTTTTTTTTAAAAAAACCCCCAAAAACCCCCTTTTAAAAAAAGGGGTAAGGGGGGTTTCCCCGGGGAAAAAATTTGGGTTTTTTAAAAATTTTTTTTTTTTTAAAAAAATTTGGGAGGGCCTTGGGGGGAAAATTTTTTTTTTCCCTTTTTACCAAAAATTAAAAAATTTTTCGGAGGGGGGCCCCAAAAAACCTTTTTTTACCAAAACACAAAAGAACCCTAAGGAATTTTTAAAGGGAGAGAAAGTACTCTTATACAAATCACGAATAAGAGCATTACGGTGAAAAAAACCAAGATGGTTTGGGCCTTATACGGTGAAGGAAACTAATCTAAAGGATAAAACCGTTACCATAATAAACGGCGTTGGCAAGGAATCCACGGTAAGCATACAACGTCTCGTCCTTTTGACGATGGAAGAGCAAAAAGGAAGGTGTGATAATGAAGTCACGTGGGGCGCGACTTGAGTCTAGCTACAAGACTCATAAATAAAGAAAAGCGCTTCGTGGGAGGCAACCCATGCTTAATTGTTTGCTTGTTTGTGTCGTGTATCTTTTATTGATTGTTTATTCTCATGTTTAAATTTGTAAAATGCTTTATTTTGTCTTTAACCTCGTCTTAATTACATATAAAGGTATTTTACATAAGGGATAAGTGTAGGAGGATTACACATTTTCAAAAGCGTAAACATGAGAATTACAATTAATTAAAAGATATACTTGTTTGTTTACTCGAGTCAAATTCTTGTATCGAGTCATAATGGATGTTTTGCGGAAATTTCCCGATTCTAAAGATATAAATTTTCCGGAAAATCGCGAGACCGACTTTTGTCGGGATAACTGGCGTCGGGATCGCAACTGCGGCGTCGGGAAGGACAAAACAAGCGATTACGTTTTCTCATTTTACGAGCTACTTATAAATTTTGGAATTTTCCGGTCTTAATTTTCCGAGAAGTGCAGTAAACATCCATTCCACAAGCATTATATCCTAGTTGAGTAGAGTCCTATATATATTATTACCGCCGATTTCTGTGAAGGTTTCGTTTGTTTTCTTCTAGTGTGCGGGTTTAATTTACAAGAAGAAGATACATAAGATGAGAAGGAGCTTTTCACATAGCGTTCTTCTTGAAGAAAGATGTAACCACCACTTTACACGGATCCTACCGAGCTAATCGGGGAGTATTAGTTTCTTCGCTTTTAATTACCTTCCATTATCATAACTTTGATAGTTTGGGGAACATTGGGGACAATGTTCGGTTTAAATGTAGGAGGAAAATAAAGCGGGAACTTTGAAACTATGCTTATCCTTGATTATTTGCTTTGTCCAATTGCATTTGCATAATAAACCATGAGAAAATGTCGGTTAGGGTAATTTGGCACCAAATTTTCAATTTTTCATTACATATAGGAGTGGGCCATTAGTCTTAATAAAGCGTCTCATGGATAGGAAGTTATATGACTAGCACAAAACCTTTACCACTTAAATTCAACCTAAAATGTGAGGATCACCCTTAGATTAATCGAATTAAAGCATTCATCTTTAATGCTTAGAGTGTGAACGGGTAGTATAATAGATTCTAGAACTTGTTTTGTGATGCATCCACGAGATCGCTAGTAAGACTACACTTGTGTAGTTAGGAATAACTAAATGATAAGAGGCATTAGGATAACCCTTGTTTGATACCGTAATATAATTACTTCTTCCACATCGGTTGAGTAATTCCCCACACCTTTGCATTGTACTCATCTTTAGTACCGATACCCTAGTTAACCCCTCGAGCCTATCCTTTTCGCGGTTCTCGTTATGTTTGGTTTTCCGAATATCAATGAAAACATTGTTTACAATCCACCCCAAATGTACACCCAAATCGCCTTAGCCTACCTTGTATGCACTCGCTTCGGTGCATTATTGTTATCACACTATACCACTTAGTTTAATTATCTTGTTGCTTGCATAAGTTGCTAAGTCGAGTCATATCCTTTGTACACGGTTTGGGACGATTGGGACTCATGGGAAAAGTTAAATTTAATGAAATGGCGGGAAGGGGCGTTAAATTCAAATTCCCTTTATTTGCGTAATAATGTACTCCAAGTGTTTGATCTCTTCAATTCGGGTCAAATTAGTGTTAGAGTAATAAAACTCAAGTGTAGGGATGTGCCTATAAATCCTATCATTTTGATGTTATCGTAGAGGATGGTAGAGTAAAGTGTATGAAAAAAATAGTGTAAAGAAAAAAAACAAAAAAAACAAAACATACGGGCTACCATCCTACATCTATCTTTAAATTTATGTTTGTTTGTTTTAGTTATCTAGAGTTTAGAGTGTCGAGTCTTGGCTTATAGCGCCATTCTTCGCATGCTTGTGACATAAAGATTTTTGACTTACCACCACCAAATAGCCTATCCCCCAAACCCTTTGTTTCCCTAGTAAGCCTATCATTACAACCCTTTAAAAGACCTCTTGGATAGTCTTTCTTGGGTGCTTACGCCAAAGCTATGGAGGTTTGATCTAGTCTCAAGCCTATGGTAATCTATGTACTAGGACCGGTTAATGAGTGTTTATCTTCCATTTCCAACTTCTTATATTTCATATACACGAGAGATGTGAGTATCCAAACACCCCATGTGAGGTGCTAGTATGTAATTTTGTGCTTGTTATGACTTTTGCGGGGCTTATATGTGTTGTGAATCGTTCTAAACTAATCTTTGCATGACCTCTAACTTATAAATTGATTGGCTAAAAGCACATTTGCTTGAGGACAAGCAAATACCAAGTGTAGGGATATTTGATAAGGTTTTAAAATGTACCTTTTGAGGGTTGTTTAAGCCCTTATTTGATCACTTTGTATCCGTTATTACTTAATATCGTTCCTTTTCACTTTTAGGTATCTTGAAGGCAAAATCTGGAATGACACTTATTCGGACGAAAAGGGCGAATATCTGAAAAAATGGCCAAAGTCAAGAATCGAGACACTCAGTGCTTTGGGCCGAAGGGACGGTGTCGGTGTTATCTGTGGCGCCGTCGGACAACTTTTGTGACTCGGTGCCAAGTGCTCATTTACAAGTGGCGGCTTGGGTTTTAAAGAGTAGGCGTCGCGACTCGGGCGGCCTAGATTTGATCAGACGACGTCGAGGCGAAGGGACGACGTCACAAGCATAAGGTGACGTTGTCGCCAAGGCGAAACCTAATAACGGTGACCCGCGGCGTCACAAATCAAAGGGTGGCGCCGTCGCATGTGTAATCTTATATATAGAATCCAAATTTTTAGTTTTCGGTGTGTAGTCTTTTGGAGTAAAACACGAACCGAACCAAGGTTGTCTTGTACATTATTTTAGGGTTCCATACCTATCTTACATCAAGATAAGTGTTTTACTTCATTAATTCAATTATGTCTTCAATTAATTGTGTGTATGTGATAACGCTACACGCGTCGTTCGAGGTCAGAAACTTCCTTTTCTTGAGCAAGTTTTATAACACCTAGGCGATGAACCTAATCATTGTAGTGTAGTAATTAGGGTAAGCCACGGGTATTGATATCGTTCTCTGGGGAATAGGAATGCTAGTGAGAGTTACTACGCTAAGGTTGAGGTTGAGGAAGATTATTTTGTATTTTATATTTTTGTAGAAATGGAAAAGTGCGAATCTCGGGTATTGGATTTGGGGTTGGTATTGCTACGATTACTCTACTATTATCTAATTATCTAAGCTAAGGTTGTGATGGTCTATGTCTAATTGATGTGTACTAGTATGATAGTTTAAAGATGTGTTTACTTAGGTTTACTACTCCTTAATTATCTCCTATTGATGGTTGATTTGTCACGTCCTTATTCCTAGTTGCGTTGTGATTCTAAGGCTATAGGCGTGCTTGTTTCTAACTCTTTGAAATTACCAAAGGGTCTTGTTTACAAATCCTCTAGTGATTTATAGGCGCCTACTCTGGTTGTCCTTGAATACTTTATCCTACAATTACCTAGATAATTATATTCTAAAGTTCACAAAGAAAAGTCAAGCATTAAGTACACAACGAATAATCTAGCGCACTCTAGATCATTAGTCAACTAAGATAAGTATCAACCAATCAATATTCAATAATTAAGTTTCATATTCCTAAGCAAACACACAAATAAATTAGCGGGACATGGAGAACATGCAAGCATACACACAAATAATCAAAGACATAATTAAATTAATGAAGTAAATACTTATCTTGATGTATAATAGGGTTTAGAACCTAAAATCTTTGCACAAGAAAGCCTTGGTTCGGTTTTAGGTTTTACTCCAAAGACTACACTCAAGCGAAAATTCGGATTCTATATATAAGATTACATCTGACGGCGTCACCTTATGTTCGTGGCCGTCGTGTCGCCGTCATTAGGGTTTCGTCTTGGCCGCGTAAACCTTGCGACGGCGTCACCTTATATTGTGGCCGTCCCGCCGACTCGGCGCCGTCTTGGGCGCATCTAGGCCGTCCGATAACGACGGCTACTCCTTTAGAACGGCGTCGTCCGCGAAAACATGCAATTTCGCCCGACCGTCGCCAAAATTCCTTCCGACGGCGTCGCTGAGATATCGCGATGGCGCCGTCGCGCTGTATGTTCGGCGACTTTGAGTGTCTCGATTCGACTTTGGCCATTTTCTTGTATATTCGCGCCTTTTCGTCCAAATAAGCATCATTCCGAGCATTTTGCCTTCAGAGACCTAAAGTGAAAAGGACGATATTAAGCAATAACGGATCGAAGTGATCGAATAAGGGCAAATGACCCGCAAAAGGTACCTTTAAAACCTTATCAAATATCCCTACACTTGGTATTTGCTTGTCCTCAAGCAAATGTGCTTTAATGATTAATTTATAAGTTAGGGGTCATGAAGCATTCATTCAAAGCGGTCCACAACACATATAAGCCCATAAAAGTAATAACAAGCACGATTACATACTAGCACCTCGCATGGGGTGTTTGGATACTCACATCTCTCTCGGGTGTATATATGAAATATAACAAATCGGAAATGGAAGATAAACACTCATTAACGGTCCTAGTACATAGATTACCATGGCTTGAGAATAGATCAAACCTCAGTAAACTTTGGCGTAGCACCTAGGAAAGACTATCAAGAGGTCTTTTAAAGGGTTGTAATGTTAGGCTTCGGTGAGGAAATGAAGGGTTTGGTGGGATAGGCTATTTAGTGGTGGATAGTCAAAAATCTCTATGTTGCAAGTATCTGAAGAATGGCGTTGCTAAGCCAAACTCGACACTCTAAAACTCTAGGCAGCGAAAATAAACAAACATAATTTAAAAGATAGATGTAGGATGGTAGCAGTATGGTTTTTTTTTTTTTTTTTTTTTTTTTTTTTTTTTTTGCATACTTTTACTCTACCATCCTCTACGGTACATCAAAATGATAGGGGTTTATAGACACATCCACACTTGAGTTTTATTACTCTAACACTAATTTGACCCGAATTGAAAAGATCAAAACACTTGGAGTACATTATTATGCAAACAAAGGAATTTGAGTTTAACGTTCTCTTCCTATATTTCATAAACTTTAACTTTTCCATGAATCCCAATCATCCCAGCTGTATACAAAGGATATGACTCGACTTAGCAACTCATGCAAGCAACGAGATAATTGAACTAAGGGTTTTGGGTGATAACATAAATTGCACTAAAGTGAGTGCAATAAAGGTAAGCTAAGGCGATTTGGGTGTATATTTGGGGTGGGGTGTAAACAATGCTCTTCATTGATATCCCGGGCAAAACATCACGAGAACCGCGATGAGGATAGGCTCGAGGGTTAACTAGGGTATCGTGTACTAAAGATGAGTCTGACGCAAGGGTGTGGGGAATTACTCAACCGATATGGAAGGCGTAATTATATTCGGTGTCAAACAAGGGTTTATCTAATGCCTCTTATCATTTAGTTATTCCTAACTACACAAGTGTAGTCTCACTAGCGATCTCGGAATGCATCACAAAACAAGTTCTAGAATCTAATATACTACGGTTCACACTCTAAGCATTAAGATGAATGCTTTAATTCCTACTAATCTAAGGCGATCCTCGCATTTTGGGTGGAATTTAGGTGGTAAGGTTTTGTGCTAGTCATGCAACTTCCTATCCATGAGGCGCTTTTGTTAAGACTAATGGCCCACTCTTGCTCGTCATGAAAAAATTTAAATTTGGCTAAAATTACCCTAACCTACATTTTCTCATGGTTTATTACACAAATACACTTGGACAAAGCAAATAGTCAAGGATAAGCATAGTTTCAAAGTTCGTTTTATTTTCCCTCCTACACTTAAAGCGAACATTGTCCCCAATGTTCCCAATATCAAAGTTATGATAATAGAAGGTAATTAAAGCGAAAGAAACTAATACTCACGATTAGCTCGGTAGGATCCGTAAAAGTGGTGGTTAAATCTTTTCAAGAAGAGTTTTTGCGTGAAGGCTCCTTCAAACTTGTGTAACTTCTTCTGACAAACTAAACTGCACACTAGAAGAAAACAAGCGAAACCTTCGGCGTAAAATCGGTGGTAATAATATACATAAGACTCGATTTAAACTAGGATATAATGCTTGTGGAATGGATGTTTTAGAATTTGTTTTGAAAGTTAAGATCTGGAAAATTCCAAAATTTTACAAGTAGCTCGAAGCGAGAAAAAGTAAAGTCGATGTTTTATTCCTTCTGGCGCCGTCGGTTGCAATCTGACGCCGTCGATTATCTGACAAAAAGCGGTCTGCGATTTTCGGAAAAATTCGGAAAATTTGCATCTTTAGAATCGGAAAAATTTGCAAAAACATCCATTATGACTCGATACAAGCATTTGACTCGAACAAACAAACATATATATCTTTTAGTTAATTGTTATTCTCATGTTTCGTTTCTTATGAAAAGCGTGTGTAATCCTCCTACACTTATCCTTTATGTAAAATACCTTTATATGTAATTAAGGCGAGGTTAAAAACAAAATAAAGCATTTTACAAATTCAAACATGAGGACAAACAATTAATAAAGATATATGACATAACAAGCAAACAATTAAGCATGGGTTGCCTCCCGAAGCGCTTTTCTTTATTTAAGATTCTTGTAGCTAGACTCGTAGTCCTACTCGTTTTGCATCACCGCCCTCTTGGCGGTCTCTGTCGGGGGTTCCATGTTGTAGAAGTGTCCCATGATACTCCTTTCTAAGAGTTCACCCTCTCCCCTCGGTCCTATATTTGGGTCCTAAATTCAAACAATCTTTATAGAACCCGAAAAGCTTAGCCATAACATAATCTACTCCCTTTTCCCTATCCTCATCATTCACTGTAATAGACCGGCAGTTTAAGTTCCTTTTCATCATTGGAGTGATGAAAACTTCTCAATCTTAAGCGGCATTTGGTAGGCTACGTCGTCGGTCTCATCCTTGAATCGCACTACTCTAACGATGGGTCATAGGTCATCCGGTGCTTTCTGAAAGGTTTTCCTAGAATAACGTGGGACAAGCTAGGGTCTATGGCGTGCTAATATCTTCCACAATTATGAAGTCCGTAGGAATGTGAAACTACCTACATGAGCGGGCAATCCCTTAACTCTACCAAGAAAATTACACTTATCACTAGGATTATCGAGGTCTTGCCTAGTTGGGATAGGCTTCTTCATTATCCAATTGTAATAGGTGCTAGTCATTATGTTAATTGAGGATTCACGATCAATGTAAGCCTTTGCCACAAAAGGTGTCTATGCAACATGGTATGTTAAGATTCAAGGGTTCCCAAACTTGATTCTAGGGCTTTTCTAACATACATGTGACGGAGGTCACGCACTAAGTGAGGGTGGCGGGATAATTCCTCTTCCGTAGGAAATTTGTTGAAATAGTCATTGTCTACTTCATCTTCTTCCTCGGGTGTTTCATCTTCAACAAATGTTTGGTCTTCTTAGTCATCTGTTTCATCCGGTTCCACTAAAGGCGATGGCATTGGCCAATTGGGCGTGCTTAATAAGCTTGCTTGGATCCTTAATTTCTACACGGAGGCTCGGGAGTCGAGATAGCACTAACCTTCCTATCACTATTTATGGCTTTCAACAGGTTGTCTATCTTCCTATCCATCTCGGCTTGTTGATGGTTAAAGTGGTCAGAGCTTAGCCATTTGGGTTTCTTGGGACGCAACTATGTTTTGCAACATCCCTTCAATACTACATTGGTTAGGACCGTTAGGTGGGGCCCGAGAAATCATTGGAGGTGAATTCTTTGGTTTGTCCCCGGTAAAGTCGGGCTTGTTTTTCCATGCCTCCGGGTTTCATTGAAATTCCTAGGTCCGGGCGTTGTAGGGAATCTTCCTCCGTTCCATTATTACGAGGATGCGTATTCAACGGAAGCATGTTAGGGATAGGGTGCTAGTGTGCGTGTTATGAGGATCACAAAGCGGCTCGCACGAAGAAGAAACTTTGTTTATATGGCGCGAGGACTTAGGATTCTCGTAGGAACTCATGAGGAATTTGACTTGATCTTCAAGTTCGATCATCCTGGTCGGGAGGAGGCAAGGAGATTGCCTTGACGGTTTGGGAAGTTCACGGGGTCATCAACTTTCGTTGTCATAGAGGCAAGGTCCTCTATTATTTCCCATGATTCTTCAGCGGTGAGATCACTAAGTTTTCCACCGGCCGCTTGGTCAATGGATCGCTTAGTGGGAAAGTTGACATGATCATAAAGATTTGGACTTGGAGCCAAAGATCAATGCCGTGATGAGGGACTTTATGAAGTAAGTCCTTGAATCGGGTCCATGCTTCGTAGAGATTCACCTTGGCGTTGTTGGAACATCAAGATGTCATTCCTAAGCTTAGTGGTTCTTCCGGTGGGAAAAATTGAGCAAGAGCGAAGTAAGATCATCAACTTGAGATGGAGCCCGGGAAGTCGCTCAAGCCAATTACTAGCTTGGTCCCGTGAGAGAATTGGAAGAGGCATGGCGCGTGGTCTCCCAGTAGTAGCATCAAGGTCGATGGAATCGACAATTTTGAGAAATCCCTCGAGATCTTGATTTGGATCTTGGGCGAAGTCCATGGAATGCACATCCGTTTGCACCAACGGATGGTGTCGGATCGCAGGGCCGTAGTTTGGGCTTGGTCGGGAAGCTCAATGGTGTTCCTATAACCTAGGTGGTTTGGTCTCGAGTACTACTTGAAATCACGGGCTCTTGCGGTCGTTTGGTGGTGGGTTGATGAGTGGTGGTTGGTTGTCACCTTCCATGGTGAAAAGTGATGGGTGTTACGAACAAAGGTCACGAAGAGGGGATAGACTAAGAAAGCTAAAAATGAGAAAAATTTACTTGATAGGAATCAAGCAAAGAAACCTAAGCGAGGTGGACTACTAACTAGCTATTCTATTCCCGTGGCGCAAAAACTTGATAACGCTACGCGTCGTTCGGGGTCAAGAAACTTCCTTTTCTTGAGCAAGTTTTATAACACCCTAGGCGGTGAACCTAATCGTTGTAGTGTAGTAATTAGGGTAAGCCACGGGTATTGATATCGTTCTCTGGGGAATAGGAATGCTAGGTGAGAAGTTACTACGCTAAGGTTGAGGTTGAGGAAGATTATTTTGTATTTTTATATTTTTGTAGAAATGGAAAAGTCTGAATCTCGGGTATTGGATTTGGGGTTGGTATTGCTACCGATTACTCTACTATTATCTAATTATCTAAGCTAAGGTTGTGATGGTCTATGTCTAATTGATGTGTACTCGTATGATAGTTTAAAGATGTGTTTACTTAGGTTTTACTACTCCTTAATTATCTCCTATTGATGGTTGATTTGTCACGTCCTTATTCCTAGTTGCGTTGTGATTCTAAGGCTATAGGCGTGCTTGTTTCCCTAACTCTTTGAAATTACCAAAGGGTCTTGTTTACAAATCCTCTAGTGATTTATAGGCGCCTACTCTACGGTTGTCCTTGAATACTTTATCCTACAATTACCTAGATAATTATATTCTAAAGTTCACAAAGAAAAGTCAAGCATTAAGTACACAACGAATAATCTAGCACTCTAGATCATTAGTCAACTAAGATAAGTATCAACCAATCAATATTCAATAATTAAGTTTCATATTCCTAAGCAAACACACAAATAAATTAATGGGACATGGAGAACATGCAAGCATACACACAAATAATCAAAGACATAATTAAATTAATGAAGTAAATACTTATCTTGATGTATAATAGGGTTTAGAACCTAAAATCTTGCACAAGAAAGCCTTGGTTCGGTTTAGGTTTTACTCCAAAGACTACACTCAGCGAAAAATTCGGATTCTATATATAAGATTACATCTGCGGCGTCACCTTATGTTTAAGTGGCCGTCGTGTCGCCGTCATTAGGGTTTCGTCTTGGCCACGTAAACCTTGCGGCGGCGTCACCTATATTTGTGACGCCGTCCCTTGACTCTGGCGCGTCTTGGCTGCATCTAGGCCGTCGAGTAATGACGGCCTACTCCTTTAGAACACGGCGTCGTCCTTGAAAACATGCAATTTCGCCCGACCGTCGCAAAATTCCTTCCGGCGTCGCGGATATCTTGATGGCCGTCGCCTTATGTTCAATGACTTTGAGTGTCTCGATTCGACTTTGGCCATTTTCTTATTATATTCGCGCTTTTCGTCCAAATAAGCATCATTCCAGCATTTTGCCTTCAAGAGACCTAAAAGTGAAAAGGAGCGATATTAAGCAATAACGGATCTGAGTGATCGAATAAGGGCTTAAATGACCCCAAAAGGTACCTTTTAAAACCTTATCAGTATGCTTGCATGTTTCCCATGTCCGGCTAATTTACTTGTGTGTTTGCTTAGGGAATATGAAACTTAATTATTGAATATTGATTGGTTGTCTCTTATCTTAATTGTTAATGATCTAGTATTGCGATAGATCATCCGTTGTGTAGTTAATGCCTTATTAATCTTTGTGAACCTTAGCTTATAGTACCTAGAGTCATTGTAGGCTAAACCATCCGAAGAGTACCTTAGTGTTAAGTTTATAAATCCTAGAGATTTTGTAGGCAATAACCTTTGGTAGTTTCAAAGAGTTAGGGATAAACGCATACCCTACGACTTTAGACAAACAACGCGATTAAGAATAAGCGTGACAATTCAACCATCAATAGGATATAATTAAGGAGTAATAAAACCTAAGTAAACACATCTTTAAATCATCATACAAGCACACAATAATTAGACATACACTACATACACCTTAGATTAGATAATTAGGCAGTAGAGTAATCGGTGAAATACCAACCCCGTATCCAATACCCAGAGATTAGTACCTTTCCATTTCCTAAAACATAAAAGATAAAAATAATCTTCCTCAACCCCAACCTTAGCGTAGTAACTTCTCACTAGCATTCTTATTTCCCTAGAAACGATATCAATTCCGTGGCTTACCCTAATACTACTACAGCGATTAGGTTCCTTTGCTTAGGGTGTTGAAAAACTTGCTCGACGAAAGGAAGTTCCTTTGACCCCGAGCGGCGTGTGGCGTTATCAAAAGTATTGTCAAACTTTACGAATTCTTGAGACGGGATGAAGAAGAAGAGTCGAGTCATTATATTCGGTGGAAGGTGACTCTTTAGGCTCTTGTGGATCGGTGATGCTCTTGTTCGGTTTGAACATCGGCGTCCATTTCTTCTCCTGGCGATAGTATTTCATCTTCCTTTGTCGACTTGTTCTTCATCGAGAAAAGAATTTCATTGACCTCGACAGCTGTTAGTAAACCGGTGGTGGTGATGGGTTCCATATCGGTGGTGGTATTTGTCCTACGAGTCTTTTTCCCAGTGACCCCTCGAGACACTAATGGGTTTTTCGGTGCCTTCGACGGGTCGAGATTGGTTATGAGTTCCGTATCGGTGGGTTGTTTCTTTCCTCCGAGTCTTTGTCCCTCATGTGCTCCTTCAAGCACGGTGGGTGTTCAGTGCTATCCCAGAAGCGGTGGCGGTGAGATCCTATCGGCGGGTTGTTCATTTCCTCACGAGTCTTTGGGATCAATTAGTTGGCCTTAGACAAAAGCTATGATTTTCAAATGTCCTCCTCGGGCATTGTGGACGCTCCCCTACCCGGTGGGTTGTATGTTTCCTTTGGATCTTGGGAGTAGTAGTTGGGACCAAGGGCACTAAGCATGATGTATCGGTGTCATTCGTTGTCAGCGATGTGGATGTTGCTTGGTCACGGTGGGTGGCGAGACTAGTCGAGACTTGGGTTTGGTCTTAGTCGATGCGAGACTTCCCTTTCTCTTTTAGGAGCGGGGTTTGGAACCTGAGTCCCTTTGGTTGTTCTGACAACCATATGGGCCGTCAATTCAATTCGATGACTTGGGATGGGTCCTTTTGAAATTTTGATTGACTCAGGATACCATGTAAGCGGTGTATTTGTATTCACGAGGGTAATTGCAACCCAATAACACTTGTAAAGCACATGAGACAAACCTAGGATCTGAAGCGTATTTCGTCCTAGTTTTGCTCAAGCTTAATTCTGAGAACACTGTAAATGATCTCCCCAATGTCGACGGTGACCCGTTCATCAAGCAATATGCCACCATCAAGCTGAATAGAGTTAACTTGTTCAATGGATGAGTGGTTCCCACGAGAACACGAATCACAAATGTGAGCGGGATCTTCCAAGCCGAGAAATGAGTTCTTGGTGACCGGGGTTACGTCCAAAACTTTGGATCCAAAACAATTTATTTTAACCCATCCTTAAGCTGTGGAGGGTTCGGGATGGAAACATAGTTCGAATTATAGTCTAACCTGTTGAAGTACTAAATGTTTTATAATCCGGGGTGGTGACTTTTCCCGTTAAAAACTGAATTTGATGAGATACTCTACGGTGGTCGTAGGTCGAGTCTCATCGATGAGAGGTGTCGGGTCATAGGCCCTTCTTGTATACCAAAACTCCCGAGGAGGTTTTAGTGCAATTGATGGGGCCGAGTAAAGCTTTGTTTCAGTGGGCAATTGAATAAAAATTTCATGATGTCCTTATAGGCTGGGACATCAGGAGAGTATTCAAAAGTGCCTATAACATTGGTTGTTTTAAATTCAACATTGTTGAGATCACCTACCCACTTTGGTGCAAACTGAAGAGATTGTGTTCTTGCCATTTCTATTAAAAGGTTTTAGGGGTTTGAATAAGATATCTTGACAAGAACAATCAAAGAGTTTTGAATCTCTTAAGTTTTGTAGTGAAAAACCTTTTTGTAAATGTTTATAGAGAAGATTTTACTGAAAAAATTGTTTTGAGGATTAAAGAACACAAAGATTTCTTGTTTTGAGAAGTGATTTTGTGAGTTTAGATCTGAGAAAATCTTTGTGTGTGTTTTAGTGTTTTGAGGCGGGCATTTATAGAGTGATGAGAGGGTAAAATATGCATAAATGGGGATTTGTAAAGTCGGTTTTGAAAGCGTTTTGAATCTCACATTTAATGCCACCACTCCACTACTCATGATAAAATCCGGTTTTCAAGGAACGATTGCGATTACTGATAAAGTGCATTGCGGTAATAAAATAACCACAAGATATTTCATGTGAGAGAGGCAATTAATGCCAAGTGGGATTAGGTAAGTAATGAGGGACCTTTGACTTGGATGACAGTAAGATAAAGAGACATATATTCCTTTATTAAATTGGTGTGTTAACCAACCTAGGACATTTAAGTAACTGATACTTGGTGCATTTAGTTACTCATTCAATGCTCAATGTCTAAAGTCAGGGTCCCTAAATGAGTCTTACTCATTCAGTGAGAGGGTTGTTTTGGGGTTTAGTTCAGGGAGGATGAACCATTTCAAAGAACTTACTAAGATTGGGATTGATTTTCAGGTTGCTGACTCTCAATGTCAAGCATTCCCAATTCAGCTTTCAGTCTCCTGAAGGTAGGTTCATCTAAGGGTTTGGTGAAGATATCGGCAAGTTGATATTCGATAGGGATGAAATGAAGCTTTATGTCTCCTTTCATTATGTGGTCCACGATGAAATGATATCTTATATCAATGTGTTTGGTTCTTTGGTGAAAGACATGGTTGTTGGAGATTGCAATAGCTTGGTGTTATCACATAAGATGGGTACCATTTTGTAATGGATGTCATAGTCCTTGAGTTGACTTTTCATCCATAAAACATTAACTGACACCTGCGTGACCACATACTCGGCTTGATTGAAGACATAGCCAGCGATTGTTGCTTTTAGCACTCCAACAAACTAGCTTTGCTCGAAATTGACGGGACCACAGTTACTTTTTGTCCATGTTGCGACTGCATAATCGAGTCGAGTATCCTTTGAGGTTAAACCACGAGCACTTTGGATAGTAAAGTCCAAGGCTTGGAGTTCCCTTGGTGTCGAGGATTCTCTTGGCTGCGGTGAGATGGGATTCTTTGGGGTTGGGCGATATCTTGCTATTAGGCGGTGAGAATTGTATGTGCAGTGCAGGCGATTAGATACATCGATGAACCAACAATCCCCTAAAATGAGTTTGATTGGTGATTTGCCGGTGAGATCGGGTCAAGGTTGTTAGGTGGGACCATTGGAGTTTTCAACGAGAGCGATCGGATATCTCATATTTTTCAAGAGATTTACGGTATACTTCTCTTGGTGATGGAGATTCCTTTATTAGTTTGCACGATTTGTAGTCGAAGGAAGTATGTGAGTTCAACCATCATGCTCATTTAAACTTCTTTGTCATCAGTTTTTCAAGCTGTTTGCAAAGTGTAGTTTGTTGAGCCAAAGATGATGTCATCAACATATACTTAGACTAATATCACATCTTGCTTTGTCCTATAGATAAGCGGTATTGTCTATCTTTCCTCGACAAACTTGTTTTGAATCGGGAAGGTGAGAGAGTTTCATACCATGCCACAGGAGCTTGTTTAAGTCCATAAAGGGCTTTGTCAAGCTTCTGAGACATAGTCGGAGGAACTCACTACTCTCAAAGCCAGCGAGTTCTTGAACATACACATCTTCCTTGAGTTCACCATTCGAGAATACACTTTTTACATCCATTTGGTAAACCTTGAAGTTCATGTAGGTAGCAAATGCAAGGAAGATCTGATGGCTTCCATTCTTGCAACGAGAGCAAATGTCTCATCATAGTCAATGCCTTCTTGTTGTTTGTAACCTTTGGCTACAAGTCGGCTTTGTTTTTAATAGCGATGCCGTTTTCATCGGTTTGTTTACGAAAACCACTTCATTCCTATGACAACGACAACTTGAGGACATTTGATCAAGGTCATGACCTTGTTTTTATCAAGCTGTTGAAGTTCTTCTTGCATAGCTTTGAACCCGGCTTGGATGTTTTAGAGCCTCGGTGACACTTTTGGGTTCTATTTCGATAGAAAATCAACATATAGACACTCATTGGTGAAGATGCGGTTAACTTAGCGACCATGCTTCTAGTGAGCATGCCTTGATGGGTTCACCAATGATGTTTACAAGCTCAATGTCACGAGATCTTGTCCACTTACTTTGTGGTCTAGGATCGAGCTTGAAGAGGTCACGAGGAAACTCGGGAGAAGGTTCGGTCACGGGAGCCACATAATCATTTAGATCATCTACTATGATACCTTGTTTAGGTTGGGGTTCTTGCATCACGGGTTCTGAACATTTGGTAGAGTGTTACCTATCCCAATAGGGATGATTGATTATCAATGAATTCGCGATAGTGGGTTGAGGAAGGTTGTGGGGTAAGACATAGTATGAGATGTCGACATCGACGATATGAGGAATTGAATTCAACGTTGAACTCATCGGGAGGATATCTTGATGAGTCATCAATCTATTTCCTCCTCCAGAGGTATTGGTAAATCGATGCTTCGAACTTTCATCAAGGTGACATGAAAGGTTTCCTCAACTTGTTGTCTTCGGTGTTAAACACCACAGAAGGCTTTAGAGATCGATGAGTAACCTAGGAAATATCCATCATCGACTTTTGCATCAAACTTTCCTAGGTGATCCTTTTGATTATGAATGAACACAAGACACCCAAACACATGAAAGTAGGCGATATCATGAAGTCTACATTTGAATATCTCATATGGGGTTTTGTTATGTCTTTTGACAATGATTGACATGTTTTGAGTGTAATTTGTTTTGTTGCTTGATCAAGAAATGCTTTGAGTGTTGAGCCATTTAACATGGTTACAGCGACCTCAATGAGAGTTCTTTTTCCTTTCGGCTACCCCATTTTGTTCGGGGTGTAAGGAGATGAAATTTTTGGGAGATTCCCTTTTCATCACGAAATTCTCAAGCTCTTGATTTACGAACTTCGATACCATTATCGATTCGATTTGTTTATGATAATGTCATTTTGGTTTCAATTTTCACGATAAATGACATTATTGTATCACTGCCTAACTCTTTTGGAAAGAAAGTATACCCAAGTGTATCTTGAGAATTCATCAACAATGACAAGTGTATACTTCTCATCTTTGGATTGATCTAGGATTGCGGGTCCAAAGAGATCCATGTGCAGGAGGTGAAGACAACTTTTGATGGAGAAATTTTATTTTGTTTTGAAAGATGCTCTATGGTATTTGCCTTTTTCACAGGCTGAGCATGGTTTATCTTTTGCAAAAACCATTGATGGTAAGCCAAGGACTTTGTTTTGTTTTGCCAAGTTGTTGATGTTTTTGAAATTTAAGTGAGAAAGTCTCTTATGCCACAGCCAATTGACAGTTTCAGTGGCTTTGGCAAAGAGACAAGTTCCATCTTGAGAGAGTGTTGACATGTCTAAGACATAAACATCATCTCTTAAGGAGCTATCAACACAAATTCTTTGTTGGCATTAAAAATGGTGCCTTGTTTGTCATTGAATTGCACAATGTACTTAGCATCCGAGTTGGTGACAACGATGAGATTGTATTTGAGACCATTGACATAAGCTATTCTAGAAAACTATTCCATTGCGTTATCTTGAACCATAACCTTGATGGGACATGATGAGTTATCACCAAATACTACCTTGGGTCTGGTTCCTTTACATACTTGTGCGAGATACTCCTTAACACCGGTCATGCTTCTTGAGCATCCACTATCTAGATGCCAAATAGGCTCCTGGCGTGTCTGCACAAATAGTAAGTGGATTAGTTTCTCTTTCGACCCATATACTAGTGGGATTGGGTCTAAAGGTGCTTGAATTTGGCAATTGACTCATGGTCGATGGTTGAGTGCATTGTGCTACCACGGGTTTTGCATTTGGTGGTGAGGATGACTCGGTGATTCGAGGTTGCTTAGAGCTTCTCCTTGCTTGGATGACCTTGTCATCTTTGGGATGTCTCATGAGTGGATTCCGGCAAATATCATAGCATGAGTTCATGAGACAATCATCAGGATGATGATCATTAAAGCCATAGTGTGGGCAAGGAGGAAAAGGTTTTGCTCTATTCTTGTGAGCTGGTTTGGAGGTTGAAGCATATTGATAACCAACTTTGGTATATTTTGCTTCCTTGAATGAACTTACATCTTGTAAGTGATCGAAGTCTGTGATCATCCTTTTGCGGATCATACAAAAAGGATTCTATAGAAATTGTTAGTGGTATGGTGGTATAATGGTACGGATCACACTTACGCTTGGGCTTGATTGTGGATTTAGACCTTGATGAACTAGAGGAGTGACTTTTTCCTTGATTGAATCGGGAGCTTTTCGATGGATTTCATCTTATCGATCGGTTTCCTCACAAGTCGATCATTCTTGAATTTGGTGCGATTCAATGGGGATGAAGATGTGGAAGTCTCGTGGGAGTAGAATCTTGTTGGATTGGTTTTGTTGGTCTTTTAGGGATGGTTCTACTAAGTCGGACCTTTCTTTAGGTGAATGAGGATTGAATTGCATTGGAGTAAGCTCGGAGCTCGGTGCGGCACCACGAAGAGGTTTCGGGGAAGAAGTGGTGCTTGAGATTACGCTTGAGACTCGAGAGATGTGTTCGGTACTCTCGGGCACATCGGGGAGTCAAGCATGCTCTTTAGAGCTTGACTTTCACGCTCTAGTATTCTTCCAGAATCGAAATTTGGAAGCTTACTCTCAGGGTTAACCCGTTCAATCCAATCACTGGGCTTGGGTGTAGTCAACACATTGGTAATCATACCACCAGACACAAAGGGATTTGGACTCTGGTCTTTGTTGTGAGAGTCAGGGAGATGATCTTCACCTATGACTCTCTTTTTGCTATTGGGGGCACCCACCGCATCAAAGACCCTAGGATTTTTAGCAGTCCAACTTTTAATGATATCTTTTTCCTTTTTAAGTTCATCTTGAAGAGCACGATTTCTTTTAACTAGTTCAATGTTTTGAATTTGCGATTATATGACCTCAAGCTTAGCTTGTTTTAAAAGCGGTTCATCCCTACACTTATTCAATTCAAAACTTAACTTGTTGTACTTTGAAAAAGATTTAATCGTTGCTCTTCTACAAACTTAAGGTCTACATTGATATAGTTCATAAAGGCGCCAATCGAGTCATCATCTATAGAAAGTAAAATATTTACCTTCTTCATTGTGATGTTGACCCATTCCCCATTTACGGCATGATTTTTCCCAACACTAGCTTGTCCTCTTACGAGAGAGCCATCGGTGCAGCGACTTGCACCATTTCATCGTCGAGGAGATTGGCTCTTCATCGATCGAAGACTTGACAACTAGGCCTTTGTTAGAATTGGAAATTCCATTGTGAAGTTTTGGTCACCCCAACTATAGACTAGCACAAGTTAGCTCGTAGACGTATCGTTATTTATCAGTTTATTAGTTAGTTATTAGTTTAGTTTAGTTTAGTGCAACACCGTGGAGGAAGGACGGGTCTTTACCCACTGTATGCTTAATCATGACCCGTCGGTGGGCGTGTAGTCTGTAAGTATAAATACCCCTTCCATCCTTGGAAGGGGTGGTGCTTCTCAATCTAAGCTTTCATTTTCTGTAAAACAACTCTCTAACAAGAACACCCATCTCTTATCTTTCTCTCTCTAAATGGCTAACATGTACTTCCATCATCCAAGACCACCCGAATCATCAAACAACATAATATTTACGTTCCTACAAATGGTATCAGAGCCTAGGTTTTGTTGTTTGGGTTGATTCTCGTGGTTTATTTCATGGTTTAAGCGGTTTTTCATGCGATTCCTTATTGCGGTATGTTATGGTTGTTGAAGATGTTTGAATGCATTTTGTTATGGTTTTGTTGTATGTGGTTTGTCATTCTTGCTGTTTTTAAAACTGTTTTATGATATGTGTTAGCAGTTTTTGGTTCTAAGTTGATTTCTGGTAAAGTTTCTTATCGTGGCAAAGTCTTTTTAACAGTTTCTATAGCATATGTGTCAACAAGTTCTTAAACTGTTTTGAATGTTGTTATCTGTTGCGATTTGAGTACGTTCTTACTTGCGGTTTGTTCATTAAAAGTCTCTCCAGATTCAAATTATTGGCTGCGGTTTGAACAGTGTCCAGATTCATTGTACCCGATGAGTATTGACTCAGAGGCGGTTTGTGTTCATCTTAGCGAGTTGTGTGACTAAAATGAAATAGCGACTTGTCCTTAACTTAGGAAGCGAGTTGTGGTGCATTTTTGAATGCAACATGTCACTATGTCCAGATTCAGTGTACAAGCAGCGAGTTGTTAACAAAAAAAAAAAAAAAAAAAAAAAAAAAAGCGACTTGTCCTTTATAATGGAGGCGAGTTGTTGACTATTGAGTCAACGACTATAGCGACTTGTCATGAGGCATTATAGCGACTTGTCATGAAGCTTTTATAGCGACTTGAGTCATGATGTAGCGACTTGAGTCAAGATGTAGCGACTTATGCGAACTAATGAAGAAATGAAGATGAAGAATCAACAATTAACAATGACCCATACCATAATCACAATACAGAATGTTAATCGCAACATCAACCAAACATCACAAACTCTTCTTTAGATTACAAACATTTCAAACATCACAATGACATCAACAAACATCATACAATCATCAACCATACATCTTACAACATTCATCTACATCATACAACATGTTTCTACATCAGTCATCACCATCTAATGTACTTGATTCGACACTTATTGACTCACAAGAGAACTTAATAATGATTAGATCTCAGATATGGTTCGTGATTGTTAAGAGACATCAAACCTTTTGGTTACCACGAAACACATTCATCACTGATCTGTTTTGAAGCCTAGGCTTCCTTTCACTATCCGAATATTTGAGATTGAACTAAAACAACTCGTGGTTTGCTCTTGGTCTCAATTCGGTCTAATGATAATAACAAAAAGAGTTATGCAAGATCTCAGATTTGGGTCGAAAAGGTTACAAGTCATAAAGCTTCATTTATGTTCGAGCGTTAAATTGGCAAAATAACACTTAAGTTATTTTCCTTTTTCTTATTCGGTTTTCTTCTCTCGGTCTTACATGATTAATTACAAATCTCGACCTTGCTCCCGTGATTGGTTCTTCAACACATAGATATTACTCTATCTATTCACAAGGAACATATGCATCATAGATCTTGTTAGGAGTATTATTCCTTTGAATATCCAAATCATCAAATTAATAAAAACATAACAAGGATGCTAGTTTTATTTCTTTAGTTAGATTGTTGTCAAATCGAAAAGAATAAATAAAACATTTTCTCATCAAGAAAGAACCTACCGTGATGAGAAGCGTGAATCATGACAATCTTGGAGAACTAATCATACATCTCGTTGCCATCCACATGGCTTTGACGAATCATGTCCCTCATGCCATCCACAATGGCGAGGTCGTCATGTATATCAAGAAGGATAAAGGAGATTGTTCGGTTGCTACAAGTCTTGAAGAGATGAGATTAGGGTGTGTTTGATGCAGTGATTTGAGATGGATTTGATGAGGCTGTGAGAGTGTTTTGGGTGAGGTAGGCGCATGTTTGAGAGCAGTTTGTTGTTGAATGAATATTGGGGGCGGAATGAAGTTGTGTGGTGAGTAATATTAGGGTTAAATTGGTATGAGTGTATTTAGGGTATGAAAATAGATTATCTTGAGTCTTTTATAATACCCGAAGTTTAGGGTAAGCCTATTTGGGTCAAGCTATATCTTGGCTACTATATTGGACCGGGCCCAAATAATGAATCGTGTGGAATCATATGTAAGTGTTAGTTTAATATTGGACTTGCCTTGGAATCATATTATAATGGACAGGACGAGTGCTATTATTGGGGAAAATTATGTATGATCGGCTGTCAGATCATTGTGGGCCTTGTACATGGATGAGACGTATAATGATTTGGATTGCATATTAATCATCTTGACTATGAAACATATGTGAGAAATTTTTGTGTTAAGAAAAGATGTGTACCATGGGTCGGGGTCATGGTTCCTATACATGCATGATTGGATTCAACATTTGTCGGATCGGGTATTCATAGGACTAATTGCATATTGTGTTGTATTTGTGATAAAATGGACTTGAACTTTAAGAATGGATTGAACCGGACTTAATGATTTTAGATCGGATGATTATTGATGACAATGAGATTTAACGATGAGATGTGTGATAATGAGATTTGATGATGAGTTTGAATATTCAAAGGGGCTTGATGCAAGTTGATGATGAAATTGTTGATGATATTGTTGAAGATGAAGAATGGACCGTTGAAGAACCGCTACATGTTCCCTAAAAGCAGATATTCACCAAAACCAATTTTGTCATAACACATTCAAGTGACATTGTTCTGGTTTTATCTTGATTTTGTAAAATCCATGAAAGAACCTATTTCTCGGTTTAAATCATAGACTTGTAAAATCCGTGACAATGGAAACATCACAGTAATTGTAAAGTGCATTTCGGATCTATCTTACGGTTTATTCTTGGTTTTGTAAAATCCATGAAAGAAACTATTTCTCGGTTTAAACCATAGAATTGTAAAATCCGTAATGATGGAACCATCTGGAGAAAGGAAAGTGTATTTGGGATCTTATCGATCTTTGGTGCTACGGTTTACGCTTCAAAAAGGGATAAAGGGTGTACTTCATGAATTAGGTGTTTGTTTGGATTGTCTTCATGGCAAGTTGGTTATTACATGGTTTTACGGGGTTATATGCTTTTAAACCATGGTCGGGATAAAACCATTATCATAAGTTCACTTTAAACGTCAAAGGAGGCTAGATTTGAGCTTTTAACCAGTAGATGTGACAACGGGGTTAATTCACTATTATTTATTTGAGGTTGAAGTGAAATATCACGGGCAAGTGTACTTAGTATCTGAAGGTATCGGGGATGGTTGGATGAAGATTCTTCAAGATCCTTGTTTGAGCTTATTATCAAAAATGAAGACTTGGAAATCTAGTTATTGTTGGGTGACTTTTTCCTTTTCTTTTACCACTTGGGGGAATTGGGCTCTTATCACCACAAAATAACTATCACTTTAAGGAGTTACGTTGTAGTGCTCGATGTCACATTCAATTGTGGGTTTTCAAGAGGTGATGTCGTCTTATACTTGATGGTTGGTTGGTTGAAGAGTATAGAGTACTTAGAGAGTACTTAGAGATGCTAATGGAAATCGGCACCGCTCTTTGTTGCATATGTGCAAGTTTAAGTCACGAGTTCGGGTTAGTTTACTTCAAGGTCAAATTCGTCATATTGGGTTTTCTCCATCAGCTGTCACTACAAAGAGCCTACTGAATGATAATGGGGTTGATTACAAGTTTGCCATGAGTAGATGAAAAGAGAGAGATTATGACGTTTGAACACAACAGTTCAAGCCTCGTTCTCTAAAGAAAAGAAAAGTATGCGTTTGATGCGCTTTATCTTCAAGAAGAGAAATCTTCTTATGACGTTTGAATACTTTAGTTCATGCCTCGTACTCTAAAGAAAAGAAAAGTGTACATTTTAGTGCGCTTTATCTTCAAAAGAAGATAAATCTTCTTATGACGTTTGAACACAACAGTTCAAGCCTCGTACTCTAAAGAAAAGAAATGTGTACATTTTAGTGCGCATTATCTTCTGAAGAAGAGAAATCTTCTTATGACGTTTGAACACAATAGTTCAAGCCTCGTACTCCAAAGAAAAGAAAAGTGTACGTTTCAGTGCGCTTTATCTTCGAAAGAAGAGAAATCTTCTCATTATGACCATTCTCATCAACACGCTTCATGCTTTTTCCTTGCGCTTTCAATTATCAAGTGAACCGGACTACAGTTGATTGTCTTCTTATTCCACTTGCTCAATCATAATGACGATGGCGACATCATATGCTACCTTTGAAGGGGAGAAGTGTGAAGAGACTACATTTTAAAAGATATTCACTTGTGTAATCAAGAATGGCATATCCATATGCAATTCTTGAGGGGAGAAAAGTATGATAATTCTACATGTTGAGGTATATACGAGAATAAATGGTCAAGCGGCTCCAAACTCATGTAAGAACCGAGCTTCTTCTTATCGGGTCATCTTCACATGGAGTTTTTCTTCAAAGAGCCGTTGGTTGACATCTTCACGGTGAGTTGATTAATGACAAAGTGCTTCGATTCTTGGTGATTTCCTTGATGAACATCTTTACATTCTTGTTTGATTGGGAGGATCTTAGTTAAGGAGAATTTGCTACATAAAGTTAATTGGAGCATTTGGTGAGATGAAGATGTTAACTTTCTATTCCCAATTGGACAATCTTGAAGAAGGTCGAGTCTGATCGGTTCTACATTTTACGCTACATGTTAGAAGACTAAAGGCGAGTTGCATTTAATGATCTAAAGACTTCTTCTTAATGTGCATTTATCAAGCAGTTGTCGGTTTAGGGAGAGCACTAATTGGGGAGAGTGAAAAGCCGGTTAATCCCCAATTACATTTGCTTACAATGTACTTGACAAGTTGATTCTCACAAAGTCTTCAAGTGTTCTTCTCAATAGATTTCAAGTTTATGGGCGTATAATGAGTTGTTGATTCTGAGGTATCAAAACCGGCAAGGGGAAGGAGACACACATCTAAACACGAGTAAACTTGATGAACTTAATACTTCTAAGTGATTGAAGATATTCGGAAGACAAATGTCACTACATGAGAGAAACTCGAGGTTTGACTCATGGCGTTTAGTGTTCTTATTCCAACTATGTGGGGAAGAGATGGAAGAGTTAGTTTCTAGTGATAAAGAGGTACACAAGTGTGTGATGATTTCGATGTTATCGCAATCATCGGGGAGAAGATTGGGTACATTAGGGGCTCGGTTGTTTCACTTGAGTGTGTCGGTGATTGAGATATAATCACTTATTACGGGTTGACATCCATAGAGATAGTCATCGAGAGATAATCGATGATTGACCTACTTCTTCAATGTTATCGATTATTCTCTCTTTGGGCATTGGTGCTTTGGGTTCTTGAGCTTCATACACTTTCTTTAAGGGAGAGAAAAGTATACATTGGGGTTATTCTTTAGCTATCGGACTTAATCGCTACTTGATGGTATAAGTTTCTACGTCTTGGTATATGTGTATTCGGGTTCGTGAGCTCTAGTCTAAGAGGCGATTGCATCAATTCATCTACTTGGGGAAGTGGTCTCTTGACAACTTTTGGTATGGATCGCTTTAGACTTCAATGGAAAAGGAATTTGAGAAGATTATTCAAGTGTGGGATGATTCTTTGATGTTCTACTTGATGATATAACCCGAGCGGAGACTTACGATGATCCTTCTTATATGGAGTAGCAAGATCGATGATATGGTATGTGTCTTTGTGCATCGGCTAAGGTAAGCTTGAAAGAAAGCTCGAGAATCGCTCAATAAGAAGATTTACGGTTTGGGGAAGCTACCAAAGTCTCACTTTCAAATGGCTCAATTTCTCTCTTGATTCAAGAGCCTTGGAAGCTTTGGTGGTGAATGTTTAAGAGATGATGACTTCTATCTTCTAGCGAGGCTGCTTGATATCCTTATCTCGGTACTCGTATCATCATCTTCTTAAACTATATCATCTACTCTATCTGTGTATATATTTATTAAAAACAAAATAAAAAATTATAAAACCAATAAAACCCATAAAAATCAAGAAAATTTGAAAAATTCCAAAAATATGTTTTCTCAAGACATGTCTTACGGTATCGATAACATCTACGATCTTAGAAATATCATTCAATAATGCACGGGACCATAGAAGAATGTTAGGTCACCATCTTATCACAACAATATGTATTTCTAGAGAGAAAGTTTTAGTGAGAGAAAGTGGAAGGAACTAATGAATGATTAATGAAAATGATAATTGCAATTAGAACCAACAACCCTCTCCCTTCTAGGGAGGGGTATTTATAGTGTTTACATAAGTAGGGTGTTTCCCTTGGTTCTAGAAGAACCTTCTATCACGACTCATGGGCTTACTACATGGTGTGAAATCAATACAAACATTTATAAACCATATTTATTAACGACCTATTACAAATGAAATGACCTACACTTGATAATTAAAACATGTTCCTAACAATCTCCCCAAGGGTTGGTCATCATTTGTTGTCTTGCTTAGGTCGTTTGGCGTCTTGAACTTCTTTGGCGTTCATGGCTTGTGGCGTCTTTGATTCTTTGCATCTTTGTTCTTTGTTCTTGTTGTTGTGATCGGTTGTGAAATCGCCTTTATCAACATCTTTAACTTTGATCTTTATCTCATAACTGCAGATTCTTTGACTTTGATGTAGAATCTTTACGAAATTTTCTTTGCTTTTGAGAGAACTTTCAATTAGTGTTGATGTTGGTAGAAGCATGTGAAAAAGTGCGCGATCTTTTCTACCGTGAGCATCCATAAGAAGAAAAACATAAAACATGGGTTAGAAATAATCCGGTAACTTACAAGTTTGAACTTGAAAGTGTTATGACATAGTGTGAAAACACATCTCTAATTCTCACAAATTTGTTCTGAGCTGGAGTCCCACAAGTGAGATAACGCGATGTGCGAAATACACCTCTGATTCGGATGAGTCATTGAGGTACACGAAGCATCACCCCTGTTGTAGACCGTTTGAGACACACTAAGCGTAACCCGAGGAGTTACGAAGTGACTTCTTGTCGGTGTTTGATGTTGACCTGGCGAATTTCCATTCAATCGCGAGGATCACAATTGTGAATCCCTCATAAATGTTACGGCGGATTGCTAAGATCTGCGTGGGACTCTGGAAAAATGTCACTTGTGTCCTTATTGTTTGAACAACAAGTGATGAAATATATAAGTGTTCTAAGAGATCTTTTGATGAATCTCATGGCTCTAGACTCGATTAGTGCGTTTTGATTTTCTGGCGGAGACTAGGGAGGGTCTCCTTCTTCAATACCAACAATCTCTAAGAGAGTCGATAGATTACGTAGGGTTCCTGTGAGAATGAAACAAGCTCTTTTGAGAGAACTTGAGTGGCTTAGAAGGTTTAGTGCATTGCGTCCTTTGGGTCCATGACGACTTGTCTTCAATCCGGTGTCATCTTGTGACAACCGGTAGCATATGAATTGAACCCGATTATACGCCCTAAGTTGAATAATTTGGAGGCTATTTCTTTTCACCCTTTTCTTTAACTTTTCTTTTAATTCTTCAACTCCTTCTTTCTCGATTCTCATTTCTCCTTTTCAATCATACCTAAGGACTTCTAAATACTAACTATTTGTGGTGTCCTTGGGTAGATCCCTCCGACTCTGGCGGATCATAGGACGTTTATTCCTAAACTTAGTCACCTTTTAACTCCATGACTATCCTATGTTGCCACAAAACTTTTCTTGAAAATCTCTCAAGATGTTTATGATGAAAAACATGTTTTGGTAACACCTTGAGAGTTTTGGTTTTGAAATACTCCCCTCCACATGTGCTTATGAGTTTTGGTGAAATCTGCACGGTGAGGTAGAGCTCGCACTTTTGAATTGATCGACTCTTGATAGACAATTCCTTGCGAGACACGGTTTCGTTGTATAGTTAAAGAGTTCCATTATCGACTTTTAGGTGACAACTAGCTCTAATAACTACCTTGAAGATGTAAACACTCCTTGAAAAGAAGGTTTGACCCGTCAAAGTTCATGTCAATCAAGAGTGTCTCGAATTGGTACATTCTACTAAGACAAGTTTCGTTGGAAACAAGTCTTTTCGATTCTTGACATTTCAAAGTTCGTCAATTCATTGGTGATATCGAGTCGAGCACGTTATGAGATTCCATAACTACGATCAATCAATTTTAATCACATTTCTCCCCTCAAAAATAGCATATGAATGTTGTTTTGAAAACATATTGATTAAAATATGCTTTTGAGGCATTGAAAATTCATTTGGGAAGAAATGGATTTCAAGAACATTTGATTCGAACAAAGATTTTTGTTGCAAGGCAGTTAAAAGCTTTCGCTCCTTTAATTAGGATTGAGGCCTTTGAAGCGTACCACGGGGTCCTTTCGTGGAATAAGATTTTGTTTTCGTTGAACAAAAGTACTCCCCTCAAATCGGAAATATATTTGAGAGATAGCCTTCTTGAGCAATTTGAATCAGTTAATACGTTGTAAAACATATTATCAGTTGTTGTACTTATGAAAATTCGAACTCAAGGTTTAACTGAAAAACAGAATCAATGAATGTTTATGTAAAAATTTCAAAGTCACAATTTTTTTTTTTTTTTTTTTTTTTTTTTTTTTTTTTTTTAATAAAAGAAAATCTTTTTGGATTTTGAAAGATTTTATATTTTTGTATTTTGTTTTTGAAATATGTATTTACAAAGAAAGATGTTTTGGTGTTTGACGTTTTAAGAACGATTGAGTAAAGATTCGGATCTTACGAGTCAAACACCGCATACCAATTTGATGGACAAGCTCAGTAAACCTTGCGGGTGGCAAAGCTTTAGTGAACAAATCGCCAATTGGTATTGAGTACCCACAAAGTATAATTCAATTGTACCCTTTTCGACATGCTCTTTGATGAAATGATATCGGAGGCGATATGCTTTGACTTGGAATCTTTGAACCGTGTTGCGAGGAGATGGCAATAGCACTCTTGGAGTCCTGATACATTGGTATCTTGTTGAATACAAAGCCGTAGTCCATCGGTTGTGATCTCATCCAAATTATCGAGCCTGACATGCGACATGGCAGCGTATTACCTTACATTGATGACATGGATGTACGGTCTTGTTTCTTTGTTGCCAAGACACAAGTTTATCTCAGAAAGCTGAACACCACGGATGTACTTTTGCGTGTATCTAAACACCTGCGTGATCGACATCGAAAAAGCGATTAGTGCAAAACCGAATCCCCGGATGCAGTTCCCAGTGAATGGTTCCTTTACGTAGCGAAGGATTCTTTTAGCCTCATTGAGGTGTCTTTCGGTTGGTCTTGGTGATAGCAGGAGCAAAGATATCTGACAAATACAATGTCGGTCTGTTGGTTATTAGATACATGAGAGACCCAATAATACTTGGTATTTTGTAGGGTCAATCACTTTCCCATGTAAATCGGCGTCCGACTTTGGTGGCGTTGCGAGACATAGGTGTGTTATAAGTATCTGTTGGTCATTCCATGTTTCTTTAAGATTTCAAGAGCATATTTGGGTGATTTAAAAATATGCCACGGGAGATTGATGAACACGAAGTCCTAAGAAGAACTTTAGTTCACCCATCATGGACATTTCAAAATTTTGTTTCATTAATTTTGCAAAAGCGTTTGAGTACTTTTATGTGTTGAACCAAAATGATATCATCAACGTAAATTTGAACAATTAAAATATCCTCCCGTGACGTTGAATGAAAATGTTGGATCAACAGTTCCTTTGGTAAAGCGATTAGCGAGAAGAAATTTTGACGGTTTGTCGTACCATGCCCGTGGGGCTTGTTTAAGACCATAAAGAGCCTTTTGAGCTTGTGCTGCGTAGTTAGGATGATCGAATCAACGAATCCTTCGGTTGACCCATAAACTTCTTCACGGAGTTGACCATTTAAACGCCGTTTTCACATCCATCGATAAACCGTGATATTCTTGTGTGCGGCATATGCGAGAAATATCCGTGCGACTTCAAGCCTAGCTCTTGGTGCAAGCGATTCTTCATAATCGATTCCTTCTTCTTGAGAATACCCTTTAGCCACAAGGCGAGATTTGTTGCGAATAACATTGCCTTGACATCGGTTTGTTTTCGGATCCATTTGAGTCAATGACATAAATCCCATCGGTCTTGGAACAAGTTCCCGGACTTGAGGCGTTTGAGCGATTCAACTCTTCTTGCATTGATTCAATCCAATTGTCATATGTCATAGCGTCTTTAATGTTTCGTGGTTCATCTTGACAAGCGGTGAGTGCATAAACACAAGTTTCGACATCGGTATGAAGTCGTTGTCTCGTCATGGCGGGTTGGAAGGATCACCAATCACATTTACTAAGGGATGATCTTTTGTCCATTTATGTGTCGAAGGGTGATGATTGAATGTTGCTGCATATTAGAGCGGATCAAATTGCGTGAAGATGACTCGCCAATGTCGGGAATGGTTGGGCCGGAGCAAATGGATTGAAGAAAGCATTTCCGTCATAATCTGCGGGTGCGGGTACTTCATGATTTTGTGATTCATCATTTGTGTCGGTGTTGGATGCAATGTGTTCTTTGTTGATTGAGAATCATTCGGTGGTGCATCTGGTGCTGTGATTGTTGTTGTTGGAGCGGTGTATCGGTATTGGATTATGATCGGGGTGTGCGGTGAAGCGATCGATACATACGGAGCACTACTTTCGGGAATCTCATCAAGCGGAGGAGCAAACAAAGTTTCCAATTGTTGTGAGTGAATTCCATGGGTGGAGCGGTGATGAAGAAGGAAAGTTTAGGCGGTTGGATCACGGGTCCTAAGCGATTTTGCTCGAAGCCATATCGGTAAGCTCATCAAAGTTGACATGAGCGGTTTCCATCATTTGTCGAGTTCGGCGATTCCAAATTTTAAATCCTTTCGAATTTTCACGGTAACCAATGAACACTCCAATGTCGACTTTTGGTGAAGTTTACCAATATCATCACGATCATTTTCGGATAACAAAGTGCACCAAAACATGAAAATATCGATATCGGTTTGCGGTTGTGAACAATCTCATATGGAGTTTTATTATGGCGCGTATGAATGATGGAGCGGTTTTGAGTAAAACATGCGGTTGAAACGACTTGACCCACAAGAAATCCGGTAAGTGTGAGAAAATCAACATCGTTCGGCGACCTCCACTAACGTTCGGTTTAGTCTTTCAACAACACCATTTTGTTCGAGTCACGAGCAATCGAGTCGATGTGTGATTCCAACTTTCTCAAAATAAGCACGAAGTGTTTGATTTTTGAATTCGAGTTCCATTATGCATTCTTATATTGCGGACGGTGTTTTTGAGTTGAACACGAATCTTTGTGAGAAGGTGATAATCATTGTTGGAGCTTGATCTTTAGTTCGGAGAAAATAGACCCAAGTCCATCGTGAATAATCATCAACAATAACGAGAATGTATCGTTTTCCATTCATACTTTGTACACGCATGGGGCCACATAAATCCATATGAAGCAAATTAAGAACATGTTGAGAACTTGGTTACGGTTTGGAAGGAAAGTTAGATCTCTTGCTCTTGCCTTGTTCACAAGCCGAACATAAATGATCTTTGGTGTATCGGAACCTTGGAAGACCATCAACTAACTTATGATGACGAGTTCGGTCATGGTTTTGAAGTTTAAATGAGAAAGCCTTTTGTGCCATAACCATGATTTTGTCGAAGTTGCTTTGGAGAGAAGACAAATCGGTGAAGATGCAATCATATCGGACATAGGAATCGTATAAAGATTTGTGCTCCGATTGCGGTGAGTAAATCATGTCCTTCAAATCACGTCGTAACATGTGTTGGGCGAAACGCAACTTCAAATCATCATCACGAATTGTCCAAGCGAGAAAAGATTGTGTCCAAGACCTTCAACATAATAAACCGGTGATCTCTATGTTTCCATTAACATAATCTCCATATCCCATTATTGCGACAAAATGATCATTCCGAATCGCGATGCCGATGAACTTTGAAACAAAATTTACTAAGAGCTTTAGATTGCTGTCATATGCGGGTACATCCGCTATCAACAATCCACGAGCAGTTGAATCACGCAACACAAGAAGACAAAGAGGGTGGTATGATAGAAGCGGTGGAACCCAAAGAGTTAGTGGGTTCCATTATGTTAGTGTTACACATTTGCACATTTAGGAATCCATTTAAAACTTGAGTGCTGTTGCAACCATTGTTGCCATAACCAATTATTTTTCGCTTTGGTCTTAGTGAAGTCACTAGGTGAGTACACTTTCTTAGGAGATGTTTTTGCGATAATGGGTGTGTCTGATTTCTCGGAAGCTACTGCTGTGCACCTTCCTAAATTCGATTTTGCAACTATAGTGGACCTAGAGGGAGGGCCAATATGATTTCTTAGAGCGAGCTAACGGAGAATTTGCAACACATTTTACATGATTACGGACATCATACTCTTACGACAAAAACACGGGAAGCATTAACGTTTGAAGCGTTTACGGACTTATCATTCGTTACGCGACATTAGAATTACAATTTGCCAAATTTGAATCTAAAGCGGATGCAACATGATTTTATTCGATTTCCTAAGATGAACTTCTACTTACGATGTCGGACGAGTGCTCTTTCTATGTTGCGAGATCCTAGTATTTTCTTGTTGTCTCTTACTCTCGGATCTTCTAACATTAGTAGGCGCAACTATTCTGTAGAAGTGGAAGAAAGCAAATTAGTTCCACGAGTTTTATCAATTATATACATGCCGGGAGCAATCACTTTTGTTTTACTAGACTTGCTAGTTTCTTGTTTAGCTAGCTTTTCTTTAAGCTCAATGATGATGTGTTTTGATCTGAATTATGGAATTTAATCTTCCTTGGTCACCCAACATTTGTCGAGTATATTCAACATGGTGATCAAGTTCTTTTGGCGCTTGAGCGAGCAGTTTGAGAGAATCAAAAATCGTTTTATATTCTGTTTGACTTGTGCAATCTCTTGTTCATATTTGAAAATTTGACACTTTAACGATGCATTTTCATCATCAAGACATTCGACTTTTGAAATTCGCGGTGATCCAAAGACACCTTTTCCATGTGATTTTGTAAAGCAATTTGATTCAATTGTCTTAGGTGACACCATTGAAGTCTTCGTTTAAGTTCGAAATCTCCATTGAAAGTTTAGATTGGACATCATCATTTTGTGAAAACATTTTTCATTTTCCTCTTTTAATTTCTCAATTTCATGTCTTAACATCGATTGTCCATTTCAACGTTTGAACCATATTGAGATTCTCGTGATTAACACGGTATCATTCACGAAGCAAATTCACAATATATAACCACGAAGCAATATTAGCGAAAGAGCATCTTCTAACAATTGATCAAAGGCATTTTGAAGATCTTGGTTTTGCATTGTTCTTGTGAAACGAGTTTTCAAGTGTGTTAAAAGCTTCAATCATTGAAGTCACCTCTTGTTGAAGTTCCCTTTCGATGTGTGTTGCACTGAGCCGCAAATGTGCGACATGAGGTGAGATTTGGGTTTGAAACATTTGTCGTTGCTCTCTTGCATAAGCAGATTGAAAATTAGATGCTTTTAACTCGAATTTTTCTCAATTGCCGTTTCTAAAAGCGAAATATCTTCCATAAATGTTTGAAAGTACCGTAATACTAAACAAGATTTAGGAGTTTTGGCAATGAGTTGCTTTTGCAAGAGGACGGTAAGGACCATTTATTTGTGCAACATTGTGAGCAGGGCCTTCAACACAAGATGCCTCGGTTAATTCGAGAAAGATTATCGATGGTGTTGAAATGACATTTAGTTTGTAAGGCGCATTTTCTCTTGTGTAATCATATGGTAAAATTCCATTTTGTCGCATGTTTAGCGACTTGATCATCTTGTGCCCATTGTTCCTCACAATCAAATACAACAAGTTGCATGCTTGGATCTAAAGACATTGAGCACTATACAATTTGGGCATGTCCTTGAGGCGTGTGAAGAAAGCGTGGGTGATTATACCCAAGAGCAAAAGCGTTTTGAGTCATCGGGACTCGGAGTAAAGTTGACATTTCAATCATTTCTTGGTGACCAATCTTATATACAATGATGCCAAAATCTTTTAACCGTCTTTCCAATCGAAGAATTTCCTCGATTTGATCATCAATCGTTTCTTAGATTTCTTCTTGAATTGAGAAAAATTTGACCGACTTTTGAAAAATCTTGTTTAGTATTTGAAAGTTCCGTTTGAAGATTTTCAATGTTTTACGAAGTTCGGACTTTTCTTGTTCAATTTTAGAAATCTTTTCGTTATTTGTGTAACAATTTCATGCATTTGATGTTGAAGATTTTGTTCGTTAACGTAAGATTTTGAAAGGCCACTTCAAAACTTGTTTCTCGAATGGTTTTGTTTCAAAATCATTTATTCGTTTCGACAACTCTCAAGTTCGTGATCAAGGAAGTAATCTCACCCTAAGGTTTTGGTTTATCTCATTACATTTTCGGTTTTGGCTTGCAATGGCGAAGTAATGAATTCGAGATATTACGAATCGGACCATGAATTGCTTCACTCATTCAATATGCTCATTATTTTCATCATCACTTAGGTCATCAAATGTAACCACGGGGTTAATTTGATCAACTTCATTATGATTAAATAATGATTCATGTTGAACAGATTCTTGCTCATCGGATCTGAATCTGAGACACAATTGCATTTATGAGGCATATATCGATGTCGGTACACGAGATAGACCGTCGTGTCATAGACCGGTCCATTCATTTGTTTGGTGATATGATGTTCTTGCATATTTGCCATCAAAACAAGCTGCGACATTTGCTTCCAAATCTTCATATTCATCATCACGAAGAGTATACGCCATAAAACCTTGTTGAGTTTCTTTGAGTTCCCTCTGCTTCATCCTTATATGCCATCGGCATGACTTGCTTATAGTAATCTCCTCCTACGGTTCGTGGTTCGGGACAAGCATTAGCAAGATGTCCTTGCTTTTTGCAATTATAGCGAATAGTAGATCTGAAGCGGTGAATTCCTGTTTCCACAACTTGAATATTTCTCTTGAAATTATTATTACCCGATCCCCTAGCGATGTTTGACCATTCCCGAGTGCGAATACCCACTTGTAATCATCGGCGACCACTAGTTACATTACGAACCTCAACTTTGCCACCTTGGATAAGCTGCGTGACTTTTGGGATTTGATGATGAGCGAAGGCGATTGTTTGGTGAGTAGAGAACTTGGAGAAGGCTTTAGCAATAAAGGCCATTCCATGATTTAATGCTTCAAAGGCATCAACTTGATCATCATTGATTTGAGCGAGTATGCGGTGTTAGTATCTCCTTGGTGTGAGTTGATGAGAAGGTGTAGGTGGAGCATAACTAAAGTGGCGTTGTTGTTGATCAAAAGCATGATTTGACTTTGGGTAAGGAGTTGGATAACCATGTGCCATGAGAGCAATCGATCGACAATTGGTGGTTGAGGAAACCATGTGTGCCACGGGCTTCTTTATCTTTGAGAACTTCATATTGATGATGTTTGAGATAATCATACAATAACCCATGCTTGACATCATGAAGATCCTTGACTTGTCGAACAAAAGTAACATACTTGTGCCAATCCGGTCCTAAGGAGTTCGAAACTTGGTGTTAATAGCAATGGTTGGAAGATCAATCTTATGTCGATGCAAATCATTGACCACATTTGTGAAAGCGATGATAATATGATTCAAGTGATTCCCAGGGCTCAATGGTAAACACATCAAAGTTGTGATATAGCTTAGACTCCATGTCGATCTTATTAGATTCGATGCCTTCCATTAAAAGATGAATTTGTTCCCATAGCTTTTGCGGTTATACGTGCATCAATACTTTTGTAAATCGGATTAGGAATTCCAAGAAGTATTTGTTGCATAGCAAGCTCATCGACTTCAAGATGAAGTAGTTGTTACGGTGTTAAGCGACTAAGTGGAACAATTGTGATAGTATCGGTCTCGGTGGAGCATTTGTAGGATCTCGGGAGCAGTTTCGATTGGCATTTGAAGCGGTCCTTCTAATATCACCTTCTTTAGATACTTACCATGAGGTTTCTTGAGTTCCATATACCTTAGAAATCGACTTGACCATTGCACATAATTGCTGGTGTAAGCATTGGAGGGCAGTATCGAACCCGACTTCATGAATCGATTCTTGACTTATATGACTTCACACATTTGAGAAAACCAAGTTTGTTGTTGAGGATTTGTGGAACCATTGACATTCGTTGTTGACCTTGTTGAGGAGGTTGTTGTGGAGGAGCTTGTTGAGGATAATAAGGGTAAGGGTAATTCGGATATGGTGATTGAGACATAATTGTTGTTGATTGATATAGTGAATTTTAATTTTCCTCAAAAATAATTATGAAAATTTTCTCCCCAAAATTTGAAATTCACTATAAAATGCAATTCTAAGGTGGTAAGAAAAATTTGAGGTTTGACAATTTTGGCCGTAAATTTGACGAAAAATTAATTTGAGCCTAAAATTTGAATTTTAACCAAAATTTTCACACTTAAACCAAAATTTGAATTTCGTAAAAATTGAGCGTTTAGTCTCCCTGAAAAATAAATTTTACTCAAATTTTTAACCAAATTTTTTTTTTTTTTTTTTTTTTTTTTTAATGAAAATTTGTGTTGATGATGTGTTATGGATCTTTAAAGGATAGATGTTGTTTAGGTTTATGTAGATTAGTAGCGAAATCCAAACTTGCGAAGAAACTCATGGAAGAAACAAACAAATGAGAACCAAACTCATGAGAAACAAACTCATGAGAAACAAACTAGCAAGAACCAAACTCGCAGAGAAGAAGAAACAAGAACCAAACTTGCAAGAACCAAACTTGAGAAGAAACTCGCTAAAGAAACTTGCAGAGAGAAACTCATGAGAAAAAGAAACGCAAGAACCAAACTTGCAAAACTAAACTCATGAAAGAAACTCGCCAAAATACAAGAAACGCAAAATCATGAAACTCGCCAAAATCCAAGAAACTCGCCAAGATACTAGAAACTCGCCAAAATACAAGTTGAAACTCGCCAAAATCCAAGAAACTTCAAAATACTAGAAACTCGTCAAAAACTACAAATGCAAACTCGCAAATCATTGAAACTCGCCAACAAAATACTAGAAACTCGCCAAACTACGAATTCAAGAAACTCGCCAAAATTCAAGGAAACTCGCCAAAATTCAAGTGAAACTCGCAAAACTCATGAGAAACTCATGAAATTCAAAGAAACTCGCTAAAATTCATGGCTAACTCGCCAAAACTCATAAAAACTCATGAGAAACTCATGAAACACGTATTTAGTCCAAAAATCCATAAATTTCAATCTAAAACACGTTTTTAAGTGCAATTTCTATTAAATCTAATCAATATTAACCTAAACTATCCTTGGCTCTTGATACCACTTGTTAGGTCACCATCTTATCACAACAATATGTATTTCTAGAGAGAAAGTTTTAGTGAGAGAAAGTGGAAGGAACTAATGAATGATTAATGAAAATGATAATTGTAATTAGAACCAACAACCTCTCCCTTACAGGGAGGGGTATTTATAATGTTTACATAAGTAGGGGTGTTTCCCTTGGTTCTAGAAGAACCTTCTATCACGACTCATGGGCTTACTACATGGTGTGAAATCAATACAAACATTTATAAACCATATTTATTAACGACCTATTACAAATGAAATGACCTACACTTGATAATTAAAACATGTTCCTAACGGGTTTGATATTTTTGATCGGGGAGAATTTGTGATTTAATAATGAAATTTGATAAAAGGTGATCGTTTTGATTCAAATGTGCATGCTGCTCTCCTATATGTGTCAAACGCTTTCGAATATCGAAGCACATATTGAGGGGGAGCATTTCAAAAGAAAACAAACTTTCAAGGTACAAAGATTTATATGTTTCAACATAAAGTACCTTGACTGATTTTCTAATGGTTTTCTATATTGGCAATCGTGAAAAGTACTTCAAAAGAACTCTTTCCTCTATGTGATAAACTGATTTCAAATATCCTATGCACATATTGAGGGGGAGAATTTACCAAGAAAATTAAATAGCTTTTTCTACGGAAATTGTGATCAAGAAATTATTTCAAAGAACTCTTGCCTCCATGTGCTAAACAATTTCAAGATCATATGCACATGTTTAGGGGGAGCATTTCTAAATGATCAAAACTATTAAGGTACAAAATGCTTTGATCTCGTATCACAAGTACCTTGATTGATTTTTCCAAATGATTTTTCAATTGGTTTCAAGGAAGAATGAACTGTACCAAAAGACCGACCATTTTACTTTTTGCATGGAGTTATAAGGATGGTTAGGTTAGGTATTCGTTCCCACGATCCCGCCAGAGCCGGAGGGATCTACCCAGGGACGATCCACTAGATAGTGTAGAGTCCTTAGGTATGATGAAAAAAAGGAGAAAAGTGAGATATGGGAAGAGTGCGGATGAGATAGAGCTAGGCTGGAATAAACCCAACAAGGTTCTAGTTATGAAGTCTCGGTAAGCTTGAAGGGTTGAAGAATGAAAAGAAATGAATGTGAAAAGGGTGAAAAAATAGCCTCCATTAATTCAACCTTAGGGCGTAAACCGGGTTCAATACATATGCTCTTGGTGGTTACTAAGGTAACACCGGTATTGAAGACAAGGCGTCATGGACCCGGTGGACGACTTGCACTAACTTCCCAAGCTACTCAAGTTCCTCTTAAAAGGGCTTGTTTCATTCTCACGGGGAACCTACATAATCTATCGACTTTCTCTTAGAGATTGTAGATATTGAAGAAGGAGACCCTTTTCCTAGTCTCCGGCATAGGAACCAAATGTGCACAATTGAGTCTAGAGCCAAGAGATCATCCACAATATCTCATTAGGACACAAAATTAATAAAGACTTGCTGTTTCACACAATGTGGAAAGTAAGTATATATTGAGAGTTCAAAGACACTTTCGTGTGTTTTATTGCTAACTGTTGTTTGCAGGTACATTTGGACGGTTGCAGCTGATCAGAATTGAGAAGTCAATCCAAAGCCGCATGCTCACACCATCCACACTTAATTTGAAGAAATCATGACAAGTGCCTATCTACATAACCTGGCTCAGATATTTTTATACTATGCTTCTTCTACGCTGCTGCAAATATCTGGAACTAGTAAAGCTTCCGCTACTCTGATGGAAAGATGTCATGATCCTGAAAGTGTGAGCATGTCGGTCCGAAAGTCACAAATTCACATGATGACAACACTACAAAGGGTGATCCATAGATTTACTGTGGCTGATGATCTCAATGAAAGCTCGAAGATCATCAAAGATGTGGATCAGTTAAAGACCTCCACTGAAAGTACAAATCATGCGGACTATGAAGAGTCACTGCTAAAGCACAAAGATTGCTGAACTTGAAGAATTAAAGTCTACGAGCTCAAGACTGAAGATTGATTAGAATGCTAGGATTCTAAATGTAAAACATGGGGTGACCTCCCTTAGGGGGAGATTGTTAGGAATTGGAAATTCCATTGTGAAGTGTCGGTCACCCCAACTATATACTAGCACAAGTTAGCTCGTAGACATATCGTTATTTATCAGTTTATCAGTTTATTAGTTAGTTATTAGTTTAGTTTAGTTTAGTGCAACACCGTGGAGGAAGGACGGATCTTTACCCACTGTATGCATGATCCACAGCCCGTCAAGAGGGCGTGTAGTCTGTAAGTATAAATACCCCTTCCATCCTTGGAAGGGGTGGTGCTTCTCAATCTAAGCTTTCATTTTCTGTAAAACAACTCTCTAACAAGAACACCCATCTCTTATCTTTCTCTCTCTAAATGGATAACATGTACTTCCATCATCCAAGACCACCCGAATCATCAAACAACATAATATTTACGATCCTACAACCTTTGTTTATACCCTGCACAAATTTAACATTGTTTGTTATTTCTGAGGGGCTGGCCTCAAGCAGTGCTAGCTTAGCTTTGGCTTTCCTGTACTTAGCTTCAAAATCATCAGTTTTGCATTAATCATATTTGTTTTGAAAATTTTGATGAGACTGATAGATTTTAGGTTGAAATTTGCTAAATCCTGAGGACTGATTTGACCCGGATGGTTTATAAGAGGGTTCAGAAATTGTTTTTGAAAAACAGTCTTTGGCAAAATGACCTCTTTTATGACACTTAAAGCACTCGGTGTCCTCATTAGCTTTAACATTAGAAAACCTTTGTTTCTTTATATTAACCTTCTAGAGTTAGCAAGGAGTGCCCTTTCACGAAATTCGATGTTCGGGTCATTTAGGTACTCCTCGCTTGATCTCTCATCGGGCTCATCATCGAATTTTCTTGAAAATCACGAACCACATTGTTAGAGAAAAAGCGGTAGATATAGGTGTTGAAGTGTGATAACGCTACGCGTCGTCGGGGTCAAGGAAACTTCCTTTTCTTGAGCAAGTTTTATAACACCTAGGCGGTGAACCTAATCGTTGTAGTGTAGTAATTAGGGTAAGCCACGGGTATTGATATCGTTCTCTGGGGAATAGGAATGCTAGTAAGGAGTTACTACGCTAAGGTTAAGGTTGAGGAAGATTATTTTTATCTTTTATATTTTATGAAAGGAAAGGTACGAATCTCGGGTATTGGATTTGGGGGTTGGTATTTCACCGATTACTTCTACTATTATTTAATTATCTAAACTAAGGTTGTGGGAGTCTATGTCTAATTAATGTGTGCTCGTATGATAGTTTAAAGATGTGTTTACTTAGTTTGTATTACTCCTTAATTATCTCCTATTGGTGGTTGAATTGTCACGTCCTTATTCTTAGTTGCGTTGTGTGTCTAAAGTTGTAGGGTATCGTTTCTCCCCAACTCTTTGAACTTACCAAAGGGTCTCGTCTACAAACCCACTAGGGATGATAAACTCCTACTCTAAGGCGCTCTTTGGATGGTTTAGCCTACAACTACTCGGTAATTATATTCTAAGGTTCACAAAGATGAATCAAGCATTAAGTACACAACGAATGACCTATCGCATTACTAGATCATTAATCAACTAAGATAAGAAACAACCAATCAATATTCAATAATTAAGTTTCATACTTCCTAAGCAAACACACAAGTAAATTAGCTGGGACATGGAGAACATGCAAGCATACACACAAATAATCAAAGACATAATTGAATTAATGAAGTAAAGACTTATCTTGATGTAAGATAGGGTTAAAACCCTAAAATCTTGTACAAGACACCTTAGGTTCGGTTTAGGTTTTACTCCAAAGACTCTCCTCTAAAGGCGAAAAATTCGGATTCTATATATAAGATTACATATGCAATGGCGTCACCTTATGTTTTGTGACGCCGTCGTGTCATTATCATTAGGGTTTCGTCTTGGCCACGTTAACCTTGCGACGGTGTCACCTTATGTCCGTGACGCCGTCCTCTTGACTTCGGCGTCGTCGGATTGCATCTAGGCCGTCGAGTAGCGACGGCCTACTCTTTCACAACTAGCCGTCACTTGAAAATCTGAGTTTTGGGTTACGGACCGTCACAATAATTTTGGGACGGCGTCGCCATTAACACTGACGCCGTCGCCTTCTAGTTTCAAAGAAGCGTGAGTGTCTCGATTTTGACTTTGGCCATTTTCTTCATATATTCGCGCCTTTTCGTCCAAATAAGTGCCATTCCGACATTTTGCCTTCAAGAGACCTAAAAGTGAAAAGGAGCGATATTAAGCAATAACGGATACAAAGTGATCAAATAAGGACTTAAACGACCCTCAAAATGGTACCTTTTAAAACCTTATCAAATATCCCTACACTTGTTATTTGCTTGTCCTCAAGCAAATGTGCTTTTAGCCAATTAATTTATAAGTTAGGGGTCATGAAGCATTAATTCAAAATGGTCCACAACACATATAAGCCCATAAAAGTCATAACAAGCACGGAATACATACTAGCACCTCACATGGGGTGTTTGGATACTCACATCTCTCGGGTGTATATATGAAATATAACAAATAGGAAATGGAAGATAAACACTCATTAACGGTCCTAGTACATAGATTACCATAGGCTTGAGAATAGATCAAACCTTCATCGCTTTGGCGTAAGCACCTAGGAAAGACTATCAAAGAGGTCTTTAAAAGGGTTGTAATGTTAGGCTTACGGTAGGAAACAAGGGTTTGGTGGGATAGGCTATTTAGTGGTGGTAAGTCAAAATCTCTATGTTACAAGCATATGAAGAATGGCGTTGCTAAGCCAAGACTCGACACTCTAAACTCTAGATAACTGAAATAAATAAACATAAATTTAAAGGATAGATGTAGGATGGTAGCGTTTTTTTTTTTTTTTTTTTTTTTTTTTTTTTTACACTTTTACTCTACCATCCTCTACGGTAACATCAAAATACTAGGGATTTCTGGTATATCCCTACACTTGAGTTTTATTACTCTAACACTAATTTGACCCGATTTGAAAAGATCAAAACACTTGGGGTACATTATTACGCAAACAAAGGAATTTGAATTTAACGTTCCTTCCGTCATTTCATAAACTTTAACTTTTCCATGAATCCCAATCGTCCCAAAATGTATACAAAGGATATGACTCGACTTAGCAACTTATGCAAGCAACTAGATAATTGAACTAAGGGTTGGGGTGATAACAAACATTTGCACTAAAAGTGAGTGCATAAGGGTTAGGCTAAAGCGATTTGGGTGTATATTTGGGGTGGGGTGTAAACAATGCTCTTCATTGATATTCGGAAAACCGAAACATCACGAGAACCGCGAAAAGGATAGGCTCGAGGGTTAACTAGGGGTATCGTGTACTAAAGATGAGTACAACGCAAAGGGTGTGGGGAATTACTCAACCGATATGGAAGAAGTAATTATATTACGGTGTCAAACAAGGGTTATCCTAATGCCTCTTATCATTTAGTTATTCCTAACTACACAAGTGTAGCCTCACTTGCGATCTCGGAATGCATCACAAAACAAGTTCTAGAATCTAATATACTACCGGTTCACACTCTAAGCATTGAAGATGAATGCTTTAATTCCTACTAATCTAAGGCGATCCTCACATTTTGGTGAAATTTAGGTGGTAAAGGGTTTTGTGCTAGTCATGTAACTTCCTATCCGTGAGGCGCTTTTGTTAAGACTAATGGCCCACTCCTATATGTCATGAAAATTTTAAATTTGGTGCCAAAATTACCCTAACCGACATTTTCTCATGGTTTATTACACAATCACATTTGGACAAAGCAAATAATCAAGGATAAGCATAGTTTCAAAGTTCCGCTTTATTTTCCTCCCTACACTTAAACCGAACATTGTCCCCAATGTTCCCCGAAAGTATCAAAGTTATGATAATGGAAGGTAATTAAAAGCGAAGAAACTAATACTCCCCGATTAGCTCGGTAGGATCCGTGTAAAGTGGTGGTTAAATCCTTTTCAAGAAGAATTATTGCGTGAAAAGCTCCTTCCAATCTTATGTAACTTCTTCTTGACAAACTAAACTCGCACACTTGAAGAAAACAAACGAAACCTTCGCGTAAAATCGGTAATAATATATATAAGACTCGATTTAAACTAGGATATAATGCTTGTGGAATGGATGTTTCTGAATTTCTAAGAAAATTAAGACACGGAAAATTCCAAAATTTATAAGTGGCTCGAAAACGAGAAAAAGTAATCGATGTTTTACTCCTTCCGTCGCCGTCGGTTGCAATCTGACGCCATCGAGTTATCCCGACAAAAGCGGTGCGATTTTACGGAAAAATTCGGAAAATTTACATCTTTAGAATCTGGAAAATTTCGCAAAATATCCATTATGACTCGATACAAGCATTTGACTCGAACAAACAAACATAAATATCTTTTAGTTAATTGTTATTCTCATGTTTACGTTTCTTTTGAAAAGCGTGTGTAATCCTCCTACACTTATCCTTTATGTAAAATACCTTTATATGCAATTAAGGCGAGGTTAAAACAAAATAAAGCATTTTACAAATTTAAACATGAGGATAAACAATTAATAAAATATATATGAGACTAACAAGCAAACAATTAAGCATTGGTTGCCTCCCACGAAGCGCTTTTCTTTATTTAAGAGTCTTGTAGCTAGACTCATAGTCGTGCTCCTACGTTTCCTCACGCATCCTCAATGAGAATTCTATCATGTTGACAAAATCTTCATCGACTCTATACTTAGGCCCTAAAGTCAAGCAATCCTTATAATAATGCCTCCTTCTTTCCCACATGAATTTATAACCTTTTTCAACATCTTCCTTGCTTTTCTCCTCAAAAGCTTTGATGTTGTCTCGATCATAAATGGACAAGTGGCCATACTCAGTTGTTTTCCAAGGCATCCTATAGGTGATCTCATCGGTTCCTTCCTTGAACCTAACCGTTCCCTCATGCTTGTTATGGCTCATTCTAGATGTTTCAACAAACGGTTTCCCTAGCACTACTTGGGATAAGCTATAGTCAATGACGCATCCTACATCTTCTAGGACCATAAAATCAACTAGGTAGGTGAAATTTCCTATAAAGACATGCACGTCCTTGACTCTTCCCACAAAGTTGCAAACTCCTCCCGGATACTTAGGGTCTCTCCTAATATTGAGTCGCTCATTCATAATGTCATTGTAGATGAGATGACATTACATTGATGGAGGATTCCGTATCTATGTAAGCGTGGTCGACACTCCTATATCCGATCATACAAGGATTTTTAAGTTCGAGGATTTCCTCCCAATCTTTGGGCATATCCTAATGATAGGTGATCGTGGATTATCGATTATGTATTGATGGTACGCAATCTCTTCCTTAGTGGGGTAAATATTGAAGTAAGCAATATTTTCCACATTCACGTTGTTGTTTATCATGCCATTTTCCAATTCATCGCTAATCATAGAGCCAACTATAGCAATGACGACTACTTTCTCAACGACTTCCCTAATTGTACTATCGAATATTTTCGCAAATCACGAAGGTCGGTGTTTCTACTCACATAGCGGCCGACGGTTGTGTTGGTTATTGGGTTGGGTTTTGAGTGACATTGAATTTTTGTGTTGGGTTATCAAGTGGTGGTTGGTTATCACCTTCCATGATGAAAAGTGATGAGGTTACGAACAAAGGTCACGAAGAAGGGGATAGACTAAGAGAAAGCTAAAATGAGAAAAATTTACTTGATAGGAATCAAGCAAAGAACCTAAACGAGGTGGACTACTAACTAGCTATTCTATTCCCGGAGCGTAAAAAAACTTGATAACGCCACGCGTCGTTCGGGGTCAAGGAAACTTCCTTTTCTTGAGCAAGTTTTATAACACCTAGGCGATGAACCTAATCGTTGTAGTGTAGTAATTAGGGTAAGCCACGGGTATGATATCGTTCTCTAGGGGAATAGGAATGCTAGTAAGGAGTTACTACGCTAAGGTTAAGGTTGAGGAAGATTATTTTTTATCTTTTTATATTTTATGAAAGGGAAAGGTACGAATCTTGGGTATTGGATTTGGGGGGGTTGGTATTTCTACCGATTACTTCTACTATTATCTAATTATCTAAACTAAGGTTGTGGGAGTCTATGTCTAATTAATGTGTGCTCGTATGATAGTTTAAAGATGTGTTTACTTAGTTTGTATTACTCCTTAATTATCTCCTATTGGTGGTTGAATTGTCACGTCCTTATTCTTAGTTGCGTTGTGTGTCTAAAGTTGTAGGGTATGCGTTTCTCCCTAACTCTTCGAACTTACCAAAGGGTCTCGTCTACAAACCCACTAGGGATGATAAACTCCTACTCTAAGGCGCTCTTTGGATGGTTTAGCCTACAACTACTCGGTAATTATATTCTAAGGTTCACAAAGATGAATCAAGCATTAAGTACACAACGAATGACCTATCGCATTACTAGATCATTAATCAACTAAGATAAGAAACAACCAATCAATATTCAATAATTAAGTTTCATACTTCCTAAGCAAACACATAAGTAAATTAGCGGGACATGGAGAACATGCAAGCATACACACAAATAATCAAAGACATAATTGAATTAATGAAGTAAAGACTTATCTTGATGTAAGATAGGGTTTAAAACCCTAAAATCTCGTACAAGACACCTTAGGTTCGGTTTTAGGTTTTACTCCAAAGACTCTCCTCTAAAGACCGAAAAATTCGGATTCTATATATAAGATTACATATGCGACGGCGTCACCTTATGTTTTGTGGCGTCGTCATGTCGCCGTCATTAGGGTTTCGTCTTGGCCACGTTAACCTTGCGACGGCGTCACCTTATGTCCGTGACGCCGTCCTCTTGACCGGCGTCGTCGGATTGCATCTAGGCCGTCCCGAGTAGCGACGGCCTACTCTTTCACAACTAGGCGTCGTCACTTGAAAATACAAGTTTTGGGTTACGGACCGTCACAATAATTTTGGGATGGCGTCGCCATTAACACCTAACGCCGTCGCCTTCTAGTTTCAAAGAATCGTGAGTGTCTCGATTTTGACTTTGGCCATTTTCTTCATATATTCGCCTTTTCATCCAAATAAGTGCCATTCCGGCATTTTGCCTTCAAGAGACCTAAAAGTGAAAAGGAGCGATATTAAGCAATAACGGATACAAAAGTGATCAAATAAGGACTTAAGCGACCCTCAAATGGTACCTTTAAAACCTTATCAAAGTGGTGGTCGGGGACTTCTTGACTTCGAGACATCTTTAAGTCGGGTATCGTGCAGTGATGAGGTTTTCCTCATAGACAAATTTCCCATAAATTTCGGGAAGTTGATTACGGATATGATTCGCATTCCTAAGTCCCCGAGAGAAATTCAACCACTTCTCGGGAGACTATTGACAAAACCAACATTGATTTCATGTTTGGAAAACTTAACACCATCATTTGATGATTCATTTAACAAAGTTTTGTATCGGGTGTAAGTTTGAGAGAGAGTTTCGAGTCCTTAGCCACAAGGTGTTATACTCAAGTTTCGGTCCATGATCCTGTTTTCCTTGGTATCGAAGGACCTTCATGACTGTGGACCAGTCATCCGTGTTTGTTTAGCAAGATTACTGACCAATAACGAGACTCCATAGTATCATCGGAAGACAAGATATGATGATACTTTTGAGCCTTTGGTCTGGTTGACCACTTCTTCTCGTCACGAGTCCATCGAGCTTGTGTTTAGGCAAACCTTGACGATCTTTGGGATAAATGGACCTTCATTAATACACTTAATGTAGTAAGGTTCCATCCCAGTTAAATAGAAAAGCATTCGCTTTTTCCATTTGTTAAATTTACCAACTTCGAGTCGAGGGTCAATAGCTGAATAAGCTCCACCCTTTTTGTTGACAAGTTGGGGCACATCAATTTCAGCCATTAGGATCCTGATTTAAAAACATTTTGAGCAGCTTAAAAAGGTTTTATCATCAGCCTGCTCTGATACCACTTGTTGTTCCCGTTTCACAATCGTATTAAAACAGTTAAAAGCAATAAACAAACAGATTGTAAATAATGACTGAAATCAAGTAAGTAAAAACACACTGATAAATTTTCAACTTAATATTCTTTATTAGAACTCAATCAAAAGAATACATTACCCAAGTACTTGCGGAACAGTACTTGGGATTGAAATGACAAAGTGTTATAACTCCTCACTAAGCTCAAAGCTAAGTCCGAGCACAACTACAAGGAACCACCGAGCTATCTCGGGACGAGTTGTATTTGGAGGAGTGAAAGATGGCTTGTGTGTGTGTGTATTTTTCAATTCACAAGCTTAAATCTTTCAGTCCATCTCTTATGCTATTTATACATGTATGAGTTTTAACTCTATCCTAAGTGACAAACTGACAAGTTACAGAAGACAAAACACAAATGTATTTTGTCTCTGTTTACAAAGACTATATTGGGTAAATGACAAGGCTGCTTTCTTTTAGTCACTGATGACACTTAGCCTGATAGTTAACCATTCAGGGAAAGTTGACTTTGGTTGATAAGGACTTCGTCTTATCTGATTCAAACTTATCCCGCCTTATCCCGCTCATTCTTCAGTCTTCATTGCCTTGATCTTTTACTTGATTTGTCTTGATGTAAGTAGCTGGTGAGGAGTTTAGGGATTCAGTGAGTTATTGTCATTACTCACTGAATCCACCATCTTCTTCTTGACTCAGTCTTTACCCCTTAAGTTCCGCCTTACTAAGTGAAGATACATCTTCTTCGCCTCTTACTGAGTATCCTGAAGATGGCTCACTGAGAGACTATGCACTCAGTGACCTGTTAGTGTTTAACGGTCAACACTTAGGGTATTTTCTATTCAAATCCTAGACTTAAGGGGTTTGGGTATTTACTGAACCCAACACCACTAGAATGTCAAAACATTAAGTGAGTTAATTATCATTGTTAATAAATATTTAGTAAAAACGTTAGGTAATCATTGCTTTGCCTTAAATACGTCTCATCTTATTAACCCTTCACTCCTATAGATTTCGTCATGTCGCATGAGTATGAGTTCGATTTTTCACTCACTTGCGTTTACACCCCTAACATCTCTCTTGAACCTAACACACCTGGAAATCATGTCCGTGGGTTCAATAATCTCAAAACCCGTCACTTCCATGAAGGACGTATTGTCGACACTCCTCTACAATACGAAGAAGGTATCAATACCTCCTTCCGAACCATAGGACTAGAATTTCTTCTCGAAATTAACGAGAAAATATGTCCGAGGTTTGTATTGGAATTCTTCCGTCAAGTTGAACTCGTTCGTAACGAGGATCGCTCTCTATCTCTTTGGTTTTGGATCAAAAACCAAAAGTTTGTCCTAACCCTTGGGCAATTTGCTCACATCCTCTGAATTCCAAATCATGGACAATGTGCCTTCACTGAAGATTGGTCTCTTGATTCTCTCTTCAACCATCGTGGAAAATAGTCCATATTGTTCACACATACCTTCCCCTCAAGACTTGACTCGCATGTTACCCTATTACTCGGATCCAAACATTATCTATACATGGGATATCCGAGAAGAATACAAGTCTCTCGTACTCATCCTGCGTGAAAATATTTGGCGTCTTAGGGGAAATCGAGAAATCCTTCCCGCTTGTTGTGCTCACATAATGTATTGTTTGCTAACACAACAACCATACAATCTCGCCTATTTCTTCGCAAGGCGAATTGTAAATCTTCAAGGATCCAAGAACAAACTAATCCCTTATGAAATGTTCTTGACACGCCTTTATCATCACATAATGTACTTCCATCCTCAATTTCAAAGTCCGTTGTGCGTACTTGTGAACAAGATGATGGAACCTCTAAACACATCTCTCATGAAGACTTTCTTCATCCCTGAATCGGCAAATACTCATCAACCATTTGATGATCCATCTAGCGAAAATGCTCAAGAAACTTAGGTTCCTTTCTAAATATGGTCAATCCTTAGTATTCATGCTCTATCAATGTAATGCAATTTCTTTCATGAAATAAAACATCTTGTTAATACAAATAAGCCATAAAAATGTTTATTTATATTTTACGATCTTCTAACGTTTTGTCGATAACAAACGTAAAATCATTTTAATGAAACAAATAAAATAAGTAAATGGTTTGAGCCAATAGTTTTCTAACACACTTACGTTTTCACATAAAACACTAAAACAAGTATAAGTGATTTTATGATTTAGTAATACATATGTACAACAACTAGTGTTTACATATTGGGCAAATACATACCTAACTAGTATGTATTATAATGGGTAAAAACTACAACCCATGGAGCATATCCGTAACCCATCATATTGACCCATACCCACTTGACTAGATACATTGCACTAATTAGATACATTGTATCTAAAGTAATACCCATGGATTAACCCATAACCCATGATCCATGACCCACAACCAAAATACCCATGGGCAAAGAGGAGCGTCCCACGGATCCCTAGCATTACCCTAGACGGATCCCTTGAGGGTAGGATCCGTGGAACAGTAAGTGGTTCTCCTCTATAAATAGTGAGCCATTTCTTCCTTTCGGCTTGCCACTCTCACACATACTTTTCCCAAGTATTGAAACTCTCTAACCACTGATACTAAGGGATCTTTCTATGTATTTTTTCTTTTGTTTTTGTGTGATTCTCTAGGTTCCTCTTAAAGGCGAGATCACCACTTCTTGAAGTCGAGCAAGCTCAAGTCCATGAGTTGCCATACTTCGTCATCATCAAGACTACTGAGGTTCTCTTGTTGATAGTTCTTTCCTTCTCCATAGAAGTGTTGTGTCAAAGGCATTAGTGAAGGATGCCGAAAGAGTCAAGACGAAAACATTAGTGAAAGATGCTTTACCTCCGTGTCAAAAGCATTAGTGAAGAATGCCTGGGAATCAAATCAAGAGGCATTAGTGAAGAATGCCTAGGTCGTATAATCGATGAGGTGCATCGTTATACATATAGTGATAGTTTATTTTCAAGGATGTTGATATCCTTGATGGTGTTGTAATAAGGAGTGGGTCTCCTTTGGGATTAGGTGTTGTGTAGTGTTGGGTAGTAGTTCCTCCACTGTAATGGAACTCGGTACTTAGCCTAGTACCGGATAAAGGGTAGGCGACGTTGTGGTAGGTGTGGTTCACCTTGGTATAAAGAACCCGGTGGTTAGCCTAGTACCGGAAAAAGAGTAGGCGACGTTGTGAAGGCTTCTCCGCCATAAGGAGTTGGTGTCGTGTAGTGATTACGAACTCTCGAGTAGGTGACTCGGGGAGTGGAGTAGGGCAAGGAAGGTGTCCTTGTAGCCGAACCACTATAAATACTCACTTCGTGGTTATGTGCTTCTTACTCTTTATCTTTCATTACACTTTTATATATCTATCTATCAATGTCCAACATACACATCCAAATAGATTGACATAAGTCGATCTAAATATTTCAAAACGAAGTTTTAACTGGTAAAACTATTCAACCCCCCTTCTAGTTTTCCACACATCTTACATTTGATATCTCTACTATATTAATGTTAGAACTTCTTAGAAAACACTAACCTTGAAATATGATGATTTGTGCAACCCTTGCATACCTTTTGTAAAGGTGTTGTTTAGTAGGGAGACGGATCCCTAAGTTTGTGCTACACGGATCCCTACTCGTAGGGAACCGTGGGATCCGGGCAAACAGAAATGCAGTTGCAATCTTTATATTTCAAACCATGTCTTTGGATCACTTCACACTAGCCAAACATAGTACCTTAGCACCAATTAAGTCCTTCTCAAGCTGAGTAAAGTTTCATACTCACGCATAACTCACTTAGATCACACTCAAGGTGCTTGTAGATCTATCGTTTCACCAAAACTCATTACTCTTCCGCTCTTATGCTCACACATCATTCCTCACATGATTATACATCTAGCTTTAGAAATCTTTCAATTTTAGCAAATTGATTTTAGTCATCCTCACCTCAAAATGGGTCAAATTCTAGTCTTTCCATTTTCTATAACCTCTAAGATATCTTCCAAAATGGTATCTTAAGTTACTATTTGGTCTCTAGGACCATTTAGCTCCATTTGACACTCTCAAGTTTTAGTGTCATCTTTTTTCATTCATTGGTACTCATAAAAGTTCCAATTTCTTCCATAAAAGACAATCATTAGCTATATTACTCATTGCCCTTGAACATTTAAGTACCCTTTCATTTAAGACACTTAGGAGGACTGAAACACTCAAAAAGGTGTAGGCTTTAGACCTTACAAACATCATTTTTATCCTTTCCTAGCTGTTGAGAGCCGGATCCCTAGGATTAGCCTAGACGGATCCCTCATTGGAGGGAACCGTGGGATCCGGGTGACAGATTTATGTCAACTCTAGCTAAAACAGTCATTTCAAGCTCATCTTGCTTACTTGAACACTCCATCTCATCTTAATTAAGATCATAGATCAGTAAAACTCTGAAGTTGACTCTTGTGCGTGCTAATCATCACATTCCAAGGAATCTTAGTGGCTTAAGTCTTGAATGCACATGTTAATCTCCTACTTTATAAAACACATTGTTAAGACTCTTAAAGTCATCATCTTCATCCTCATTTTCAGCATTTTAATGCCAACATCTTTTGGTACATAACATTTGCTGTATTTTAGTTATAGACAGATAGATCCCTACGTTTTGCTTAGACGGATCCCTTTAAGGAGGGAACCGTGGGATCCGTGCAACAGAAGACTAGTTTTCTACTAACTTGAGTCTTACTTGCAGGAAATTATGTATTATATACTTGTTTTCTAACATTTGTTTTGTAGATTTTCAATTTACACATGAAGACTTTGACACACTAAGCTAGGGGGAGCTTTGTGTCAAAGCAATACATTGCAAAATCACTTGCAATATTAGGATTACATTTCATGACGTCCCTTTGCAAAGTTGCAATCATCAAGGGGGAGCATATTCGTCACATAGAAGAAATCTTTTGCAAACTTATTTGCAAATGAACTAGCTTAGTATTTTTTTAACTTGACGCCCTCACAAAGGGTTGGACTCGTCAAGGGGGAGTTATGACGAGAACCATTCCCGTCACTTGCTCTCTAATATTTTTTCTTTTCACATGTTTTCCTTAAAACGATGTGTTAGTTTCTTTTCAAAGCACTTTTTGTTTCGACAAAAAGGGGGAGAAGAAAGTAAAAACTACAAATTCAAACTTTACGAATTTTAGTTTTTACTTAAAATAATTTTATGTTTTGTCATCAACAAAAAGGGAGAGATTGTTAATACAAATAAGCCATAAAAACGTTTATTTATAATTTACGATCTTCTAATGTTTTGTCGATAACAAACGTAAAATCATTTTAACGAAACAAATAAAATACGTAAATGGTTTGAGCCAATAGTTTTCTAACACACTTACATTTTCACATAAAACACTAAAACAAGTATAAGTGATTTTATGATTTAGTAATACATATGTACAACAACTAGTGTTTCCATATTGGGTAAATATATACATAACTAGTATGTATTATAATGAGTAATGTAAATGGGTAGAAACTTAAGTATCTTGACCCATTGACCAAATACATTGAATGTAGTTTGGTATAACCCAAAGTCCATGACCCATACCCATAGAGCATGACCCATAACCCATTGCATGACATCATGCTTAAGTCATATATGGATAGTATCCATGACCCATGGTTTTAACCCATGACCTATGGACTAGATGCATTGCATCTTATAGATACATTGTATCTACTTGGATACCCATGATCCATAACCCATGACCCATGACCCATGACCCAAAACCCATGGGCAAAAGGGAGCGTCCCACGGATCCCTCAAGTGAGGGATTCGTGGGATCCGTGGAACATTAGCTATTTTTCCTCTATAAATAGTGAGCCATTTCTTCATTGTTTTTTACCCCTTTCTCACATATTTTCCCTTTGAGTCTTAAACTCTCTAACCTCAGATCCAAGTGATCTATGTATGTAGTTTTGTTTTTGTGTGATTCTCTAGGTTCCTCTTAAAGGTGAGATCACCATCTTTTGAAGATGAGCAAGCTCAAGTGCATGAGTTTCCATGCTTCGTTATCATCAAGACTACTGAGGTTTTCTTGTTGATGGTTCTCTTCTTTCTCATAAGAAGTGTAGTGTTGAAGACATTAGTGAAAGATGTCTAAAGATTCAAGACGAAGACATTAGTGAAAGGTGTCGAACGTCCGTATTGAAAGCACTAGTGAAGGGTGCTTAGAAGTCAAGGCTAAAGGCATTAGTGAAGGGTGCCTAGAAGTCAAGTCACAAGGCATTAGTGAAAGGTGCCTTAAGATCGAGTCAAAGGCGTTAGTGAAAGGTGCCTAAGGTGTAAATTCGATATTGTGTGTTCGATGTACAAGATAGATTAGTATTGGGTCAAAGGATATTGATATCTTTGTTGATGTTGTTATAAGGAGTGGATCTCCTTTGGGGTTAGTCATTGTTGTAGTGTTGGGTAGTAGTTCCTCCATTGTAATGGAACTCGGTATTTAGCCTAATACCGGATAAAGGGTAGGCGACGTCGTGATAGGTTTGGTTCTACCTCGTGGAAGAACCCGGTAACCAGCCTTGTACCGGATAAAGAGTAGGCAACGTTGTGAAGGCTTCTCCGCCATAAGGAGTTGGTGTCGTGTAGTGTTTACGAACTCTTGAGTAGGTGACTCGGGGAGTGGAGTAGGGCAAGGAAGGTGTCCTTGTAGCCGAACCACTCTAAATACTCCCGTTGTGGTTTTGTGCTTCTTACTCCTTATTCTTTCATTACATATTTATATATACTTGTCTATCAACATCCAACATACATATTTAAATAGATTGACACAAGTCGATCTAAATAGTTTAAAACCAAGTTTTAATCGGTAAAACTATTCAACCCCCCTTCTAGTTTTCCACAGTGACAAAGCTTCAATATATTATCTTGTGTTTGATTACTTTCTTTATTTGTCCACCAATCACTTCTATGTGTGTTTATATGTACGTAGGCCTGCTAAGAGAGTGTTTTGACTTATTAAAAAAAGGGTTCACAAGTCAATCCAAAACAACCACGAATATTATGCGTGAATAAGGTAGATTTGGTAGAGAATAAGAAAGATTTGTTGATAGTTGTCGATCAGTTCAAAGATCTCCATGTATATGAAAGGTACTCTATTTTGATTTTCCAATGATTTTTTTCCCATTTCCCTAGCTTAAAAAAGTTAAAATTTGTTCATCTTTGTTCCAATTAGGTACTCATGTTTTCTGGAAAGGGTCCTGGAGTCAAAGATCTTACACAATATTTGACGTAACAGGCATGTTTTTCTTTTTAATAAATTTACTATGTCTGAATTACATGCTCTTACTCAGTATTTAGTAGTCTTTTTCGCCAAGGATATTGTGCACAACTCTGCATTATTTTACTAACCAGTGATTGTATGTAATTGCTTAGGAAGTAAAAAGACGATGGGACAAAGATCCTTTCATTATGATGGACAATGTTAGGAGAACATAGCTTATAGGAGCTCAAACTTAGTTTGCTAACAAATCAAGCCCTCTTCATTAAATAAGCTTATTTTAAAATAGGATTCCATATTATTATACAATTATGATATTTGTTAAATATCGGTGGTCACATATTCATCAATTATACTAAATCTTTATGTTTGGGATTCACCAAGTGTGATGCAAATTTGTATAGGAATTTTTAGCCTAACATTTTCCCGTGTGCATGTCACAAACAATTTTTGCTTGGTAGCTCAATGTTGCTGTGATATTTATGTCACAAAGCTTTTGAATGTATTGAGTTGTTTGTTAGTTATCTGATGTGGGAGTTCCTATGAGATAAGTTTCAAGCGGTCTATCAGAAATGGGACCTCGCTTAAGGATCTATTAAATTTCTTCTCAGAATATTGTTATTATCCTTGGTTATCATTTGGATTCATTTGACTTTTATGGAGATGTAAGAAATGTTGGTACTCATACATACAAAATTGATCTATTTGTAGATAAGACAAAACAATCGCTTAGCTATGAGCAAATTAATTACTAGCTTGACAAAGGGTATTGTTCGTTCACCTTTGGCCCAACGCTTGCTAATTTGGTACGCCAGCTAGGTACTTCTATTTTTTGCGAAATTGCTTTACCTTATTTTTTTAAAGAAAAAAAAAAGAAGCTTTGTTGCTTCTTGGGAAAGATTTGAATTACCAACACATTTATAAGAAAGTTGTTTACAAGTTATTTAGGGAGTCATGCATGAACAATAAAACTAGAACTGCCCATTTTATTACTATTTGAAAGGTTGTCTGTCTCCGCCACAAAGCATAAATGGTCAATTGTGAAGCCGTTAGGGCAATAACATAGTTGAGTGGTGTTACTATCATAGAATTGACCCCTGCAATCAGTGTCCTACAGCTCTTTCTAAGGTCATCTAAGCCAATAATTTTGTTCTCTATTGTATTCTATTGTCTGAACATTAAACAAGGTTACTGAGCTTAACCTTTCATAGAGGATCGATTTATTAGTTTTCACATAGTATGTAAAGTGGGCTTAATAACATTGAACAAGGTTACTGATCTTAAATTTGGCCTGCAGTCAACCTAGAATACTCATTATAATAAGATTTTAGATAATGTTGACCCAAGAAATTGATGAGAGTGAGAAATTCATAGTGAAGTCCTAACTTATATATTATCAAGTAAATTAATTGTCATTTATCTCAATGTAAGATAAGATATGAATTAGATTTTCAAGGTTTTATTTTTCAATTCATTCTTTTTTGTATTTAAAATAAGAAGTCTTTAGTTGAATAATATTTTGTCATCTCCTTCTATAACGAGGTTGTTTGTGATTTGTTTAGGCTAGTCAACTCCTTGCAAGATATGAAAGTGGAATTGATGGGAAAGAAAGGGAGGCTCACAAACTCTTCCGCCTGTGTACATTTAAGTTTCGATGGAGATTTTGCAACTAACATGTACGAATTCTTACTAAATGTTACTACCCCAACAGTTATCGAACATGTAAAAACACTTTAAGCAAAAATCTACCCCAAAACCCCGTGCGTGCACGAGGATCTAAAACTAATGCTTTAGAAGTTTTATTAACCTATGTTTTGTAATTGGGGTTTTCCTTTATTATATAAAAGATTGAAATTTGTCGTGCAAGAATTACTTGCATATTCATGTCATTTTGTCTCCCCAAATGTGGTACGATCCATTTCATATTACCCTTTCATAAATTCAAATTTTCAATTTTTGGGTTTAGCAGGGACATAACTACTTAATGAGTCGATGACGGGTAAATTCAAAATTTCATTTGTTGGCATCAGATTAATAGCTTTTAGGGTGCCTTTTTAACTTAGATGACATGGGTGTTATTCCAAAAAACTAGAAAACTTGCAATGAGTCGATGACTAGCATACAAATAGCTTTTAGAAGGAATAACTAGGATTAAGATACATTTGACTTTCACAAAGTTCTTACTGAATTTGCTTTTGCTTTTGACTGGCTTTGAGTCTTTAACATAACTATTTTCACCATTTTAAGATGACGGTATTTGAAAACATTCGTTGCTTAAGTATGAAATTCAAACGATGACAAAGTTATCACTTTTACTATGTTTACTGACTACTTTGAAAAAATCATTGTGCTTTCAGCAACTAATGGATGGACCTGGGGTATATTTTTGTATAACATTTCTCCAATGGTCATGCTTCATAACCTCAAATAGTTCTTACATCTTTCTTTAGATATAATAGGGTCATAAATTTAGAGCGATGTAGTTTTTATTTGTGGTAAGTGGAACAATTATTTTGTTATTGAACACGAAACGTATAGTTCATATAATGCGAGAAAATTGAGGAAGATGGGATAGTTTTTTGATCTTGGTATAGGGGCTTCTGAAAGCATCAAGGTAAACTAACTTATATCGTGTTTTTACATTAACATCTTTATTTTGAAAATAATAACCCCTTTGTCAACAACTTATGCTTTAATTAATGTTAATCATTTTTTACCTGTTCAAGGTCTGTGATTCCTCAAGAATGTAGTGAATGCTGTTCAAAAATCTTTTAATCATTTGCATAATCCCCGTTCATGTTTCTTGAAGGTTTGAACCATCAAATGCTTGACTACTTTTTCAGTTCAATTACGTCTATCCCAAATGTTGACTTCTTCTTTAGAATACTGATCTTAAACATGCCACTAGATATGGTAAAATTCATTTTTATTTTTGATATTTGCCCTTTGAGGTTCTAATCTGCTTTGAATAAACCAATTTAGAAGGTCATATGCATTTTATAAAATTTAGACGACTTTCAAAAGATGCGTTTTATGGCCTATTTTACCCTTCCTGTATCAATTTTTTTAGTTGACCCGTTGAGATAATACGCAACCTGAAGTGACCTATTAGGCTATTAATATTGGGTCAAACTGGAGCTTATCCTTAAGCTCAAACTTGATCAGCAAATTTCAGGTTTTTAGATCATAAAGGCATTGTGTTTGGGGTTCATTTGAAGCACGTTTGATACCATTAATAAACAAAAGAAACCATTCCATAGAAATTTTTAAGCTATCGGTAATGTGTCTTTACATGGAAATTTTAATATGACGATAATCAGAGATCTTTACACTATTAATATCTCAACACTTTATAATATTTCTTACCAATTATCCAAAGATTTTTGTACATGTGTCCAGAATTGGGAAATCACTTTCGGAGTTTAGTTATTTGATTTCATTGCTACTGGCGGCTATTGCTAATTGGTTCGGGTGTAAATGGATAATCTTACGATTTGTACTAATGGACTGAATGATAATTCGAAGATCGAAGGTGCTGATAATATAGTAGAGAAGGATATAAGTAGTAAAAAAATTGAATTTGAAGAACTTGAAACACAGATGTGGTAGGATCAAATTAAGCTCAAAATATTTGAAGAGAAACAATTTTTAACCTTCATGAATTTGGCTAGATATGTAAAAGTAGTCGAATATTGAATTAGTTTTCATGAGGTATCAAGCTTTTTCTTTTTGCAGTTATTCATGTTATCACGTTTATGTTTGACTTAATAAAAAATAAACAAAAGTACCTTAAACTTCATTACTTTTTAATGCTAAAGGACAATTGAAATATTTTAGTTTGGACTATCTCAATAAAAAGTAATAAACAAAACATTTTTAGTTTAAAAGAAAAATATACACTTTCCAATAATAGCAAAAAAATAAAAATAAAAATATGAATTTATAGCAACAAAATGCGTTAAACATATTTTTAGCCAATTTCATTTAAAAAGTTGATAAATCTACAATATATTATATTAGTGTTCTTTATTGTTTAAATTATTATAATAGATGAACTTACAAAAGTGACATAGTAATAGAATCATTAATGTTTTAGCATAAGATTAAAAAATAAATTGATCTAAATTGTCGTTACACAAACACAACATGTATGCAACCTCTTCACGTACAACAAAAATAATTATAAATCAAAATTAATAATCATAAATAAACAAAAAAGCAAAAATTAAGCTATTTATTTTTTAATAAATAAAAATACATAATTGAAAATTTTATAAAAAAAACCCGCGCTGCGCGAGCATTATAACTAGTATATTACACTCCTGTCTAGGAGGATCGTGAGCTCTTACAAAATCCGCATCAGCGTTCCCCAGGTTAACCATGAGATGGAGGACGTAGAATATGAGGTTCCAGTTGCTTAGCGTTTGACCAGAAAGAGGAGCCGAAAGGCTAATGAGGCGGGCGGCAGTGGTGTTGGTGAGAAATCAACCTATCATCAACTCCACTTGTGGATTTAAATGTTATTCCGTTGATGATTGGGTCGAACATAAAAGAAATAAGTTCTAAGCCAAACATGATCCAATTGGGTCGAACATAAAAAAACTCACAAGTGACCACTACCTGACCGAACCAATACTTTAATTTTACGCTACCTTAAACCCTAACGAACCCTCATAAGAATCATCCCAAACAACCATGCCGGGACCAGAAGGAGGTCCACCGGAAGTCTCACTCGAAACTTCAATGGGCTCTACAACAATGTTAAGTTTCACAGGATCATTAAGGTATGTAGCTATAATACCCACTTGTGTGTTGAGTAATAAGGCTGTAAATGAAGCCAACACGCGTTTAAGCTTAACCAAACAAATGAACTTAAGCGTGTTTGTATATGTTCATTCATAAAGACGTAAACGCAAATAAACAAATACGGGTGATATAAAGTTAGTTCTTGAACATTTGTTTAATTACAATTGTTTCAGTGAAAAATTAATATAGATATAATAATGCTCAAACATAAAGAAACAGATAATCGGACGAAATGAACGAATGAGACTTATTGTCCTTGTTTGCTCATTAAATAACATGGGCATATAATCTTGTTCATGTTCGTTTATTTGATAATTAAACGAATGTTTTTCTTGTTCATTTATAGATTGGTTACCCACCTTATACTTGCATTAGTTTGACAATTTGACTTTGTCACTTCTTTTCTGATGAGACACATTATACTTGAACCATTTCAAAAAGTATAATTACTAAATTAGCCTGTCTTTGGTTGAGGTGGCTTGCAAAGTGATCATTTCTAGTGGCCATTCACTAACATACGATACGAAACTACCATATCAGGAAGTGTAATTACTAGGTCCGGACGTTATTGGGTATATTGACCAAAATGGAGCACCAAGCTAGGTATGTTGCTGTTTCGTGACATTAGCCCATTTGAGATTATTGAAGTTTTATATAGTTCTGTAGAATCGGTAAAACCGAACAATTTGTTCTTGTAGACACAGGCATATGCATATTTCATGATTTGATTCAATATTTAATGTTAAGATTCAAATCAGATTGAACAAAGTTTTTGAATATTTATTGTTGAAGGTCAAAGTTTGAGGACGAGATCACCCCAAAGTTGAAGTATACTGGAGCTTGTATCTTATCTATGGCTAATGCTGGTCCAAATGCAAACGGGAGTTGGTTTTTTATTACATTGGCACCAACTCCATCACTTGATAATAATCATTTTATCTGTAAAGTTGTGATTTTAATCAATTTGCTCCATCTTCTTTTGGCCGATGCTTGATATGAGTGTTGTTTTCATATCATGGACTTATGGTTACTAGTAGCATATGATAGATGATCGATCATATTAATAATAAATAGAAAAAATTGTGGTCCAAGTCACTTTATGCACTCGTATTATACGAGATTGATGATTAAAGCAACTTGGATACTATTTTGTATCGCCCATGCAATGATGACCCTATCATTAGTCTGCACATGATTTTTCTTGTATCATAGGCTTACATTAAATATTGTGTTTTCGGCATGTAGATGATTGAGATTATAAGGTATCTTTCGAATGTGCACTTACTATAAGGCTAAAGGGAGTGGTGGTGACCGGGTCACCGCCACATCAGCTTTTTCTCTCCTTTCACTTCCCCTCACCTTTCTTTAAAATACCCACTTTATATAAATATACCTCACTAAATACCTTCCACACACTCACAAACCAAATAAAAAATATTAAAACAAAAGGAGGGACCCACGAAAATTTGTTGCTTACTGTGGTGAGCCGGTCACCAAAGTGGTGCTTTTTTTGGGTCTGTCGTGCGTGAGGTTGCTCATCTGTTTTGGGAGTCACGAGTGACCATTGGGTCACGATCACTTGGGTCACGACCACTCCGTGTGGCCTAAGCATGCTTGAGAAGGAAATATGTCCAAGTCATTGGCTGCTTTAGCATTTTGTTACTTTTATTCAAAACAACTGTTGCAATCTTGTCAGAAATCTTGTCGGATGCTTCTTTTTTAGCAAAATGTTAGCTGTTTGCACTTATACCTGCAATACATGTACTAAGGGCATATTATTCCTCAAAGCAAGACATTCAATTGGGTGATTGACCCCATGTCAGACCGCCTGCTGCTTTTTTTGACGTTATAAAAGGCTTCTTAGCATTTTCCATTTATTACTCGCAAAAATATCATATATGGTGTTAGTCCATGACTCCATTCCAAAGAAATTGGATTAAATTTATATATGAAGTGATGCTATCAACTACTTCATGAACTTTGCGATTATTTGATCTTCTTTACTAATGCAATACACAACACTAAACAATGTAGTTTTGTTTGTTAAGTTAAAATGTAAGTTTTTAATATTGACAGGTGAGCACACCGTATTTGGATGAGTATGTAGAGGAATGGAGATTGTCAAGAGACTTGGCAGTGTCCAGACTGATAATACCGACAGGTCTGTTGCTTTCTTAATCTCTCTATTGTTACTAAGCTTTCAAATTGGAGTTACACAGAAAGTTCTCATAGTTGGAACTTTTTTTCTCCTCTCATATTCAATTTGCATGCCTTTAATGTATTATCGCTACTTCATGTGATTGCCACAAACCTCAGCTATTGAATCAATGAGAGTTATTGCACCTGAAAGAATGCCAAAATATATAATAAACTGATAATACAAAAGGAAAACAAATTTCTTTCTGTTATTAACTTGACCCAACAATGGTGGGTTGAATAGGAGTTCACGAGTCATGACTATCTTGCTGTAAATCCTTTTTTGGTGCAAATATTTGAACAGCGACAACGGCCATTACGTTGCTAAACTTTAGAATAGGGAACCTAGATGTTCGCAAAAGCGTCATCGCGAGAGTGACGCTACTTCTTAATTTTGTTTCTGTGATATGTCACCAAATAGTTTGTAGGTATTGCCACTACACAGCTGAAAAGAAAGACACAGATTGAAAATAAAAAAGATTTGTGGTTTAGGATTACAGTCGTGCTTGACCTTGTCCAAGATTGCAATTTAGTTGTTTCATATGCTTATTACTTTTAGATAGCATGCTCTCTTTCTTATCTCTCTCAGTGTCTTAATTCTTTTTCTGGCCAATCCATGATGTTGCAAATGTAATCTGACTGATACAGAGTTTCCTCAGTGTAGTGTAACATGAAAAACAAAGATACTGAAATGGATGGCATCTTGTAATTTGATATTGCACCAAAATGACTCTTTATTTCATTTTCCTTGTCTCAGTTTGGTAGAGTTATTTGTTTCTTAACCTTTGCACATGATATGAATGTTCTTTGATATGGATTAGACTTAACAGGAGGTGGTAGATGGGTGGGTTGAGTAATGGTTCATACACGACCTGGTTGACCCACTAGTATTTTGTGTCATATACCATTCCAATTAACGATACACCATACATCGATGTATTTACAACAGAGAGTTCATCCTCATTCTGTTTCTCTTTGTGTATAAATTGATTTCATGAATGTGAAGTTGCTTATATCTAATGCTTAGAACGTTAAATATTTGAAAAACTAAAAAAAAAAAAAAAAAAAAAAATTGGTCTCCCAACACAGATCAAACATCTTATTTCTATAATAGGAAACCTTAGACACAGTGTGAAGATAGTTAAGACTTACGACTGTTGGTCATATTGGGGGTTGCTTACAATAATAAGAGCAGATACACATGTTACCGTTACATTTTCCAACACTAAATGTCTTTCTTTTGATACACCTATGTTGGCATCTCTTCAGCTCACATTTCTTCCCATTAATCCTCTTTTCACACACGTGTTCCGGGATTCTGATAGCATGAACAACACCATTGAATCTGGCTGTTGTGGCTGCGCAAGCTGTTCACTCCAAAATATTATTATATATAAAAAAATGATTAATTGATGCTTTACAAAATTTAAATAAAAAAACCACCAACATAAAGGAGTGGAGAAGGGGAAAAACCTGAAGAGAGAACAAGTAGGAGCAGCAGAGGTAAGAATCTGCTTGATATTGATGTCTTCATTTTCAGCTTTGATAGTTAGGCTTAAGGAAGGTATGCATACTATAAAGGGTTGTTTTGTTTCCACTCTATATATAATTTGCTAGCCTCTACTTTATTCTGTAAGGAGGTGTTTGGTTGTGTATTTTTAGAGTTATTAGTTTGGATGTGTATTTTAAAGCAAGTAATAAATCAATAATTAGGATTCTTATAATTACTCCAAATCATCAGATTTTTACAACTATTTGTCTGTTTCTCCAAATTTGATTATATTATTAGAAAGAATTATAATTGTCAAATACTAAAAAACTAGTAATATATCTGTAGTTTGCCGTAAGTACTTTTAGAACCACTTGTTGTTTAGGTGTCAGTCTGTCACAAGCGTTGCTGTAATATTCTCGCTTGGTACGTGTAAGGGACAATACCATATTAGTGTTTGTTCTCTTTGAAGCTCGTTAAGTAAACACAATTAGATTTAAGATAACTGAAGGGATGATTGTATAAGTTCTACGAAGATTGACAGTTTCTTGTTTCATAACACGTAGTCTGATGACATTAAGAGATGTCTGTGTGTATTAACTGCCGTGTAACATGTGCACACGTCTTGAGACATTTTTTCATAATTCCTAATGACACGATACACCTTTGTGATGTGTGTTTGGGGGTACATGTTCTTTGAGTTTAGTAGAAGTGAAAGACAGTTTGTTTGAGTTTAGTAGAAGTGAGTTTGGGGGTACATGTTCTTTTCTTTGTGCTTACTCACCCTCCTTTATCTTCAGTGTCATTTGTAAGCTTTATCAAAATGATGGCAGATGCTTCTTATGAATGTTTCTTGACACTTGGTGACTTGATGACATACCTTCTTAAAATGCTTTTGCTTTTGATTTTTCTTTTTAAACTTGCTAGTATTCCATATCTATTCCACAATCAAGTTCTCTATAAAGTTACCTCTTATAACTAGTGTTGCAAAATCGAGCTCAATTCTATAGGGCAATAAAATTTAAATTGGCACCTCAACATTTCCTCATGATTTGAGCTTGAGTTCAACTTAATGAAGATTTGAGATTGATTCAATATCTTGTACAAATATCACCATTACTTGAAACAAGCTAGCATCACATTTCATTCAAAAAATTGGAGCTTGATATGCAGACTTGGACATGCTTTAGGTTAGCTCAATTAATTCAAAAGCCGACTCTTAAACAATCTTCAACACTTCTTTTACATCTACAGGTGGTTATTGGGTTCAAACACAAGCTATAGTTAAACAAATTTAAGTAACTCATTATGAACAAGTTTCTTTAGCTCAAAAAATAAATTATTTGCTCTTTAATATAACCGGTTCTAAATTATGTAATCAGAAATCTATAAGCTAGTAAATAAGCATCAGGCATAAGAAAAATGATATTTCTTGTATTCGCACATCTATGATAGTTGTAATTAGGTTTTTCACACAGACAAAAATAAATTATGAATACCGGCATAAAAAAGTTAAGCTTCATCTAGCCAAATTAACATGTTGCTGCAAACATAAGCTTAGTAATATTGTTTCAAAACTGTCAACCCAACACTTGATTTGCAACAAAAACACACATCCGGTCTAAATAAAAGGCAAGGAACATTAAACACATCAATGTCGTGCAACATAAACTGATAAAAAGATCCAAAACACGTTCTCAACCTTATACCCTCCCTTAAGATCATTGACAACATCATATGGAATGGGCGTTACGGTCTCTAGGGTGGTGCCTTTAACCATAAATCCTGGTTTGGGTCCGAGTGGTTGCCTCTTAGTACTGATCACCTCACCCTTTGCCTTGGCTTCGGCCTTTAGTTGATCGTTCTTCTTAACCCTCGGTTTGAACTCTTCAGTGCATCTGGATGGCATGACATGCTCAATGCAGACATGAATCCTCTTCTTGATGATTCTGTTACCAACCTGTATTTAGCATACAAAGATATATCTATACTTCTATACTTATATTATATAAAGCATATAAGTTGTGGGCTCTATCAAAAATTAAGATAAGGAGTTACAATCATGTTCTCAACTAAAAAAACACTTTTATTATCAAATTTAAATATCTTTTTATTAATTTATTTTTTTATGATCTAATTTTCACCATATTTTTTAAAATTTTGTTATCTTTAACTCAACATCCATTTCTATATATTCTTACTAGTTTTTAGTTTTTACATTTTTAGTGGGTTATTTTATTTTGATTCAAATTTTTTACTACTTAAACCTTTATTTCAATCAATACAAAACTTGATTCGTCAAAATTATATACTTTGTGAGAGAGTGTTTGACGGGTAAGAGATTGTGAGGTATTACGGGTAAGTGAAAGCTACGGGAAACACAAACAAACAAATACAACGAACACATATGCATTTGCCGCCGCTGTGCGTAGGTATCCAACTAGTTAAATAAAATGTAGTCATCAAAGTGCTTGTGTCCCAATAGTACCCCATGTTGTGTGAGAAGTCCCCAACCAAATGGATGCGTGTTCAAGTCCTACTTAGGCAGAGACGGACTTATGTAGATAGTGTGGGGGGCTGGTGCCCCCATGGCTAGCTGAAAAAGTTAAGATTTTAGTGTAAATTTTTTTGAATTTTGACCTTTTTTCGAGAGTGCCCCCCACCAAAAACTCAAATTGCCCCCCACTCACATACTAAAATCCAACATTCAACACTCTAAAGCCTTGTAAATTCTTCATCTCAAAGTAAAAATACTCGATTTATTGTTACGATCCTAGTTTTTTCTTCAGCATTTTGTGGTTATTGTAAAAAAAAAAAAAAAAAAATTGCCCCTCACATCGTATTTTTCTGGGTCCGTCACGTACTTAGGACATGTGAGATGGATTTGTGGCGTTAATATTATGATATAGTTAAAATTGCTTGCCGTTCTAAAAAATACTCCCTTATTTAACTTAACTTTCACAAAGACGCAAGATGAGCATACAAAACAAGAGCCTAGAAAAATATGGAAACTTATTACTTGACTATCAGTCTCCACAATGAGCAGTTCAAATCATACTCTTGATATAGTAACCTGTTTACCACGGACATACACATATAACAAATAACAAAAACTTGCTAAACCTCAACAAATGGACATCTAAATCACATTAAAACAATGATTGGCCAGGATTTGCTTGGTGAGTCAACACATTTACCTCTAAAAAATGGTGGAAAGTGGAATGTTCTGTTTTGATAAAAATAGTGATTGTTCAGGATTTGCCTATTGGATATTTAGAGAATTTGTGATCTATTTTGATATCACCTTTATAAAACATAGGCCTATAATCTTTGTGTCTACCAAAAGCTCACCTTGGTGATTCCCCCCACCCTTGTATGTTGTTACTGTAGTCTGTCACAACTGTTATGGTGTATGTCTTGTTTTGGCTTAACTTGTTACCTTGTGTATTTTGTTTGGCAAGTCGGTTTCGATTTTGCCCATTATGTTCGATGTAACTTGTTGTGTTCAAATTTCCTCAATTTGTGAGGTGTGATATGATATGTCTGTTCAAAAAAAAAAATCATATAATAAATGAAATTGTGAAATTTAAAACTTAGGGGTCGTTTAGTTGGTGAAAATTTTTTCATTTTTCCAGGAAATTTTTCATATGAAAAGGGAAAAATTGAAAATCCGTTTAGTTAGGTGTCGATTGTTTTTTCAGAGCTTTTACCTCTTTATCTGCAAACCATGTCTGCAGAAGAAGAGGTAGAGCTAACGTCTTCATCTATCTGCATGAGTGAAGACCGTTTGTTTTTGTGCTATTGAAGTACTTCTTTTATTTTATTTTATTTTTTATTTTGCTATAAATCCTTTTGTAATATGATTCGAATGGGTTAATCGTTTTCTTACGTTTTGATAGTTTTTTAACGTTTTCGATCATTTTTTACGTGTTAGACCATTTTTACGTAAAAAACGGACACAAATAGAAGGAAAAAAACGTAAGAAAACGTAAAAAAAAAAGGACGAAAACGTTACAAGAACAGACGAAAATGTAAAAAGACGAACGAAAACGTAAAAAACGGACGAAAAATTACGAAAACGTAAGAAAACGGATTAAAATGTAAAAAAGACGAAAATGTAAAAAAAATGAACGAAAACATAAATAAAAGGACCGAAACGTAAATAAAGGGACTAAGACGTAAAAAACGGACGTAAACGTAAAAAAAACAAACGAAACGCAAAAGAGATGTAAGATATTGAGAAAGAGATGTAAGGTTTGTGAAAGAAGATGTAAGGAGTGAAAGAAGAGGTAAGAAGTGAAAGATAATGTCTGAAATTTAGAAGAGGAAAGAAGTGAAAAGAAGCACTTATGTCTGCAAAAAAACAAACAAAAAACCTCTGCCCTCCTGTAGACAAAAGAAGTGAAAAGAGGAAAGAAGTACTTATTGTGAAAAAACAAACGACACCACACTTTTTTCCAACAATTTTCCAAAAATGTGAAATTCTCATTTTCCAAATTTTAACTACAAATTTGAAAAGCTCATTTTACTCTTCTCACTTTTTTCATTCTCAATTTTTATACGTCCGTTTTAATACGTTTTCATCCGTTTTTTCGATTTTATACGTTTCTTTACGTTGTCGTCCGTTTTCTTACGTTTTTGTCCGTTTTTACGTTTTTGTCCTGTTTTTACGTTTTTAAAAAATGAAAAATATAAATCAATCTAAACGGGTTTTCAAAATTCTCAACTCTTTTCTAGAGAAGAAAAACAAATCCCTTCTTTAGGAATTTGGAAACGGAAAAACAAGAAAATTTTTCACCAACTGGCCCTTAGTATTTAATAAGTTGGGAACTAAAGTTCTGTAAGTATGAAACATCGATGTGGCAATTGGTATGAGTTACGCTGAAATTGCATGAATTGCACACTAGCTGTGTATGAGAATTTTCATGTTTCTTACACCATATACCAGTTAGAATTTCATTCAAAGTGGTTTGTGATTCTATACTTTGAAACACTTCACAAGCTAGGCATTTATATTCCATGCGAATCACATTGTTTGAAGCCTATAAATTTCAACAAGGTCTTACCTCCCATACTCTGTCACTCCCCTTAAAAATGGATATCACCAAAACTCAAGACTTGAACTTCAATTCTAAATTGTATCGAGCTATGATGAGCGAACAAGATGACCATGTAATCGATATATGTCGGCAAATTCCCAAGGGTCCTTTGCATACAGTGACAATACATGAAGACACCGTTCTACATATGGCCACTTACCATAAGAGAACCGACCTAGCACTTAAGCTACTAGATATGGTGTCTTCGTGCGATTATCATAAACTTACATGGCAAAATAGTGGTGGAAACACTATTCTCCATGAGACGGGCACAAACAATAGGACAGTCAAGGTTGCAGAAGAGGTGCTACGCAGGGCTCCGATGTTGCTTAGCATGACCAACAAAGAGGGAGAGACTGCTTTGTTTTACGCCGCTCGCCATGGCAAGTCCAAAATATTCAAGTTCCTTCATGGAGAAGTCAGTAGGACAGTTCAAGGACCAGATTTAAAGACATTTCTTCACAGGGATGATAAATTTACCATACTCCATATTGCAATTCTTAGTAGAAACTACTGTAAGTGTTTGTGATACAACTGGTTTCGTTGATGGAACTTTAGTAACATATTTTTTCTAATCTATTTATGAAATTTTCTTTCTTCAGGGATCGCTCATATGATAGCAACCACTTATCCAGAGTTAATTCGTGAGAAGGATGCAGATGATATGACAGCTCTTCAGCTTCTTTCTACCACCAAACCAGAATTTCATCCTCATGGTTTCTTCAACCATTTGCTATTCAAACGTAAGTTTATACACATTTCATTTTCTAGGCAAGAGTTTAGATTCAATTCTATGTTCACAAATTTGTGTAGTATTTGGGTGTACGCTGGCTTATTTCAACGTAAGGGTTCATATTTGTTCCATTCTGTTGGTAATAATGCAACAATTTTGTTCATAGGAACAAAGAGAAGTAGATTTATTCTATACTCGATAAGTACCAATACGCAATGGGGAGGTTAATGCGATTTTATATGAGCGAATGTGCCCATACTTGTTTAGAGGACATTATTCCTATTATTTTTCCCTTATTTTTTTCTGACTTTCTTTATCAATTTTTTTAATTCTAAATAAAATATGATTAGGATAAAAAAGAATACTATAAAGATAACAAAGGTTCCACATCAAAGAAAATATAGTACTTAGTTCTTTTTCTATCGTTTAATGGGTGTTCTAAAAGTACATTTTCAAAGTCCTTGAGAGGAAGATGCATCTTGGGTTGACATATAGTGCGACTTATGTGGAAATTTTGTAAAGTATATTATTCATATGAGCGATCAAGACAAAAGTATATTACCTATATGAGGGACCGAGATAAAAATATATTACCCATATGTGAAATTTTAGTAAAAGTTTGAATGATGATAATGAGTTTTTTAAAAGTTTATTACCCATATATAAAGTTATTGAAAATGCAACTGAAAGACCTGTAAAAAAAAGGCAAAAACTTTTGCTGAGTACGCTAGAGCAACACTTAAAATAGCATTTCACAATACAATTATCTTAGCATATTTTAATACCAAAAAAGCTTCATGATTAGTAAATGTATTGTAAAGATTAACTTAAAGGTATATATATTTTTTTTGAACGGCAACTTTTATTAAAATAAACTAGCAAGAAGCTAGAACGAAATTACAAAGAAATCAAATAGGGGTGTTGCAACCAACTGTCCCAGCTAAAAATACAATTACATCTAGAGTGGCACCAAGTGAAAGAGCGCGAAACAATATCGTCAAAAAATAACATCTTTTCGAGGGACTTGCGTCGAGAAGAGCAGCTGATTCCGAAACATCCATACACTCCACCAAGATACATAAAAAACCCCTTCCAGCAAACCTTTAACTTTAGAACTTAACCTGATGGAAATGAACCAACTAAGCCAGTCAGAATACGAACCAAGGGGCGTCCAAGACAGGTTCCACCATCGACATCGAGCACGACGACATACGTAACCAAACTACAAGCGAAAAATAGATGTGAAGAGTCTTCCGGTGAGGAACAAATCGGACACAATGAATCAAACACGGGCGCCACGATCTCGCAAATTGGATCGAGTTGGTAACCGATCCGGAAGACCTTCAAGCGAAAACATTAATTTTTATCGGAACGTATTTAACCCATCTTGTAGCGGTATGATCTTTCGGCAGGAAACATTCGTCAATGAGGGTGCGCACATCTTTAACCCGAAAAGCACCTTCCTCATTCAAATCCCAAACCCATCTATCTTCCATATTGGACAACATCGTTTTTTCAATAGTCTTTTGAAGAAGGTCTAATTGAAAAGCTTCGACCCCTCCTCTAACAGTACGACGAAGAGAAGAGGTAACCGAGTACTGTAGTTTATCGGCCACCGTACAATCTTTATTAATCTCCAAGGCATAGACACGAGGAAACAAAACATGTGAGGAGTATCACCAATCCAAACCTCGTTCGGTGTGTGCATAAACCATTACCCACACGAATATGACGGTGGGAAATCAAATCGACTCCACGATCTTTAAGCAAATAAATTTCCGAATGATGGAATTCCAAGGCGAAAGCGAAGCGGAGACAATTTAGATAACGTGGAGCCATGCATGGACTTGATGAAACGGCACCACAAGGAATTGTCACTCAAGATGAATCTCCACACCCACTTGAAAAGAAGCGCCCTATTCAAGGCATAGAAACTTGAAACCCCTAGGCCTCCATACTTCTTGGACGCGAGAACCTTAGTCCATTTGATCCACGTTATTTTCCTCTCGTCACCTTGAACACCGTTGAAAAAATTCCTACGAATAGCCTCCAACATATATAACACCGACTTAGGCACCTTATATACGGACATGTTATATATAGGTGTCGACCCAAGGACCGACTTTAGAAGTGTAAGTCTTCCTCCAACAGATAGAGTTTTAAGCTTCCAATTAGATAGGCGTGCCTTAACTTTATCTATCATGTCGTCCCACGCCTGAGAAGTCAACCTATTACCTCCAACCATTACCCCTAAGTATTTAAAAGGGGTTTTCATAGTCGAACAACCAAGATTCAAAGCTGCAGCATTAACAGACTCCGTTGAAATCCCGACTCCAAGAAGATGGCTTTTCTTAAGATTGATCGTAAGACCGGACAACAAAGAAAAGTAATGAAGAATGTGTGTAATACCAGAAAGGTTTGCAATAGACCATTCTCCAATAAAAACCGCGTCGTCCGCATAAAAAAGATGGGAAATAGTAAGAGCCGAGCCAATTGTGATACCCTTGAATATCCCCGCTTCGATGGCCCTAGAAATCGAAAGATGGAGAGACTCCATTATAAGGATAAAGAGATATGGAGCTAGAGGATCTCCTTGCTTCAATCCACAATGAAATTGGAATTCAGATGTTGGGCTTCCATTAAGGAGGATCGAAGCCATACCAGATTGTAAGATACCACGAATCCACGAACACCATTTAGAACCAAAGCCAAAAGCTCTAAGAACATCTTCTAAAAATTCCCACCTTATGGAATCATAAGCTTTGGCAAAGTCGACTTTAAACACCATGGCTTGTTGTTTCTTATGCTTGCACCAGGAAAGTAATTCATTTATGATAAACGGACCATCAAGGATTTGTCTGTTAGGAAGAAATGCAGTTTGAACATCCGATATGAGATCAGAGATGACCGGCGAAAGGCGACTGGCTAAGATTTTGGTGACAACCTTGTAAAGACTCCCGATCAAGCTAATTGGACGATAATCATGCATCCATATTACCAATATAACTTAATTGCAAGACTATATATCAAATTTTATAAAAGAAATATAAATACGTTCCTTACATTTTTTTTTTGAACGACAAATTTAATAAAAAATTAGCAAGAAGCTAGAAGAAAATTACAAGAAAATTAAGTGGGGATTTTTTAACCAAGAATCCCAAGAAATCGCCCTATTACATCTACTAGAACACCAATTAAAAGACAAAGACACGATATCGTCAAACATCATCGATCTTCTAGGAAGCGTCGCATTGAAAATAGAACGATTCCTGAAACCCCAAATAGACCACCACACTACACAGAAAACACCTTCCAGCAGAGACTTAACTTTGGACGAAAGACGAATCGAAGAAAACCATAAGTTCCAATCCAAAAATGACGACACAACCTGCCAATCTAACTCCCACCAACGACATATCCGATGAAAGATGCTCTGAGCCAAATCACATCCAAATAGAACATGGTTGACGTTCTCCTCCGAAGATAAACATAAATGACATGTAGAAGAATCCAATAAAATTCCTCTACGAGCAAGATTAACTCTAGTTGGAAGATAATCTCGACGGGCTCGCCAAGCAAAGACATTGATCTTGATTGGAATATACTTCACCCATCTCATGAGATCCGTATGAGAAGGAAGAAATAAATTATCGATGAAGTTACGAACTTCTTTAACCCGAAACTCTCCATCACCTGACAAGTCGCAAAACCACCTGTCGTGGGACTGAGAAAGCACCACCGACTCCATTAAAGAATTTAAATCTGCCATTTGTTGATGTTCGGGCCTGGCCCTCACCGGACGCCTGAACGAAAGAGACACCACATCCTGAACTTTAACAGCAACCAAAACCTCCTTATTCAACTCAAGCGCAAACAAGCGGGGAAAGAGATCTTTAAAGGGCTTATACCCCAACCATTTATCATACCAGAAACTCGTTCCACTTCCATTTCCAATGTGTTTTTTGCAATGAGCCAAAAAATCAAAACCTTTTTCCCGCCAACAAATGTAATTCACGAATAATTGAGCACCAATTGGATGATAAGTTATCCGGATGAGAATCAATCGAGGTCCCATACAAAGCTTTAATAACACTAAACCACAACGAACCATTTTGAGAAATAAATCGCCACACCCATTTGAGAAGAAGAGCACGATTAAGCGCATGAAAACTAGATACGCCTAAGCCCCCGTTTTTCTTGGACGCTAAAATCTTATTCCACGCAGCCCATGTAATTTTCTTTGTCGAAGAATCCGCACCATTAAAAAATTTACTACGAAGAACTTCCATAGAATTCAAATTTCCTTTTGGAACCTTGAAAACAGACATATGATATAACGAGGAGGCACCAAGAACCGCTTTCAAAAGAGTCAATGTACCTCCAATAGAAAGAGTTTTCACCTTCCAATTAGAAAGGCGCAATCTTAAATTTACCATCGTATTATCCCAAGCTTTATGACGAGACATACACTCTCCCACCATCACTCCTAAGTAGCGTAACTGCTTATGCATAACACCACAACCAATACACGACGCCACCTGTATCACAATGTTACTAGGAACGCCCACTCCCAACACTTGACTCTTATGAATATTAATTTTCAAACCCGACACAAGAAAAAAAACATTGAAGAATGTTGATAATGCCTTTCAAATTAGCATCAGACCATTCCCTTATGAACATAGGATCATCTGCGTAAAAAAGATGAGAAATAAAAGTCGACCCATGTTTTCATAATGAATGGTTATAGCAATGAACACATGTGTTATAAAAGTGACGGAGTCGAGCAGTTGAGCATGACCAAAATAAAAAAATGGTGGAAAGATGACCATAGCTTGGATCAAGGGTGTTTTTTTTGGCTTAGTTTGGTAATTTACTGCTTAAATAATGTATTCTTTTAAGTATCAACATTTTATAATAAAACAATCTAAAAGGTTGAACTCTATATGTTTTCAAATTTTAAGAGGTACATATTTACTTATGTGCACATCAAAGATTTGTTGTTCATTTCATCATTATTTAGTGATAAATAACTAACCAATTGTTTTGAATTTCTCGATGTCAGTTTTGGACGCAAATATTGAAAATAAAGAAAAGGTGTTCTCCTTCTTAAAAAAAACATGGAAACAAAAACATGCACATGAATGGGCATATAAAATCGCCAAGTTGTTGATCGAAGAAGACAACTCATGGGAACTGACTGAATCATGGACGGATAAGCGTGTTACTAAGCTTCTTGCACATGGCGGGACTACATCGACAGTTGTTGCACCGGATCAAAAGATCATACTAGCAAACCATGCAAATTTTCGTAAGCCCGATACTCCATTGTTATTAGCAACTATACATGGTTCAACAGAGATAGTAAGAGAAATATTGATAAGGTACCCTCAAGCTGTGGAACATGTTGATAAAGACGGACGCAACATATTACATTTGGCAATTTTGCACAGACGACATGGAATAATTGATGTCGTGGAAGATATGGAATATCCATTGGAGAGATTAAGAGGAAGGCTTGACAAAAAATATAACACCTTGTTGCATATGGTTGGTCAAAAAGTGGAAGAGCTAAAGGAGGACGTAAAACATCCTGCGGATGAGTTGAAAATTGATCAACGTCTCTTTAAGGTAATTTACTAGCTGTTAAGCTGATATATTTGTTGCACTTGCTAATCACACTAATTAGGTTAAACAATCATATTGTTTTGCCAATTTACTTTAAGAAGAACTTTTTAACCAAACAAATTAACCATAAAATCAATGTATTGGTTCAGAAATAACTTTCACATTTAACTTTTATAGTGAGGAACTTTATTTTTATTTTTGAATTTTTGTATAAGCTTTTTTTTTTTTTTTTTTTTTTTTTTTTCTTTTACACAGATATACTTCTTTAACCTTTACTTTCTAGTCAAATTATTTCAAATCCTTTGACAAAGTTAATAGTTTAATGTAACATCACAATACATTTTTATTGTGAAGACAATAGTATTTTATTCCAAAGTTTTTACTTGTTATAGCCTCTAGTTTCTTACCATAGTTTTTCTCGGGTTTTTTTCCATTAAGTTCACACTCTAACGAAAAATTCACAGTTGATTTTTATAGCGAGGATTAGTGTTTTTTCTAGATGATTTTCAATGCTTTTACGTCTTATTACATTTAGTTTCTTGTCAAAAGAATTTCAGATTTTCCTATTAACATCAACTTTTTATAAAACTTTCACACTTTATTTCTAATGTGAAAATTATAGTTTTTCATAAATAAAAAAAAACAATTTAGTAATTTTACTTCTTATATCCTCTAGTTTATTGTCAGTTGTTTTTTAGTTACTAAACAATTTTATGTACAAAATCCGTTATTTAACGCAACTTCACAGTTCCTTTTTACTTAAAAATTCCGTTTTAGTACTATTACGGGTATGTTTGGCACAAAGCGGTGTGAAGCTTTTTGAAGCGATAAGCGGTGAGCAATGAGCATTTTGATTTTTAGTAGGCGTTTGGTAAAGGAGCGGTGAACTTTCCTATTTTTTAGGAATGCTCAATTTTTCAATGCTTCTTTAAGAAGGCTGTGATGATGGTGAATTGCACAACTAATGTTCACATTCGCATTCGCTTCACTACTTCTTCTTCACGATTCTTTTGCCAAACACATTCTTCTTATAACTTCTAGTTTCACGTCTAAAGTTTTTCGATTTATTTAAGTAATTCACTTTTTCGATACATTCACAATTTATTTTTGGTGTAGAAATTTAATGATTTTTTCCAAATTTTATTTTGCCGATTTACTTTTCTGTATATCTAGTTTCTTATAAAAGAATTTCACATTTTTGCGGAAAATTTATTCTTTTATGAATACTTCATAATACAATACTAATGTTAAGATACTTCTTTCAAGAGTTTTTTCTATGATTTTACATCATCTAACCTCTAATATAATACTAATGTTAAGATACTTTTTTCAAGAAGTTATTTTATTTTTTCATATTTTTTTATAACCTCGAAATTATTTTATTTTTTCATATTTTTTTAATTACATTTATTTACTCTGAAAATAAATGCTTTTTACTTCAATTTTGTAACATAAAACTAAAATAAAAAATGAAGATTGAAAATTCACAAATAAAATTAATTATGGATTCTTAAAATTGAAACTCTAAATTTATGGTCTAAAAATATTTAAAAGCAAAAGTATTGAAAACAAAACCTAAAAAGAATTGACGATAGGAGATATTATATAAGGAAAAATTAATGATACTAATTTTCAAAAAATAAGTTTGGCTAGTTTTTCGGCTAAATTCATACTAGATCTGCTAAATCAACTGTGAACTTATCTTTGCGTATTATCACTTCAATTAAAACCTCGCTTGATTCTAGTTCTAGTAAAGCCACTAGCGGAGCTAGACTATAAATTGTGGGAGGGCCAAACCTGTAAATCTCATGATTTAAGAGGGTAAAAAATGTAATGTATATTTTTTATCATGTAAAATACAACAAAAATACATTAGGGGACAAAATTGTGGGGGGGCCACCACCCTTCCTTGCCCCTTCATAGCTCCGCCAGTGAGTAAAGCAAATGTTCAAAATCTCAATTATCTATATTACATATAAAAAAAAATGATCAAAATTTAAAAAGTGAAATGTTGAAATTAGAAAAATATATGATGTTAATACTCTTATTAAAACAGCCCATTACTTAAAAGTACAATAATTTATTCATATTGTACAACCAATTAAAAGCATATTTACCAAATTAAAAACAACCAATTAAAACATCCCTTACTAAAAAATACAATAAAATTTTCATAATATACAATTCAAACAATCTACAACATAATCCAAAATATAAAATAAAGCGAATGATACATGGACCTAAACTTATGCCTAAACTTAGACCTAAAACCACTTGCCATCATCTTAATGGTTTGTAAAATAAGTGGGTCCCTGTCTGTAGCTATCAGGATGCTGACACTTGGTTTTAGGTTTAAGTTTAGGCCTAAGTTTAGGTCTATGTATCATTTCTCATAAAGTAATTAAACATACTAATTAATGTTATTTTTAAAACACCCTAAAATGAAAAATACATGTTATTATACACATTATACAAATTAATAAAACACACAAAGCTTATACAAGCTAACAAGTTGATGGTACATATAATTTTAAAAATCGGACCGGACCAACGGGTTCAACCGGGAACCGATGTCGCCACCGGTTCGGCTAACCAATAAAAGCCATCTGAAAACGAATCAGAAAGGAGCCGTTGAAACCGATAAAAACTGGTGAATCAGGTCTCATCGAGATCTATTTCTCCCAAGGTTATAAATAGCGTGAGGCGTGGCGTGGCCTTACGCCTTTGCGGCTAAGGCGAAGCTTTTGCGTTTATAAGGCGTGGCATAAGGCGGCACATGAAAAAATATATATTTATATCATAATTTATATATATCGAGTTTACAAAAACATGTGCCATAAGACGGCGTGGCGGCATAACCAAGCCTAACGTCTTTGCGGGGCCTTTGCGAGCGTTTTAAAACATAGATTTCTCCGGTTAATCGTCACAGGGTACCCGCCGTCGCAACGCGTGGGTACCCTGCTATACTATATATAAAGGAAAAACAAAAAACTAAAAAGTGAAAAGTTGAAACTTAAAAAGAAAATGTTGAAAACATATATTTCAAAAGGAAACTATTAATACATATCGAAAACCGGGTTGACATGGGACGCTTCAAACCCAGTGGGTTGACCCGGTTTCATTTGACCCGTTTTTGACCCAACCCGTCGGGTTGACTCGGGTTAAATAGACACGTTTTTCGACCGGAACGGTTCAACCGGTTGAACTACCGGGTTTCAAAACATTATGTTAGTCCCCAAATCTTCAAACTGTTTTTTATTTTTCGTTTATAACTCATAAACTTTTTCTTAACACAAAACGATCTGTCGCTATAAAATCCTATTGCTATGCACGCATACTCTTCTAGTATATACACTAACTTTCATCGTCATTCAACAAAAAACGTACACACTTCAATTTAGATCCTCGCATGATTCTAATTTTTTTCATCGTCATTCAACAAAACATACACATAATACATGCTAAGTATGGTCGAGTAAGAATATTATAAGAAAATAGTTAAGTTGGGCGAAAGCTATCTTAAGTGACCGATCAGTGATTATGAACATTGCATTCCACATATTTTCCTTAAAGTAGGACTTGTGTTTTTACAATATAAAATTAAACAAAAATGATAAATGGGCCTAATTAAATAGACCTAAAAGGTGATCTACCGCATAAATAACTTGTTCAATTGCATAATTGTACAAATCATTTATGCGATAAGTCACCTTTTATATCCATTGAATTAGGTCCGTATATCAAGGCTCAAAATTAAATGTGTTATACCACACATATATGTCTGAACCTATACCTTTTATTCTCTAGTGTTGCATTTAGAGAAAATAAGGAACAAATGAAGAGAAATCTCATATTTTGGTTGTTATTTTGACCATTTAACAGTTAAATCTCTAACCAAAACATGAACTCAAATTGTAAACACAATTTTATGCACTTTCTTTTATCCAAGCTGGAGAATTTATGATCGGCTATTTCTATGTCACTAATACCTATTCAATTTGTATAGAGGGTGGAGAAGTTATCTCCAATATTAGACTCAATGACGCGAAACTCTGATCAGAAGACCCCTTTTGAGGTGTTTTCCGAGACCAATTATGAACGTCGTGCACAAGCAAAGGAATGGATGAGTGAGAATGCCAAAAACTGTTCAATTGTTGCTGTCCTTATTGCAACAGTTGCCTTTACTTCGGTGTACACGGTACCAGGAGGTCCAGATGATTCTGGTAATCCTGTTCTCAGGGAAAAGGCTGAACCTACATTTCTTCTATTTACCTTCGCTGATGCAATTTCGCTATCCTCTGCATTAACATCGCTTATACTATTTCTCAATATCGTCACATCACAATTTCAGTTTACGGATTTTGCTTCGTCTATCAAGAAGCAATATACCGCACTCATGTTGTTGATTATATCAGTGACAATGATGATGGTATCATTTGCAGCTACACTAATCATGACTATTACTAGTGATACAAAGTGGACAACAGAGTTGACATTATATGGTGTTACATTCTTCCCAGTGCTTGTTTTCATTTTATCTTATGTACCAGACTACCTGAGAATCACTAAGGGTTTGTACAAGTCATCGACGAAACTCAAAGACAAAGTAGTCGCAAATTTTCACAAATTTTGGGACTACAAACCTCAAGCTCGCCATCCAGTTTCTCGTTCAGTCCATTTAACCACGCGTTCGCCTGTTTAAGATCCTACTTGGCTTATGTTTTTACTATTTTGGTATGTTGTCTTTGTTTCTTGTCATAATTAGTGAATAATTTGCCATTGCTGAGCGAGTGAAGGCAAAACAATTTAAATATTTGTACCATTTGAAGCGGTAGAACAACATCCTAATGTTGATGTGTTTGAATATAAATAAATATTTTAACATTTACTATAATTGACAGATTTGTATTCTATTATACAACAAGCTCTTAAGTCTCCATGTGTTACACTAAGATTAAGGTTCCTTTTACTATTTTAATTTAGGTACCATTGGAAGCATTCTTAAAGCAGTTCCACACGTTAGGGGTATTAGAGGGATCAAAATAACGTTATTATGTAGGCTTAATAACTCATTTAACTGAGTCTTTTCTAGCCTATCTCTAATGGGCCTCCTCCACGCGCAATCCCAACTCACATAATCAATCGCATCAAATAAAGTAACTCACATAATCAATCACACCTCCACCATTTTGGCCATAACTTTCTCATACGAACTATGATTGAGGTGATTTAAAAGGCCACGGAAACAGGAAAGAGAGCTTTACAACTTTGGTTTTGACCATTTGGACGAAAGACCCAAAGCCGTTGGAAAAGGTCTGTGTCCAAAGTTTTGGGCAGGTTGGCAAGGTCGCGACTAAATGGCCAAAATCGGCGGACAAGGTCTATGTCCGGCAGTTTTGGCAGGTTCTGCAACAAGTTTTGCATTAAACGAAGAGAATTAAGTCCCCATTGAGCCTAAGTCCGATCATTTCACCCTTATTAACTCTTTTGAGGGTATTTTAGTATTTTCCATGTATCCGCCTTGGGACCAAAGTTTCTTAAACATATAAGCCACACCACTTTGATCTAGAAGTGTAAGATAATAATATTGTTTTATTATTGAATGCATTACATATGAGATAACATGTATTTATACTAAATACATAGCTTTGATAATAAGCAACCAAACCCTAAACCTAATGGATCCAAACCGGTTTGGGCCAATTAACCTATCTAACACTCCCCCGCAGTTTGAACGGGAAGCTTTCGAACCAAAAAACTGGATCATATGTTGAAAGTCGCTTCTTCTTTTCTTCTATCATCTTCTTTGTTGACTGGTTGAACGAAAGCATAATTATATTTGGCGGCATAGTTGTTTATTGCTTGCGGCTTCCTCCTTTGCGTGACCTTTTTTTACGTCATGGCTTGCTTTGCCTTTAGGTAGGAGCGACAATTTTTCGAACAACTATGTGCAAAAAACGACAATGATCTTCGACTACGAAAACAAGTGGATGAAGAAGAAAAAAAATATGGTTTGTTGAAGGCAACTCAACATATATATTTTGTGTGTTTTGATGGCTAGGACTTAGAGTTTATGCATTGAATATGAAAAACAAAATCATAATAAAAGATTAAAATAAAGCAAAAATAACTAGGATCCCTCCGAATCACCGGCGAGTAGCCGATGACCGGAGGATAACAAATTTTGTAGGTGGATCTTACCTAAAGCTCGGATACCATGTAAAATAATAATACTGTTTTAATGATTAAATGCATTACATATGAGATAACATGTATTTATACTAAATACATAGCTTTGATAATAAGCAACCAAACCCTAAACCTAATGGATCCAAACCGGTTTGGGTCAACTAATTAACCTATCTAACAAGAAGAACCAATTTTTAGTTTTTTACACACACACGCATAAAGCATTTTCTGGGTGGTTTGAAGGCTTGTGATCATTCTTTTAGGGTTCCGAGCACCAAAAACAACATCATCAAAGATTGGAGGGTCATCACCTGCAATCCATTTTATCACCACTTGCAACTTTTTTTGTGTTTCCTTATGTTTATTTGTCTTATAACTTCTAAAAACATGACTTTGTTTGCCATGCTTGGCTAATTTACTTTACACTTGTTTGGATGATGTTTGTGTAACAAGGATTGCTATTTTTAATATTGGTTTTGATAAATTTAATGCTAATTTTAAGAATTATTTGTGCTTGAGTTTTGTGAAATTTGTTTATCAAGTTTGATTAGTTGTTGGTAACGTCATTGGTCGAAAGGGTGATTATCCATTAACTAGTTACAATTGTTTGTCTATGAATGATTGTTTTGTTCTTTGGGTCTGATATATGAATGTATTGCTTAACGTTGGACCACGTTCAAAGCACCATCAAAATACTGGCTCAAGAATGATTGGCAATCCAGTTGTACATGTCAATTGCATTTAATGTGGATGCAATTTCCAGTATTTGTACAAATTTTTAGAAGTGTTTGTGGAACATTTTTTATTTACAAATCTTTCAATATATAATCTGTTAATACAAATATCGTCATTAAACGTTATTTATATTTTTGATCTTTGCCTAAGTTTTGTTAACGACAAAAGTAAATTTAATTTATAAAAGCTTAAAGCTTGTCAAGTTTATTAGATATTAAAACAAGCTTTCTCAAACAATATATTCATCATTCAAGCATTTACATTTATGATTAGTAACATCTTGATATGACTCTAATCATTATGTATGATAGTAGTTTGTAGAATGTGTTAGGTTCTTAAAACCAAACACTACTTAAGCATTTGCATATTTCTATTAATAGTAATACAACATGTTGACATCATGTATTACATCATGGAGATCATTGGAAGATTCCATTAGATATTTTGTGAAGATTTGTACTCTTCATATCTTGCACAATCTTACTTAGATAGAGTTGACTTTAGGCAAGATTTGATATCTTGTTGTCGATGGCGGTACCAATTTGGTACACAGGCGGAACCCTTTTAAGGGGTCCGCGGTCCGTGGACGCTCCGTCCAAATTGGCTATAAATAGCAATGCCAAGCCAAGTAGTTTCTCATCCCTTTCTAACATACTCTCATACATATCTTCTCTAACATTTCTAACTCGGTTTCATATCATATTAGTGATCTCTTTGTAGCAAAGAAGATCAAGTCATATTCAAGCTTCAACGAGAAGTTGGAAGTCTTGTTTGTTTAGTGTTGTATGATCTAAGTGTTGATCCATACTTCATTGTTGTATCAAACCATCATAATCTTATGAGTGTGAGTGGTTAGTATTTTAGTCCTCAAAATACATTGTGTGTGGGAGTAGTTGTACCCTTGGAAAGAACTCGACATCTAGCTTAGTGTCGGAAATAGTGTAAGCGAAGTGTAAAGGTTTTCTCCGCGGTGAAAGGAGCTTGTTGACTAGTGAAGTTAAACTCTCGAGTGTGAGACTCGGGAGTGGAGTAGGGCAAGGAAAAAGAGTCCTTGTAGGCGAACCACTATAAACAACTTGTTGTGGTTTGATCATTTCTTTCCTTACTTACTTATTACATATTGCTTGCATATTTCATTAACACACTTAAGATCAATATCAATTGATCTTTCAATAAGTTTCAAAACAAAGATTTTAATCGGTAAACTATTCAACCCCCTTCTAGTTTTCTACAATAGGTACGAGCCTCGTTGCTCAAGAATTTCTAAAATAACTTGTATTTTATAAACTTGAAACGATCCATGGATTACGAAAACTTTAAAGAAGGGCAATCTATGCAAAGACCACCACTTTTTGAAACCAATGGATTTATCTATTGGAAAACCGTTTTGAAACATATGTAAAATCAAAAGATATAGATCTTTGGTTTATTATTGTCAAAGGAGATTTTAGTTCTACAACAAAGGATATTTCCGTTGATGAACAAAAGAAATTAGTTGCTAAAAATAATGAAGCTAAAATGATGCTTTATAATGCTTTACCTAGAAAAGAATATGAAAGAATTTTTATGTGTGAAACCGCCAAAGATATTTGGGAATCTTTAATTGTTACACATCAAGGTAATTCACAAGTCAAGGATAACAAAATTGATCTTCTTGTTCAACAATATGAACAATTTGTTATCCCCGAAGATGAAACCATTGATTGTGGCTTTGCTCGTTTAACACTATCATTACATCACTTAAAGCACTTGATGAATCTTTTCGTAGTAAGAACTTTGTCAGGAAATTTCTTAGAGCACTCCATCCCAAATGGAGAGCTAAAGTGACCGCTATTGAAGAATCAAAAGATCTCTCAATAATGTCACTAGACGAGCTAATTGGCAACCTCAAAGTTCACGAAATGATAATGGAGAAAGATTCGGAGATCATCAAAGGAAGAAAGGAGAAGATCAAATCCGTTGCTCTTAAAGCAAAGGCGGAATCAAGCGATGATGGTGAATCTTGTTCCGATAGTGAAGATGAGGAGTATGCCATGGCCGTTAGAGATTTCAAGAAGTTCTTTAGAAGAAGAGGAAAGTTTGTAAGACAACCTCGAGAAGAAAAGAAGCCATTCCGAAAAGATCGGGATGATAAGAAGATTAAAGGTGAAAGAAAGTGTTTTAGATGTGGTGATGCAAGTCATCTTATAGGAGAATGTCCCAAGCCACCTAAAAGCAAAACTCAGCGAGCTTTTGTAAGTGGTGCTTGGAGTGATAGTGAAGACGATGAAGAATCAAGCAAGGAAGAGATCGTTCTAATGGCACATGAGTCAAATGAGGTACTTTCCGACTCTTCTTATTCTTCTATAGATGATGACACCTTGCAAAACAATATAATCAATTGTGTGAGCTAAGTCTAAAAATCATAACTAAAAATAAATTTTAAAAACCAAAAGGAGTTTTTGGAAAATGAGGTATATGAGTTAAAAGAAAAAGCAAAACGTCTTGAAAAGGAAAAGCAAATGGCGATGATTGTAAATCATGTCAAGAGCTTAATCTTGAAATAGAAAACTAAAGCTCACACAAGAAGTTTTAATAGAAAATAACTCTAAGTTTAAAAGGTTTAACAAAAACATCGCTCTTGCCGATGAAATAGTTAAAATCCATAAAACACCGGAGACATGAATGGGCTAGGTTTCAATGAAGTATTAATTCCAAAGAGTCAAAATAAAGCGGCGAAAAAGACGAACATTACATCAAAAGCTGCTGCGAAGATGCAGACGGACGAGACGGAACCAAAATAAGGGTTCCGTCCGTTGTAAAATGGTACCATGGTACTTCAAATGAGTAATGAATGTTCGCAATACGGACCGTACTGAATTTGTTAAAATAACAAAGAAAACCAATGATAATGTTAAACTAAAACCAGCCATTATATCAGGAGTAGGACTTGTTAAAAATGAATTTAGATCAAAAACTACTCATCAACGATATAAAACTTCTTTTGCCAAACGCCCATTTCCTAAGAGCAACCACAACGTTCAACCTAACCACCAACACAACGGTTGGAATCAAAACTTTCCTAGACCATATCAAACTCCAGATTACATGTCATGGAACCCTTACTCATCATTTCCATACATGAATCAAATAAATGGTATGTTTAACCCAAACGGACCCATGAGATATTGGGGACCAAATGTTTGAGTTATTTGCTTCTTAGGAATGCTTGAAAGTTGGATTGGAACCCGATGAATGGATAAAAGATAGTGGATGCTCACGACACATGACGGGCAACAAAGTCTCTTCTCATCATACCAAGAGTATGGCGGAGGTAATGTCACTTCGGTAGCAATCTCAAAAGCAAAATCATTGGCAAAGGTACGATTGCTCATAACTCTCTAACTATTGAAAATGTTGCTCATGTGGATAGGTTAGGATTTAATCTACTTAGTATTAGCCAACTATGTGATAAAAGTATAAAGTACTATTTGATGAAAATGGTAGTAAAATACTAAAAGATGGTATCACCATAGCTAAAGGAGTTAGGAAAAATAACATATCGTCATGAAAATAGATAAAACATATAATGACAAACTTTGCTTAACAACTTTAGGCGATAGCTCATCTCTTTGGCATAGGCGCTTAGGTCACGCTAATATGAGACTTATACAAAACCTATCTTCAAAAGAGTTGGTTAGGAATTTACCAAAACTAAAATATGACCAACACTTTTGCGACGCTTGCAAAATTGGTAAACAAACACATAGTAGTCACAAATCTAAAAATATGGTGTCCACATCTAAGTGTCTAGAATTATTACATATGGATTTGTTTGGACCATCCGCTATAAGAAGCTATGGAGGCAACTTATACACTTTGGTCATAGTAGATGATTACTCAAGGTTTACTTGGACGTTATTTTGAAAACCAAAATGAAGCTTTTGATAAATTTGAAATACTTAGCAAGAAAATTCAAAATCTTCTAGGAGTCAAAATTGTGTCGATCCGAACGGATCATGGTCGTGAATTTGACAACGAAACTCAATTTGGAAACTTTTGTGATACAAATGGTATAACACATAACTTTTCCGCTCCACGAACACCTCAATCAAATGGAGTAGTAGAGCGTAAAAATAGAACAATTCAAGAAATGAGTAGAACAATGCTTAATGAACAAAACATTCCTCAAAAGTTTTGGTGTAACGATTGACACTTCTACATATATTTTAAATAGAGTCCTAATCGTCCTTTCCTAAACAAAACACCATATGAACTTTATAAAGGTAAAAAGCCAACATTAGGATATTTTAAAGTCTTTGGTTGTAAATGTTTTATTCTTAATACTAAGGATTATCTCACCAAGTTTGACCCAAAGTCTTATGAAGGTGTATTTCTTGGTTACTCTCAAACTAGTAAAGCTTACATTGTCCTAAATAAAGAAACAATGATAGTCGAGGAATCGTTGAACATAACATTTGACTAAAGTCCACCTCCCTCTAAGACATCACCTTTGGTAGATGATGACTTAGTTGAAAGTCAAATAATTGAAAGTCAAATTAATAACAATAAGGAAGATGAACCATTAAATAAGGAAATTATCAACATAAAAGAATCTAAAAGTCATCCATTAGAAAGGTCATAGGAAAACTTAATCAAAGAACCTTAAGATCACAAGCTCAAAATCAAAGTAATCATTTTGTTTTGTATCCACCATTGAACCAAAACCATAAATGAAGCAATAAAAGATGAATCATGGGTAATTGCCATGCAAGAAGAATTAAACCAATTCGTTAGAAATGATGTTTGAAACTAGTTCCAAAACCCAAAGATCAAACTATAATTGGAACAAAATGGGTCTTCGAAACAAAATGGACGAAAATGGTGTAGTATCTAGAAACAAAGCTAGGCTTGTTGCACAAGGTTATAATCAACAAGAAGGAATTGACTATGATGAAACTTATGCACCGGTAGCTAGACTTGAATCTATTAGAATATTACTTGCTTATGCATGTGCTTATGATTTTAAATTATTTCAAATGGATGTTAAAAGTGCTTTCCTTAATGGGTTTATTAACGAAGAAGTGTATGTTGCTCAACCTCCCGGTTTTACCGACTTTGAGAAACCACATTATGTCTTCAAACTCAAGAAAGCATTATCGACCTTAAACAAGCACCTAAAGCTTGGTACGACCGTCTTAAGACTTTCCTTATTGATAACAAATATACTATGGGATTAGTAGATAATACTCTTTTACTAAGAAAAGGAATCGCAAATTATTATTGTTCAAATATCGTTGATGACATTATATTCGGATCAACTTGTCAAGAGCTATGTGATGATTTCTCTAAAATCATGCATGACGAGTTTGAAATGAGTATGATGGGTGAGTTAAACTTCTTTCTAGGACTTCAAATCAAACAACTAGATGATGGTATTTTCTTTAACCAATCTAAATATATTAAAGACATGCTTAAGAAATTTGGTCTTGAAGATTCCAAACCAACTAAAACACCCATGTCCTCGGACACTAAACTCACCAAGGACGAAGAAGGTGAATCCGTAGATAACACTAAATATAGAGGAATGATTGGTAGCCTACTCTATCTTACGGCTAGTAGACCCGATATTATGTTTAGTGTTTGTCTATGTGCTCGCTTTCAAGAAAACCCAAAGGCATCACACTTAGAAGCATTGAAGAGGATTTTTAGATATATTAAGGGAACAACGTGTTTAGGATTATGGTATCCCAAAGGAACGGGTATAGAAACCATAGTGTATGCCGACTCGGATCATGCCGGTGATTATGTCGATAGAAAAAGTACAAGTGGTATTTGCACTTTTGTTGGACATTGCCTCACCTCATGGTTTGCAAAGAAGCAAACGGCTTTAGCCATCTCTACTCTGAAGCCGAATCGTCTCGGTAGGAAAAGCATGTCAACAAGCTCTTTGGATGAAGCAAGCTCTCGTGACTACGGAATTCATCTCAACGACATTGTGATACTTTGCGACAACAAAGGAGCCATCGATCTCGAGAAAGAATCCCGTTCAACATGCTCGTACAAAGCACATTGAAATCCGTCATCACTTTCTTCGCGACAATGTTCAAAAGGAAACATTTCAATCGAAAGTATCCTCCAAGACAACATTGCCGACATCTTTACTAAACCTCTTAAACGAGAACCTTTAATCTTCTTAGACTTGGTTTAGGGTTAATGGAACCAAGCATGTAGGATAAACATAGCCTAAAACATTAGAATAGTCAAACCAAAACAATTTTGTCTTGTTTACGCTCATCAGAGCCACGGCACCAACGACAACACGGACGGAACCAAAATTTGGTGCCGTCGGTCCGTGGTGTCTCTGAAACAAAACAACTTTATACATAACATCTTCTTCCTCACAACCCACTTTACCAAAACATGTAAAACTTAAACCAAGCTCATTATTGTCATCTTCCCACTTACTAATCATGAAGATAACATCATTGTAAGTATCCTAACTACATTTCATCTCTTAATTACGAGTCTAGGATTCTTATTTATGCACAAAACTATCACAAATCATTACATGGGGTTTTATGTATGCTTTTATACCAAATATGAATTCAATTGGCAAATTGCATAACTAGTCATTCAAATTAGGTACTACATTATCATATTGCATAAACAAAATCATGTTTCCCACTAATTGATAGATAATAAATATAAGGCCTTATTCAAACAACCAAACACCCCATGTCAAAAGTTTTGAAAAGCTTCTCACTTATAGGAAAACATTTTTCATTGCTAATACAAATAGAAACGTTAGAATTTTCATCACTTGCATGCTCTTGAATACTAAAGGTATTGCATAACTAATATGCACTCCCGGGTATATTCAAATATAGCCACATTGAATTAGGAGCATTTGGGTTATCTCATGGTATTTGCCAAACACTCCACTAAAACCATTTTGTGCATAAAATGAGTCGAGATAACCATAACTCCAAATTGTTTTCATATAGGCACACACTAGGATCAAAAACGTTAAAATTTATCTTAATTTTTTTATTCTTGTCCTTAGGAATAACCATGGTAGCCATAAGATTCTATGATCACAAAGACACTCTTAACTACATTCCCAAACACCACAAAACCAAAGGACTCACCAAGGAACAAGTAGAAATATTTGGGGTCTAGAATCAAGGTATTTCCACGAGGGTAGAACCATTCACCCATCCTTCCTTGAGCATACCAATCTCCGTGAAGAACTAGCCGCCATTCAATTCGATTGTCTTCTTGACATTGATGAACCAATTTGTCCTAGGTTCGTGTTAGAATTCTATGCTAGTGTGACCGGTTTTAGTGATGAAGATGATGATGAGTTTTGTCTTAGCTTTAGAATCAACCAAAATGACTTCACCATCACTTTAAGTGAATTTGCTAGAGTACTAGGAATTCCCAACCGAGGAACTTGTGTCTACACGGATAAGTGGTCACTCACCGCCCTTGATGCAATCAATGACCGCTCTCTTCCCTACATAACCCGTTTAGCCGATAAGGATGTCATCCGTGAACACCTTTTTAACCCAAAGCGGATACAACCCGAGTAACCCGAAGGGAAAAGAGGTAGACCGAGATCCATATGGAATGGAGCTCAATGAACTTAGAACGAATTTAAGAAATGGGAGGAGTTACTTAGAGCAAGCGTCATTAGCACCATAGGAATATGGATCACATAAACGCTTGTCTTTGCCACATGCTTTACAACTTATCCACCGACAACCATTCAACTTAGCCTACTACATAGCTAGGAGAATGATTGATATTCCAACTCAAGGATCCGTTGCTCTTCCATACGGGATGCTTCTCACCCGTCTCTATAGAAACTTCGCTCCAATTCCACCAACCCCAAAAGGGATGCATCTTCAATATGAACTCATCCCTCACATCTTTGTACCTTTGAGTGATGCTCGAGTTGCTAAGACTAAAGGCAAGAGAGCTAAACCTCCAACTCCTTCATCATCATCATCAAATAGCTCCGAGGATGGTCTTCCAAGCTCTCGTCTTCCACCTCAAGAGTATTACACATCTCTTCCCGAGATTGAGAATGAATCAGCAGAATTCAAGCAAACTAAGGGAATGTTCAAGTGCCTTGGTAGGATGATGAACAAGATTTACAAGAAGTTGGACAAGTAAGGGTACTTTAATGGGTGTTTGGAACAATGCATTATCGTTAATGTTTGTTACTATTTAGTTGTTTTTATTATGTAGGATGACAATATAACTTGAAACAATGGTGTATGCTAACAATCTCATGCAGGGGGATAGCACAAGTATGCTATCAAATTTTACCCATTTTCACTATATTGTGAAAATCAATAAGCCTTGATCTTAATCTATGCTCCACTATGTTTACATATGTGTTATTTACTTTTCCTAACTAGAAATGTTTAGTATAACGAGGTTTTGAGAAAAATTTGTGTTTTGAAATTTCGGTTTTAAGAAAAACTCTGTCCAAATTTCAAGCCTCACGGATCGACGGCACCATTATTTTGGTACCGTCCTTTATATAATTGGTACCGCCATATCTGATGAAGCGGACGAGACGACACCCTTTTTGGGTTCCGTCCGTGTATGATTTTGGTGCCGTGGATCCTCCGGGTAATTTTTTCAATTTCGACTCTTTCGTGATTCCAAATTATCTTCCATCACTTATAAATCAATCTTAACTAGTTTATACCGTTATTAGAACTAGTATTATTCACTAAGGGATGTAAGAAATCCATTTCCACCAAAATTCAAAATTTTGAAAAATCCACCCAAGGAGCCCTTTGGCATAAAGGAAGGAACCAAATTTTGGTACCTTCAAACCGTGGTAATCTGAATATTAGGAAATTCCACTCACTAGAACACATTTATTGCATATCTTTTCTTCTTCACTCCATCTTCTTTGTATGGATTGACTTGGGTGATATGACTAGCATTCAACCCACTTCCAAATCATTAGGAACCTCATCTCTTCAATGGTTCAACATCAAATCAAACCTTTTCTCAACAATTTCTTACCTCTATAAATTGAAAGGTTTTACCATGATCATCCTCACACCTTCTTCATTCTCACTACTATCTAGCAAATCAAAACCCAAGTTAAAAATGACTAAATCATCACCAAAACCTTGCAAGAAAACCGCTAGAATGAGCGTAAGACCTTGTTGTTTTGTTAATCTTAGCTCATCATCCGAATCTTCACCACTCACCATCTCATCTCCCATTAGAGATGATACACACCTTACCTTAGCTACACCCACTTCATCACACATTGTGATCACCACTCCACCACCATCAAAAGCACCTACTTCACCTCCACCGGCACCCATCCAAACATCCAAAACACCCTCACCACCTTCACCAAGGTCTCCCACTCTCACTCCCATGGAGTTATTTTCAACTCCACCAACATCACCAAATCCTTTCCTAGAGGACTTGGAAGACTTGCCTCCTAGGCCAAGTCATCCACCACCATTGCCATCCTTTGGCACCATTGAGCGAATCGCTCATGAATCACCTTGGTCATCCGTTGACCCAAACGCCCCATTAGGGCCAAGACCTCTCCTTTTCCACCCCATTCACAGGGACATTCATGGTCCTTTATACGGGGATCATCCACTTCCATCATCAATGTCCCCTCATATTGAGGACATTCCGGAGAGCATGTGGGATGACAATCCCACTAGAGAGGAGATTCAAGCCGAACTCCACAACCTCCACCAATTCAAAGGCATGGTGGATTCTCACTTAAGTGAGACAATGCAAATGCAAAGTGCTTTGCTTGCATCCATCATGACCACTCCAAACATCCCCAACACCACCAACACATCCACCATTCCACCACCACAACCTCCGCAAACTTTCTACCCTCCAAGGCATGGTTGCTCAACTTGTGAGCAAGCGGGTCAAACCGTGGAATGACCGGATTATGGTCCATGACTTCCACGAAGAAATGAGGTTCATCCTCAACCACATTCTTGAGCGTCTCAACGCTCTTTCCCATCCACCATCACTTTAGGATGGTTTCTAGATTAGTCTTTTTTTTTTTTTTTTTTTTTTGGATAATTTTAGTTTCTTGTACTAGAAACACATCATTGTGTTCTCTTTCATGATCTTTACTCATGAAAAATTTTAACTAATGAATGTTGTTTATTATGTTGTTGGTGTCATTACATAGTGTTTGGAAATGCTTGTGAATGATCATTATTACTAACAATTTTTTTAGCTTTACTTTCACAATCCATGTATCTTCCCATTAAAGCACCCAATTTAGGGGAGCTTTGAACAAGGGGAGATAATAGCTCGGCTCATTACATTCCAAGATAGCCTCGTCTTTTGTTGAGACAAAAGGGGAAAATATAGAACTTGAAATTATTTACATTTGACTTTTCTTAAAAGTCAAGCGCATACAATTGACTTTCTAAAAGTCAAACAGAACCTTTATTGATAATACTTGACTTTTCTTAAAAAGTCAAAGCGCATAATTGACTTTCTCGAAAAGTCAACATCATGCATTAACTAGCGAATTCTTTGACTTTCATAAAAGTCAAATTTCATACACTTGCATTATCATTTCCTTTTCAAAGTTCTAAAACCAATATTTTATAACTCTTGTACAAACTTTGTTTCTTTTATAAAATAAAATTTATATTTTGTCCTCAACAAAAGGGGAGATTGTTAATACAAATATCGTCATTAAACGTTATTTATATTTTTGATCTTTGCCTAAGTTTTGTTAACGACAAAAGTAAATTTAATTTATAAAAGCTTAAAGCTTGTCAAGTTTATTAGATATTAAAACAAGCTTTCTCAAACAATATATTCATCATTCAAGCATTTACATTTATGATTAGTAACATCTTGATATGACTCTAATCATTATGTATGATAGTAGTTTGTAGAATGTGTTAGGTTCTTAAAACCAAACACTACTTAAGCATTGCATATTTCTATTAATAGTAATACAACATGTTGACATCATGTATTACATCATGGAGATCATTGGAAGATTCCATTAGATATTTTGTGAAGATTTGTACTCTTCATATCTTGCACAATCTTACTTAGATAGAGTTGACTTTAGGCAAGATTTGATATCTTGACTGTCGATTGGCGGTACCAATTTGGTACAGGCGGAACCCTTTTAAGGGGTCCGCGGTCCGTGGATCGCTCTGTCCAAATTGGCTATAAATAGCAATGCCAAGCCAAGTAGTTTCTCATCCCTTTCTAACATACTCTCATACATATCTTCTCTAACCTTTCTAACTCGGTTTCATATCATATTAGTGATCTCTTTGTAGCAAAGAAGATCAAGTCATATTCAAGCTTCAACGAGAAGTTGGAAGTCTTGTTTGTTTAGTGTTGTATGATCTAAGTGTTGATCCATACTTCATTGTTGTATCAAACCATCATAATCTTGTGAGTGTGAGTGGTTAGTATTTTAGTCCTCAAAATACATTGTGTGTGGGAGTAGTTGTACCCTTGGAAAGAACTCGACATCTAGCTTAGTGTCGAAATAGTGTAAGCGAAGTGTAAAGGTTTTCTCCACGGTGAAAGGAGCTTGTTGACTAGTGAAGTTAAACTCTCGAGTGTGAGACTCGGGGAGTGGAGTAGGGCAAGGAAAAAGAGTCCTTGTAGGCCGAACCACTATAAACAACTTGTTGTGGTTTGATCATTTCTTTCCTTACTTACTTATTACATATTGCTTGCATATTTCATTAACACACTTAAGATCAATATCAATTGATCTTTCAATAAGTTTCAAAACAAAGATTTTAATCGGTAAACTATTCAACCCCCCTTCTAGTTTTCTACATAATCATTTGTATGGTATGCTAAATGTATTCCTTTTTTGTAAATGTTATATATACACGAGTGTATGGAATTGTGTGTTTTTTTTTATATCTTACTATCTTATAAAGCATTTAGCCATTTTAGGGCATTTAATAATTTAAAATTCACCAATACAAGTTTTACAAGCTAAATATATGTACAACTAATTTAAACGTACACATGGGGTACAAACATATAGAGCTTTTGATACAAAACAATTAAACACACATTTCAAAATCTAAAAATTAAAAAATACAACATTAAATGCACTCTAAAACTTATAATTAATTTATGTGTGTCTAAATACACATCATTTTATACCCATCTAGACTGCTAAAACATCTGAAAACACTCAGAAATGCCACAAAATACTATAAATATCATTGAAATGTGTTTTTATGTGTTACAAGTGCAAAAGGATTGAAAGCGATGAAAAACAACAAAGTTTACATAATTTCTGAGTTTGGTCCATAAACTTTCATAAATTGGCAAATCTAGTCCACGGATATTCAAATCATGTAAAATGTCATTTAAAGTCCCTAGGATTCATGAGTTGTCAAACTTGGTCCTTGAAGTTTAAAATTGCAAAATGGCAACTTAGGTCCCGAAGTTTCAAAATGACACAAAAGGTCCTTGGAAATTTAAAATGGAAAATAATTACATTTATGGTCCTTGGTTTATCATATTTGGCGAGTTAGGTCCTTGAAGATACTTTGGAATAATTACATATCGGGTCCTCAACTTTGCACAAATTACAATTTTGGTCCTTGTGATATTATAAGCTTAAACCAAACCGGACCCTATATTAATAAACCCAATCCTAAGCCCAAACACAAACCTCGCTGCCCAACATAAACCCAACCCACGGTTTAAAAATAAAACCGCCTTCCTGCTCATCTCCTCTACCTCACCAGAACCCAAAACCGTGGTGGTTTTTACCACCACCTGGCCACCACCTTTCCACCTCACCACCTATACTACTCTCCAGCTCATCCCCCCTTCCTCTCATATACCCACTATGCATTAAATGCATCCCTCGCACTCTTCCACTGAGAAGTACTCACAACCATGAGGATTGCATCCACCTCACCCTAGCTCCATATCTACTCTTCTATATGTCCCTCCACTCACATAACATCCCAAAATCCTTTAATTGCTTCCAAACCACTCGTCTTCGCTCAAATAACTTTTTGGCGCCAAAAATACACATGTGCGGTTCGATGAATTCAAGGATCCAAGGGTTGAAAAGAGGTGGGATACATTCGAAAGGTCGTGAGCTCTAAAAGATCTTTATAAAGAAAGAATGGAGCAATGTGGATAGTATCTAGTGTAATTTCGTTTATGTAGTGTCAAATAGTGTAATTTTAAATTTCCAGTGCAATTTCAAGCTTTCAAGTACTTTGTTAAGTAATTTCAGTGTAATCTAAATTTTTTTTCAGTTTCAATTTCAGTTAATCTTCAAGTATTCAGTTTGTGCAATTTTTACTTAAAATTCTCATATTAGCTTAAAGTTATTATTAGTTGATGTTAAGGACTCATTAAGCTCACTTAAGCTCCTAGATAGGTTCTAAAAGCTATTAGATACCTTTAAAATCAGTGTAGAGTTAAAATCCAAAAATACCAAAAATCACATAATCTAGATAAAAATCAAGAATTGGTGAAGATGATCAAGAAGTCGGAGCGGGTATATTCGGATTGCCACAGGTTAGAGGCTTAGTGGTAAGCCTATAGGAGTGGTCCTTTGTTCTTGGTTCTTAATTTTCACCGAATAGCAAGTTTGTAAGCTTTTCCTCAATATTTGTATTCAACTCAGACACTAGTTTATGCTCTTATCTTTGTGTTTTATGTTTCGTGGTATGTTTAAGTGAAATCGATTGCTTAAAATAGTTTGCTCTTTCATTGGAATTTGTTGTTGCTTAAAATCTTAATTTCACAGTTGAAATAACATATTTGTCCCTTCGTATTTCATTTGTTATTGTTGGTCTTCTATGCTTTTATGGTGCGTTATAATCATAAAATGAAGTTTGGAATCGATGTTAAGATTTTAGTAAGTCATTTCCTTTGAAAATCTAGTATAAGCTGTTGTATAAAGGGTGTTTGTTTTAATTGTGTACTTTGTGACATAAGGTGCCATTGTTGTTAACTTTGGTTTACATATATCACTTAAGGTCATTTTAGCTCAGTGCAACCACAAAATACAGACCTTGTTTGATAAATAGTCAAAATAACTTTAAATCTCTATTTGATAATTCACTGTTAGGATTTGAAATATAAATTTCATCACAATAGTTGATTACTTGGTCATCTAGCTTAAATTCATCTTATTACAGCTTAATATAACATAATCAGTAAGTAGAATCAATCATAAGTTCATATTAGTCAACTAGTTAGTGTAACTCAAAAAGTCAAATTTTCAGCTTAGTAATTTTTGAATAAACTAGATAATTTTTTATAGGACTTAATATTAGCTTTCAAGATTTGTACTTTTAGGTTTATAATATTTAGCTGCTCATCTTCATCATAGTATTTTTCATAATTTTTAGCTAGCTTGTTAAACTGCTTATTTATTAGCTTGTTTTAAGCACTTTTCTGAAAAACTCCCCTGTGCCAGAGGAGTTGGTGTTATCTGCTTGATTTCACAAGCTCACACAGAGCTTATTAGTGGGCTAGGGCTTGACCGTTAGCTTTTTGGAAAGCTCACCCACCCATCTCAAAGTTCCAAAGCTTATTGTGCCTTTTCTAGCTTATTCCATAAGGCTGCTTATAGCTTTTTGTTTTGTCCATTCCATTGAGTACACTGATCACTCAGTGTTTACAAGCTATTTCAAAAGCTTGTCACAAGCTCATTAGTGGACTCCAATCTTTGAAATTTAGATATTTGGAAAGCTCAGTTGGTATGCTTGTTAGTTCCAGTGTTCATTTTCACTTCCAAGCTTATTGCATAAGTTTAAATTAGCTTCAAAGTTGTCCAAAAGCTTTGTTTGGTTGATAGGTTGTGGAAGTGCTTATTGGCTTATCCTAAGCTTATTATTGCTACTCTTTGTAATTTCTTACTCATTTCCATTCCTTTTAACTTATTTTCATCTTATTTCACCTTTGTTTCTTTTTGTTTAGCTTATTTGGCCACTTATTTGAGCTTAAACCATCAAATTGAGCCAAAAGCTCAATGATAAGCTCATAAGCTTCAAAGCGCTTATTTGGCATTTTACAAAAGTTGTTTTTATAAAAGTTGCTCATTTTCAGCAATAAAGTAGGTTTAAAAAAGAAAAATCAAGAAAATCCAACTTTAAAAATAGTGATAGCATTTATTTAATATAATTTAGCTTTTTAATTTTCTTTTCAGCTTATTATTAAGCATTTATATGTTTTATATTTTTCTTAAGTTTCTGTTATATTAAAGTATTTTTAGGAATTTTTTCAGATTTTTCCTTTGTCATCTAGTATTTTTAATAATTAATTAATATTAAAATATCAAATAGTAAAATTAATTTTTATTAAGTAAAACCATGTTTTTATATTTTTTATAGCTTTGTTAACTTAATTAGAACCTATAAAAATTAATCTTTTAATTTTCCCTTTTTATTTTCTAATTTTAATCATTTAATTAGTTTAATTAGATTTAAATTATTAGTTAAGTTTTAATTTATAAAACCTTTGCTAAAAGACAAAATTTTTTTTTTAATTTTTATAAATCTTTTAAGTTTTCTAGATTTTAGAAAATAAATTTGTAATTTTCTTAGTTAGTTTTGTATTATAAATCCTTTTAGATTAATTAAACTAAATTTTAAATAAGTTTAAAATAGTTTTGATTAATTAATTAATATTAAGATAATATAATATTAGTAAAATATTTTCTTTTAGATTTTAATTTTCTTTAAGTTTAAAAAGTTTTAAAATTTTCATTTTATACCCTTTAGTTTTAAACTTGTCATTTTAAGTCCTGTAGTTTTTAAATTTACATTTTATTTACTTGCTATACACGTTTGTTTAATCGATTGTTGTGCTTTATAGCTCTGTATCCAAATACAATTCCAAACAATCAAGAGTGTAATTATCAACCCAAATCCTTACGGATCATTATCCTTAGTGATCATTCTACTTCGAACGTTTTCACACCATTCAACCTCCGTGGGACTTAACGACAGGAATCCACTAAATTCCAAGGGAAATTGTATTGAGTCTATAATAGTTGACTTTTGTTGACTAAAACCTTTGGTCAATATTTCTTGACTGTTTGGGCCCGATCAAATTTTGGCGCCGCTGCCGGGGAGGCTGTAGCGTGTTTTAAACATATTTAGACCAATACTTGCACATATACCACCTTTTGTAAACGTTTTTTTTTTAAAGTTATCAAAATCAAAAAGTTCATTAACACTTTTCCTGAAGTGTTAACAACACAAAAAAAATATATATATATATAAAACAACAAAACAATCGTAACGTTTTCTATCCTGTATTTTCTTTAAGGTGATTCTTAAGAAGGTACGATTTGGTTAAACGAGACGATACCAAAAATATTGTCCAAAAGTATTTAAACCCTTAGCACGAATCCATACCTACGTCTTTTTAGTGGTACTTAATAAATACATAAAAATCAACCACCGCAAGCCAAGGCAGAACACCTACCAACTGGGGGTGTGAACATTAATAAGTTCCCAATCTTAAAGATGCACTCTAAAACTTATAATTAATTGATGTGTGTCTAAATACACATCATTTTATACCCATCTAGACTGCTAAAACATCTGAAAACACTCAGAAATGCCACAAAATACTATAAATATCATTGAAATGTGTTTTATGTGTTACAAGTGCAAAGGATTGAAATCGATGAAAAACAACAAAGTTTACATAATTTATTTCAGGTCCTAAACTTTCATAAATTGGCAAATCTAGTCCTGGATATTCAAATCATGTAAATGTCATTTAAAGTCCCTAGGGATTCATGAGTTGTCAAACTTGGTCCTTGAAGTTTAAAATTGCAAAAATGGCAACTTAGGTCCCTGAAGTTTCAAAAATGACACAAAAGGTCCTTGGAAATTTAAAATGGAAAATAATTACATTTATGGTCCTTGGTTTATCATATTTGGCAGGTTAGGTCCTTGAAGATACTTTGGAATAATTACATATCAGGTCCCTCAACTTTGCACAAATTACAATTTTGGTCCTTGTGATATTATAAGCTTAAACCAAACCGGACCCTATATTAATAAACCCAATCCCTAAGCCCAAACACAAACCTGCTGGCCCAGTCACAAACCCAACCCACGGTTTAAAAATAAAACCGCCTTCCCTGTTCATCTCCCTCTACCTCACCTGCAACCCAAAACCAGGGTGGTTTTTACCACCACCTGGCCACCACCTTTCCACCTCACCACCTATACTACTCTCCAGCTCATCCCCCCTCCTCTCATATACCCACTATGCATTAAATGCATCCCTCCCACTCTTCCACTGAGAAGTACTCACAACCATGAGGATTGCATCCACCTCACCCTAGCTCCATATCTACTCTCCTATATGTCCCCTCCACCTCACATAACATCCCAAAATCTTTTAATTGCACATATACCACCTTTTGTAAACGGTTTTTTTAAAGTTATCAAAATCAAAAGTTCATTAACACTTTTCTGAAGTGTTAACAACAAAAAATATATATATATATATATATATATATATATAAAACAACAAAACAATCGTAACGTTTATCCCTGTATTTTCTTTAAGGTGATTCTTAAAGAGGTACGATTTGGTTAAACGAGACGATACCAAAATATTGTCCAAAAGTATTTAAACCCTTAGCACGAATCCATACCTACGTCTTTTAGTGGTACTTAATAAATACATAAAATCAACCACCGCAAACCAAGGCGAACACCTACCAACCTGGGGTGTGAACATTAATAAGTTCCCAATCTTAAAGATCAAAACTTGCCTTTGTGTCCTTGTGATTTGGTGTACCTTTTAAAGAAGCCATTTCATTGGTGATTATTGGTTTAAGTTCACTTGTCGCTTTGCCTCGCTTTGTTTTTGGCGATTTTAAACTTAGTGCATGCGACTCGTTCTTCCACTCTACAAGTCCACTTTCGAGCTTGTAAGTATTCCACGTGAGCGAGAGGACGTTTCGCTCCTTCACCGTGATCGAGGAACGCCTAGCACCACCACCCCTTGTCGTAATGGCAGAAGAAAAACCAATGAATGAGCTTCTCCAAGCACCCATCGAGGGTTACGGAGATGCCATTGTTGTCCCAGCCATCGTGGCTGATACCTTCGAGCTCAAAACCGGGTTGCTTAATCTTGTAACCCAATGCCAATTTTATGGTTTTGAGCGGGATGACCCTCATGCACATATTCGATGGTTCAACAAGATTGCATCGACCATCAAATACAAGAATGTCCCACATGAAGAAATTAAGCTTCTTCTGTTCCCATTCTCTTTAGAGGACAAGCCCGGATTTGGCTTGAGAAACAACCCCTGTTCCATTGAGACATGGGAGGATTTAGTCACTCGGTTTGTTAACGAATTCTATCCTCCATCCCGAACTACAAGTCTTAAGAATGAGATAATGAAATTTACTCAAAGATTTGATGAATCATTCGGTGAGGCATGGGATCGTTACAAAGAGTTGCTCAAAGTGTCGCATCAAGGTTTTACCGAATTAATGCAAATGGATACTTTCTACAATGGTGCGAGCCAAGTCGACCAAGACTCTTTAAATGCCTCGCATGGAGGTAATTTCTGAGCAAGACCACAAAAGAAGCCTTGCAAATCATAGAAAACAAATCCCAGTCCGTTTATGCACGAACAAAGACATATCGGTCTCGGCCTAATGCGGGACCTTCTACTTCATCTCACGTGAGTACATCTAGCACCGATGCTAAGATTGACAAACTCACGGATGCTATTCGAGCTTTGGTTCTTGCTAACTAAAGAAAGTCACTTTCACACGACACCATCACATGGTGAAGTGAAGAAAGTTGAGGTCTGTGTCACTTGTGGTGGCCTCATGCATACTACAATTGTCATGCTACCGATGGTAGTCCTTTTGAAGCCAATGCTATAGCCGGTACTTCACATCGGGAGGAATCAATACCGTCCTCAAATGAACCAAACTACCGTGCTAATACTTATCGGGACCACCGGTTTTAACGAGAATCATAACATGCAAACCGAATCGAACCAACCTAGAATGAACCAAGGTTATCAAAACCAAGGTAATTTCTATCCGGACCAAATCAAGGTTTCCAACATCTAGGAAACTTTAATCAAAACAATTTCAATCGAGGGAATCAATTTTGAAATGTGAATCCTAACCAAGGAATTTTCAACAACAAGGTTATAATCAAAACATACGGCCTCAAAATTTCCTCCACCTCCTCCAAGATCAACGTCGATGAGCTTTTAAAGCAATTCATGAAGTCTCAAGAGGAGACAAGCAGTGTTGATCGGTCCGATCACGAACTAAAGAAGTCTTTAAATGATCAACCCTCGGGCTCAGGAAAACTTCCGAGCAACACGATCGCTAACCCGAGGGGCGATGCTAAAGCGATCACAACAAGAAGTGGTGTTTCATACGAAGGACCCATTGTTCCTCCTACCTCTTCTTCTTCTTCTCCTAAGGTAGTGGAACGTGAACATGAGGCGACAAAGGACCAAGTGCAACCCACTAGCTCACAGAGCACAGCACATGTCCATCCTCAAGTTGTCCCGAAACCCAAATCCAAACCAGAGTTGTTTTGAACCTCCCGTAGCTCCGTTGAAAACCCCAATCCAAAACTTCTATTCCTTACCCATCACGTTTAAATGAGCGAAGCTCGCGAAAAAGCGGTCATCAAATGGACAAATTTTTCAAATTTTCCAAGAACTACATTTTGACATAAGCTTTGCGGATGCTATCATGTTGATGCCTAAGTTTGCATCAACTCTCAAACACATGTTAAGCAACAAGGAAAAACTGTTTGAGATGGCGAAAACTCTACTAAACGAGAAATGCTCAGATTATCTTGAAAAGCTTTCGATAAGCTTGGAGATCCGGAAAATTTCTCTTACCTTGTGTATTTCGGGAATGGTTGAATGCTTTGCCTTAGCCGATCTTGGTGCAAGCATTAACCCGATGCCTCATTCAAGATGGAAGAAACTTTCTCTTGGGACCTTACTCCTACATGCATGACTCTCGAGCTTGCGGATCGTTCAATATCCCGTCCACTTGGCATTGCCGAGGACGATTTGTGAAAGTAGGAAAGTTCCATTTTCCGGTGACTTTGTAGTCGTTGATTTCGATGTCGATCCACGAGTTCCTCTCATTGTTGGACGAGGATTCCTAAGGACGGCCATGCCCTTATTGATGTATTTGAGCATGAAATCACATTACGTGTGGGTGATGAAGCCGTTACCTTTAACCTCGATCAAACTCGAGGTACTCCTCAAACTATGATCTTGAATCGGTTAACCGAATCGATTTAATTGATATTGCTTGAGAGGTACTCTCAAGAGTTTTGGTTATTCTCATAATTCGTGAGTGGGATCCCACCACATCTTCTCAACCTATCATTTCCGACCTTTCCCTTCTCTCACTCCTTTTGAGGCGACTTCATCTTGGAAGAGATTAAAGCATACTTGTCTAGTGATTGGTTTCATGGGGGAAATTGATCACGCATCATCAATTGATATCGAGGGGACATTCTTCTTATTGAGAAGTTGCTCAATGATGATCCATCATCAATCCCCCACACTAGTGATTCAATTCGGATGGGGTTAATAACAATGAGATTAATGGAGGAGATAGTCTTCTTCTTGAGAAGTTGTTAAATCATTCATGACACTTCTCCTCCACTCCCTAATAATCTTTATCGCGTGGAATGTATTTTACAATTTTTATTATATCATTACATTCTATTTTGACCTATTAAAAACTTACTTGTACCAAAAATCTACCATTTACCTTTACAAGTTACATTTTCCTACATAGTACTTACACTTTCTTACAAATTGCTACAAGTAATTACATAATACAATTTAAAAAAAAAAAAAATATGTTTTGAGAAACAAAGTCCACAAAAACCGGCCAAGGGAAGTGATTGCATTTATTGAGTTGGTGAGATTTTTCTTACTAGTATAACTTTACACTTCACCAAAATATTCACTCATTCATTCACTTCTATTATTCAAGTTATCAAAAGTTTTCTCTCTATGTTATTCCTCCATAACCGTTACACATTCAAGGGATCAAAGGGATCAAAAATTTTCAAGATCAAGTGTATAAACAATCTAGATCATATCCTTTTCATGGTTTTGAAATAAAACCAAGGATATTTAAGTTAATCCTTTGTTACCTACACCTCTTCATTTGCACTAGTAAGCATATTCTTATCATATTTATGTTTCCTCTTCATCTCATGGTTTAAAGAAGCAAACGGTTTTAGCCATCTCTACCATCGGCCGAATACGCCTCACGGAAAAGCATGTCAACAAGCTCTTTGATGAAGCAAGCTCAGACTACGGAATTCATCTCAACGACATTGTGATACTTTACACAACAAAGGAGCCATCGATCTCGAAGAATCCTGCTCAACATGCTCGTAAAGCACATTGAAATCCATCATTTCTTTCATGACAATGTTCAAAAGGAAACATTTCAATCGAAAGTATCCTCCAAGACAACATTGCCGACATCTTTACTAAACCTCTTAAACGAGAACCTTTTAATCTTCTTAGACTTGGTTTAGGGTTAATGGAACCAAGCATGTAGGATAAACATAGCCTAAAACATTAGAATAGTCAAACCAAAACAATTTTGTCTTGTTTGCCATCAGAGCCACGGCACCAACGACAACACGACGGAACCAAAAATTTGGTGCTGTCTCGTCCGTGGTGTCTGCGTACAAAACAACTTTATACATAACATCTTCTTCCTCACAACCCACTTTACCAAAACATGTAAAACTTAAACTAAGCTCATTATTGTCATCTTCCCACTTACTAATCATCAAGATAACATCATTGTAAGTATCCTAACTACATTTCATCTCTTAATTCCGAGTCTAGGATTCTTATTTATGCACAAACTATCACAAATCATTACATGGGGTTTATGTATGCTTTTATACCAAATATGAATTCAATTGGCAAATTGTAACTAGTCATTCAAATTAGGTACTACATTATCATATTGCATAAACAAAATCATGTTTCCCTAATTGATAGATAATAAATATAAGGCCTTATTCAAACAACCAAACACCCCATGTCAAAAGTTTTGAAAAGCTTCTCACTTATAGGAAAACATTTTTCATTGCTAATACAAATAAACGTTAGAATTTTCATCACTTGCATGCTCTTGAATACTAAAGGTATTGCATAACTAATATGCACCCCTTGTATATTCAAATATAGCCACATGAATTAGGAGCATTTGGGTTATCTCTGGTATTTGCCAAACACTCCACTAAAACCATTTTGTGCATAAAATGAGTCGAGATAACCGCAACTCCAAATTGTTTTCATATAGGCACACACTAGGATCAAAAACGTTAAAATTTATCTTAATTTTTTATTCTTGTCCTTAGAATAACCATGGTAGCCGTAAGATTCTATGATCACAAAGACACTCTTAACTACATTCCCAAACACCACAAAACCAAAGGACTCACCAAGGAACAAGTAGAAATATTTAGGGGTCTAGAATCAAGGTATTTCCACGAGGGTAGAACCATTCACCCATCCTTCCTTGAGCATACCAATCTCCGTGAAGAACTAGCCATTCAATTCGATTGTCTTCTTGACATTGATGAACCAATTTGTCCTAGGTCTGTTAGAATTCTATGCTAGTGGACCTGTTTAGTGATGAAGATGATGATGAGTTTTGTCTTAGCTTTAGAATCAACCAAATGACTTCACCATCACTTTAAGTGAATTTGCTAGAGTACTAGGAATTCCCAACCGAGGAACTTGTGTCACACGGATAAGTGGTCACTCACCGCCTTGATGCAATCAATGACCGCTTCTTCCCTACATAACCCGCTTAGCCGATAGGATGTCATCCGTGAACACCTTTTAACCCAAAACGGATACAACCCGAGTAACTGAAAGTGAAAAGAGGTAGACCGAGATCCATATGGAATGGAGCTCAATGAACTTAAGAATAATTTAAGAAATGGGAGGAGTTACTTAGAGCAAACGCATTAGCACCATAGGAATATGGATCATAAACGCTTGCTTTGCCACATGCTTTACAACTTATCCATTCGACAACCATTCAACTTAGCCTACTACATAGCTAGGAGAATGATTGATATTCCAACTCAAGGATCCGTTTCTTCCATACGGGATGCTTCTCACCCGCCTCTATAGAAACTTCGCCCAATTCCACCAACCCAAAAGGGATGCATCTTCAATATGAACTCATCCTCACATCTTTGTACCTTGAGCGATGCTCGAGTTGCTAAGACTAAAGGCAAGAGAGCTAAACCTCCAACTCCTTCATCATCATCAATAGCCCGAGGATGGTCTTCCAAGCTCTGCCTTCCACCTCAAGAGTATTACACTCTCTTCCGAGATGAGAATGAATCGCAGAATCAAGCAAACTAAGGGAATGTTCAAGTTGCCTTGTAGGATGATGAACAAGATTTACGAAGTGGACAAGTAAGGGTACTTTAACGGGTGTTTGGAACAATGCATTATCGTTAATGTTTGTTACTATTTAGTTGTTTTTATTATGTAGGATGACAATATAACTTGAAACAATGGTGTATGCTAACAATCTATGCGGGGATTAGACAAGTATGCTATCAATTTTACCCATTTTCACTATATTGTGAAAATCAATGCCTTGATCTTAATCTATGCTCCACTATGTTTACATGTTATTTACTTTTCCTAACTAGAAATGTTTAGTATAATGTGGTTTGAGAAAAATTTGTTTCTTTGAAATTTCCTTTAAGAAAAACTCGTCCAAATTTCAAGATTCATCGGATCGACCGACCATTATTTTGGTACCGTCCTTTATATAATTTGTACCGCATATATCTGAAAGCGGACCAGACGACACCCTTTTTGGGTTCCGTCTGTATGATTTTGTGCCGTGATCCTCCGTAATTTTCTCAATTTCGACTTTTTCGTGATTCCAAATTATCTTCCATCACTTATAAATCAATCTTAACTAGTTTATACCGTTATTAGAACTAGTATTATTCACTAGGGATGTAAGAACCATTTCCACCAAAATTCAAAATTTTGAAAATCCACCCAAGGAGCCCTTTATAAAAGGAAGGAACCAAATTTTTGGTACCTTCAACCGTGGGTAATCCGAATATTAGGAAATTCCACCACTAGAACACATTTATTGCATATCTTTCTTCTTCACTCCATCTTCTTTGTATGGATTGACTTGGGTGATATGACTAGCATTCAACCCACTTCCAAATCATTAGAACCTCATCTCTTCAATGGTTCAACATCAAATCAAACCTTTTTCAACAATTTACCTCTATAAATTGAAAGGTTTTACCATGATCATCCTCACACCTTCTTCATTCTCACTACTATCTAGCAAATCAAAACCCAAGTTAAAATGACTAAATCATCACAAAACCTTGCAAGAAAACCGCTAGAATGAGCGTAAGACCTTGTTGTTTTGTTAATCTTAGCTCATCATCCGAATCTTCACCACTCACCATCTCATCTCCCATTAGAGATGATACACACCTTACCTTAGCTACACCCACTTCATCACACATTGTGATCACCACTCCACCACCATCAAAAGCACCTACTTCACCTCCACCGCACCCATCCAAACATCCAAACACCTCACCACCTTCACCAAGGTCTCCCACTCACTCCCACAGTTATTTTCAACCCACCAACATCACCAAATCCTTTCCTAGAGGATCTGGAAGACTTGCCCCAGGCAAGTCATCCACCACCATTGCCATCCTTTGGCACCATTGAGCGAATCGCCATGAATCACCTTGGTCATCCGTTGACCCAAACGCCCATTAGCCAAGACCCTCCTTTTCCAACCCCATTCACAGGACATTCATGGTCCTTATACGGGATCATCCACTTCCATCATCAATGTCCCTCATATTGAGGACATTCTCCGAGCATGTGGATGACAATCCTAGAGAGGAGATTCAAGCCGAACTCACAACCTCCACCAATTCAAAGGCATGGTGGATTCTCACTTAAGTGAGACAATGCAAATGCAAAGTGCTTTGCTTGCATCCATCATGACCACTCCAAACATCCCCAACACCACCAACACATCCACCATTCCACCACCACAACCTCCGAAACTTTCTACCCTCCAAGGCATGGTTGCTCAACTTGTGAGCAACGGGTCAAACCGGAATGAATCTTGATTATGGTCCATGACTTCCACGAAGAAATGAGGTTCATCCTCAACCACATTCTTGAGCTGCCTCAACGCTCTTTCCCATCCACCATCACTTTAGGATGGTTTCTAGATTAGTCTTTTTTTTTTTTTTTTTTTTTTGGATAATTTTTAGTTTCTTGTACTAGAAACACATCATTGTGTTCTCTTTCATGATCTTTACTCATGAAAAATTTTAACTAATGAATGTTGTTTATTATGTTGTTGGTGTCACATAGTGTTTGGAAATGCCAGAATGATCATTATTACTAACAATTTTTTAGCTTTACTTTCACAATCCATGTATCTTCCCATTAAAGCACCCAATTTAGGGAGCTTTGAACAAGGGGAGATAATAGCTCGGCTCATTACATTCCGATAGCCTCGCTTTTGTTGAGACAAAAAGGGGAAAATATAGAACTTGAAATTATTTACATTTGACTTTTCTTAAAAGTCAACGCATACAATTGACTTTCTAAAAGTCAAACAGAACCTTTATTGATAATACTGACTTTTCTTAAAGTCAAACCGCATAATTTGACTTTCTCGAAAAGTCAACATCATGCATTAACTAGCGAATTTTTGACTTTCATAAAAGTCAAATCATACACTTGCATTATCATTTCCTTTTCAAAGTTCTAAAACCAATATTTTTATAACTCTTTACAAACTTTGTTTCTTTTATAAAATAAAATTTATATTTTGTCCTCAACAAAAGGGGAGATTGTTAACAAATATCGTCATTAAACGTTATTTATATTTTTGATCTTTGCCTAAGTTTTGTTAACGACAAAAGTAAATTTAATTTATAAAAGCTTAAAGCTTGTCAAGTTTATTAGATATTAAAACAAGCTTTCTCAAACAATATATTCATCATTCAACATTTACATTTATGATTAGTAACATCTTGATATGACTCTAATCATTATGTATGATAGTAGTTTGTAGAATGTGTTAGGTTCTTAAAACCAAACACTACTTAAGCATTTGCATATTTCTATTAATAGTAATACAACATGTTGACATCATGTATTACATCATGGAGATCATTGAAGATTCCATTAGATATTTTGTAAGATTGTACTTTCATATCGCACAATCTTACTTAGATAGAGTTGACTTTAGGCAAGATTTGATATCTTGACTGTCGACCATGGTATTATTTGGTACACGCGGAACCTTTAAGGTCCGGTCCGGATCGCTCCTGTCAAATTGGCTATAAATAGCAATGCCAAGCCAAGTAGTTTCTCATCCCTTTCTAACATACTCATCATATATCTTCTCTAACCTTTCTAACTCAGTTTATCATATTAGTGATCTCTTTGTAGCAAAGAAGATCAAGTCATATTCAAGCTTCAACGAAGTTGGAAGTCTTGTTTGTTTAGTGTTGTATGATCTAAGTGTTGATCCATACTTCATTGTTGTATCAAACCATCATAATTGTGTGAGTGAGTGTTAGTATTTTAGTCCTCAAAATACATTGTGTGTGGGGAGTAGTTGTACCTTGGAAAGAACTCGACATCTAGCTTAGTGTCGAAATAGTGTAAGCGAAGTAAAGGTTTTCTCCACGGTGAAAGGAGCTTGTTGACTAGTGAAGTTAAACTCTCGAGTGAGACTCTGGGAGTGGAGTAAAAGGAAAAAGAGTCCTTGTAGGCGAACCACTATAAACAACTGTTGTGGTTTGATCATTTCTTTCCTTACTTACTTATTACATATTGCTTGCATATTTCATTAACACACTTAAGATCAATATCAATTGATCTTTCAATAAGTTTCAAAACAAAGATTTTAATCGGTAAACTATTCAACCCCCCTTCTAGTTTTCTACATAATCATTTGTATGGTATGCTAAATGTATTCCTTTTTTGTAAATGTTATATATACACGAGTGTATGGAATTGTGTGTTTTTTTTTATATCTTACTATCTTATAAAGCATTTAGCCATTTTAGGGCATTTAATAATTTAAAATTCACCAATACAAGTTTTACAAGCTAAATATATGTACAACTAATTTAAACGTAATCATATCACTCGTCATAGGTCGCGGATAACGATCTCATTATACCTCAACGTACTCACTCTTGTCATCTCGTCGGTTTACCAAGTGAGTTTCGTAGCCCTACTTTACTTGTTTTCATAACTGCTTTGGGGAGATACATGCTCAAACTGCTTTTTCATGCGTTCATAAGTACTTTAAATTTATCATGAGTACCATTGTTTCTAAATCAAAGGTTATACTATATAAATTGTTCTTGTTTATGTGCTATGGTACTACGTCAGATAACGTTCTAAATCGCTTGACTCACGATATACATTGAGTTAGGTGCTATTGATTATGTGCTATGGTCCTATTGATTAAGTGCTATTGTTCTATGTCGTGTTAGGTACTAGTGTGAATTCATTTGACATCATATGTTTGGAACATAAACTACACACATTCTGGCAAAGGTTGTGAACACACAGGTTGCAAGTTTTGTATGGGCGGGACTTGGAACCGAGTGGATTTACAATGCCTTTCTTTGCATAAACGATTTTGAAAGTCTTTACATTTCAACGATTTACAATGCTTTTGTGGCATAAACGATTTTGGAAGGCTTTACATTTCAAAACAAACTCTATGAACTCACTCAACCTTTGTGTTGACACTTTTAGCATGTTTTAATCTCGTGTATCTAAGGCATTCACTTCATGGCACGATGGGACACATCATGGAGTCGTGATGACGACGCGTCTCACTGGTTTTACTTACTTTAAAACATCGTTTGTATTGTATCAAACTTATTTCCGCACAAATTGGTTTTCATTTGGGACCTACTTTGTAAACTCGATTATTTTATTAAATCAAACGATGTATTTTCCAAACGACACTTTAGGTCGTTCAATATAATGATTGTGATGCTATGACAATAATCCCGTGAATTCCATTCACGCAAGCAGTAATTTGGGGTGTGACAAGCTTCATAACAAGGAAGTCAAGTCGGTTGAGAAAATCAAGAATTTCCCGAGGTTGAGCTTAAGGACTTACCACCTCATCTCGAGTATGCATTTCTTGAGGGTGATGATAAATTACCCTTCATTATTGCTCGAGATTTGAGTAAAGATGAAAAGATCGCTTTGATAAAGGTCTTGAAGTCACACAAGGTGCAATTGCTTGAAACTCTCCGACATTAAGGGTATCAACCCCGAGTTTTGTACTCACAAAATCTTGATGGAGGATGACTTCAAGCCGCCAGCTCAACATCAAAGAAGGGTGAATCCTAAGATTCATGAGGTTATCAAACAGAGGTTCTCAAACTTCTTGATGCGGTTTAATTTACCCGATTTACGGCGGTCCTTGGGTCACCCCATTCACCGTGTTCCAAAAAGGGTGGCATAACTGTTGTCACAATGAAGAAAACGAGTTCCAACTCGATTGGTTACGGATTGCGTGTGTGTATTGACTATCGCAAGTTAAACGAAGCCACCCGTAAAGACCATTTTCCTCACCCTTCATGGACCAAATGCTTGAGAGATTAGCGAGAACGAATACTATTGTTTCCTAGATGGTTTCTCGGGTTATTTTCAGATCCTCATTGATCCACGGGATCAAGAAAAGACCACATTCACCGCCCATACGGAACTTTTGCCTCTGCACGTATTCCTTTGGCCTATGTAATGCTCCTGCACGTTCCAACGATGTATGATGGCCATATTCCACGACATGATCGGGAAACAATGGAGGTGTTTATGGATGACTTCTCGGTCATTGGGGACTCATTTCAAACATGTCTCCCATTTAGAAAAATGCTCAAACGATGTGAAGACACCAATCTTTGTCTAAACGGGAAAAGAGCCATTTTATGGTCAAGGAAGGATTGTCCTAGGCCATAAGATTTCAAAAACGGATTGAGGTCGATAGAGCAAAAGTCGATGTTATTGCTAATTGCCTCATCCTACTACCGTCAAAGGTATTAGGAGTTTTTAGGTCATGCCGGTTTTATCGCAGATTCATACAAGATTTTTCTAAAATCGCCGCCTATGACTCATCTCCTTGAGAAGGATGCTCCTTTATCTTCTCACCGAGTGCATCAAGCTTTTGAATCACTAAAGAAAAAGCTAACGGAAGCACCCATTCTCGTTGCCCCGATCGATTTACCCTTTGAACTCATGTGCGATGCAAGTGATTTTGCTATTGGTGCGGTCCTAGGGCAACGAGAACCAAGCATTTTCAGCCTATCCACTACGCGAGTAAGACTATGATCAAGCTCAAACCCATTACACCACCACGTAAAAAGAGCTACTAGCCGTGGTATATGCGTTTGAGAAGTTTCGACGCACTTAATCTTGACCAAATGCGTGGTGTATACGGATCACTCGGCTCTCAAATATCTCTTTGCAAAACAAGATGCAAAGCCGAGATTGCTCCGTTGGGTTCTCCTCTGTAAGAATTTGATATCATTATACGTGATAAAAAGGAGCCGAGAACCTAGTCACGATCATCTCGTTCCGATTAGAAAACCCACACCAAGATGTTTTCGAGAAAAGGAAATAAATGAAACATTTCTCTCGAGACACTCAATGCGGTTACTTTTCGTGGAAACTCTACTACCCCATGGTTTGTCGACTTCGCAAATTACCATGCGGGTAACTTCATAGTGAAAGGAATGTCGACCCAACAAGAACAAATTCTTCAAGGATGTTAAACATTACTCGGGACGACCCTACTTATTCAAAATCTGTGCGGATCAAGTCATCCAACGGTGTGTTTATGGACAGGAAGCTATGGAAATTCTCAAAGCTTGCCATGCTGGACCCACCGGGGGCCATCATAGTCCAAACTACACTGCCAAGAAGGTGTTTGATTCCAGATTTTATTTGCCCACGATTTACAAGGATGCCCACGAATTTGTCAAAACTTGTGACGCTTGTCAACGTCACGGAAATATCTCACAAAGAAATGAAATACCGCAAAACGCCATTCAAGTGTGTGAGATTTTTGACATCTGGGCATTGACTTTATGGGGCCATTTCCATCATCTCGAGGAAACAAATACATACTTGTGGCTGTTGACTATTTATCAAAATGGGTTGAAGCGAAAGCTTTGCCCACCAACGATGCCCGAGTTGTTGTGAAATTCTTAAAATCTCTTTTTGCTAGGTTTGGAACTCCACGAGCTATAATCAGTGATCGTGGTATGCATTTCTGCAATGACCAATTTGATAGAGTCATGCAAAAGTATGGTGTAACTCACCGTCCTCTCATGCGCACCACCCCAAACAAGTGGGCAAGTGGAAGTTTCCAACCGAGGATTAAAAGAATTCTAGAGAGGACGAGGCGAAAACCGTGCTTTTGGTCTCGATAAACCGGATGACGACTGGGCCTTCCGTGCGACTTTATAAAACACCCATGGTGTACTCCATACAAGCTAGTGTACGGAAAAGCGTGTCATCTGCCGATTGAGCTTGAGCACAAAGCATACTGGGCCTTGAAACATGCCAACTTCAATATTCAGACATCTGGTGATCACCGGAAAGTTCAAATGAATGAACTTAATGAACTCCGTGATCTACAAAGAAAAGACAAAGAAGATTCATGACTCCAAAATCAAGAACCGCATTTTCAACGTCGGTGATCGAGTCCTTCTTTTCAATTCAAGATTGAAGATTTTCTCGGAAAACTAAAATCCACCGGTCCGGACCATTCACCATCACTAAAGTATTTCCTTATGGAACCATTGAGTTATCTCAACCCGATGGTCCAAATTTTAAAGTGAATGGTCATCGGTTGAAGCACTATTTTGAGAGAACATTCCACCGTGGTTGTCCGGATCTACAAACTTTCCCATGAACAAATGAATGCGGGATCGAGTCAAGCTAGCGACTCGGTAATCAAAACATTAGCACACCACATGGGTTTTCACCCGTGTACCACCCTAGTGTGGGGAGTTGCCCATTGTTGTATATAAGTTTTCTAACATCAAAAAAAAATGTGTATATAACAAAAATAAAATAATGGCCGTAATATTTCCTTTTACGTTCTATGTTTCGCATAACGCGGTACTTTGAATATTGAGGACAATATTCATTTCTAGTGTGGGGGAATTCTCACTAATTTTATCATGTAATTATCTTGCCAATTCCCCATTTTGGCCAAAATTTTTTGGAGTAAGTGTTTTGCACTTACTCACTTCTGATTATCATCCGCCATGTCTAATAAACAAAAGGATTGGCTAATCCAGAGCAAACGGCTCTTGGTAAAGATATCTCAAATCCGTTGACGGCTTGCAATTTGCCCAAAATTGTATGGTGTTCATTCACCATATCTTTAATTAGTAAAGAGTTGGCTAGCCGCAAGTTTATGGCTTGTGGTAAAGGCGGTTGAAAACCATAATTGGTAATCGACTCACCAAAGATATTTTATCTAAGAGTTGGCTAGTCCAGAAGCAAACGGCTTCTGGTAAAGACAAATCAAAACCGTTGAAAGCTGGTGGTTTCCTCAAAATCATTTGGTTATCGATGTACCAAGGTTCTTACTTGAACTGAAACAATTGACTACTCCAGAAGTAATGGCTTTTGGTAAAGAGATGAAATCCATTAATTTTTCATAAAAGATTGCTAGGGACTAGCAATAGTTTAGTGTGGCGGATTGATGTGTGTCTAAATACACATCATTTTATACCCATCTAGACTGCTAAAACATCTGAAAACACTCAGAAATGCCACAAAATACTATAAATATCATTGAAATGTGTTTTTATGTGTTACAAGTGCAAAAGGATTGAAAACTGATGAAAAACAACAAAGTTTACATAATTTACAGTTTCAGTCCCTAAACTTTCATAAATTGGCAAATCTAGTCCCTGGATATTCAAATCATGTAAAATGTCATTTAAAGTCCCTAGGGATTCATGAGTTGTCAAACTTGGTCCTTGAAGTTTAAAATTGCAAAATGGCAACTTAGGTCCTCAAGTTTCAAAATGACACAAAAGGTCCTTGAAATTTAAAATGGAAAATAATTACATTTATGGTCCTTGGTTTATCATATTTGGCGAGTTAGGTCCTTGAAGATACTTTGAATAATTACATATCAGTCCTCAACTTTGCACAAATTACAATTTTGGTCCTTGTGATATTATAAGCTTAAACCAAACCGGACCCTATATTAATAAACCCAATCCCCAAGCCCAAACACAAACCTCTTGGCCCAACATAAACCCAACCCACGGTTTAAAAATAAACCGCCTTCCCTGCTCATCTCCCCTACTCACCTGAACCCAAAACCGGTGGTTTTACTACCACCGCCACCACCTTTCCACCTCACCACCTATACTACTCTCCACTCATCCCCCTCCTCTCATATACCCACTATGCATTAAATGCATCCCTCCCACTCTTCCACTGAGAAGTACTCACAACCATGAGGATTGCATCCACCTCACCCTAGCTCCATATCTACTCTCCTATATGTCCCCTCCACCTCACATAACATCCCAAAATCCTTTAATTGCTTCCAAACCACTCGTACTGCTCAAATAACTTTTTGGCGCCAAAAATACACATGTGCGGTTCTGATGAATTCGAAGGATCCAAGGGTTGAAAAGAGGTGGGATACATTCAGAAAGGTCGACAGAGCTCTAAAAGATCTTTATAAAGAAAGAATGGAGCAATGTGGATAGTATCTAGTGTAATTTCGTTTATGTAGTGTCAAATAGTGTAATTTTAAATTTCCAGTGCAATTTCAAGCTTTCAAGTACTTTGTTAAGTAATTTCAGTGTAATCTAAATTTTTTTTCAGTTTCAATTTCAGTTAATCTTCAAGTATTCAGTTTGTGCAATTTTTACTTAAAATTCTCATATTAGCTTAAAGTTATTATTAGTTGATGTTAAGGACTCATTAAGCTCACTTAAGCTCCTAGATAGCTTCTAAAAGCTATTAGATACCTTTAAAATCAAGTAGAGTTAAAATCTAAAATACCAAAAATCACATAATCTAGATAAAAATCAAGAATTTGAAGATGATCAAGAAGTCGGAGCAGGTATATTCTGGATTGCCTCAGGTTAGAGGCTTAGTGGTAAGCCTATAGGAGAGGTCCTTTGTTCTTGGTTCTTAATTTTCACCGAATAGCAAGTTTGTAAGCTTTTCCTCAATATTTGTATTCAACTCAGACACTAGTTTATGCTCTTATCTTTGTGTTTTATGTTTCGTGGTATGTTTAAGTGAAATCAGTGCTTAAAATAGTTTGCTCTTTCATTGGAATTTGTTGTTGCTTAAAATCTTAATTTCACAGTTGAAATAGCATATTTGTCCCTTCTGTATTTCATGCTGTTATTGTTGGTCTTCTATGCTTTTATGGTCATTATAATCATAAAATGAAGTTTGGAATCGTGTTAAGATTTTAGTAAGTCATTTCCTTTGAAAATCTAGTATAAGCTGTTGTATAAGGGGTGTTTGTTTTAATTGTGTACACTGTGACATAAGGTGCCATTGTTGTTAACTTTGGTTTACATATATCACTTAAGGTCATTTTAGCTCAGTGCAACCACAAAATACAGACCTTGTTTGATAAATAGTCAAAATAACTTTAAATCTCTATTTGATAATTCACTGTTAGGATTTGAAATATAAATTTCATCACAATAGTTGATTACTTGGTCATCTAGCTTAAATTCATCTTATTACAGCTTAATATAACATAATCAGTAAGTAGAATCAATCATAAGTTCATATTAGTCAACTAGTTAGTGTAACTCAAAAGTCAAATTTTCAAATTTTAGTAATTTTGAATAAAATGGATAATTTTATAGGACTTAATATTAGCTTTCAAGATTTGTACTTTTAGGTTTATAATATTTAGCTGCTCATCTTCATCATAGTATTTTTCATAATTTTTAGTTAGCTTGTTAAACTGCTTATTTATTAGCTTGTTTTAAGCACTTTTCTGAAAAACTCCCATGTGCCAGAGGAGTTGGTGTTATCTGCTTGATTTCACAAGCTCACACAGAGCTTATTAGTGGGACCCAGGGCTTGACCGTTAGCTTTTTGGAAATCTCACCCACCCATCTCAAAGTTCCAAAGCTTATTGTGCCTTTTCTAGCTTATTCCATAAGGCTGCTTATAGCTTTTTGTTTTGTCCATTCCATTGAGTACACTGATCACTCAGTGTTTACAAGCTATTTCAAAAGCTTGTCACAAGCTCATTAGTGGAATCCAATCTTTGAAATTTAGATATTTGGAAAGCTCAGTTGGTATGCTTGTTAGTTCCAGTGTTCATTTTCACTTCCAAGCTTATTGCATAAGTTTAAATTAGCTTCCAAAGTTGTCCAAAAGCCTGTTTGGTTGATAGGTTTAGTGGAAGTGCTTATTGGCTTATCCTAAGCTTATCAGTGATACTCTTTGTAATTTCTTACTCATTTCCATTCCTTTTAACTTATTTTCATCTTATTTCACCTTTGTTTCTTTTTGTTTAGCTTATTTGGCCACTTATTTGAGCTTAAACCATCAAATTGAGCCAAAAGCTCAACTGTTAAGCTCATAAGCTTCAAACTGCTTATTTGGCATTTTTACAAAAGTTGTTTTTATAAAAGTTGCTAATTTTCAGCAATAAAGTAGGTTTAAAAAAGAAAAATAAAGAAAATCCAACTTTAAAAATAGTGATAGCATTTATTTAATATAATTTAGCTTTTTAATTTTCTTTTCAGCTTATTATTAAGCACTTATATGTTTTATATTTTTCTTAAGTTTTGTTATATTAAAGTATTTTTAGGAATTTTTCAGATTTTTCCTTTGTCATCTAGTATTTTTAATAATTAATAATAGTTTAATTAATAATTAATTAATATTAAAGTATCAAATAGTAAAATTAATTTTTATTAAGTAAAACCATGTTTTTATATTTTTTCTAGCTTTGTTAACTTAATTAGAACCTATAAAAATTAATCTTTTAATTTCCCTTTTTATTTTCTAATTTTAATCATTTAATTAGTTTAATTAGATTTAAATTATTAGTTAAGTTTTTAATTTATAAAACCTTTGCTAAAAGACAAAAATATTTGTTTTTAATTTTTATAAATCTTTTAAGTTTTTCTAGATTTTTAGAAAATAAATTTGTAATTTTCTTAGTTAGTTTTGTATTATAAATCCTTTTTAGATTAATTAAACTAAATTTTAAATAAGTTTAAAATAGTTTTGATTAATTAATTAATATTAAATTAATATAATATTAGTAAAATATTTTCTTTTAGATTTTAATTTTCTTTAAGTTTAAAAGTTTTAAAATTTTCATTTTATACCCTTTAGTTTTAAACTTGTCATTTTAAGTCCCCGTAGTTTTTAAATTTACATTTTTATTTACTTGCTATACACGCTTGTTTAATCGATTGTTGTGCTTTATAGCTCAGATCCAAATACAATTCCAAACAATCAAGAGTGTAATTATCAACCCAAATCCTTACGGATCATTATCCTTAGTGATCATTCTACTCGAACGTCCACACACCATTCAACCTCCGTGGGACTTAACGACAGGGAATCCACTAAATTCAAGGGAAATTGTATTGAGTCTATAATAGTTGACTTTTGTTGACTAAAACCTTTGGTCAATATTTCTTGACTGTTTGGGCCCGATCAAATTTTGGCGCCGCTGCCGGGGAGGCTGTAGCGTGTTTTAAACATATTTAGACCAATACTTGCACATATACCACCTTTTGTAAACGGTTTTTTTGTAAAGTTATCAAAATCAAAAAGTTCATTAACACTTTTCCTGAAGTGTTAACAACACAAAAAAAATATATATATATATAAAACAACAAAACAATCGTAACGTTTTCTATCCTGTATTTTCTTTAAGGTGATTCTTAAAGAGGTACGATTTGGTTAAACGAGACGATACCAAAAATATTGTCCAAAAGTATTTAAACCCTTAGCACGAATCCATACCTACGTCTTTTAGTGGTACTTAATAAATACATAAAATCAACCACCGCAAACCAAGGCGTAACACCTACCAACTGGGGTGTGAACATTAATAAGTTCCCAATCTTAAAGATGCACTCTAAAACTTATAATTAATTGATGTGTCTAAATACACATCATTTTATACCCATCTAGATCGCTAAAACATCCGAAACACTCTAAATGCCACAAAATACTATAAATATCATTGAAATGTGTTTTTATGTGTTACAAGTGCAAAAGGATTGAAAACTGATGAAAAACAACAAAGTTTACATAATTTACAGTTTCAGTCCCTAAACTTTCATAAATTGGCAAATCTAGTCCCTGGATATTCAAATCATGTAAAATGTCATTTAAAGTCCCTAGGGATTCATGAGTTGTCAAACTTGGTCCTGAAGTTTAAAATTGCAAAACGGCAACTTAGGTCCTCAAGTTTCAAAATGACACAAAAGGTCCTTGGAAATTTAAAATGGAAAATAATTACATTTATGGTCCTTGGTTTATCATATTTGGCAGGTTAGGTCCTTGAAGATACTTTGGAATAATTACATATCAGGTCCCTCAACTTTGCACAAATTACAATTTTGGTCCTTGTGATATTATAAGCTTAAACCAAACCGGACCCTATATTAATAAACCCAATCCCCAAGCCCAAACACAAACCTGCTGGCCCAGTCACAAACCCAACCCACGGTTTAAAAATAAAACCGCCTTCCCTGCTCATCTCCCTACTCACTGAACCCAAAACCAGGTGGTTTTACCACCACCGCCACCACCTTTCCACCTCACCACCTATACTACTCTCCAGCTCATCCCCCCTCCTCTCATATACCCACTATGCATTAAATGCATCCCTCCCACTCTTCCACTGAGAAGTACTCACAACCATGAGGATTGCATCCACCTCACCCTAGCTCCATATCTACTCTCCTATATGTCCCCTCCACCTCACATAACATCCCAAAATCTTTTAATTGCTTCCAAACCACTCGTACCGCTCAAATAACTTTTTGGCGCCAAAAATACACATGTGCGGTTCGATGAATTCAAGGATCCAAGGGTTGAAAAGAGGTGGGATACATTCGAGAAGGTCGTGAGCTCTAAAAGATCTTTATAAAGAAAGAATGGAGCAATGTGGATAGTATCTAGTGTAATTTCGTTTATGTAGTGTCAAATAGTGTAATTTTAAATTTCGAAGGCAATTTCAAGCTTTCAAGTACTTTGTTAAGTAATTTCGTGTAATCTAAATTTTTTCGTTTCAATTTCGATTAATCTTCAAGTATTCGGTTTGTGCAATTTTTACTTAAAATTCTCATATTAGCTTAAAGTTATTATTAGTTGATGTTAAGGACTCATTAAGCTCACTTAAGCTCCTAGATAGGTTCTAAAAGTTATTAGATACCTTTAAAATCATGTAGAGTTAAAATCCAAAATACCAAAAAATCACATAATCTAGATAAAAATCAAGAATTGATGAAGATGATCAAGAAGTCGGAGCAGGTATATTCGGATTGCCTGGGTTAGAGGCTTAGTGGTAAGCCTATAGGAGTGGTCCTTTGTTCTTGGTTCTTAATTTTCAATGAATAGCAAGTTTGTAAGCTTTTCCTCAATATTTGTATTCAACTCAGACACTAGTTTATGCTCTTATCTTTGTGTTTTTATGTTTCTGTGGTATGTTTAAGTGAAATCAGTGCTTAAAATAGTTTGCTCTTTCATTGGAATTTGTTGTTGCTTAAAATCTTAATTTCACAGTTGAAATAGCATATTTGTCCCTTCTGTATTTCATGCTGTTATTGTTGGTCTTCTATGCTTTTATGGTCTATTATAATCATAAAATGAAGTTTGGAATCAGTGTTAAGATTTTAGTAAGTCATTTCCTTTGAAAATCTAGTATAACTGTTGTATAAGGGGTGTTTGTTTTAATTGTGTACATTGTGACATAAGGTGCCATTGTTGTTAACTTTGGTTTACATATATCACTTAAGGTCATTTTAGCTCAGTGCAACCACAAAATACAGACCTTGTTTGATAAATAGTCAAAATAACTTTAAATCTCTATTTGATAATTCACTGTTAGGAATTGAAATATAAATTTCATCACAATAGTTGATTACTTGGTCATCTAGCTTAAATTCATCGTATTACAGCTTAATATAACATAATCAGTAAGTAGAATCAATCATAAGTTCATATTAGTCAACTAGTTAGTGTAACTCAAAAAGTCAAATTTTCAGCTTAGTAATTTTAGAATAAACTAGATAATTTTTTATAGGACTTAATATTAGCTTTCAAGATTTGTACTTTTAGGTTTATAATATTTAGCTGCTCATCTTCATCATAGTATTTTTCATAATTTTTAGTTAGCTTGTTAAACTGCTTATTTATTAGCTTGTTTTAAGCACTTTTCTAAAAAACTCCCCTGTGCCAGAGGAGTTGGTGTTATCTGCTTGATTTCACAAGCTCACATAGAGCTTATTAGTGGGACCCAGGGCTTGACCGTTAGCTTTTTGGAAAGCTCACCCACCCATCCAAAGTTCCAAAGCTTATTGTGCCTTTTCTAGCTTATTCCATAAGGCTGCTTATAGCTTTCTGTTTTGTCCATTCCATTGAGTACACTGATCACTCAGTGTTTACAAGCTATTTCAAAAGCTTGTCACAAGCTCATTAGTGGACTCCAATCTTTGAAATTTAGATATTTGGAAAGCTCAGTTGGTATGCTTGTTAGTTCCAGTGTTCATTTTCACTTCCAAGCTTATTGCATAAGTTTAAATTAGCTTCCAAAGTTGTCCAAAAGCCTGTTTGGTTGATAGGTTTAGTGGAAGTGCTTATTGGCTTATCCTAAGCTTATCAGTGCTACTCTTTGTAATTTCTTACTCATTTCCATTCCTTTTAACTTATTTTCATCTTATTTCACCTTTGTTTCTTTTTGTTTAGCTTATTTGGCCACTTATTTGAGCTTAAACCATCAAATCGAGCCAAAGCTCAACTCGTTAAGCTCATAAGCTTCAAAGCGCTTATTTGGCATTTTTACAAAAGTTGTTTTATAAAAGTTGCTAATTTTCAGCAATAAAGTAGGTTTAAAAAAGAAAAATAAAGAAAATCCAACTTTAAAAATAGTGATAGCATTTATTTAATATAATTTAGCTTTTTAATTTTCTTTTCAGCTTATTATTAAGCACTTATATGTTTTATATTTTTCTTAAGTTTCTGTTATATTAAAGTATTTTTAGGAATTTTTTCAGATTTTTCCTTTGTCATCTAGTATTTTTAATAATTAATAATAGTTTAATTAATAATTAATTAATATTAAAATATCAAATAGTAAAATTAATTTTTATTAAGTAAAACCATGTTTTTATATTTTTTCTAGCTTTGTTAACTTAATTAGAACCTATAAAAATTAATCTTTTAATTTTCCCTTTTTATTTTCTAATTTTAATCATTTAATTAGTTTAATTAGATTTAAATTATTAGTTAAGTTTTTAATTTATAAAACCTTTGCTAAAAGAAAAAATATTTGTTTTTAATTTTTATAAATCTTTTAAGTTTTTCTAGATTTTTAGAAAATAAATTAGTAATTTTCTTAGTTAGTTTTGTATTATAAATCCTTTTTAGATTAATTAAACTAAATTTTAAATAAGTTTAAAATAGTTTTGATTAATTAATTAATATTAAATTAATATAATATTAGTAAAATATTTTCTTTTTAGATTTTAATTTTATTTAAGTTTAAAAAGTTTTAAAAAATTTCATTTTATACCCTTTAGTTTTAAACTTGTCATTTTAAGTCCCGTAGTTTTTAAATTTACATTTTTATTTACTTGCTATACACGTTTGTTTAATCGATTGTTGTGCTTTATAGCTCAGATCCAAATACAATTCCAAACAATCAAGAGTGTAATTATCAACCCAAATCCTTACGATCATTATCCTTAGTGATCATTCTACTTCGAACGTTTTCACACCATTCAACCTCCGTGGGACTTAACGACCGGAATCCACTAAATTCCAAGGAAATTGTATTGAGTCTATAATAGTTGACTTTTGTTGACTAAAACCTTTGGTCAATATTTCTTGACTGTTTGGGCCCGATCAAATTTTGGCGCCGCTGCCGGGGAGGCTGTAGCGTGTTTTAAACATATTTAGACCAATACTTGCTCGTATACCACCTTTTGTAAACGATTTTTTTTAAAGTTATCAAAATCAAAAAGTTCATTAACACTTTTCCTGAAGTGTTAACAACACAAAAATATATATATATATATAAAACAACAAAACAATCGTAACGTTTTCTATCCTGTATTTTCTTTAAGGTGATTCTTAAAGAGGTACGATTTGGTTAAACGAGACGATACCAAAAATATTGTCCAAAAGTATTTAAACCCTTAGCACGAATCCATACCTACGTCTTTTTAGTGGTACTTAATAAATACATAAAATCAACCACCGCAAACCAAGGCGTAACACCTACCAACTGGGGTGTGAACATTAATAAGTTCCCAATCTTAAAGATGCACTCTAAAACTTATAATTAATTGATGTGTGTCTAAATACACATCATTTTATACCCATCTAGACTGCTAAAACATCTGAAAACACTCAGAAATGCCACAAAATACTATAAATATCATTGAAATGTGTTTTTATGTGTTACAAGTGCAAAAGGATTGAAAACTGATGAAAAACAACAAAGTTTACATAATTTACAATTTCAGTCCCTAAACTTTCATAAATTTGCAAATCTAGTCCCTGGATATTCAAATCATGTAAAATATCATTTAAAGTCCCTAGGGATTCATGAGTTGTCAAACTTGGACCTTGAAGTTTAAAATTGCAAAAATGGCAACTTAGGTCCCTGAAGTTTCAAAAATGACACAAAAGGTCCTTGAAATTTAAAATGGAAAATAATTACATTTATGGTCCTTGGTTTATCATATTTGGCGAGTTAGGTCCTTGAAGATACTTTGGAATAATTACATATCGTGTCCTCAACTTTGCACAAATTACAATTTTGGTCCTTGTGATATTATAAGCTTAAACCAAACCGGACCTTATATTAATAAACCCAATCCCAAGCCCAAACACAAACCCGCTGGCCCAGACACAAACCCAACCCACGGTTTAAAAATAAAACCGCCTTCCCTGCTCATCTCCTCACCTCACTGAACCCAAAACCGTGGTGGTTTTACCACCACCGCCACCACCTTTCCACCTCACCACCTATACTACTCTCCACTCATCCCCTCCTCTCATATACCCACTATGCATTAAATGCATCCTCCCACTCTTCCACGAGAAGTACTCACAACCATGAGGATTGCATCCACCTCACCCTAGCTCCATATCTACTCTTCTATATGTCCCTCCACCTCACATAACATCCCAAAATCCTTTAATTGCTTCCAAACCACTCGTCATCGCTTCAAATAACTTTTGGCGCCAAAAATACACATGTGCGGTTCGATGAATTCAAGGATCCAAGGGTTGAAAAGAGGTGGGATACATTCAGAAGGTCGATGAGCTCTAAAAGATCTTTATAAAGAAAGAATGGAGCAATGTGGATAGTATCTAGTGTAATTTCGTTTATGTAGTGTCAAATAGTGTAATTTTAAATTTCGGTGCAATTTCAAGCTTTCAAGTACTTTGTTAAGTAATTTCATGTAATCTAAATTTTTTCGTTTCAATTTCGATTAATCTTCAAGTATTCGGTTTGTGCAATTTTACTTAAAATTCTCATATTAGCTTAAAGTTATTATTAGTTGATGTTAAGGACTCATTAAGCTCACTTAAGCTCCTAGATAGCTTCTAAAAGCTATTAGATACCTTTAAAATCGGTGTAGAGTTAAAATCCAAAATACCAAAAATCACATAATCTAGATAAAAATCAAGAATTCGGTGAAGATGATCAAGAAGTCGGAGCAGGTATATTTCGGATTGCTCAGGTTAGAGGCTTAGTGGTAAGCCTATAGGAGTGGTCCTTTGTTCTTGGTTCTTAATTTTCAGCCGAATAGCAAGTTTGTAAGCTTTTCCTCAATATTTGTATTCAACTGTAGACACTAGTTTATGCTCTTATCTTTGTGTTTTTATGTTTCTGTGGTATGTTTAAGTGAAATCAGTGCTTAAAATAGTTTGCTCTTTCATTGGAATTTGTTGTTGCTTAAAATCTTAATTTCACAGTTGAAATAACATATTTGTCCCTTCTGTATTTCATGCTGTTATTGTTGGTCTTCTATGCTTTTATGGTCTGTTATAATCATAAAATGAAGTTTGGAATCAGTGTTAAGATTTTAGTAAGTCATTTCCTTTGAAAATCTAGTATAACTGTTGTATAAGGGGTGTTTGTTTTAATTGTGTACACTGTGACATAAGGTGCCATTGTTTTAATTGTGTACACTGTGACATAAGGTGTACACTGTGAAATTGTATTGAGTCTATAATAGTTGACTTTTGTTGACTAAAACCTTTGGTCAATATTTCTTGACTGTTTGGGCCCGATCATTAATATATACAACCTATAGAGCTTTTGGTACAAACCAAATAAACACACATCTAAGGTACAAATAGAAAATAATTAAACAAACTAATTAACGTTATTTTAAAAACACTCTAAAATGAAAAATACATTTTATTATACACATTATACAAACTAATAAAACACAAAAAGCTATATATAATTTATATGCAAACAAGTTGATGGTAAATATGATTTTAAAAACAGATCGGACCGATGAGTTCAACCGGAATCTAGAGTCGCCATCGGTTTAGCTAGCCAATAAAATCCGTTCAAAAACAAAACATAGAGGACCAGTCAGATCCGGTAAAAATGGGTGAATTAGGTCGGACTGGGATCATTTTTTTCCTCCAGTTAAATAGTTCGTCATTGTTATTTTGTTGGCGCCTGAACTTTAATCACAGGGTACCCGCCGCTGCAACGCGTGGGTACCCTCCTAATTGGTGTCAATTGAGGCAATGTGTTATACGGAATATACCATCATTGTTTGCTAACCTTATTTTTATTTGTTATTGATCTTATTAGTTTATACCAAATTATTTTTTAGTCTAAAACTGGCTTCACCGCAACACGCGACAACCCAATTCCTCATTGATGACATATAATAAATGGTAAATATTCAAAAGAGAGTATTATGAAATTAAGAATGAATAGTTGGAAATTTAGTTTAATTAGGGATATGATCATACTTGGAAATGAGTTTGGAGGTACGGAGTGTATACCCATTAAGTCTCTGATTACCCTAACTCTTATAGTGGTTAAGTAGTTACTAATGCTAGTAGTAGTAATGTTACTACTGCCAGTGCACAGTTAGTACTGTTGGGCATAAGTTAGTACTGCTAGGGTTAAGTTAGTATTGCTAGGCCTATGTTAGTACTGCTAGGCATAAGTTAGTCGTGAGAACCCTCACAAAATCAGGTTAGTCAAAGGAGACCCTTGATCCGACTTTCACCTTCCAATTATAAAACTTGTAAAACCCTAAGCTCTAATTACACATTTATAATTAATTAGAACCTTAACCTAAACTAATTTACTTTTGCAAACCATATAGTATAAATAATATTACACTCAGTGAAACTAAGCTAAGTAAAATTTCTTAACTAAATAAATAAAAGAGTCTCTAAATAAAAATCCCCTAGGCCACGTTTTTCTTGCTAGCCTGTAACCTTTTGTTTTTTTTTTAATCTTAATAAACATTTTAGTAATTATATCAATGAGACCACAAATAACGGAATAATAAAACTAAATATAACAAATCAACGTAGTGTACCATCCTTAAACAAATCAGTATCATTTCTAAATTGATATATATCATTTGTTACATTAAGTCTTGAACAAAGAAATAAATAAAGTTTGACTTTCGGTTATATATCATTATCATCTGTCACAATTCTCAATTTTTGGTCATTTCTCACACTCTACATTCATCATACTAGTCATGCATGGGTTTGCATTTCACATCAAACGCGTAAATTTCATATTAAATAAACGTTATCGCGTAAGTTATTATTTTGAACATTTAATCCGATACTTCCAAAATGATCCCGATATATTTTATACTTACATTTAGTTATAAAAACAATATTTTGAGTTTACCTAGTGTTTTAAAATTATTTTGTATATAAATCGTTAAGTTTATATTATTACGACGCTTTTCTTAAAAACTACAAGATAATTATTATATTACTCAAATTTTACAAGGAATGTATTTTTACAATTTTTATGATCTCATTATACTTTACTTTGATCTATTAAAAAAATTACTCTTACCTAAAACTACCTTAAATACACTAATGTATATAAAACCTTACAAGTTATTATTACCTACACATTTTTCTTACACTTATTACAATTATACACAATATATAAAAAATATATATATTTTCACATATACTTCCCCCCTTGGCCGACCAAGGGGGGGTTGCATTTAATGATTTGGTAGAAAATTTCTACTTGTATAGATCTATACACAAACTACATCACTTCATTCATTCAACTCAAATAATTTCAAAGTTAGTAAAGTTTCTCTCTTGCTTTGTTCCTCTTCCAAAACCGGCCACCATAAGGTTGAGAAGGAAATCATCAAGTTTTTCTATAATCAAGTATAAACAATCTAGATTACACTCTTATTAAAGGTTTTGAAATAAAAACCTAGGGTGTTTAAGTTAATCCTTGTTCTTATCACCTCATCATATCACTAGTAAGCATCTCATGTTTATTTTTCATCTTACATATTCATTTCATATTCATTTTATCATATTTGAGCCAAAAACATGCAAGTCATATGATGTTGTACCACTTTTTCCATGATTTTCAAGAGTTATGAATATATATAATCCATCCTATATTTATCCCTTGTTAGATATTAGTCTTGATGATGTTTAGGAACCCATGACACCCTAAGAAGGTGTATGGTAGGATTAGAATAGCTTTGGAGTTGTTTTGAAGGGATTGGAATAGGTTTAGTGCGAGAAAAACTCATTTCGACACGTTTTAAATAGGGTCTGTCCGTATTTTAAATTCTGGGAAAATCCGACAGTAGGTAAATATTTTTGGGCTAGATATTTAGAAAATAAACTTTAAAACGAAAACGTGGCCGCTTGAACGGATTAAAACGGAGCTATAACGAAGAAGTTATGAATTTTTCAAGTTTGACGAGGAAAACTATTAATTTCAGAAATTTCAGCATTGAAAATGTTACACCTTACGAGTCAAAAATGAGTCTTAAGCTTTATAAATTGTGTCGACTTATCAAAATATATTAGTATACTTTGACACGAATCTAAGGATGTAGAAAACGTGAAAACGGACTTGTAACGATTAAATTACACGCGATAAACCAAGTTGCCGTAACTATATTCTATTAGCAAAATTAATATATCCTTTATTACAAACATACTACGGCAACTAAAGGACCATGTTGGCGGACGTTTTTAACAATGATGTAGAACTTTTTATAACGTGATGTCTTCTAGTAAAAGTAAGTTCGCCTAGCATATTTTTCAAAATGTCCAACCGTTTGTTGAGCGGAGTTATAACGAATAACATATAGTCACTCAAACTTTGCCGAAAACCATCCTTTAACTCTATTTTTGGTCTAAAGTGCAATACTTAACCCATATTTTTCTTGGTGATCGAGACCTCTAGGATGGAAACTTAAACACTGAAACTTTGAGATATTGATACAAGCTTCCCTAAACCGTTGAGTTTGTTTCCTAACGCTCGACGTACACCATTTTACTACTAACTTTTCAAGGCCATTTTAGTCACTTTCATGAAAATTTCAACGACATTATTTTACGACGAAAAGTTATAATTTCACAATAAATCATTAAATGACTATCGTGGGATATCATTTCAACATAAATACTTGTAAAGTATTTTATAATATGACGGGATGTCATAAACATATTTTGACGATAAACATTATTTCCAAACGCATAAGTGGTATGGATATCATATGGAGTTGCATGCACAACATTGTATCACGATTCACAACAACATATCATAACTCAAGTCATAACATTCATTTAGGTCATGGATAGCTTCCGAGCCTCATTTTAGTGCACTTCATTTTGTTAGCATATCAATCATGCCAGTGAGTTCATTCCCGCTTTTACTCATTTAAATTCTTATAAACTATTTGGGGTAGATTTATGCTTATTTATCCAAACATTTAAACTCTTTTGCCAAACAACACTACTTATACTTTAGACTTGATTGCGTTATATACTTGATTGGGTTATACTTGATTTCATATGCATATTTGGAACAAACATACAAGAATTAGTGGCTCCAAATTAAGTTGTTGGAAGGCTATTAATTTACAAACATACAAGAATTAGTGGCTCCAAATTAAGTTGTTGGAAGGCTCCAAATTAAGTTGTTGGAAGGCTATTAATTTACAAACATACAAGAATTAATGGCTCCAAATTAAGTTGTTGGAAGGCTATTAATTTACAAACATCCCAATATTTACATGTTGGAAGACCCTTGTGGTGACATTTATACTTTTAACTACCTTAATGCGCATATTCATGATTGTCATTCTATTTTAGGCAATGGGTTGTGAACGCACAGGTTGCAAGTTTTGTATGGGCGGAACTTGGAACTGAGTGGATTTACAATGCCTTTGCTGTGTGAACATTTCTCTAAGTATTTCAAATCATTTTAATACAAACTTATGAACTCACCAACCTTTGTGTTGACACTTTTAGTATATTTATCTCAGGTTGTAAGGCGATAGCATTTCATGGAGCTTTTGGGTCTCATGGCATACATTGGAGTCTAGTGTTTTTATCTATTACCATTCGACATGTTTTGTAAACCTTTATGTATTATCAAACTTTGGGATCTCATGTGTTGTAAACTTTAACTTATTTAATCGAATGGTAAGCTCTTTAAAACGTCTCATTTTAGAGGTCGTTTTCTTTATCCATACTTTGTGCTATGACGTCATACCCCAATGACACTATCGTTCCGCTGCGATATTTTGGGGGTGTGACATCATCAAACAAAACAAGTAAAATAAAGTCTTATTATAGTGATCACAGTGTACCAAATTTAAACTGATAATTGCTTCAAATCTCAAACCATAATCCCTCCTCCATATAAAGGAGGGTTTGTTTGAATGAGATCTCCCCCAAAATTCTAATAAAATGACACCTAACATTCTTTTCCCCAAAACTCCCTCCACCGTCAGATCTCCTACTTTCCCTCACAGCATTAACTCCACATCAGTATTAATGTTATCCCACTTCCCCCAAATCATATTCAAACCCTAAATTAGTTTCTCCCAAATAAATTCATACCCGAAACCTGTTTTTCCCCAAATCAAATGATCCAATAAAAAGAAGCGGTTGGAGAAATCAATCATTAACCAAATCAACCATGCTGATAAGCAACCAAAAAAATAAACATTCAAGGATGTTGGATGTGCGGAAAAACCAAATTAACCAAGTGCATGAAATTGGATACTTGATTATTGTAAGGTTTATTTTTTTTTCTTTCAGTTTTTTTTAATTTATAATTCCATTAATCTTGCCGGTTTTCAATAACTCTTATGTTGTTTTGAATATATGATTGAATTCGCGTGTATTAAGGAATCATCAAATGGAGGTAATTTATCATTTTAGGGTTTAATTGAATTTAAATCAAGAATTAATTAAGAGTTTGTATTAATTGAATTATGTTTTCATGTAATAAATCGTTTATATAGTTTAACATTGGATATAGAAATTGATTAGTTAGAAGGAAAAAATTGCACCTAAAGTTGTTAAAGTAATAAGTTTCTAAAATGCACCACTAATTGCAAAATGTATAATATAGCGTTTTAGGTTCACTACTGAAGAAACTATATTAAAAAATCAACACAATGAAGCCATGGTATGGTGTGAGATAAAAATCAACGAGAACGGGGAATGTGTTTGGGTTGAAACAGACCATTGTTATGGTGCGAGATAAAAATTGCATGGTTGGTCTGAACCGACATGACTACTTTGTTACTCTTTATGTAGCAGTGGCCAAAATAAGAAGAAAATAGGTGTTATTTGGTACTAAATTTAGTGTTATCGTTTGACAGTAAGATCAGGGCTATGTTGTCAGTAATATTAGGGTCTTTACACATTTATATGCTGCTATGAAAACATGTTAAGGATAGGACAATTTTAGATTAGATATGAAAACTTTTTTGATTATGCAGTTTGTTATAGTTGAAGCATTTGGCTACCAGAAATAGGAAGAAAGAGAGTATGCAAAAAGGAACATGAGTTGAGGGTATTTCAAGAGAGAGTTCAAAAGACACCATTGTTTGAAACAAAAAATTCAAAATATGAGTGGTTTCCTAATAGTATGTTAGTAACATCAATGAGAATGAGAAGAAACTCACAAGAAAGTAAGTAATCTTTCTTCAATTTTATTTTATATCAGTGATCTCAAATACCCATTTGCATTGGTATAATTATAAAATGCGTGCAGAAGCCACAAGGAATGACCAGTTAGAGAGGAGTCGCAAAGCAAATAAGGTATCCATACTATAAGTACACCATCATTACACCATAAAGGTCCTAAACTGTGTGGAAGTTGTTATTTTTAGAAGTGCTTATTTGTTTATTAATTTTTTTATAGGTGCTTAGGGGGTGTTTGAGATTGTCTTTCCTTAACAGATATGCAAAGACACAAAGGGCACGTACTCCTCCAAAGCAACCTATAACTAAATCAAGGACTACACATAGTAAGCCATTTTGGAATTGTATTAATTATTTTTTTATAAATTTGCTCAATCTGATATGATAAATTGATAATATGTTTAATAGGCGTCGTCTTATGATAATATGTTTGATATGATAATATGATAATATGTTTAATAGGCGTCGTCTTATAATTGTATTTATTATATATTGAACTAATGTAATTATATTACCTTCTTTTTTGCTTATTGGTGACTGATACGAAAGCCTTGGGGTCATCTGTTTTGATTAGTTTGTGGATATCCTGTACATTGGTTTGAGTTCAACAAAGATATGCTTATGCACTTAACTACTATATAGTCTAAACTAAATTCTAATTGTAGGTGATAGAATGGGCGGGTTAGGTAACAGTGGAAGTGGTTTAGCTATAGTAGACGGTTAATTTAATGCTAAATTTGGGCTAAACTTACAGATTACAAAAGGATTATATTTGTACAGTAAACACAACAAACTGTGTTGTACGCAAAGTTATGTGAACAACCCTATTGATTGCTACCTTGAAACATTTTTGTAGTTCTTTGCTTCGTATTGATATTATCTTAATATTGAATGTTGAAGAGTGATGCTGGTGTGACCTTCAAGAAGGATGATCAAAGAAAGTTTGTGAAGAAGTTTCAGTGTACAAGGTATGCTTTTGTGTACATTAGTTAGTGAAGGAAAGTTTTATCTTCGCCACGGGTGGATGTATCTTATGACATATAAAGATTGGATTCATGATAGTAGGAGAGACTTCTCACGACCCTTGAATTAAATTTGATCATAGGTTGATAGATAGAAAAGAAGGTTGACATTGCCTGATTCTATCGGTTTTAGTCAAAATATGTTTTATAATTAGAACCAAGCCGTGTTGTTTAAAAAATGTTTATCTAGCATCTTATTTATTACTTTTGCCATCTATTTTTGTTTGTTCTTTTAGGTCAGATTGCCATTGTTCATGGGTCCAAGGAAATAATAAAAATGAAGTTCTGGAGAAAGAAGTTGCTTACACAGGTGATGTTGTTGTATTAGCATTTTCGTTATTACCATTTTTTCGATGTCCATAAATATGGTTTCGATTCCAATGGGTCACTCCATTGATCTTGGTCATGCATTCTCATTTTTGTTCATAATTACAATGTGACGAAGACGAAGATATGCCCAAATGGTTCAATGTGCACAACAAAATTAAAACATTAAGTTAATGTTTGTTTGGCAATCTACGGTGAAACATGAGGAGGTGTAATTTCGGCACTCGGAAGCTAATCAAGAGAAACAAATGATGCAGGTCATTATTTTCGTTTAGAGGTCAGTTGTTGTATACGTTTACTTCCATAGTTACAGTTCTTTGAAAACTTTCTGTTTTTCATTGCTATCTATTAGTTTATAGTATAAGGTAATCTAAAAGTGTAAGTATCTTCTATTTGTCTGTCACAAGTCATTTCAGCCTCCCGAGCTGTCTAATCATAGGAGAACATGACAAAGCAGGCTTCGATGGAGTTAGCAATGCGAGAACAAGTTATACAATACCATGTGCTCTTTGTGATCATTTCCTTTATCATTAGAAGCAGCATGTAAGTACTTATTAAGCAGAAGAATAAGCATAATAAATAAGCCATCCGAAACCCCTTCATTCTGGATTTCAAATGATGTGATTTTTATTGCAATAAGAAAACAGATGAGCTACATGATACGGATGAACATACTGATGACCAGGATGAAGATACGCATGAGCAGCACAAGAGGGTAAATTTTCTCAAAACTTATAATTCAATAAAATCACGTCAAAAGTTCAAGAAACATATATTTAGCGTTTTCATTTATGCGCACCTTCTCCTAATGAAACCACCGCATGACCAGTTAGATTGTGATCTTATAAATGACAAGGCTATTATGTCTTATATCGACACGAATGATAAGGAAATGGACCTGTTGAGAATTTGTAAGTCTTAAAATTCATTCTTGATTCTAATAGCTATCTTTGGCTAATAAGTTTTTAAATGGTTATAAATCTTCGCTTTTTGTGTATCTTACTTTGGTTCAATCATTCAATCATGGCTGCACAGCTAGGAAATAACCAGATTATGATAAACGTGTATATTGTGATGAGAAATGTTTGGCGGTTAGGAGTTTTAGAAATAACCATGCCATGACTTGATAAAAGTGACCTACTATGTTACATGAATTTGTCGGCCAAATGTGACGTCAGTAGTTATATATCATTGCTTATTCATGTTGACCGGTGTATGCTTATTTGATTAAATTGTGATAGATAGCCTAAATTGTGACTATTATTACATCCGAGACTATTCAAGTCAGTCCAATGAAGCAAGTTTGTTACTATTCAATCGAGAGCAATCATTGCATTTCATCACCAATGAAGTCAACAACCTCTAGAAGGTTTAGTACTGCTAAATGAAGGCTGGATTTTGATGGTTCTGAGATGACAACTTCTGATACCGCGACTTCTGATATCCCGTCATCATGAGAATACTACAGGATCTCCTTCTATGGGTGATTGGTTGCTGTTCTTACTATGAAAAAGGGTGTTTGATTACTTGAATAACTGAATGACAAGTATATAGAAGTCCTTATTTGGCTATCGAAACACTATGACGAATGAAATAATGAACCTGTATTTAAGTTATAACTCTTTAAGCTATTATGCTCCTACATAATTATTTGGAAGTTATCTGATAATATGTTTTCTTATTTCAAGGTCACACTGGAAGCAGAAGTTACAAATAAAGGAGTGCTTGCACTATATGGCCGACTTAGTTTTATAAGAGCAAAAAGGCTATTAAGATACTACTTGAACGGTGTTGATGCATTTAGATTGAAGCTCCTATTTCCCCATTATGGATCAATAATGAAGAGTAAGGCACCCTCTAAAGACGAGGAGACATAGACACAAGCATCCAGCAAAGCATTAGGGGAAGGTGTATACCGCATACTAACACACCAACATAAGAATGATAAGAAAATGCACACCCGTCTGATCTTTAAACTGGAATTCCCTTCGGCATAAGGTGAAGCAACACAACATCAGCCACAAGAGGCTTTAAACGTTCAAAAGGAGGCTTCTTTCCTGTTACAAATAAAGAATCCCATCCAAAAAGGACGAAATGAGTTCAGGGAACTCGAGTTATGTATTCAACATTTCAAATAATTCAGGATGATAATATAGGTGGCAAAAAATGCAAATCAACGTATGGGAAGTGGAAGTTCGATATATAGAAATGGCCAAAAAGGAAGAAAAAAAGGTTTGTGATCGTTGGTAATGGAAATGTGATCGCTTTTGGTTTGAGAAAAGGTTGTCACATTGGAACACACCGATGTGATTAAGAGCGCACTACTAAGAAAATAGGGTTGTGGAGTGTTGCCCTTATACGCTGAAGTATGGTTCGATTTAGTTTGGTTAGAGAAGTTTGTGGTTGTGAAACAAGTATTAAACAAGGTGCAGGAATTGATTCCTAAAGAGCCTGATATTTTGGTTGTTGCGACTAAATTGAAAGAAACTAAAGGAAACACGTACATGGTGGAAAAAATAATAGAAAAGGGTATGTGGGCTTTACAGAAAGAATAGGTTGTGATTGACCGTGCAATTTGGATAAAGGAAGTGGTTGTGCGGGCTAGATTAGTAGTAATGTGTACTACAATTGAAAATCATCAAGATTCATTTCAAAGAGTGGTGAAGGAAAGAAGGCCTGGAGTGGACACTCGAGTACCTGAACCAGTACCTAAACAAGTGGACATTGAAGAACCTGATCCGGTACCTGAACATGTAGTCGCTGAAGTACCTGATCGAGTGCTTGAACGTGGAAACACTGAAGTACCTGAATGAGTACTTGATCCAGTGCCTGAACGAGTAGACACTCAGGCGCCTGATCTTGATCATTCAATACATGATCCAGTACTACCTGATCCTGATTTAGCACATGATCCAAGACCTCAGGGATAAAAAAGGATGTTGCATTTGAGTATCATGTTGATGATTTTTTCTTAGGGGGTGTTTGGCTCAAGAAAAGGGGAGGACGATTAAAGGAATAAGGAAGGTTACGTCAGTGATTTGAATGCTTAGATGCTTGAGGACTTGCATTATTTCAAGCGGGATGGATTGTTATGGGTCAAAATGAGGAAGTCAGCAAAAGTCATTAGCAAAAGTCAAACGCACATCAAGAACCCAACAACGATGATACGATTACTTTTCATTGTATAAATTCCATTCAGTAGTTCATTTGTAATTAGCTAATTATAACTGTAAACATTTTCCCTTTTCTATTCTCTCTCAAATAGTTGCAACAACTATCCTCCATTAGTAGTCCAATTAATTCGAAATTCGTTCTTTCTTTTGAATCAACTGTTAATAGGATAGATCGTTCTTCGGTTCCTTCATTGAATCCTATTAAGATCAAATCAGTATGATAATCATTTGTTAGTCATTTGTATCCCGTCTTCCTTTAAAAGCTTGATAATGTGGATGTGGTGGATATAAAGGTAAACACATTTTATTTATTTGGACTGATTCTGAGAATTGTTTCGCAGGAGACACTTCTGATTTTGTGATTAGCTTTACCTTCATAAACTGGTCGGGGTCTCGGTATGCGCTATTGTATTAACTAATGTGTCATATGAAGTGATGAAATTTTAATGATTCATTTTGTGATCCCCATATCTCTTGAGTCAAATTGTTTATTTTGGAAGTGTTTACGTGTTTGAAATGTTGACTGTTTGATGTTATTTTTTAGTAAAGTGGATGTTAGAATAATGGAAGCAGTTTTTGTTATGTTTGCGTTTCTCGGTTACAAGTTTCTCTAAGTTTCTCTAAGTCGAGGTCAAACGTTGGCAAAAGTTTGACAAAGATGATAACTACACAAATGCTACAACAAACATCGTGTATAAAGAGGTTCTTCACATATTATGTGTATCTTTCTTCATTTTCATTATGCCCTACTATAATAGATATGTATCTTTTTTCTTTTACGATTATGATTGGCAGAAAAGTTTGTTTATTGTGAACATTATATTAAGTTTAACGATATCTTAAAAACTATATTATTAATTTTTTCTTAAATAATTCTTGAAGCTAGCCGCCCAGCGGGCGGGCCTGCGGCTAGTAAAAGATATTTAAGCGTGTGAAATTATGTCACAATTAATATGCAGCGTTTCCTCCTCTCCAAGCCCGGTCTTTTCGAAAGTTTGTTTTCTCCATCTTTATATATACACGCTCTCATTTATCTCACACAACCACCCAAAAATCTTAACCATTGTCATATACATTCATCTAAACCTCATAAACTCACAATCATACCACAAGGCCTTGTTAATAAAGTGTTAACGTCATACGATCAACTAAGTGTTCGGTTTAAGTTTTGCTTATCGTTCGTGATTGGAGTAGGGTTCTAGTTAATAAAGTGTTAACGTCATACGATCAATAAAGTGTTAACACATGGAATAGGGTAACTCATTTACTTAAGTTATGAAATACATGGCTAATGAACTTACTTGATATATGATATAAAACGATTTGAACACACACATATATATATATATATATATATATATATATATATATATATATATATATATATATATATATATATATATATATATATATATATATATATATATATATATATATATATATACGTATGAAATGGAATGGAAAGGACCTAATGAACAAGGTAATTCTTAGTTCCTCATCATTTGTGTTTTATGATTTTATATAAAAGACCCTAATGTATCTAAGTCTATTTACATGACATATATGTAAAAAGCATTTTTAATTAAAAGAAAACAAGAATGAATAAGTTATAAAACATGTTTATGTTTTGTTTAATACCAAACTGCAACAAGAAATAGTTTTTCATGCATGGTTGTTACTTTTTGGTCATGCATGTTCTTTTTTTTGGATTTCTACGTAAACACAAACTGGTCACCATTCATAAACAAATAAACTACTCTAAACCATTATGATTAGTTAAATAATATGTAACTATATATAGTGAAATCGTTAACTCGGAAGATAGATGGAATCTCAGTATTATAAAAGGATAATAAGAAATTATATGTAACAATACTACTGGAATGTCATATTAGTTACATCAAAAAAATTGAGGTCATAAATAATTAAGTGTTAATATTAATTAGTTCCAAATTATTTGTAGATTGGTCGAAGGAGCATTAGGTTGATCACCATTATCGAGTGTGCGTTGGTTTCCTAACATTATTTGCTTGGACTTGTGCACTTTTCTCATTCGCTTTAAGATGAGTACTCGTGGCCCCATTTTTCGATATTTTCTTGCGGGAAAATAATACTCAACTACTATTTCAATTACATTAGTTCTTTCACTGTGCTAAATTCATTTCTTTTGGACATGTATATGTATTTAATTGTGCGTATGAGTAAAGTGGTTGTTGGTTCATGACTATGGTTACTATGATTCCTATTAGCCAACAGTCTTTGTGACTGGTTGGATACCTATGATTCCATTTAGCCAACAGTCTTCGGGACTGGTTGGATACCTATGATTTCATTTATCCAACAGTTTAGCTCCAGCTGGTTTGCGATAATAACTTATTGGATTCCTGTTGTGCACGGGACCACATGTTGGTCGGATTTCATGATGTGGATTACATTTTATTTACTACTTGCTATGCGCTATTATTTATACATATGTCCAACTTATAGTTTCATGCACAGCAAAACTGGTTTATACTTATTTTACACCTGCGAGCTCACCAACATAATGTTGACATTTTCGAGTATTATTTTCAGGTGATCGATAGTCGTATTTTAAAGGCATGCATATTAAAGTAATACATTATTCTTGTATCAAAGACCGAGTGACTTGGCCAAGACCTTTTTCTAAAGACTTAACTTTGATAAGATTAAGACTTATATTTTCATTATATGTATTGTATAAAAATCTTTATGTAACATTGTAAACTCATTTCTTAAATCAGATATGGTGTTGTTCTATTATCTTATGCGATGTTACAATTCGTTGCACCTCGTGTTTCCGCTCTTAACGGGGTGTGACATTAGTACTGCTGGGAAGTTGCAATATTGTAATTAAGACCACATTAACATGGTCTTGTAACCACTATGGCTATAATTGAGGACCATTACGAGGAGATTAATTGGCCGATTAATTCTCATAATTCCATTGACTAAAGAGTAAAACTATCCTATAAATAGGATTGACATCTGCATGGAAAGACACACGAAAACATAAACACTTGAAAGCAAATAGGTTCTTGATTTTCAAAAACAAGAACACCACTTGGTCTTATCCCATAGAGATATTCGTGTAACCCAGGCATAGGGTCGAATAGTTTCTATTGGAAAGTGATAACACGATTTCAAGTGATATCCGGTACTCATTGATTATCTACACCCAACTGGGAACACTCTTGAATAAAAGAAACCAACAATCAATATAAACTATTTAGTGATAATCAATGGTTGCTGCTATGAGGCAAATGGCTGCTAACTTCTCTAAACTGGATAAATTTGAAGGGGTGGATTTCCGAAGATAGCAAAATAAGATGCACTTTTTGTTATCAAGCATGAGTGTGGTGTATGTTTTGAGCACACATATTCTTGTTGATGGGGATGATGCAACTGTAGAGGATATAAGGAAAAGGAGCAAGTGGGAGAATGACGACTACATTTGCAGAGGCTTAATCCTCAATGGTATGTCTGATCCTTTGTTTAACATTTATCAAAATGAGGAATCTGCAAGGAACTATGGGATTCTTTGGAGGCCAAGTATATGGCTGAGGATGCCTCTAGCAAGAAGTTCCTTGAGAGTAAATTTACAAATTACAAAATGGTCGATTCTAGACGTGTCATGGAACAATACAATGAGCTTCTTAGTATACTTGGTCGATTAACACAACACAAAATGCACATGGATGAGGCTATTTCAATCTCTTGTTTCATTGATAAAATTCCTCCTTCTTGGAAAGATTTCAAGCATACCTTGAAACATAATAAGGAAGAGTTAACTCTTGTTGAGTTGGATAGTCATCTGTGCATTGAGGATTCACTCAGGGCACAAGATAATGACAAGCCAAAAAGTAGCAATGCTACTGGTCCATCAGTTGTCAATATGGTGGAGCATAACAACTCCACCAGGTACAATGACAGCAAGGATTGTAAGGGTGTTAAAATTGGCAATAAAGCAAATGGATCAAGCACAAGTGGTTCAGGGACTGGTTCAACCAACCCTCTGAAAGGTCAGATAGTGTTTAATAAGTCTTTTCAGATTTATTATGTTACATATATATATATATCTGAGGCATACTTTGTGCAGGATGATGATGTTACGTGGTGGGTTGACTCTGGAGCAACAATCCATGTGTGTAAAGATGAAAGTTGGTTCAAGACCTATGAGTCACTGAATGATGGCTCTATTCTTCATATGGGAAATGAGTCAACAACCCTGGTGCATGGAAATGGATGTGTGGATTTAAGATTTAGTTCTTAAAAAGTCGTTTCTTTGCTTAATGTTTTACATGTTCCTAACATTAGAACGAATTTGGTTTCTAGTAGTATTTTGAATAATTGTGGTTACAAACAAGTTATTGAATTTGATAAGTTTGTTTTGTCTAAACATGGTTTGTTTATTGGTTTTGGCTATTAGTGTAATCAAATGTTCAGGCTTAATATTGTTAATGATATTGTTAATTCAGCCTCTTATCTCAACCTCTAAATTTAATGATTCAACCTTATGGCATGCTAGACTTGGCCATGTACACTTTAAAAGAATGCGAGATATGTCTAAAGATGGGTTAATCTTAGCCTTTAATATGGACACTGATAAGTGTAAAACTTGTATGATGACCAAAATTACTAAGAAACCTTTTCAAAATGTAAAACGTGAAACTAAAGTTTTGGAGTTGATTCATAGTGACCTATGTGATTTACATGTTTCTCCCTCTTTGGGGAATAAGAAATACTTTGTGACATTCATTGATGATGCTTCTAGGTTTTGTTATGTTTATTTGTTACATACTAAGGATGAAGCATTAGATAAATTTAAAGTGTTTAAAACTGAATTTGAATTGAAACAAGGGTCCCTAATCAAAAGGTTAAGGACTGATAGGGGAGGTGAGTACATGGATACTCTGTATTTTCAGTTTGTTGGTATAATCCATGAAACGAATGCTCCATATATTCCTCAGCAAAATGGTATTTCTGAAAGGAAAAATAAGGTATTGAAGGAGATGGTTAATTCCATGTTGTCCTATTCAGGACTGAGTCGAGGGTTCTGGGGTGAAGCTATGTTAACTGCTTGCTATTTATTAAATAGAGTTCCCAACAAAAGGAACAAGGTTACCCTTATGAACTCGGACTAAAAGGAAACCCAACCGAACTATCTCGTGGTTTGGGGTTGTAGGGTTGTTGTAAGACTCCCTGATCCAAAGTTGAAAACTTTGGGTGAAAGAGGCATTGAATGCATCTTTGTTGGATATGTTGAGCATTCCAAGGCATTTAGGTTCTATGTTATTGAACCTAATGAATCTGTTTCAATTAACTCCATAACTGAATCAAGGGATGCAATATTTGATGAGAATAGATTATCATCAGTCTCTAGACCAAGTCAGAGGATTCCTAATGGAACTCATGACATTGGTGTATCAGAGGTCCCTGATGAAGAGCCATCATTGGTCCTTGATGAGGTTGTGATTCAACAACCGAACCTGAGCTTAGAAAGAGCAAAAGGGTCAGGAATCCAAAGTCATTTGGACCCGAGTTTCAATTATACTTAATTGAAGGAAAAAGGGATGAGGTCTCTGACCAATACTCCTTTTGCTTCATTGTTGAGAATGATCCCAAGACATTTGAAGAAGCAATGAAGTCCCAGGATATTGCTTTCTGGAAAGAAGCAATCAGTGATAAGATGGATTCCATCATGAGCAACAACACTTGGGTGTTGGTTGATCTACCACCTGGTTGCAAACCTTTGGGTTGCAAATGGATTTTTAAAAAGAAAATGATGGTAGATGGAACTATTGAAAAGTTCAAGGCTAGACTAGTCATTCAGGGCTTTAAACAAAAGTCAGTAATAGACTATTTTGATACTTATGCCCCTGTGGTTCGTATCAGTACCATAAGACTACTGGTTACTTTGGCATCTATTCACAATCTGATTATTCATTAGATGGATGTGAAGACAACTTTCTTGAATGGTGAATTGGAAGAGGAGGTTTATATGAACCAACCTCAGGGCTTCATCATGCCTGGCAATGAAAATAAGGTGTGTAAATTGATTAAGTCTCTGTATAGACTAAAGCAGGCACCTAAGCAATGGCATCAAATATTTGATGACGTGGTTTTGTCTAATGGTTATTTACTTAACCAATCTGACAAATGTATATATAGCAAATTTGATGAATCTGGTAAATGAGTCATCATTTGCCTATATGTTGATGACATGCTGATCTTTGGTACTGACCAAAATAAGGTTGACCTGACAAAGAAATTTTTTTCATCAAGATTATCCATGAAGGACATGGGGAAGGTTGATGTTATCCTTGGTATTGTATAAGGATTAAACATGAAAGTAAAGGAATTTCTATCTCACAATCTCATTATATTGACAAAGTGTTGAGAAAATTTAATTAGTTTGATTGTACTCCAGTGAGTACTCCTATGGATACACATGAGAAGCTAATGCCTAATACAAGTAAGGCTGTATCTTAACTTGAGTATTCTAGGGTGATTGGTTGCCTAATGTATGCCATGACTTGTACGGCACGATATTGCTTTTGCAAAGGTAAATTGAGTGGTATACTAGTAATCTTAGTTCTCATCACCGCAAGCAATTCAGAGTGCATCAAGTATCTCAAGAAGACTATGGATTATAGTCTCTCATATATCTGGTTATCCTTCAAGATAGAAGGATACACCGACGCAAGTTGAATCAAGAAGATCAAGACAATTCGCTCTACCAGTGGTTGGATATTCCTACTTGGTGGAGGTGCAATTTCTTGGGCATCCAAGAAGCAAACTTGCATTACTAGTTGAACAATGGAATCTAAATTTGTAGCTTTAGCGGCTGCTAGTAAAGAAGCTGAATGGTTGAAAAACTTGCTTCTTGAGATTCCATTGTGGCCTAAACCTATAGCACCTATTTCTATCCGTTGTGATAGTGCTGCTACATTGGCTAAGGCTTATAGCCAGATATACAATGGGAAGTCTAGACATTTAGGTGTCAGGCATAGCATGATACGTGAGCTTATCATGAATGGGGTGGTATCTATAGAGTTTGTTAGATCTCAACAAAATTTAGTTGATCACTTGACGAATGGTTTGGCTAGAGACTTGGTTTTAAAGTCTGCTAAAGGGATGGGTTTAAAGTCCAACTTAGGCACTGAATGCTAAGACACCCAACTCCCTCCTGAGGAAACTTGGGAGCTGAGTTCAATGTGGAAAGCTAAACATTTAGTGGACTGGAGCACCTGTTTATTTTACATCCCAAGGTTGTGCTCAGAACCTGCTGAAAAAGAGGATGAAGTCTTTACTTCTTAATGGTTAATTTCTTTGAAAAAGTGCTTGGCAGAAGCATGAATAAAGATGAACCACCTATGTGAATGTTGAAGTTTTGCCGCTTTAGGGAGCTTTGGACTTTTGGCTTCTACAACATTTATGAATTGGATATGGACACATGGCTTGTTTAGCGTCAAGAGCATTTTAGTGTTTGAAAACTTGTGTATTTTATCTTCAGGTATTCAAATGGGTTGAAGGGTTCAATTCTTAGAACACCCTAATTCTCGAGTATTTGAACGTGTAATGTACTAAGATGGGAATTCAATCTTCAAGATATTTTCATTTATGCACATGTTTTGTTTTATGTTTATTTTCATGAAAATGGAATTGTACTAAATTGGGGAGGATTGTTGGAAATTTAGTTCAATTGGGGGATATAATCATACTTGGAAATGAGTTTGGAGGTACGAGGTGTACACACATTAAGTCCCTGATTACCCTGACTCTTATAGTGGTTAAGTAGTTACTACTGCTAGTAGTAATGTTACTACTGCCAGTGCACAGTTAGTACTGTTGGGCATAAGTTAGTACTGCTAGAGTTAAGTTAGTACTATTAGGCCTATGTTAGTACTGTTGAACATAAGTTAGTACTGCTGGGCAGTTACAATATTGTAATCAAGACCACATTAACTTGGTCTTGTAACCACTATGTCTATAATGGAGGAACATTATGAGGATATTAATTGGCCTATTAATTCTCATAATTCCATTGACTAAAGAGTAACACTATCCTATAAATAGGATTGACATCTGCATGGAAAGACACACGAAAACATAAACACTTGAAAGCAAACAGGTTCTTGATTTGTGCCAAAAATAAGAACACCGCTTGGTCTTATCTCATAAAGATATTCGTGTAACCTACGCATAGGGTCGAATAGTTTATATTGGAAAGTGATAACACAATTTCAAGTAATATCTGATACTCATTGATTATCTACACCCAACTGGGAACACTCTTGAATAAAAGAAACCAACATGAATCACTTTTTCTTCTTATTAACGTGATTCTAATACTTCCATGTTACCTTATACATCTTTACATTATAAATAAAGGTTAGAGTTAATTACATAATTGGTCCTTGTGGTTTGTCGGAAATTGCAGAAAATGTCCCTGTGTTTTTTTTTGACGGGTCATGTCCTCGTGGTATGCAAAAGTTACGGGTTTGATCCTTTGACGGGTCATGCTGTTAGTTGACCGTTAACTTGGCAAGCTACAAGGACGATTTATGTAACTAACCAAAAATATATATATATATATACTTTAAAAAAAACGAAAAACTGATTTAAAAAAAAAACACTTAAAAAAAAAACTTTAAAAAAAATTAAACAAAAATATTTATTATACTTAAATTTGGGCTTATTTATAATGTGAGGGCTTAAAAAAATTTATTAAAACTTAAAAAAATTTATTAAACAGTTTTTATACGTTTAAAAACAATTATACGCATTAAAAAAAGGTTTTTTTATACGCTTAAAATTTTTAGTTAATACTTAAAAACATATTTAATAAAAAAAACGTATAAAATACGCATTAAAACAGACGAAAACGTATAAAAATTGATGAAAATATACAAAAATCGTACAAAATACGCATTAAAAATTTAAGCCCTCACGTTGTGAGAGCCTAATTTTTATTTTCATTTTTAAAGTTTATTATACTTAAATTTTAAGCAAAAATTTAAGTATAATAAACTTTTTTAAAGTTTAATAAAAAATTTAGGCCCTCATGTTGTACATAAGCCCAAAATTTAAGTATAGAAAAAAAAAAAAAAAAAAAAAAAATCTCTTAGGCTCTCACATTATACATAAGCACCAATTTAAGTGTAATAAATATTTTTGTAAACGTTTTTTTTTTCTAAATTTTTTTTTTTTTTTTTTTTTTTTTACATAATCGTCCTTGTGGTTTGCCAAGTTAACGGTCAACTAACAGCATGACCCGTCAAGGACCAAACCCGTAACTTTTGCATACCATGAGGACATGACCCGTAAAAAAAAAACACAGAGACATTTTCTGCAAGATCCGACAAACCACAAGGACCAATTATGTAATTAACTCTAAAGGTTATACTATAACAATTATTAATTCATCTCAAAATAAGAATTGTGTTCCTAGTTCTCTTATTCTTATGTTTATACTAGTTACAATAACTGTGCATGCACGAGGTTTTAACATAGAGTTTTTATCATGTATTAATTTCAAATATATTGTTGAACTTGACACTTTTCATTTAAAATTTGTTACAGAAGTACTTAATTGGTAGTTCTTTTTTTTCTATATATTATTATTTTCTATCTTTAATATATATGTTTGTTATTAATGTTATTTTTTGCAGGGAATATATGTTTTGATGAAGTTTTTGATGTTATGATGGGTTGTATGGCGCGCGTTGAAGATGGTATCGACAATATCGTATTTGGAACGCAAGGATTTTATGTTTCTTAACTATCATCGAATAAAACATTACAAATATAATGTTTCGAGTGAAGAGAGGGCTCTATAATATGATATGATTCTCTTGTCGTAATCGCCTCTTATAAGAATTATATTCTCTAGCCTTTTTAATCTCCAAAAGATCTTGCAATTTGAATAAAAGAAAAACAATATTTCAAAGTCACCATGATCTTATAATGTTGTACTTATGGAATACTTATTAGCTGAGAACTTCAATTAACACAACTCACTAAGTAAATTTGTGGGTCACTTGCCCCAACATCCAGGATGATAACCAATGATAGTCTCAAGTGGCCTAGAAGCATCCAGTCCCACGATCTTAAAAAAAAAAAGAGAAAAGAAGGCTCATTTATAAGACTAAATAGTTTAGTAGAGGTAAAAAGACCAAATTAATACCTTTCTTTTTTTCTTTTTAAAAAAAAATATAACATGCTAATTACCCCTTTAAGGCCTTTCTATTGGGGTGTTCGGATACAAATGAGCTCAAAAACTTGTACATTTTCAAAATGATCCATTTGAGAAGCTTATGCTTAATATCTTATTTCTCCTTCAGAAAATTTTATACGCTACTGGAAATAAAGTGCTTGCTAGCTTTTTAAAAAACACAATAAGCTATTAACCCCTACAAAGGTTACATAATAAAAAACGTATGTGATATTATAGTTACCAAAAGAATAAACAAAAGGGACAATTCAGAACATGCACGTAATCTAGTAGTCGTAATAAATTTAAAAAAAAAAAAAAAATTACTTAATTTTCCATGATCTTGACATACTTGAACATAAAATGTGACAGTCAAAAATCTAACTATTAGATGTTATATGTGTAAATAATTGTCACTATATAAACAAAGTCCACAATTCACTTGGATCAAATATAAGAAATATCATGATATCATAACACTGATTCAGGTGCCAATTTTTTCGACTATTTATAGTGTTTAGATGCCAAATAGAGTATAACAATCTCCTAATAAGGTAAAAGGAGTAAATCATGGTTTGTAACATGAAGCGCAACAAACATGGGTTTCTAACTGTGAGGGGTTGACCCATTATCCAACCCGGCCATTGTTGACGCAATACCACCTGCTCAAGGCTGACAAACTGTGCTCAATTGAGAAGGGAAATAACATGGTCTTGCAATTGGAAGAAACATTGATTCATAACTTGGGATGGGTTAATCAAGTAATAGGATTTACATGTAGCATATACTTATATTGGCTTTATAATCACACTCACATATTCACAAAACAATCTAAAAGTCTATTTTAATGAACCAAAAAAGAACTATCAAATTCAAAAAAAAAAAAAATCTAATAAAAGAGTAATCTACTATAGCAAAAGTCGAAACCAAATTATAAAGGCAAATTGAATAAAATAAAGTCTTTATTTGAATATGAGATTGCTCTAGTATTGTTCAATTTTGGAATCACATCTCTAAATCCAAACACCTCTTTTCATTTATACATATTATCTTTAACATCATTTGAACAACTGAACACGGCAAATGATTTCATACTTTTAGACCACAATGTAGATGAGCCAACAAAATTTAAAAAAAAAAAAAAAAAAAAAAAAAAAAAGGTCATTTCATGTTATTATTTTAATAATGGGTGAAACGGGTTTGATGGAAAGCGCTTCAATGATAAGAGGCTACTTTTCGGATTTGTACAACAACAATTATGCTTTTTTTATAGCATAAAAGTTGCCTGTTCGTTGCCGTTTAAAAAAAAGTTACGTGTTTGTGTTGCACTCTTATTTTGCTATAAAGTGACCAATCATGTATCGATTTCTATTATGATTTACGGATACTAACCTCACAAACCATATATAGTTTTTGTAGCATCATGAGCTTCTCCTTTCGAATTCTCATTATCCATAATCTTGTTTAAACCCACATGGCTACATTACACGCATCAACATTAACCTCTTTTTTGGCATTAACGTCATTCCCCTAGAAAAAAAAGCCGAAAAGATAAATTGGAATCAAATGCGTATTTGGCATTGCGTCGGTCTCCTGTTTTGGGTATGAAATTGACTCGAAAATTTACTCTTTAGGAGTCAAACAGTCAGGTTAGAAGTAACTCCATCTAAGCTTATTGGGTTTTTGTGCTTGCTCATTTAAGCTGATTATGTTTCTTTGAATTAAAAGAGAGAAATCAAATAATCAGTTGTAAGCAAACGCAAAGCAGAAAACAGGACTACCTACTAAAGTAATTGGTTGATTTGAGGTCTACCTTGATCCTCAATGTGTGAAGCTGGTAAAACTTGATATATTAACAAAAATGCAGACATGTCAAGTAGGTTGAAAGTGGTCAGTGGCATAATCAAGTGATGATACAATTTCAGTTAATCATATTTAATATATAAATTATTTCTATAATTTCATGAAAATAAAATAAAATGTAAATAGGTCACGGAACCAGTTGGTGTAAAAAATATACCCATTTTGACCCAAATTAATGTGTGATACAAATATATTTCGTAATGAGAGTAAAGATTCAAGAGATACCTGAATTAGTTGTTGGGTGCTGTAATAATTAGGCCTTTCTTTAGGTTCGTCGATTTTGTCGTGCCTTTCGGCTAGAAGGCTCTCTAAAGTTCTCTGAACCTTGTGGTCGCCTATAATGAGAAGCATAGACAGTCATGGAATTGGATGTTTAATAATTCCTAGACTAATAAATACTAAATAAAGTAAAATAACTCAATGATTACAGACCTAACAAATATTAGAATGAAGGTAAACAGCATAGTTTAGGAGGGAACTTACACACCTTGTGAGGCTTTTAAGCCCAGAATACAACACCCATGATGTAACAGGCAAAAAAAATAAAAATAGGCAAAACTCGTATTGCCCTCATTTCCTAGTCCAACTTCACTAATCTTGTTGTCATTATAGCATATCCAACTGTAATAACCTTAAACAAAACAGAGGATATGTAGCGTATGCATCTTTCCACTCACTTCAATGCATTTCAAGCTTTGCGATCTGAATAATGTCTTGGGAGTTGGTTGTTCACACAAAAATATACATTAGCTTGCATTCGACATTCTTAAATGCAATTAATCTCTGGTTCAGATGATAATCGTCTTAAGGGAGTATGGTCTTATTGGTAACTACTGATCAAAATTGTATTTACTTATGTTATTGAATCCGTGGTAACCATAATTTGATTATTTAAGAATTTACAGAGAGAATAACATATTTTAATAATAAGATAATCAAAATCACATTTGTTGTAGTACCTCAAACTAAATTAATTATCCAAAAGTGACGTTTTATCGAAAGATTGTAGAGTTACCGAATGCTAAGGGTTAAGATTGCACCTCAAGATGAAGAGAAGACACAATTATATTCCTTGCGGTTTTCCTTCGCCTAGTAGATCATTTCTTCATTCTAGTAAGAATAGTAAAGTGATTATTAATTTATTATACTAAGTAATCAAAATCAGATGGCTAATTGTTATAAAATGACGATATTAGATAGTGTTTAGATGTGCTTCTACCATTTTGAACTTCAAAAAATCAGATGTTTGAAAGTTTGACAAACTTAGATTATCTAGAAAATTATTTAATTTTTTACTAAACGTAACACTTGTGAAAAAGAAGAGATGGTCTGAAATATTAGGATAACTCTAACGCTGGTCCCAATCGTGACCAGCGCCACGTCAGCTTTCTCTCTCCAGCGACCAGACATGACCCGGATGCCACAGTCGATGACCCAAAATTTTATTTTTATTTGATAACGCCTAAAATGAACATGTTTTTAGTAGCGTTATTGTCGGCTTTGTGCATGATATTCGCTATATTTACTCATAATCATAATTGCAAAAGTGCAAAGATGCGATTGTGTATGTATATGTAGCCGTGTATCGCGAATAATGAAGAAATGAAGTTTTATGCACATTTGGAAGATTCTAAAGGAAGGAAGTTGAGATTGGAAGCTTGTGGACTCAATGATATGGAAGCGTAGTGATTTCAAGCATCTACAAAGAAGGAAAGATCAAGTTTGGCTTTGGAAATCATCAACGAAGCAAAGAATGAAGCGAAAGGGAAAAGTCGCAAAAAGTCAAAATGAGAAAACCCACCGATCGGTCGCAACCCGCAACCGGATCCGGCCGGGCGATGGTCAAAGTCATATCGATTCGGTCGGCCTAGAAACCGATCCGGTTTCGCATCGCAGCTACACAATTCGCATTTATTGTTGTCTTAACTCCCATAATCATTGGAGTCCGATCATTTCTTGATATTAACTTGGAGAGAACGTTTTTGGGCGCTAAGCAAGTGCTTTGGCTATTTAAAGGACCTAGTACTTGTATACTAAGTGTGACACAACCAAAAGAGTATTAGTTTACACCAAAACTAATACTTACCCTATTATTTCAACCCAAAAGCTTAGTAGTTACGGAAAACGCCCGTAAGCAAGGAAGGAACCATTCTTGTCCATTGTTTCGGTAGTTTGAAGTTGTGCGGTGATCCTAGGTGATTGGAGGCGCGTGGTTGCTACATTCCACGATTTCTAATTCTTGTAATCACAAAAGTTTAGGTATTCTATGAACTTTGTTATGGAAATCTATTCTCTTGAATTGTTTGAATTACCTTGTTATGACTTGTGTTTAGATATGATTGTTTTCATGGAGTAGTTTGTGATATACTTGTGTGTTGGAATGTGATTAATCATAATAGTGTTCTCAAAATGTGATGCATGTATATATGATCTTGTTTAAATGAGTTTGTTGGAAAAATACTAGTCTTGGATTGATTTGTCAATAAAACATGTTTTAAGAAAAAGGACCGAAAGGATTTCTCTTGTGTTTTATTCCAAAAGTGTAGTGACAAACTAGTATGGGGATATGGTGATTGACAACCACCATGTTTTGCTTATTAAAACAAGACTAGGAACATTTTCATCACGAAGGGTCGAAAGATTCGTAAGAACAAATTTAATGAGAACATGTTGCAAACAAATGGAACTTTTATAGGATAATCATGGGATAAGGACCAAAGGATTACCTAAATGTTTTTGTTCTTAGAATGATTTTTACAAACAAATACCATGGTTGGGGAATCATTTGCTTATGATTTGTGCATCATACTAAGAGTATACACCAAACCTTTATGAACATTATCTATGGTTGATTATGAGACTACACACAAGTATATATTTATATTCTTGATTCAGATTTTCACTAGAACACTTATTCGAGGAAGCCTTGACAAGCTTTCTTGTTAGAAACTTTTAATAAGATCTATTTCAAAACAAAAATCCTTGGGACGATCTCGACTTACCAAACTTTGCTATTATGGACGAGTATACTTGCTCGTATGTGTTAATAGGTTATACGGTTAATTCGTGATTATAAATTTTAAAACTTGCACCAACCGAGCACATCAAGTTTTGGCGCACGCCGGGATTTTTTCGTAATTTTCTTTGAAATTAAAAAAAAAAAAAAAAAAAAAGTTTTGTTACAAACTAACCGATTCGGTTGGTTAGCCAACCGAATCCGTTAGACATTCTGAAAATATTTTTGGTTCGAATTTAATATCTATCTTCTTAGTTTATTGTGTTTTGATTTCTAGAGTAATTTTGTGGTTTAATCATCTCTTAGATTTTTTGTTTTTACTTATTTTGTTTTTCTTTACATTTGTCATTTATTTAGTTTTTCTAGTTTTATTAATTTTAATTTTTAATAGTTGATGGTATGGTTAGGAGTAATTTTATTTTCAGTTATAGTTTATTTCATGATAGAATTTATTGGTAGTTTATTTAGTTTTAGTTTTAGTTTTAATTTTGTTTTTAATTAGATTTAATAAGTTATTTAATTATTAGTTTATGAAGAGTTTTATTTAATTAATCGGAGTTAGTACATCCTTAATGACATTTAATTTGCATTAATTATTATTTTTAAAAAAAAATAAAAAAAAAAAAATTGATCAAACCGATCGGTCGCAACCCGCAACCCGATCCGGTTCGTATTGCCTAGAATTTTCAACCAACCGATTCGGTTGGTGATCCAACCGAATCCGTTGGAGTTTCGAGTTGAGTTTTATCATTTTTAGGTTTTGAGTTTTTATTTGAGTTCTTAATTTTGTTAGATGTCTTAGTTGTTTTATTATATGTTTTATAGTTTGTTCTTGTTTTACTAACTTTAACGCTAATCATTCGGGATTTGTTTTGTTTTGCTTTGTTAAGTTGTCTAGTAACATGGATAGTTTGAGCGGAATCTCGGAATACCTTCGTACTTTGGATGAAATGTTCAAGGATACGGAAGTTCATTAGAAAAGATTGGAGGAATTTTGGAGGAAAGCAAGAAAGAATTGGGAATTGACACGGTGATATGGAAGAAGTATGTGAAAACAAGGTTCAACTACCCAAAACAAAAGAGTGGTAGTGTTTACACAAGCACCATCAACGGTGTATGATTCACCGATGATGAGATTTGGAACACCTTGTGAAGTGGAAGGAGTACGTGCTTGGGATGCACAAATTAATATGGCTTATGGAGAGAATTATATCTTGAAGAGGTTCTTGACGAAATCGGTCATGTTCGTATGGACTATGAAGCATATGGAAGGAAGATGGTCAAAATCAAGGTCAATATTCATGGACATATCTTTGAAACCGATTTTGTTGTTTTAGAAGAAGGAAATGCGGATGAACCTAATGTGTGTTTTGGTCGAGATTTTCTTGTCACGACCAAGTGTCAAGTAGATTTTGGTATGGGAGAAATGCGGATTAATATAACCGAGTTGGAAGAAGGAAAAGGAGTCAACGAGATGCTAGTGGAAGTTTGTGCAAACATGGAAGAGAAAAAATGTGGAAGTGGTTAAAATGGGAAAAGCAAACCGAAGAAACCATCATCAAATAAATTAACCCCAACAACAACCTCCACCACCAAAATGATTACACACCATCGTCACCTACCACTACTATCAAACCCTTAACCGACAACCAAAAGAAGCTATCTTAGAAAATCTAGAACAAAAATTTCTAGAGCTCAATGAAAAGAAACCGTTATTGAAGTTCTCCAAGATTATGTGCTTTACCGAAAGAAGTTGGATGCATTGATGCTAGCGAGGGCTAGGTTGGAAGATAAGAATCTCACGGATGAGGATCGAGATCGAATTTTGTTTAAAGGCATGCCAAGGAAAGAAAAGGATCCGGTAATTTTGTGTTGCCAATCAAAGTAAATGGAACTACACCGCTTATGCTTTAGCCGACACGGGTCGAGTGTTAACGTGATGCCGTATCCATTGTTCAAAACTTTGGGACTAAGTAATCCGCAACCTAATCATTCTAAGCTCACTATGGCGGATAACACTCAAGCAAAGGCAATGGGAGAAGTTAAGAATGTAAGAGTGCAAATTGGCTATCAACCGATTTATGATTTTCTTGTCCCGGATATTCCGGTGGACAAGAGTTTACCGCTATTGTTGGGGAGGCCATTTTTACGAACTTGTGGAGCAATTATAGACATGGGAAGAGGCACCATGACTATTGACGATGGGATTTCGAGGCAAACATACTACCCAAAACCAAGAGGACCAATTTTAGAATGTATGGAAGATTTGGAATGGATGGATGCAAATGATGATTTAACTTGTTTTGAAGTGGGACGTGATGTCCACGGTAATCCAATGTACGGACCTTTAACTCCACCTTATTTCGATATAGAGGACGAAATGGAACGTGCATTCGCGATAGAAGCTTTTATAACCCATTCAAAAACATATTGGTTTACAAGAAGTTGACCGACTTTTTAGGATCTTTACCGTGCAACTTAAGAATTTGGAGTGGAAACCCAAGGGTCGGGGACTTACAAGAGACAAACCGAGATGGAGCATGGCATGTTAAGTTTGATATATTATGCCCGGACGGACGAAGATTTATGAGAAAATTCAAAACTTTTGAAACGTTCCGTGAGTTGACCGGAAAATTTCAAAGCGAGGATATTCTTAGACAAGAGTATTTTGAGGAATTTTGAGGAAAGGCAAAGACCGTAATAACAAGCAATCATTTGCTTGAATTTCATGAACTATTTTATTTTGATTTGATGCATTAGGATTTTTGTTTCTTATTTATTTTTCATGTTATGATTGAGGTAATTTGGTTTAATGCATTATGACTATGAGTTTTGAGTTGAGTTTGGATTAGTTCATTTATATGATGAGTTGAGTTTTTTTTTTGGATTGAATGATTGTTCAAAATTTCATTTGGTGAATGAATGTTGTGTGAATCTTTAGCAGGAATTTTTGAGTAAAAAATATGTTGCTTGGAGGGTAAATGCCTAAGTAACATGTTAAACAAGTAAAAAAGCAAATTTGGCAAAAGCATACCAAACGGTTGTGTCCTTGACTGAACCGGTTGCACCAAAGTATAAAAATTTCATTTTTCCAAAAACACACACACACACTAATTTTCCAGGTGGGTTTTGCAAAAATTCATCCAAGAGAGCAGATTGAAGTTGTTTAAGTTGTAGGATAACATCATGGCACCCAAGCAAGTAAGCATTTACATTCAATTAACTCAATTAAGGTTTTATTAGAACATTTGATTCGAATTGAATATTAGGTCACCAATTTGGGGGTTTTTGTTATAATTCGAATTAAGTGGTAATATTTTAGGATTGAGTGAGTAATTGATATAGAGTGCATTACAACAAGAGATTGATTGATTGATTCACCATAGAATGGATTTTAGATGATAAGATTTTTCGAATTAGTTGGGTTGTGCTTATGAAATGAGATAAGTTACAATTGGTGATTCATTTTGATGGATGATATGTTTTAAGAGTGATGGATGCTACACTATTAGAACTAATGATTTTAAAATATAGAATGAGTTCTAAGATGTTAGATGTTTGATGATTTGGAAGCAAGATAGAGTAATTCTAGGATGGGAATCATTGAGGATGATAGAATGCGATCTAAGAGTGGTTTGAGCGTTAGAAATCGAGATTATGAGGATTTGAAGGCAAATGCCTTATGTAGTCAAGACAACCGATTCGGTTGCGCATTGCAACCGAACGGTTGGTGCTCGACAGATGGAAACCGATTCGTTGGTGATCCAACCGAATCCCGTTGTGGTTTCGTGTGGATTTTTGTGAAATTTTGAAATGTATCTTAGAGGGTTCTCTAACCTTCTTGTTTGTTCTAACACTCTTATATGGTCTTATTTTTGTGATTTCTACAGAGAATTATTGTAGGAAGCTCGAGTGGGAGGAAATTCCAATTAACCCGCTTGTTACGAAGTTTTGTGAAAGGAACGAGAAGAAGAAGGTTAAGTATAGTGTGAAGAAGGAAGCAAATGCTAATTTAAAATTCAAAATCTCACCGATGGAGAGAAACATGCTTTTCGAGAAAGATTGTCGGGTTACAACATAGGCAATGTTTGGTTCCAAGGGTGATTGATTGGGATTTATTTAACGAATGTGAGTGTGAAGATGAGTTAAGAAGGATGATGCGAACGCCTTATGTATATCCGTGAGATGGAGATTCGCTCAATGATTTGTCATGGAAAGAGCATTCGGTGTTAATGAAGAAGTCTATCGAGAATGGTGTATGGAATTCTTTTCAACCATGTATTTTGAAAGAAAGGTGGATGTTCGAATTTGATGTCGGAGATTTGTATTTGGTTTAGACTTTGTGGAAGGGATCATGCTTACACATTGCCGCCTTTTGGTGTAGCTCTTGGTTTGTATGAGCCACATGAGGTTAATCATCGATTATTTGAAACTCACTTTTCTAGACTTTGAGGTTTGAAAAGATTACCCTAGTATTCCCGCTTATTGGAATCAAGTGGGAGATCCTACTTGTGCTAGGAGGAATGCTTCAACCATCGTGAATCCATTGATGAGGATACTTCACAAGTTGATTGTGACCGCCATTTAATAGATTTGGAAGGTGGACAAATGTCGAAACCGGACTTATGGATTATGAAGTTGCCGGAAGAAACTAAGGACGGTAATGCCATTTGGCGATAGTCGAATATTTGTCTAGAGAGCCCCGGAATCAAGAGCAACAAGAATATTTGTGGAGGACATTTTGTGACAAGATTGGCGAAGAATCTTGGGTATTATGTTGATGAGGAATTGGCTAAGTGTGGAGAGCCAAAGTATAGTGAAACGTGGATCATGAAAGGTTTTGGTAATGCTTTGAACAGAGATTGGGAACCGTAGGGTTATGGATTGAACCAAGACCACAACAAAGAACCACCACAACAAAGAAGGGAATATACCAATGGAGAACGTGCAAATGGGTACGCCCAAGAGTTTTGATTCGTGATGGGAGAGTGGAACCAACATCTAGATGAGATTCAATGTAGGGATGTGGAGAGACTCGATGATGTTAAGGAACAACTACATCAATGATTATTCGATGCCTATCTTTCAACACATGGCTCGAGAAGCCAATTATGAGTTGCCACCCTACAATCCACCAAATGTTCCACCATATCCTTTTCCTTACACTCTTATCCCGGACCCTATCCGTATCCATATCCCGGTACGCACCGCTTCTCGATCCAATACCCCATATGGTCGACACCAAGTTGGAGGAACAAGTTATGAAGTTGGAGGATCATCATCGGAGTTGGAGGCAAGAAGAAAAGAGGAGAGTTCGCTCGTAAATCATAGACGAAAACTACGAACCGAAAGTGATGATGATGAGTTTGATGATGAAGAAGGAGAAGAAATGAGCGAGGATGACGAGTGATTATGGATCATTCGTGAATTATGGTTTCAAAACAATGGTCATGATGTGTTTTAAACTATTTCTATCTTTTGATCGATTTTCTTTAGGATATTTGGCGATTTTGTTTGGTTTTATCTAGTTTTTAGTAGTTTTGTTTTGTTTTGTGCATTTCGTGTTGCGCTTTTGTTTGCGGATGGATATGTTGGAAGCTTATTGATGGTCAAATATTTCGAGTTGGATAACTCATGTGCTTGCTAATGACCCAATGTGCTTATTGCATATTTTATCCCGTGGTATCTTTTAACTATCTTTTTCCCATTTTCTTTACTTTGAAGTTCATTTTCATTACATTGAGGACAATGCAAAACTTAAGTATGGGGAGGAAGAAAATAGGAAAATGATATGCATTTTTTTTTTTTAGATAACTTTTGGATGCAAGTGATTAGAAGAAATTCGCCTTGATGGTCTAATGGTTTTCGCGTTATTGATAATTAAAATACATAATTTGGGATTTCAATGGTAAAATGAGGTTTTTGAAAATTTTTAGATTTGAACCAAATTACTGAAGTAATTCATTTTGGATTCGATAGCATTTTCTAGCATGCATAATAGCCTTTTTCCCACATTTTTGTGAGGTTTCTTTTTGTATAAAACACATCTTTTGTTTTATATTTGCTATGAGTGTGCCGGTGATTATGTCGATTCTAGAACTTGTACTAGTTATGCATTACGGTTAAAATCACTTTCGAGTGATCTAAATATTTTCAAGTGATAAGAGGCACCTTAGGAATAACCCAAATGGCCTTCCATTTTACATCTAATGATATATTAGTCGACCACATCGGTTAGTTAACCACCCACATGGACCCATTTTGTTAGTGCTCATTTTAGCACTAGATACCCCTAGTTACACCTTCCGAGCCATTCCTTTTCGCTTTTGTTAAATCCAAAAATACAAAATATTTTACACCTTTAAACTTTAGCCAACCCTTATCAAGTCTAATGGTTTGTTGCTAGTTGTTTGGAATGATTGGATTGTTTTTGATGATTATGAGTTAGCTACACTTTGCCATTCGTGTGCCATTCCGACAAAGACGAAGGATGCATACTTATTTGTATGGTTACTAATGGTTTTTGCTAGTTGTTTGGAATGATTGGATTGTTTTTGATGATTATGAGTTAGCTACACTTTGCCATTCGTGTGTGCCATTCCGACAAAGACGAAGGATGCATACTTTATTTGTATTTTTGTGGTGATGCTTATACAAAGTGTGGGGAGTTGTGATATATGAAGAAGGAGAAGTTAAAAAAAAAAAAAAAAAAAAAAAATAAAATTATATTTTTATAGCCAAGGAGCTATATGATGGATATTGATTAGCCAATGAGCTAAATTGAGTTATACATATTTATGGAGAATCGATATGAGAAGAGGAGTAATAATCATTTTTCGGGATCGTGGTTTGTATGATGACTAGCACCATGGAGGTTTGGACTTGATTTTATTTTTATTTTAAACCAATTTCATAAACTATCCCATGCCTTATCCATACCTATTATGAACCCTTAGCCTTATCATTATAACCCGAATAAAAGACCTCTTTGATGAATTTATTTTCTTTGTTTTGATACTTGTACAAGCTTATGGTAAAAAGCATTGATCATGACTAGGCATTGAGTGATATACATATACCCACCAATATATGAGTGTTGAGTGAAATCTTAAAGCCATTTGTGAGGTATCCTAGTTATGTTATCTAAAGTGTTTGGTTCATTTTTAGAAGATTTTCACATATTATAAGCAAAATAATAATTATCTTTTATGGTAATTGTTACATTTTCTGGAACCATGGTGTTATGGACCATTGAAATCAATCTTTGCAATGTTTGACCTACTCGAGGGCTAGTAGAGCTTAAGTGTGGGGAATTTGATAACGCCTAAAATGAACATGTTTTTAGTAGCGTTATTGTCGGGCTTTGTGCATGATATTCGCTATATTTACTCATAATCATGCAAAAGTGCAAAGATGCGATTGTGTATGTATATGTAGCCGTGTATCGCGAATAATGAAGAAATGAAGTTTTATGCACATTTGGAAGATTCTAAAGGAAGGAAGTTGAGATTGGAAGCTTGTGGACTCAATGATATGGAAGCGTAGTGATTTCAAGCATCTACAAAGAAGGAAAGATCAAGTTTGGCTTTGGAAATCATCAACGAAGCAAAGAATGAAGCGTAAAGGGAAAAGTCAAGAAAAGTCAAATGAGAAAACCCACCGATCGGTCGCAACCCGCAACCGGATCCTACCGGGCGATGGTCAAAGTCATATCGATTCGGTCGGCCTAGAAACCGATCCGTTTTCGCATCGCAGCTACACAATTCGCATTTATTGTTGTCTTAACTCCCATAATCATTGAGTCCGATCATTTCTTGATATTAACTTGGAGAGAACGTTTTTGGGCGCTAAGCAAGTGCTTTGGCTATTTAAAGGACCTAGTACTTGTATACTAAGTGTGACACAACCAAAAGAGTATTAGTTTACACCAAAACTAATACTTACCCTATTATTTCAACCCAAAAGCTTAGTAGTTACCGGAAAACGCCCGTAAGCAAGGAAGGAACCATTCTTGTCCATTGTTTCGTAGTTTGAGTTGTGCGGTGATCCTAGGTGATTGGAGGCGCGTGGTTGCTACATTCCACGATTTCTAATTCTTGTAATCACAAAAGTTTAGGTATTCTATGAACTTTGTTATGGAAATCTATTCTCTTGAATTGTTTGAATTACCTTGTTATGACTTGTGTTTAGATATGATTGTTTTCATGGAGTAGTTTGTGATATACTTGTGTGTTGGAATGTGATTAATCATAATAATGTTCTCAAAATGTGATGCATGTATATATGATCTTGTTTAAATGAGTTTGTTGGAAAAATACTAGTCTTGGATTGATTTGTCAATAAAACATGTTTTAAGAAAAAGGACCGAAAGGATTTCTCTTGTGTTTTATTCCAAAAGTGTAGTGACAAACTAGTATGGGGATATGGTGATTGACAACCACCATGTTTTGCTTATTAAAACAAGACTAGGAACATTTTCATCACGAAGGGTCGAAAGATTCGTAAGAACAAATTTAATGAGAACATGTTGCAAACAAATGGAACTTTTATAGGATAATCATTGGGATAAGGACCAAAGGATTACCTAAATGTTTTTGTTCTTAGAATGATTTTACAAACAAATACCATGGTTGGGGAATCATTTGCTTATGATTTGTGCATCATACTAAGAGTATACACCAAACCTTTATGAACATTATCTATGGTTGATTATGAGACTACACACAAGTATATATTTATATTCTTGATTCAGATTTTCACTAGAACACTTATTCGAGGAAGCCTTGACAAGCTTTCTTGTTAGAAACTTTTAATAAGATCTATTTCAAAACAAAATCCTTGGGACGATCTCGACTTACCAAACTTTGCTATTATGGACGAGTATACTTGCTCGTATGTGTTAATAGGTTATACGGTTAATTCGTGATTATAAATTTTAAAACTTGCACCAACCGGAGCACATCACGATGTCCACAACCAAGACAACCGATGTGAACATCGGTTGAGGGCTACTTTTTTCGGTGCCCAACCGATATTTCGGGTACGAATGCGACCAGCCTAACAAATAATAACGTTATACAACAACACCAGTACCCAAACCCGCCAGAGCGAGGTATGAGGAAATAAATTATGTTATAAAAGATAATATATAAATGATTTTGAGTTTAATTTTTTAGGCAAACTCACACACACAAATATGTGTAATCACAAAACCACAACAATCTCACTTTTGTTATTCTCAGGACTTGAACTCACAACCTCTTAGTTGGGGACATAACTGATTGTACAATAATTCGTACGACCAGGCCTTCGATGGTGATCGAAGGGTATGAGGGGTGATATGCTTGCGCCAAACTTGTAGTCAATCTGCAATAAGAAATAGTAGACACTTCGTTAGTGATTGCGCAGGGTTGGGCCTCGCGAACCACCTCCGGCGTGAGAGTAAGTATGTGATATGAGTTGTAAATAATATGATGTATGTGAAATCTGTGTTGAGTGAACATACCATTGAAATGACTCGTCCAACCTATTTATAGGTGATGAAAATAGCTTGAGAGTGTTAGCACACGCTTAGGAGATCATGGGCGCCCCCGATTTGTGGTAACCGCTAGGGCTTCATCCCCACTATCTCGGACTTGGCGGGAAGCTAAGGACGAGTGGGAATGTGGGGAAGACCAAGTCAAGGTTCTTATTTGTCTTGGCATCTTCAGGGAAGACACCGAAGGGCATAGGCCTTGGTCGGCGGATTCCCAACCGGTAACCATGTCAATGATGAATGGTTTTACTCCACCAATGACTTATGAAGAAAGACTTGGGTCTTCGTAATGTAATTTCGATCGAGGCCGAAGGGGGTTCTTCGACCGATCGGAGGGTACGCCATCAAGCCCCAGTCGAAAGTGATATGTACGAACAAGAAATATTGCTTACGACTCGTAAACAGAGACAAAACTACCTCTTCGTCACAAAAACGAACGAAGATGAAAAGTCTTGCATCGTTGATCGTAATTAATGCCAACAATTATCCTAACCACCCTTTTCCTCGGTAAAAGTAAACATCCTTTCAAAATTTAAACTAGTTTTGAAACCGTGATAAGGAGATAATTGTGACACGTGTAGGGCCAAGATTTATCATATGTAGGGTATATAAATTTGAAAACAAAACCCTAACATAATTTTAACTTATGCCCAAGTTTTTCACCTACTAAAACCTCTTCCGATCAAGCCTTCGATCAAACAAGGTAAAGTATTTCTTCGCATCTTGTTTTCAAATACTTTATTGTGGGTTTTAGAAGAATCAATGTCAACCAATAAAAAGTTTGTAATAATGCAACAAGGTTGCACATTAACAAGGGAGGAGCTTAAAGCGTTCCTTGCCGATTACCCAATTCCAAAGGAACATAAAATCATGCTACCTAGTAAAAATCAAGGGATATTTGATGCCCCTGAAAATTATGTAGGCCTGTATACCCATGCATTCACCACCTCCAATCTTAGGATACCCTTGCACCCTATGATTTTAGAATTCCTCCGGTATTATGAGGTACACAAGGTTCAACCCTTTTGGCCTAGCCAAGCTTACGGCATTTATCGTGATGTGCAAAGCTTGTGGGTTCGAACCATCCTTGACTGTGCTTATGGGTTTTCTGAATCTATACCCGGGAGGAGATTGGTTGACCTTGGCAAAGAGGGGTGAAAGGGATGTGCCCATTCTGATAGATAGACCTTTTACAAACATAAGAAACTGGAAAGGCAAATTCTTTTATATCCAGAACACCATTATCCCTCCGGCATACTCTGCATTGTTAAACCCAAAATTTCAATATGATGAAAAAAAGGTTCAATGATCCATTACCCTATACTGTGAGAAGAAACCCTTTGTATCGTGGTTGGTTCGTCATCCGGTGATTGCCAAACATTCCCGAGCCAATTCTTTTCATGGTCGGCATTCTTCGAAAGATGGGAGGGTCTCGTTGGTACCGAGATTATTTGTGATGGAGAAAGTATGTACTTTTTTGATTAAAATAAAAAATAAAAACTTATCTTTCTGATATTTATCTTATTTGCTGCTTTGTGCAGAGATGTCGTTCAGGAACTTTGTGGTGGCTGGTGGTGCAAAGGAGGTAAGCTTCATTCCAAAGAATCCCCAAGAGACGAGCTACGACGTGGGCTCTTCATCAGTGTCCATAAATAACAATGATGTTGAAGCCCAGCCTATCGAGCCTGTGTCGTCTGCTCCTCTGTCTAAGGAACTCATAGATGTGGAAGATCAACTTGTGGAGAATGTTGTTGATTCGATGAAACAGCCTCAAGGACAATTAGCCATCGTGAGGACCCTCCAAGCATAGGTGAGAGGGTCCGGGCAGAAAGGTGGTAGTGCTAAAGTCGTGAAGTGCTGCTTCAAAAGGAAGCTCATCCTACCTACTCCTCCTCTCGAACTACCCGGAAAAGAGTGCCTGTGGTAAGGTCAGGAATTTCCACCATCGAAGGGCCCAATGGTGATGACATCCATGGTAATGTTTCTTGCATGTGAACAAAAATTAGGTACCAAGAATAATATATTAACAAATTTACCTATGTTGCGTAACTTCTCGACACGAAGAACTTCCTTCTCCCCTAGCTTGCCACCAACTTGTGAGCCATGTAATCCCACCCAAGTGGAAGGGGGTGATGGATAACATGTCCATAGAAAGGCTCTGCGACCTTCATGACAAAAGCTATGTCCGCCAGTGCATGCTAGACAATCAACTCAATGCTAGGACAAGGGAACTGCTCCGTGTTGTCTCAAAAGCTCGAGAGGAAATGGATGTTATGCTGAGAAGGGAGAAGGCTAGGGATCAGAAGTATGCAGACCTGGAGAAGAAGTGTGAGGATGCCTTGGAAGATTTTGACAAGAACCCCTTGGTGCAAGATCTCAGAGCTGAGAATGAAAAGCTCAAAGGTCAACTGGCAACGAGCGAGGCTGAATGCAACAGGTTAACTGTTGAAGGCTCAATGGTCGTTGGCTATAAAGAACAGATATCTGTGCTTTCGTCCAAGTGTGGAGGCCTTGAACAGGAGAGAACAAAGTTGCTAGACCAAGAGATCAAGCTCCGAGAAAAGGTTGATGGTTTAAACCTTCGTCTGAAGATGTTGAAGAAGGACAGGGTGGACTTGGTAACCAAGGTGATCCCCTACGTTGCTATGGAACTTTACCATAGCGATGATGTGGGGATTGCAATTGGGAACGTGGTGAATGCGGCCATTTTTCATGGCAAGTGCACCACTTTGGAGGAGATAGCTAAGACTGGGGAACCGGTGAAGCTGGAGAAAGTTCCATACTACAGGGCAACTCATGAAAAAGAGTATGATGATGCAGGTAATTATTTAACTGTTTTAGAGGTCCCTTTCCTTGCAGATGTGACGAAGGACCCAGCGGCCTCAATTGAGGACCTGCTGGCCAAGAAGCCAAGGAAAGTCCAACCTCCGTCTCCATCCAAGAAGACTCCGTCACCCAAGGTTCCCTCCCTAGGTTCAGCTGATCCCACTCATTCCAAGGTTTGATGAAGGCAACCATGTGGTTGTAATTTGATCCCCAGGGTGGTATGTACCCTGTTTAAAACAATTTGTGTGTGTTCCTTTCCAGGCTTCGTGCCTGATGAAACAATTAACATGTGGTATGTGTGATGTAGGCTACGGCCTAAGACAATATTTTGTTTTGTTGGATCGTTAAGGCTAAAGCCTGTTTAGACTAGTTAAACTAGTCAATAATCTACATTAAAGCCACTAGGGCTTGAATTTTGCCATGTGATTCTTCTCTTTTTATTTTCACTTGCATAAAAATATTTTTTACAACCTAAGGCGTATGGTAGATGCATAGCCTCATTGTGTGTAGTTACTTCACCAAGAATATTAGCAATCGTATAATTTGACTGCTGACAGAGGGTCGCGACCCACTCCATCTTGATCCTTTGGACATCGAAAGGCTTAAAATACCTTAAGGCCATATAGGAAAGTTAATGTGAAGTTGAGATGGATGTTATGCATATGAGCAAGACATGTTGTTTAGTCTTTGTACATCCCTTCGACATTGAAACTTATAAAGCGACTTGGTGGGCAAATCTTTGTTGTATTGAACGAAACAAGAGATTTGAGGGAAATGTGTTATTATCATTAAGTGGGTACGGAGGATTACATCATTTTAAGAAATGAATACTAGACGCCTACCATTAATGCTTCTTTCCCCAAGTGAGAAGAATGCAAATACATTGATTGAAAGAAAAATAGAAAATGTCCTTAGACATTGTAAGTTTCATACGTAGAACTTACAAAGGTTAGTGCCATTCTAGGTTCTATCAATAACGTCTCCATCCAGGGTTTCCAGCTTGTAGGCTCCGTTGCCATATGCTTCCTTAACAACGAGGGCCCTTCCCATGTAGGTCCTAGTTTACCCCGGTACTCGCCTTTACTTTGCTGTTGAGTCGAAGGACGATTCCCCTGCACGAAGGTCAAGGCCGAACCCGACCGTTGTAGTATCTTTGAATTTTTGCTTATGGATAGCCTCCCGATTGAGGCTATTTCCTTCGCTCTTCGAGTAGGTCTAGGTTGTCATGAGTCTTTCTTCGTTGTCTGCCGCCTCGAGTTCATGACTCTTCTGCTTCGACACTTACTCGAAGGGATGACAGCTTCCGTGCCATATGTCAAGCTAAAAGGTGTCTCCCCATGACTTGACTTTGTATGCGTTCTGTGAGCCCAAAGTACTTGAGGTAGTTCATCTACCCAACTGTGGTGACTGTAACCCAGCCTTCATTCTATTCCTTCTATGATGTCTCTATTGGTAACTTCCACTTGTCCGTTACCTTGAGGATGGTAAACGGAAGTGAATGATTGTTTGATATTCAGGCCTCTGCAAAACACTAGGAATACCCCTTTCGCGAACTGCTTCCCATTATCTGAAATGATGATGTGAGGTATTCCGAACCGACAGATAATATGCTCCCATACGAACTTTTCCATGTGCCTTCCTGTGGTGGATGCCAAAGGCTTTGCTTCCACCCATTTAGTGAAATAGTCGATGGCTACGACCAAGAACTTTACTCCTCCTGGAGCAACTGGTAGAGGACCTACAATATCTATCCCCCATTGGCTGAAGGGCCATGCAGAGGTTACATAAGTCATATCTTGTTTTGGTAGCCTTGGAACCCTTGAGTGAACTTGACAGCCTTCACATTTCTGAATGATGTCAACGGCGTCCCTGTGCATCGAAGGCCAATAATACCCGACCCTCATGATTTTAGAAACAACGGAGTGGGGTCCTGCGTGAAGCCCGCAGGATCCTTCATGTACTTCTTGAATGATGTTGGCGGCTTGCTTAGGTCCTACACAGCGTAGCCATGGGGAAAGAAAAGACCTTCGGTATAAGTAGTTCCCCATGATCCTATACTGTGGTGCTTTGATGCGGACCTTTCGAGCTAATTTCTGATCCTCCGGTAGTATACCACTTATTAGATACTCTCTAATTGGATTCATCCAATTTGAGTCTTCCTCTTGTATCACGTCAGACACTTCCTTTCGGACGATGGACCTATCTGCCAACACTTCGACCAGAGCTTCTTTAGTTAAATGAAAATGCCATTGATGCCAGTTTTCTAAGGGCATCCGCCTTCTTGTTTTGGTTTCTCCGAACATGCTCTATGTTGTAGGATGCGAACCCTTCGAGCATTTCCTTGGCCTTATCCAGGTATTGCTTGATCACAGGTTGCCTTGCCTCGTAGGAGCCATTTATCTGATTGGCTACGAGTTGTGAATCAACGAAGATAGCCAAGTCTTCTACCTCCATGTCTTTGGCCACGGAGGCTCGCTAGCAAGGCTTCAGACCGCTTCATTGTTCGAAGCGTCGAATTCAAAACGGAGTGCATAAGTGTACTCCTTCCTTTGGGATCAACAAGCATGAGACCTACGCGGAACCATCGAGCTGGAGGCTCCACAAGATAGAGTTTCCACCCTTGATTGCTTTGTCGCTTCTTTTCAACAACCTTTGTGTCATGCTTAGGTTCGAGGGTGTTTCGCTAAAAGTCTCGCCAATATTTGCCCTTTGACCGAAGCCGCCTTGTATTCAATATCATGCTCTCCTAGCTCGATAGCCCATTTAGCTATCCTTCCAAATTTCTCCGGCTCGAAAGTATCCGCTTAATTGGCTTATCGTAGAAGTACGGTTATGGGGTGAGCTTGGAAGTACCTTCAAGGCGCCTCGCAAGATGGACCAAGGCGTAATTAGCTTCTCCAATGCCGGATAATTTAGCTCACTCCATGGAGAACCCCGCTAACGGTTGATAGGGATTTTCTTTTCTCCCTTTCGCCAATAACACAAGGTCTTGATGCTTTCAAGGAGGTCGCGATGTACATAAACAACACCTCGCCTTTGATTGGGGCGGTAAGTGTAGGTAGAATAGCCATGAAATTCTTGAGCTTTTGAAAGGCTTCTTCTGCATCTATACTCCACTGGAACGTCTTTTTGTCCGTGCATCCTTTGAGCGTTTTGAAGAACGGCAAAGATATGTCTGCACCCTTCGATAGGAACCTATTGAGGGCTGCTAGCTTTCATTCGCACTTTGAACTTCCTTTAGGGACTTAGAAGGTTGCAAACCGTGATGGCCTTGCCTTCAAGGATTGTCCTTAATACCTGCTTGGTGATCAAATACCCCAAAATTGTCCTTCTTCCACGCCAAGGAACACTTGGGATTTAACTTCATGTTGATGGCGCGAAGTCGGTCGGTTTCTTTGATGTCGGAGAGCATGTCCTCCTCCGATTTTCTCTTGATGACCATATCATCTACGACGCCTCCGCATTCCTACCTATCTCGCTTGTGGAAGGCTTTGTCCACTAAACGTTGGTAGGTGGCACTGCATTTTTCAAACCAAAAGGCATTTTTGTAACAATAAACGCCTTTTTCCCGTAAAAGGTCTGTCTTCTCTTCGCCCTCTTCCGCCATTTGTATCGATGGTATCCCTTATAAGCGTCTAGGAAACACTTCACCAAACCCCGACAATGATTCTACCTTCCAATCGATTGGCAGAGTAGCAGTCCTTGGACGAGCTTTGTTAATATCTGTGAAGTCTATGCACATTCGCCATCCTCCATCATGCTTTTGACCATCACCGGATTGGCCACCCAAGTTTGATACTTCACTTCTCCGAGTATGCCCGCCGCTACAAGTTCGTCCACTTTGCATGCAATGCATTTCTTTCAGAGCCGAGCCGACGCTTTTGTTTGATGGGTTCAATATGTTTGAACTCATTGAGCTTGTGTTCGATGCAAGGGCTTTCCATCTATGATGAGAGTTCTGGGACCCCGTCATGTCGAGTAGGTCCATGCGAAGACATCGCATTAGCACGAAGTACCTTTTCCATTCGCTTTAAAGGAGGTTGGGAGTCGCTTTCCGATTACCACCGCTTGATCGTGATAGAGATCATTTACCACAATGAGTTCTTTAGCCAAGATAACCGAGGACATCTTTCTGAGGCTCTTCCGAAACCTGTTTGATCCTTTTGCCTAATTCCGTAGGCCCCTTCACTTTATAGCTGGAGAAAACCGTTCCAATGCCGAAGGGTGTTTGGAATTTGATTGCGGCATGTGTGGTTGAGATAACGATGCCCATCTTCTGCGTTGCCGTTCTCCCTATCAATAGGGAGATTCAGACCTTACGATCGTGAAAACTAGAGTTTCTGTTCTTTTTAGCCTTCCTTCTCCAATCGTAACATCTAAAGGGACTTCTCCCAAGGGCCATGAGTGTTGTAAAACCCTAAAATCGTTAATGCGTTAAAAGACTATAATACCCTCAACTAATAACTCGCGACATATAACAAGCTCGTTAAATCGTTGGACACGTAATAATAATTAATTAATTTACACAAGACTTTCAAATAAAACTTATACTTGTACTAATAAATGATTGTAACACATTAAAAAGGTCACTTGTACCATATACTACATAAAATGAATAAGGTGTACAAAGTATATTTTTGGAAGATGATTAAATACATGATTCCCTTTGATTCGGCTCATAGAAACGCCTAGACCTCAATCATCTCCTAAAATGTCTCAAGTTATCATTTAAAGGATTGCAATATCCCATTCAAATAAAATACATCTCAACCCTAGACTCATACACAAAGTATACGTAATAAAAATACCCTCCATCTCCATCATTATTCTGTCGACACAAGCAGTCCAAAAAGGAGGTTCGAAGGCTTCGTTAAAGGCTGAAATCACGTGCTTAGTGCGAAAGGTTTGATTGGTTTTTGGTTGTGGATCACTGCTGTTGTTGTCGTGGTACATTAGGGCTCAAAAGAGAGCTTGGTTGTCGGGTTTGATCCTGGTTTTTCTTCTTCTTCTTACACGCTATCAAGGTACCATCGTCACACTTTTTTGTCTTGTTTACTTGTGGTCCTGGTCGTGTAAATGGTGCATGGTACGCATGTCCTTTGTGCCAAAAATATGTCTTGTACAATCTGATTTTAGACTATATAAAACATGAGAGAACCTTATATATATATATATATATATATATATATATATATATATATATATATATATATATATATATATATATATCAATCTGAAGGCACCTCTAATTGCTGCTTTTAAATCTAAAACCTGGTAGTGTCATGGGGTATCCATGCACATGTTTTTAATGCTATAAAGTACGGTTCATGAAAACATTAAGCGCTTGATAAAAACCTATTATGGTTGTATTATATTAAACCATGAGACAAGCCTTCGGCATGTGGGCATATGCACCTTATAAAACTGATTTTTGGTTTGCATTCTGGTCACGAAGTTCTAAAGCCATGCACATGTTTTCTTCTCAAATCATGTCATCCTAATGATAAAATAAAGCAAGGAATAACCTACTATGGGGTCTACCTAAAATCATGAGTTAAGCCTCATATATGTGTCGAATGAAAAGTTAAAAACTGAAATTTGAGTATGAACCATGCGTATGGCTAAAAGATTACATGTTGTAATATTTTGATAATTTTCATTTTAAACCCTCATTTTTAGATTTTGTCGCATGCAAACCTTGCATTATTAGAAAATGACACATTACACCCTAGACTATCAAATAATAATATTGAGTTTTTAATTTTAATATACTTGTCACTAATAACCCTAAACTTTAAGAAGTTACACTTTAAAACCCAAGTTTGAATTATTTATATTTTAAACCCTGAACCATGATAATTAACATTACTAGACTATAATTTATTTAATTAGAATTTGTAAAACTAAATCTACTAGTTTCGAAAATCTGCCTAAAATGAAAAGTTACTAAAAGTGGAGACCTGCTAAAAATGGAAAGCCGTCTAAAATGCGTAATCCGACTTTAATAAGCGTTATCAAATTCATATAGGTTCCGGACGGCGGGATTGATTCATCGTGTGATCGTACTTTCCTATTTTGCTTGTTTCGAAACGAGGTACAGATATTCTATCCCTTTTCAGTAGGGGTTTCTCATGACTTTCTGATCCTTTTACTTTGTTCGCTTACGATAGTTCATTGCTATGATTTCCTTTGCTATTGACCCTCTGATATCGAACCATTGCTATTGACCCCTCTGTTATTGAATCTTTGTTACTAAACCTATGTAATTGAACCTCTGTTACTGAACCTTTGATATTGGACCTTGATATTGACTGTTGCTATGAACCTTTGAATTGTGAGCTACTGATATTGAAACTCTGATTATGATGACTGACATATTACTACACTGTGAACCTTTATTTGACCCTTCAGATTGATACCCGAGCCAAATATTGTTTCACTAGGCATGGGGGTTCCATGTCCGTGTCATTGATGCACCAATGGCATGACTCTAGTGTGTACGAGTGATGTTACACACCGTCCCTTTCTGTTATCTGATTATGAGCTCAATATATATTGTATGGCCACTATCTCGTCTCATAGGGCGATGGATGCATCCTAGATTTGTTCTCATTATCGATATGTTATGATCTGTCTCGGTGAATGATGTCGGTGTGTCACGCGTCTTCACGACCGGGAGCTAGCTACTCCATTGGTTACCGAGGTCTCCTCCTATTGGTTTGGTATTCCGAGGTCACCCTCCGAATACAATGGCTACTATTGGATACTAATGGCGACTATTGCCACTATTGATATTGATTTGTTTTGTTGGCTCGGGATGGATTTCGATATACCTTACACTATTGATATACCCATATTGTACCTTCCGTATTCCCCAACGCACTATATTCTCGTATTGATTGTGCATTACTCAAGACCCTTTATGTGACTCATTCTACTACCATTCCATTCACGTCATCGGGTTATTATATGATTATTGAATTTGATTGTGCTATTTGCATGTCTTATGTGACTACTGTTTACCCTACTACGATATCATTAATATGTGATTGTCTGATTCATCTATTGACATGCTAATAACTGACAAATGGTTTACCATACTGTTATGTGACTCTTTGATTCGTCTGGTCCATGTTCGTGTATAAATGATTGTTTTGACGGCTTATCATGTAAACTCTGTTTTGTTAACCTCGTGGTCTATGGATATCTGTCAGTATCTTATCCCGCTTATTGTTGATCTGCCATGTTTATATTCCTGTTATGATATTGTATGTAATTAACTGTGGGTTACTTGACTTGTGTGATTGCCAAGCTCTCTTACTAATTAATTGCTTCCGCTTGCCGTTAGATTCCTGTTTGAATTGTATGTCTTCTGATTCCTGAATTTATTGTATGCTGTATATGTTGTGTGGATGCGACGCCTGCTATACTTGCTTATGTTTCAGTCTTGTATGCCTGGTTTGTATGTGCTTGTTTATATGTCATCGATGCTTTGTTTTGCTTCGTTCTCCTTGTTATCTGTTCGTTTTGGATATCTGTAAAATTGTGTTATGCAGATCCTCATTGACTCATTGTTCTCTTTTCACGCGACCTTGTTATCGCTTCCTTTGTTTCTTTTCGCTTATGCTTTTATTTAGCTTTCGCTTTGTTATATCTGCTCACCGGGCTTTTTAAGCTCACCCGCATTTCTTTTCTGCGGCGGCAGTTTTAGATTTGAAGATGGGCTTTGATGGGTGAGAGTTGGATTATCTGAGTGGACCAACCCTAGTTGATTATTATTTGGACTTGTCTTGAAGAGTTTTGTTTTGAGTTTTCATTTTCATTTTGGAACATTGTATTTCCTTGTCAGTAAATCGATTATCTTATTTGATACTTCATTTTAAGGTTTTCTTTTGCAAAGAAATTATTGTATGTTCTGATATGACACCAGAATGTGACACTTCTACCCTTGTGGGGTTGGGGTGTTACAAGTGTTCCCCTGAGAACCCTACTAAAGGTACCTTCGAATCTACTCTCTTCGACCTTATCAAAGGCTTGAGCTTTAGAAAACAGCGTTCGTAGATTACTTCACAAGAGCTACCGCAATGAGGTAGGCCCTACTTCTCTTTTGGAGATCAAGACCTTGATGACCACGGGTCATTTGAAAGAACTTTCCCGTGATTGAAGGAAAAGTGACATCTCCTACTCCACACAAGGCTTCCTCCACCTCTTTCCTCTTCGAACCGTAATCCTCCTTGTACACCATTAGGATGGGTGCTTGGCAGTGTCGATCTTTCCCCAACCTGTGTGTCGGAGATTTTTCTTTACCTTTCTTTATACCCTTCACCAAATGTCCCAATTGGCCGGACTTCACGGCCTCTTCTATCTGTTCTTGAGCTCTCTGCAGCTTGTTGGTGTCGTGTGTCAGAATCATCATGGAAGTAGCAAAATTTGGAAGTATCTCCGGGCCTTCCTCTGCTTGCCAAGCGAGGAGGAGGATCAAAGGTCTTCGCCGCTTTTCCAGAAAGCAAGTATCTCCTTGGAGATTTGGACAAATTAGCCAAGAGCCCATGGTTGATGTTTTTGTGGTACGGTGTAAACTCGTCTCTGCTTTTTGTGTTTGTTCCTTGACCCTTCCCACGAAGGATGCTTGGGCTTTATTGTGACTTTCTTTATTTTCGACCGGAGCCCCGCTGGTAGACACTTCTTTTGCTTCGATCCGGTGTAAGCCTTCTCCACCAAACCCTTATAGGTTGCGGGGAGATCGGTGGAGAGAAATTCAACCAAACTTCATTTGTAGGCCATGCACGAACCCCGAGATGCGCTGGTCCTCATGCAAGCCCATTATCCGTAACGTGTCATCGGTGTATCCGGTGATGGAAGCTCGTACTCGCTCTCCTTCGCTGATGTTGTGCAATCGTTAGGTGCGTTTTGTAAACTTTTTCATTGGTCGAAATGTGATCCGAACTTGGCTTTGAGATCATCTAAATTCACAATGCTACCGGTTTTGCCCATTCCACCATATACGAGCGTAGTCTCATAGGGTGTATGTAAACATGTGACAAGCAATGTGCATAACCCACTTCGCATTCTAATAGCCCTTCAAATAAGTGTAAAAGTTATCCGGATCCCCTTTCCCATCATACGTGCCAATATGCTGGCATTTTCAACCCATCGGGTAAAGGGTAGTCTTTATCCATCTTACGAGGAGTGTTATGGAGCCCATGGGCCCGAATAAAGGCGATTATAAGGTGGCATGTAGGTAGGGCAGCATTGTACGGGTTATGATTTGGAGGTATTCCAACATGGTTTTGGTTAACATATTGAGGGTAAGCGGAGGTATATAAGGTGGGTGACTTCGACGTGGTACGAAGGGTATACCATAGTTGCCCGTAGGGCATACTTCCATATGGTTGAGTAAAGCGGGGTTGCTAGCCCGCCCATTAGGTGGGGATAAACCCCGAGGGTAAGATTGAGCCCGAAAAGGAGGGTACATACCATGAGGAGGAAGATTTCTCCCCATTCATTTGAGATGGATTGCCTTCACGCCGGATGCGTAAGAAGGCCGCAACGAACCCTTGCCTCGTTCTTCCCGCATGAGCCGCCAAAAGTGGTGGCAAATTAACCTCCGTAGCATCCCTTCGGTGACTCCTTCCATTGGAGCCTTCTATCGTGCCTTCCCGCCTAGTGAGCCCTCTCCGAACGCCTTCAAACCAACCGACCTTCCACTAGGCCTTCGACCGCCGGAGACCCTATCCTTAGCATCGAGCGTGTAGCCCCGGAGCCAAGGGCCTAGTCTCCATCTCCAACTCTTCGTCATATTCATCGCTGATTATTCTAACTCCCTACGCATCTCCACATTCCGAGCTTGCCTCCTTCGAGCCCTTAGTAAAGATTCTAATGCTTCGATGTTAGCTTCGACAAACGCCGGACTAATTACCGGTTCGTGGTTAGCCGAGGTTGAAGCATGGTTGTTGGGAGTTATTTCGTGGTGAGATCGTGTGATAAAAGTGGATGCGGTTATATTGGGAAGGTTGTTAGGATCATCGATCGATTGGTGTCAAGGTCGAGAAACCCGAGGGGTGTATCTCTCTTCCTTGATTCATGCCGTAAAACCAGTGAGAGTGATCGATTTGGGTGTAAGTTTGGAATAACGAGACCAATAGTAGCGGGTCCCACGGATGGCGCCACCGATTGTACAATAATTCAGACGACCGTGCCTTCGATGGTGATCAAGGGTATGAGGGTGATATGCTTGCGCCAAACTTGTAGTCAATCGCAATAAGAAATAGTAGACACTTCGTTAGTGATTGCGCAGGGTTGGGCCTCGCGAACCACCTCCCGTGAGAGTAAATATGTGATATGAGTTGTAAATAATATGATGTATGTGAAATCTTGTGTTGAGTGAACATACCATTGAAATGACTCGTCCAACCTATTTATAGGTGATGAAAATAGCTTGAGAGTGTTAGCACACGCTTAGGAGATCATGGGGCGCCCCGATTTGTGGTAACCGCTAGGCTTCATCCCACTATCTCGGACTTGGCAGGAAGCTAAGGACGAGTGGGAACGTGGGGAAGACCAAGTCAAGGTTCTTATTTGTCTTGGCATCTTCAGGAAGACACCGGCGGCATAGGCCTTCGGTGGCGGATTCCCAACCGTAACCATGTCAATGATGAATGGTTTTACGCCACCAATGACTTATGAAGAAAGACTTGGGTCTTCGTAATGTAATTTCGACTGAGGCCGAAGGGGGGTCCTTCGACCTGATCGGAGGGTACGTCATCAATAACCATCTTAGGGATAGCAACGGGATATTCCACCCTACATCTCATTATTAGCATCTTTCTGATGCGCGTATGAAGCGCGTTCGGGGTTAAAGGAACTTCCTTTTCTTCGAGCAAGTTTTTCAACCACCTAGGCGTGAACCTAATCGTTGTAGTGTAGTATTGGGTAAGCCTCGGGGATTGATATCATTCTCTAGGGGAATAGGAATGCTAGCAAGAATTGTATGACGAGAAGGTGGGGGTTGAGGATGATTCTTTTTTATCTTTTTATTGGTTTTTTAGAAAGCTAAGGTAAATATCTCGGGGCAATTGGTTGGGGGGGTGGTATTTTCTACCGATTACTTCTACTTATCTAATTATCTAATACTACGGGTAGCTATGTCTATTTGATGTGTGCTCGTATGATGATTAAAAATGTGTTTACCTAGATACTATTACTCACTAGTTATCTTTTATTGGTCGGTTGAATTGTCACGCCTGATCTTAACGCGTTGTATTCTGTTAGGACCGATGAACATAAGATTTATGTGGTTTGGAGGTCGGGGTTGGTGGAAGAAGATGAAGATCTTCATCTTCTTTAGTGAGAGAAAACTAGAGAGAGGGAGGAGAAAACACAAGGTTTATTGATAAGAACAAAACAATACAACTAGCCAAATGATTCACCTCACCCCTCATGGAGAGTCATGAGGGGTATATATAGGCCCTAACTTTGCCACTTAAATGATACTAGTCCCTAAGGGCAAAGTATACTACGCATCTAGTCCAATTCACGTAAGTGACGTTATCTTTATAAAAAGCGAGGCTAACAATCTCCCTCCAAGATAGCCACACGTGAATGGTTACAATGAGACCTATAAATACAAAACAAAGTAAATTACAATAGTAATGAACAATGTTGACTTTCTTGAAGCGCAGAGTCTCGTAGTCTAGATATCGAGGCAAACTTGAAGTTCTCCTTCCGATGACCTCGGCAAATGATCTTCTTGTAGCTCGAACTTCAACTCGAACGGTCTAGTTAGGTTATTACTCCTCCTAACTAGTGAGCCTTTTTTCCTTTCTTTGCTCCCTCCCGAACCGATAACACTCTTCCAACACGCCTTTAATCTTCGACACGCAGCGGAGAAAGTAAACTCTTGAAGCACAATGGTTGTCGCTCGGGAACATCATAACATAACTCACTTAGTATTGCATCCAAGTTGGTAAAACCCGATGTACACCACACTACTTCTCCTTTTTCACCATAAGCAAAAATCCTTCGTAATCCAATCACGGAAGATGAAATACCAACTTCTCCCTCCCGATGGTTGCGAGCTATCGAATCATCATAATGTTGCGTACATGCCGTATTACCTTCTTTGATGCAATATTCAAACATCATAGCTTGATCATAATTCCCGTGAGAATATGTCGCAAAAATACTCTCAATAAACTTCTCTCAATCCAACCTTTTATCGAACCTCCTTTGAATTCACCGACTAAATGTAATGACCACATATGGAGATAGCCCGGTACGACTAACTTGAAAAGGAAGTAAGCATCCCAACATGTGACTTGCTGCTTGTTCTAAATTTTTGAACAATCCACAACTTCGTGTGACACTGAGCACTACAACGTAACTCCTTAAAGTGATGGTTACACACTGTGAGCACTACAACGTAACTCCTTACCAGTTATAACCAGATTGTCAAATTTCATAATGTGCTCCAACAAGTTATCTTGAGACCATCGACTTATCTCAGAGATAAAGAAGTACAAATGTCACTTCAATTCCGCATCAATAATACCTTACAAAAACTCCGTAGCCATTTTTCCAATTATCGCTCAAGCCGTGAATAATGTATCCCTCCGTGAAAGATTACCATACCAAAAATACCGCTATTTAATGAATAACAAAAATTTGTATCCAAAAAAAATTTGTTTATCACAAACAAATTCGGAGGACACGTTTCATTATCATTTCATTTTAAGTGTAACACTTCACCCGTCAACAAAGATATCACAAGGCCCAAATCCATCAAATGAGTATCCATATCCGGTTGATGTACTGAGGCCCATGATCCAAATCCAAAAGCAGTATGTAATATCCGGTTATACTTGACCTAATATATCACTTTTAGCCAAACCTAATCTCACACTCAAAAGTAAACGCCTACCACTCTTATCCTATTCTCTCCCAAAGCAGATCTGGGAAAAAGAAACATATCTCCTCTCCCATCTCAAAAGCAAAACATCAAACCCTTTGAAGCACATCCAACATCTCCCATATACTCTCATCATAAAACTGATTCTCATTTCAAATCTCTCATCATCATATCTTCCCAGTGACGCGCCATCAAGAATCAAACATCACAAAGAACCCTAGAAACCGTATCATTGGTCACGGGTAAGAGTGTTGATTGGTGCAAAACAGTCAAGCTTAATCACTCAAGCTAGCCACTTGTGAATGGCCAACCGTAACAAACTTAAAACTGCTCAGAAACCAATACAATGAAGATCAGAGGAATATAATGGATTCCTGGGTCGTTAAGTCCCACGGAGGATGAATTGGTGTATAAACACTTGATCAGATGATAGAATGATCACTAATGATAGTGATCAGTAAGGATTTTGATGGATAATTACCTAAAGAAAAGATTTGTAAATTACAGCGACTTAAATGCAAAATAAGAAAATTAAAAAGTTAAAATATATTAAATAAACGCTATCACTATTTTTACAATGATGTTTTTGTGATTTATAAAATAAAATGACTTAAATAAACTATTTTAACTAAAACGTAAACTTAAATTACCTAAAAACGTGATTTAAAATGAAAACGTAAGTTATTTATAAAAATTACGCGAGTGCGCAAGCAAAAACGTAAAATTTATGAAATAAAAGTCCTACAAGTGTAAAAACAATTTTATTACGTACTATATGACAAAAGAAAATTTTAGAAAAAAGATTTATATTTTTTATACTTTTATATTTTTTATTATGAATTAAATAAGATTTTACACTAATTAAATGATTAAAAATACTAAAACTATTTAGAAAAATCTGAAACTTTTTTATAAAATACTTAATACTAATACAAATTAAAGAAAAATACAAATGATGAAAAAGCTGGTCTAAATAAGCTAGAAATAAGCAATTAAGCTCGAATAAGCTATATGAGACAAAAGGTGGTTATGTATTAAATTGTGTAAAGGATAACCAATAAAGACCCAAGGGCGCAATGGTTACAGGTACACACTTATCACTCTCAAAGGTGGGAGGTCTCAGGTTCGAGCCTGCCTCCCCACCTTTTTGCAAAACATTTTTTTTTCGAATTTTCTTTTACAAAGTTATTAAGCTAACTAAGATAAGGACTTTTCACAACTACAACTTTTTATGAAAATGATTAATAAGCTCGTAAACGACTTAATATCTTAATGTTTTGACTTATGAGCTTATTATGATGAAATAAGCTCAAACAAACTTGCAATATGAAACAAAAGCTTAAATAAGCTAAAACAAAATAAAAGCTACTTATGATAAGCTAGAAAACACAGATAAGCATGCTGATAAGCTATAAACAAGCAATAAGCACTTATGAAACACCTTTGTACCAAACAGACTTGTACAGACTTTGTAAGGCAATTTAAGCTAGGTAAATAAGTTCAAAAGCTCAAAACCAAGACCGAGTCAACAAGCTAGCTAGGTTGGCTTTTCAAAAAGCCAAAAATTACAAACTAAGGGTAACTGTAGAGCTTTTGGTGAGCTTGTGAAAATGGTACCTGATCTGTGCACAGGGCACAATTTTGAAATGGTGTCCTAAATAAGCTAAGATTTAAGCTAGTAAATAAGCTAGATAGAAAATATAAAAAATACTAGGTTGAAGCTGAGCAACTGTATTTTAATATCCTAGAAGCTCAAATATTGAAACTCAATATATAATCCTATATAAAATAATCTTTTATTCAAAACCACCAAACGGGAATTTTGACTTTTGATTAATACTAAAAGTTTGACTTAACTAAACTTTAAATCAAATCTAATGACTTATTATGATATATTAACCTATATTATGATGAATTTAAGCTAAGTTACCATATTTTAAGCAACTATGATAAGTTTTATCTTTGAAAATCTTAACAGTGATCACTTAAAATGATATTGAGAGTGATTTTGACTTTTCACCAAAGAGGGACTGACTTTTAAAGCTGAACTGAGTATTTATATCCTAATGAAACATGAAACAAGCATAAGTAACATTTGAAATGACCTCTATCACAGTTAACAAAGGAAATCCAAACACCACTTTTTATGACTGTTTTAGAACTTTTCAAAGCAAAACAATGATTTAGACCATGTTATGGATTCAGAACCTTGTATTATCATTAAATAGGACTAAAGAAGCATGAAACAACAGAAATAGCAACATAAAACTTAAGATTATTAATTATGCTAATAAAACTGTTGAAATAAAATTTTTAGAAACTACAAATTCTAATTAACTAACAACTGGTTTTATTGTTTAATTAGACTTAACTAATACTAATGAACATGAAAACACAGAAATTAAAGCTACTAATTAACTAAAATGGTTAAATGACCAAATGTACCAAAAAGGGCTTACAAGATGGATTTGAATGAAAACCAAGAACAAGGACTGTGAATACACTTCCTATAGCTTACCAATAAGCTCTATACCAAGGCCATCCAGAATCTACCTTGCTCCAGCTTTCTTGCATGTTTCACCATTGATTTTTATTTTCTATATTTTCTTGGTATTTTTGTGAATTTTCTGATTTTGATACTAGACAAAGTTTTAAAGTTTCTAAAAGCTTGAATAAGCTTTCTAGGGAGCTTATGTGGCTTACTCAGTCCATAAGAACATCTACAAACAACCTTTGATCATTCATGAGATTTTCAAAATAAGGAAAATTTGCATAATCTGAATTATAACTTGATATTGGATTTGATATTTCACAAAAGATTAATTATGCAATAAAAACTTGAAATACAGAGTTTGATAAGCTAAAACATACACTGAATTTGAAAATAAGCTAAAACGACATTAAGTAATCTAAATTAAGCTAGATATTTCTTCACAATGCTTCCCAATCCTCCTTTATAGACTTTTGAGGCTCTGTTTATGCCTCTGAAACTTTCCCACCTCAATCCAACCATTGGATTGGTCAAAGCTATCATATTCGTCCATGTGGATATTTTGGCGCCAAAATTCTCATTAGCAGGTTTTTCCAATTAATGGGGTTTGGTTGTATGTGGAGGTGGAGGGGGGATGTAATCAAGTGGAAAAACAGCTGGAAAGGTTGAAAAGGAGGAGAAAACCACTCTGGTTTTGGGATTACAGGATTGGATGAAGAAGGTGAACAGTGGAAGTGGTTTAGGCGCGTTTGACTTATTTTGACTTTTTAATAATATTGACGGGGGTCCAAAATTAGGGGGGTCACAGGGTTGGCTGGGTTCTTTTTGGGCTTTGGCAGGGTTCTAAATACACAAAAGGGTCTTAATGGTTTTAGTTAAGTATAAGGACCAAAGTTGTAAATCTGCCAAAGTTGAAGGACCAATCTTGTCAATCTTCCAAAGTTCTTACAAGGACCATTCCTGCCATATGTGAATAGTACAAGGATAATATTTGAATATTTTCCATTTTTATAAATCCAAGGACCATTTTTGTCATTTTCAAAACTTGAGGGACTAAAGTTGTAATTTTGCAATTTTTTTATATCAAGGACTTGTTTTGACAACTTTATGAATCCCTAAGGACTTAAAATGATATTTTTCTTTATTTTGATTTACCAGGGACTGTTTTTGACAACTTTTTAAACTTGGGGGACTAAAACTGCCAATTATGCAAACTTGATCGTTTTCACCGATTTTGATGTTTTTGCATTTAAAACATATAAAACACTTGTTTGTGATATTTTTATCATTTTGATGTGTTTCTGAGTGTTTTCAGATGTTTTTGGCATTCTAAACAGTATAAAAATGATGAGTATTTAGACACTCATCAAGTGTCTATAGTAGTGTTTTAATTTGAACGAATCAATGAAGTGAAAATAACACAATTGTTATCATTCAACTTCAATCAGTTTCGTATATTATGGAAGTTGAACTTCAAATAGAGATGATCGATGAAGAATTGTTATTTCAATGAAAGCAATTTTTAACTGATTGCAAAAATTGAATCAAGAATCTGAGATTATATTGTTTATTTTTCTTTATGAGTCTTGAATGAGAGTCTGGGTAGAGATGAGAGGGTATGTTGGTGAGTCTTGGTCTAGGACTAGGTTTCGGACTGATGATGTGATGATGAAACTGAAGTCGTGATGGTATATGGTATTTGGTAGTATATTCGTGGTCATGGTCTGTTTTACGCGTATCTTTTACAATTCTGGTTCTGCTTACGCGTAACCCATTTTCTTTTTCCTTATGCGTAAGCCTACGCGTAACGTTTTCTCAACCCGTTATGCGTAAGCATATTCTTATGCGTAAAGCAAGTTATGCGTAAGTCCTGCTTTAGCGTAAGCCGAGTTAGGCGTAAGCCTCGCTTAGGCGCGAACGCATACGCAGTAACTTTTTCACGCAGAACTTCACAGCCACGCGTAACTCCACTGTAGATTCTTCTTACGCGTAAGTTTAGGGTTTTGACCCTTTGACTTTTTCCCATGAGTGTTTGACCATGTTTTTCCGTCCATCTTCAAGCACAAACCCGTAAAAGCATAAAATGCTTTTTTGACCATGTCGACCATATGAAGATGACGGTTTGACCACAAATGTTTCACGGATATTTGGTACAAAAGGTATAAAAGTTACTGCTTGGACAATATAGACCCAAGACAGATTTACAAGAAAGTTTAAGACTTTTTGTGACCAAAAACTAAGGATACTCAAAACATGTATACGAAAATGTTTTACCCACAAATCGGAAAAAAAATTCCGACCACAAAATAAGCTCAAAAACAGTAACCAAACATGTATAAACCAACATAAATCAATAAAACAACAACCTGGCTCTGATACCAATTGTTAGGACCGATGAACATAAGATTTATGTGGTTTGGAGGTCGGGGTTGGTGGAAGAAGATGAAGATCTTCATCTTCTTTAGTGAGAGAAAACTAGAGAGAGGGAGGAGAAAACACAAGGTTTATTGATAAGAACAAAACAATACAACTAGCCAAATGATTCACCTCACCCCTCATGGAAAATGAATATATGGTCAACTAGCAGTGAGGTACATGAGAGAACCAATCATGCTCCAATATTTCTTCGGATCAATAGGTTTCCCAAACAAATCGGTTCCAATTTTTGGTGAAGTTACCATTGGTGTTCCGACAGAGTCACAATTATCCATACCATGATTTTTCAAAATCTCAGTTGTATATTTCGCTTGATTTATAAAAATTCCACGAGGGGACTGATGTATTTGTAAACCAAGAAAGAATTTTAGTTCCCCCATCATGGACATTTCAAATTTGCTTTTCATGAGATTTTCAAAATGTTTTGAAAGATTCGGATTAGTGGACCCAAAGATGATGTCGTCCACATAAATCAACAATCAAAATGTCGCTTTTGCATTTTTGAGTAAACAAGGTAGGATCAACTGTTCCTTTGGTGAAATTGTTTTGGATAAGGAAAGAGACGATGTCATTCATACCACGCCTTGAGCTTGTTTCAATCCATAGATTGCCTTTTGAGTTTGTAGACGAGTCGGATGTTCCAAGTCGATGAAGCCTTCAGGTGAATCACGACACTTCTTCTTTCGTAGTTTTATTCAAGAACACGGTCTTAATGTCCATCCGATAAACCGTGATGTTTTTGTGAGTCGCATAGGCTAAGAATATCGATCGCTTCTAGTCGAGCTACCGCGAATGACTCTTCAAAGTCTATCCTTCCTCTTGTCTATATCCTTTGGCCACAAGACGAGCTTTGTTGCGAATTACAGTCATCTCTTCATCCCTTTTGTTCTTCCATAACCATTTGAGATCAATGACGCGAATGTCAATTGGTCTTGGAACCATTTCTCAAGAGTCATGAAGACAGTATTGGAGAAGTTCCTCCTACATCGCTTCTAATTGAGCAAAGGTAAATGCATAAGTCGTAATCGGTGGCAAGTTGGCGTCTCGTCTGAATTGGCCTTGAAGGTTCACCAATAACTTGTTCAATTGGGTGGTCTTTTGTCCACTTCAGAGTAGAAGGATACCGTTGGTTAAACGTATGCGAGTTAGATGGTTCTCGTAAGTATGAAGATGATTCAGCTGATTCCGTATCAAACGGGTTTTCAAATAAGTCTTCATCTAACGTTGCATCGTTATGGTTTTTGTTTTGCTCATCAACTGCTGGTAGAACGGGTGCAATAACTGGAGTAGATGTAGATGATGTTGATGGAGTTGGTGCATTGGTTTCGACCGTTGTAGATGCATCTTTTGTTGGTTGTGGTGGATGATTTTGATCGGGTGCAGCGGAATGATGGTTTGATGCATTTGTCGAAGTTCCACCATAGTATTCATCGAACATTAACTCGAAGAAATTCTCCCATTCTTGTTCTCTAGGATTGTCAAACGAAGTTGATTGAGCTCTTTGAGGTACGAGTCCCGAATCGATGTGTCCAAGTCATCGGTTTAGTGCGGGTTCTAGAGCGAGTCTCTCGAAGCCATTTGTGAAAGTTCATCAAATTTACATTCATCGCTCCATGATCCTCCTAGTTCTCCTGTTATACACCTCAATGCCCTCGAGTTATCTCGAATATCCAATGAAGATTCCAATATCACCTTTGCTTTCGTTTTCCAAGATCTTCTCGTCATTCGTAGGATAGCACAAAGCGCCAAACACGTGAAAGTAAGAGATATCCGGTTTTCTGTTGTTCACAATATCATATGGGGTTTTATTGAATCTTGGATGGATTAGGGATCGGTTCGAGTGAAACAAGCGGTGGCAACATCATCACCCATTGAAATAATGGTGCACAAGAATAGATTAGCATTGTGCGGCAGCTTCCACAAGAGTTCTATTTCTTCTTTCAACTACCCCATTCTCTTTGTGGAGTTCTAACAACCGATGTCGATGTGTAATTCCAACATCTTCAAAATAAGCTCTTAACTCCCGATTTGTGAATTTCGTGTCGTTGTCATTCTTACAACCCCATCGGAGTTTGAAGAAGTACTTGAATACGTTTGTAAAGGTGATGATGATGCTCGGTGCTTCGTCTTTTGATCTCGTAAACTTAACCCATGTATATCTCGAATAATCATCGACGATAACAAGAATATACTTTTTCCCATTAATGCTTTCAACTCTCATTGGGCCACATAAGTCCATGTGCAACATATGCAACTTTGCTTCCGAACTAGGTACGGTTTTAGGTTTATATGATGCTCTTTTGCTTTTTCCTTGTTCGCATGATGGACATAAGTGATCCTTGGTGTATTTGAACTTTGGAAATCCATTGACGATGTTGTCTTTGGCAAGATTGTTGATGGTGTCGAAATTGAGATGGGATAACCGTCTGTGCCACAACCAAGACTGTGTTCCAGATGCTCGTGTCATAAGACATATTGGTGATGAAGAGGCCATTTGATTGATGTCGATAGCATACAAGTTTGTATCACGATTCCCGTTAAGAGATCGGTGCCATCCAAGTTTCTAACGAAGCAAGCATTTTCCTAAAAGCAACCTCTAAATCGCATCACGTAAGGCGCCTGATCGAGAACAAATTGTGTCCCAACCCTTGGACATAGTAAACCCGAGTGATCAAATAATTTCCAAAGGTAGATCTTCATAACCCATGATAGTCGCTACATGATCATTTCCAAACGTATGGTTCCCATGAATTTCAGACATTTAAATTGATCGCCAGACTTCAGATTCGGTCATGTGCTTGAGCAACCCGAGTCGACGATCCAAAGACAAATTCGATAACCCGCCAAGAATGAAAAAGAATATTGTGGAAACCGTTTTGATTTAGGTTCCTTTGGGTTAGAGGTAAAATCCTTATCACACTCAAAGAGGTTTTCTGTGGAGTTTCGGTTTATCACTCATTTTACCATTACGAGTGTGAAAGTTCTACCGTGGGTTTCCAAATATCATCCCTAAAGTAAACGCTTTGGTTCCTGTCAGTAGTGTAAAGTCTAAGTTTTGCAACTAGTCTTCCTACTCGTTTAGCGTAAGATCTTTTTGGGACGTTCTTCTTAACATGCTTATCATTCACATTCTTATAAACACAATCATCTTGATCATTAATTAAAGATTTCTTGCAAGTTAAACAAAGAGATTCAACACATTCATTAAACTTAGCAAGTTTCATAGGTTCAGTACATTCAGATGAAATGTCTTTCTTATTCAAAAGCTATAAATTCCTAGGTTGTTCTTCTACTTTCTTCTCTTTATTCAAGCTACTACTCCTAGAGGCAGGCGAGACTCTATTGTTCCTTGTATTGCTTTTAGGCTTTAGTCTGCTGCTCCTAGAGGTGCTTTCTAGTCCTTTAGAAGGTAAGGCACACGCATTAGGATTCACATTTTTATGAAGGGAGGTGGTTTCAGCTTTCCTAGTCTCTTTAGAGTGCTTATCTAAACTTATGTCGTTTGTTCCATATGTTTTAGATGTGGAGGCGACGCATTAGTAGTACTCATCTTAAAAAGGCCAAAGCTAAAACTTTTGGTTTCTCGATAACCGCTTTTCCTTATCAATATTTTGTTTAGGTAGGGTAGGTGGAGTGACCGGTTTTGATGAAACATTTTCTCATTGACTTTGGAGGAGGCATAGAAACATACATTTTGGTTTGGAAACCGGTTTGGGAACATTTGCTTTCTCCGCATTCAATGGTTTTTAATCACATTATCCACCGCCTTTCCTTTTTGACTTTCCGGTGAGCCCTCAAAAGATCATTTTCGCTTTCATGTCATTGTAGGCACGCTCATACGACGGTTTGTCATATTTGCATTCCTCGCTTTTTCGATCAAGTTGTTTAAAATATGACACATTTTGTTTTTCAAGTTTCTCAAGTGCTTTTCAAATTTTGAAACAATTGCGGAGGTCTCAGACTAGAGTCTTTCATGATCTTCAATGTAATATGTTTGCAAAATGATGGACATAATATCGATGAGTCGAACATCTTCAAGAGAGAATCATTTAAATTTTCCAAAACTTTGATGTGTTCAATACTTTCATTAGCTTGCTTTACTGTGGATTTATGGTCCTTGACAAAGTCATTGTTTCTTTCAAAAGGCTTGTTCAAATGGATTACCCTTGAGTTGATGTTAGTCACCGAGGGTAATTTGAGTTTCAAAAACTTTTTCTGCTCAATATCAAAACTATTGAACCGATGTTTGTTGTAATATTGGTTTTAGTTTTAACGGTCTCTTGAAGATCCGCAATTCTCGTTTTCACATTTTCTAAAATACTTCGCGCATCACTTGTGTTAAAAGGATTGTTTGAAGACATTTGTTCAATGTTCGAAAGAGATTTGGAGACAACAACTGGTTTTGAAACTGGTGTTGACACTATGTTTGAAACACTTGGTGTGATGGAAAACTTTGACTTTTCTTTTTGATTTACAAAAGTAATTCCATTAATTTTGTTCCATTTGTTATAATCAATCGGTTTAAGATCTGGATTCTTTTGTTTCATTTTTGATCTACTCTCCTCAGATAGTTCCAACATTTCAAGAGAATCACGAACAATTATGGGTTCATGCAAAGCATTTCTATTGTGCAACACATTCTGAGATTTCTGAGCTTTCTTGAGAAACGAAGAAGGGTCGTTACCAAGTGCCATCTTATGTGAAGTATGAAAATGTGGATTTACTTGGTTAGAAAGCATCTTGTTTGATTTAGCTGAATGACCCGTTGTAAGAAGCAAATTGTCCAATGTTTTGATTTTTTCCGTTTTATCAAGAATTTCATCAAGAAGAGAATCTTCTCGTTTTGGAAAATCAAGAATCAACTGCTTCTTCTCTTTTCAAGATCGTAAAAAATGCTTTTTGTTTAGAAAGTTGGTCATTTAGATCGAAATTTCCTTGTTTAAAGATTTTATTTTCAAGTTCAAATTCACATCAAGTGTGTCATACTTGAGTTGCAATTGTTTTCTCTTAAAATGTAATCTCGATAACCAATTTCTAATTCGGACATTTTGTTTGTATGAAATTCATAGGCTTTGGCGTGCTCCTTGTAACTCTCAAGCTCGCCGGTCAATTTCTTATTCGCGACCTTAACTTCGCGATTGACCTTACTCACTTTTTCAATTTCAATGCCACGCTTATTGATTAATGATTCAAAATAGGCACGTGTTTCCTCATCGGCCTCAAGATTTTGTGCCACGATCCTCCACTAGGATCCACATCCGAGTTTGAGTTAGTATTGCTACAACTCGGATTGTCCGTATGTATCATAAGTAGGTGGCGCCGCGAATCTTCGTTCGTCATGAGTAAACACATCAAATATGACATTGTTATAGCATGGATCAATGATTGGTACCTCAGATACGGCGTTGGCGTCATAGACAGGAGGTGCTTCCGTGTCAGAGTCCTACTTAGTCTCCTCAAGATTTGCCATGAAGATGCAGTTCGCATTGATTTCCTCGAGGTCTTCCAAATCATCCACAATAGCGAAAAAATCATTTTCCTCAGCACTCAACTGCATCCCTGCTTCTTGCTTCTGTGCATATGCCCTACTTCTTTGAGGTTATATTTCGGGTTTAACCTACGAAATCCGCAAGCCTTTAAGCTATTTTGTTGTTCCCTATTCACTATCGTAAAACAGTTAAGTATTTAGAAATAAGTTAATAGTGAATCTATGATTGATAAGATGTAAGTAAAACACACTAAATAGTTTTCAACATAATATTCTTTATTAGAAATGAATCAAACAAGAATACATTACCCAAGTACTTGCGGAATAGTACTTGGGATTGAAATGACAAAGGGTGTAACTCCTCACGAAGCTCAGTCGAGTCTCGAGCACAACTACAAGTACCCACCGAGCTATCTCGTGGATTAAGTTGTATTTGGAGGAGTAAAAGATGGCTCATGTGTGTGTGTTTTACAATTCACAAGCTTAAATCTTTCACTCAATCTCTTATGCTATTTATACAAGTATGAGTTTTAACTCTTTCCTAAGTGACAAACTGACAATTTACAGAAGACAAAATACTGGTGTATTTTGTCTGTTAGCCTTGATTATTTTTATTAGAAGTGATGGTCATTCACGATTAGGAACTTTGTAATGTGTGTTAGATATCGTGATAGAATAGTCAACGGGCTCGTGGATTGGGCTAAGCTAATTGGGCATAAGTTATGTTAAGCTAGCCTTGTCTAGTTAGTGAAACCCAAGCCCAATCCAAGTCCATCTCAAGGCCCATGGCCAAGCCTTAGGGCATCATCTCTTACCTATATATACCCCTCAAGTATGTCATTTGAGGGGTGTGCTTGAGTGTGTGTGTGTGTGTGTGTTTTCCTTTGAAGCAATATAACATCTTATTGTTTTCATCTTTCTTCTCTCTACCTCTCTAAACATACATACGAATTTATACTTCAAGTCACCATCTAATCTTTATCTTTTCTTTCTTATTTACGCATAACAGTTTATGTAACGTGGTATTTGTGTTGGGTTTGTGATAAGGTTGGTATATCTTTGGTCCTAACAATTGGTATCAATCGCCTAACAATGGTTTAGGAGTGTTTGTGTTTGTTTTGAAAGGTTGCATATAAGCTCACGTTTTACATCTTTGATACGCATAAAGCTTTGATTTTTTCATCAAAAAATTCAAGATTCTTGTGGTTTAAGGTTTATTTGGTGTTAAAGTTTCAGTTTTTGCAAAAGTTAGAAGCTTTACGTGTTTTCTTCACTTTTGAACTCGCTTTTGGTTCATTGGTCATTTCTACTGTAACTTTTCTAGCAACTTTGGGTGAAAAAGGTCAACATTTTGGGTTATTCGAGTGTTTTTAAAGATATCTCGTGTTTAAATTGTTTGAATCATTGGAAATTTTTACGAGTAAGTCAAAACCCTAGTTCTACTCAGAAGAAAGTCAACTACGCATAGTTTTCTACTCGTAACTTTTGGTGAAGAATCTTCGAGCTATAATCGTTACTCGGTGCTTCCTCACTGGATAAGTGTGTGGAACACTCGACTTGTGGATATCTCTTCTACCGTGACGGTGTAAAGGATTTTGGTTCTTAACCATAGTTTACGATAAGCTAAAAGCTTACGAGTAACTCCACGCATAACTTCATAATTACGCCGTAAGGTTTACGAGTAACTTTTGTCTACGATAAGCTTAAGGTTACGCAGAAGATACTTTCACGCATAAGATCCCACGCCTAAGGAATCCCACGCCTAAGCTTCCCACGCATAAGATCCTACTCAGAACTACATCCTACTCAGAACTACATCCTACTCAGAACCATATCCTACTCGTAACCATATCCTACTCAGAACTTCTTTGGTCTACGCCAAGCTCTTTCTACGCATAAAGTTAAAAAAAAAAAAAAAAAAAAAAAAAAAAAAAAGAGTTTTAAATTTAATTTTTGAGGAGACTAAACGCTCAATTTTTACGAGATTCAAATTTTGGTTTAATCTGTGAAAATTTTGGTCAAAATTCAAATTTTGGGCCTAAATTCAAATTTTTCGGTCAAATTTGGCGCCAAAATTGTCATAACTCAAATTTTTCATACGACCTTAGAATTGATTTTTATAGTGAATTTCAAATTTTGTGAGAAAATTTTTTTACGACCAAGGTTACAAGTACGACTTTCAGAAACACCTCAACCGAGCTTAATCTTCTTCAAACACAACTCCTTTATCGTTGAATCGATCCTACATCAACTTTATCAGAACATACCTTCATCAATGGCAACTCAACAAGACATTCATGCAGCCGGTGCCGAAAACCGTCCTCCTATGTTGGCAAAAGGTGGTTATCTTCAATGGACAAGTCGAATGCTCCGCTACATCAAGACCAAACCTAATGGGAAACTCATGATTAAATCCATTCAGATGGACCCTTCCACCGACAAGTTCATGTACCGAAATGCCGATGCAACACCTCCCATCCCACCATCCTCTCATCTTCAAACCGAATCGTAATACATCAAGAGGATCAAGCAAGTCGATGCGATGACATGGCAATTCATATTGTCCAACCGGGTTTACCAATAGACATCTTTTTGCGTAGACAGCCAGAAACCGCTTCGATATGTGGGAACGTGTTAGACGGCTATGTTATGGAATGTAAATTGGTAAACAAGACATGGAGAACAAGTCGCTAACCGAATGGGAGAAGTTTACATCTACACCAGAGAATCCATTGAATCCTACTATGGAAGGTTTTGCATTTTGATGAATGAGCTTATCGAAACAAGTTGGCACCCGTAACAATCGCTCAAAACATCAAGTTCTCGAATAATCTTCCGTAAGAATGGGGACGATATGTCACTATTGTCAACCAAACAAAAGACCTTCATCGTGAACTTTGATCAATCGAATGATTTTCTGAAACAAAACCAAGTCAAGCGAATGAAGTCGAGCAAGAAAGATTAGCAAAGAATCATGATCCATTGGCACTTATTGCAAAGACTCAACCTTCGCTAATACACAACAACAAGCTTCATCATCTTCCACCAACAACAACTTGCAAGAATACATTCCACAACCTCAACAACAATTCTATCCACAAGAACAACAAGTCATTCAACAACCGTATCCACAATACCAGAACAAGGAATCACCGATCCCGAAGTCGAAGTAGAAGCGACCTTGCAATGTATTTTCTTTATTGGATAAAGCATTTAGCGATCGCATGGGTAATCGTGGTTCCGTATCGTGGTAATCGGTTGGGTCGTAATGTTGGAAATCGATGGGATGAATGTTGGGAATAGGCGATGGTAATCGAATGGCAATGTTGCAGCCCAATCGTTGGGAATTATGGAGATGGACATCAAGGGGTCGATTGTGAATCGTAATATGGGATATCAAAATGGGAATAATGCTTTATGACTTGCTCGTAATGCTACCTCCGAACCTCAAAGACAAGATTCAGGATCTAGTGTCATACCAATGACAAAGCTTGAAAAATCCAAGACATGTTGATGTTGGCGAAAAAGAAGAGTTGGGAATTGAGTTGATCACGAGGAAATCAAATTGTGTACCCAAAATGGGAAGGTAAAGCAAACGATTATGCAACCTCCGGTCATACAATCAATCAACATGACGCAACATCAAGCGGTACTTATGACACAACCCCGCTCACGACACATATTCACTCAATGAGGTACCTAATTCGTTTACTCATGAGAAGCCACATTCGTGTCTCCGAACCTTATTATGACACATATGTGGGAGAGCAAGTTAATAGCAATGTTAACTCGAAACTCCATATATGGATCCTAATGGAGGTCAAGTGATACAGAATGGTGCTAATGATGAGGAAACTCGTGCTTATTTTGAATCATTAATTAATCAATGTGGCATTGAAGTTGAGAAAGTAAGAACGGTCAATCGCGAGGTTAAGGCCGCGAATAAAAAATTGACCGCTGAGCTTGAGAGTTACAAGGAGCACGCCAAAGCCTATGAATTTCATACAAACAAAATTTCCGAATTAGAAATTGGTTATCGAGATTCTGTTTTAAGAGAACAACAATTGCAACTCAAGTATGATACACTTGATGTGAATTTGAACTTGAAAATAAAATCTTTAAACAAGGAAATTTCTGATCTAAATGACCAACTTTCTAAACAAAAAGCATTGTTTTCGATCTTGAAAAGAGAAGAAACAGTTGATTGTCGATTTTTCAAAACGAGAAGATTCTCTTCTTGATGAAATTCGGATAAAAATGAAACTATAAAGAAATTGGATAATTTGCTTCTTACAACGGGTCATTCCGCTAAATCAAACAAGATGCTTTCTAATCAAGTAAATCTGATTTTTCACACTTCACATAAATTGGCTCTTGGTAACAACCCTTCTTCGTTTCTCAAGAAAGCTCAGAAATCTCAGAGTGTGTTGAACAATGGACAACCTTTGCATGAACCTATAATTGTTCGTGATTCTCTTGAAACGTTGGAACTATCTGAGGAGAGTAGATCAAAAATGAAACAAAAGAATCCAGATCTTAAACCGATTGATTATAACAAATGGAACAAAATTAATGGAATTACTTTTGTTAATCAAAAAGAAAAGTCAAAGTTTTCCATCACACCAAGTGTTTCAAACAAAGTGTTAACACCAGTTTCAAAACCAGTCGTAGTTTCCAAATCTCTTTCGAAAATCGAACAAATGTCTTCAAACAATCCTTTTAACACAAGTGATACTAGAAGCATTTTAGACGATGTTAAAACTAGAATTGGGAGTCTTCAAGAGACTAAAACTAAAACCACTATGACACCTAACAACCGGTTCTCTACTTTTGATATCGAATGAGAAAGTTTTTGAAACTCAAATTGCCCCTCGGTGAATAACATCAACTCAAGGGTAATTCATGTTGAACAAGCACTTTTGAAAGAAACAAATGACTTTGTCAAGGACCATAAACCGGTAAAGCAAGCTAATGAATGTTTTGAACACATCAAAGTTTTGGAAAATCTAAATGATTCTCTCTTCAAGATGTTATGACTACCGATATCATGTGCATTATTTTGCAAACATATTTCGTTGAAGATCATGAAAGACTCACCGAGACCTCCGCAATTGTTTCAAAATATGAAAATGCTCTTGCAAAACTTGAAAAAGAAAACGTGTCCTATTTTAAACAACTTGATCGAAAATCGAGGAATGCAAGTATGACAAAGCGTCGTATGAGCATGCCTACAAGGACATGCAAGAGCAAAATGATCTTTTGAGAGCTCACCGATGTCTAAAAGGAAAGGTCAGGATACTAAGTTTGCAAAACCATTGACCGAGGAGAAAACAAATGTTCCCAAACCGGTTTTCAAACCAAAATGTCTATTTCTCGCCTCCAAAAGTCAATGAGAAAATGATTTGTCAAAACAATACCCACGACTTTGCCTATTAAAAGAGAATTATCAAAGCTTTTGAAAACCGCTTTTGATAAAGAAAAGTGATTACACATGGCACTTCTAGGAAAAGTACACGAATGTGACCGCAAATCCAGTTAAAGAATCATTGGTTCTAACAAAATGGTCAACAATCATTATCTAGAAGAAGCTAGGAAAAGGCACGACTCGAAAAGATGGAATTCTAGGTGCAACATCTAGGGTGATGAATTCTACAAGATTTCAAGGCACCGCTAGTAGTAGTAAACCATTACCTAGGAACACTCTACAAAAGACTAAGGATTGGCTTGCATCTAAGAGTAGTTGCATAAACGAAAATGCTATGCCCGTAGAAAACAACACTAGGAATTCTAAGTCTTTTTCGAACAAGAATCAATTTCAAAAGAATGTAGTGACAAAGTTAGAGTCATTGTTTTAAACAAGAATATTGAATTTGTTTGTACTACATGTAAAAATGTGTCTTTTCACTAATCATGAGGCATGTGCCTTACAATATCTCAAGAAAGATAATTTCGTACAAGGCACAATCCACTAAGACACCAAATAGAAACAAGCCCGTTAATAAAAAGACAAACGAAAAGAAACCTAATAGGTGGATCTCTTCAGACGCCATTTTTCAAAAATTGAGTCTTCCGTTGCGATCCGATAAGAAAACAACTCCTAGATCTTACCTTAGGTGGATACCCACGGAAAAGTTTTCAACCAAATAGGTCTTAGATGGATTCCCACAGAAAGATTTTGATACTTGCTCCAACACGTATAATAGTGAAACTCATCGATAAGGAAGTAGAAACCACTACAACCGCTGATAGTGATCACCCTCACCGTGAGGAATCTTGTACTTCTAACATCGTTATTTGTGAAAACTCTTCTTCTTTGGTCATAGTGAATCAAATATCTCGAACCCGACTCATCGAGGGTTCCAATTCATTAATTCTTCTTCATCATTCTCTCTATCTTCTATCTTTGATTTTCCATTTCTTTTATAAAACCAACAAAAGCAAAATACAAAAATATAAAACTTTCAAAAATACAAAAACAATAGAAAATCAAAATCCAAAAATATTCTTCTACGACATGTCTCTCGATAATCGATATTCAGACGTATCTAGAAATGTCATTCAACAATGATACGGGCATGTATGGATGCTTGAGCGAGAGTTCTTTAATTGTTTTCTAAAACATGTCGATCTCAAAATTTCTTCAATAATGGCTTTCAGATACTTGATCAGTAACCGAACTTTAAAGAAAGGACGGTGCTAGGCAAAATCGAATTTCATAAATATCGAGCACTTATCCTAAAACAAATGAAGATTATTCTTCTCGAATATCTTCAAAAGATTTTAAAATATTCATCTTATGCACCATTGATTCGAAAGTTTTCAAAAGATTTTTCAAAATCTCTCACATTTGGTACCAAGATAACTCCTCTAAACCCTTAAATGATTCCAAATTTTCTATAAGAAAAATATGCTTTCTTTAAGGGGAGTATAAAACCAAAATTGTTCCAAAATTCATGCTAAATCAGTTTCTCTCCAAATGCTTTCCGAAAAACATATCTTTTAATCATTTTGTTTCAAAAACATCATGGATATGCTATTTTTGAGGGGGAGAAACGTGATTAAAATGTGATCAAAAAGGTTTAATGATCGGTGTTTGAATCTCAAAAGAGCTCGACTCAGTCGTAACCAATGAATTGACAAAGAATAATGTACCATCTCGAGAAACTTTCTATGGACTTGACCAGGACGGGTAATAATTTCAAGCTAGTTCTCTAGTGATGTAAACGTGTCTCGAATCGGTCTAGTTCATTTAAAGTCGATCAATTCAAAAGTGCGAACTCTACCTCTATGTGCGATTTACGTCAAAACTTATAAGCACATGTGAAGGGGGAGTGTTTCGAAAATACAAAACTCTGAGTGTTCCAAACATGTTTTCTATCATAAACACTCGAGAGATTTTCAAGAAAATGGTTTTATGGCAACAATAGGACACCATGGAGTTATAAGGTGATTAAGGATAAGAAATCGGCCCTATGATCCGCCAGAGTCGGAGGGATCTACCCAAGGACATCACAAATAGTTAGTATTAGAAGTCCTTAGGTATGATTGAAAAAGGAGTAATGTGAGAAAGGAGAAAGAAGGGTTGAAGAATTAAAAGAAATGTAATGAGAAAGGGTGAAAAGAAATAGCCTCCATATTCAACCTTAGGGCGTAAACCGGGTTCAATACATATGCTACTAGTTGTCACTAGTTGACACCGGTATTGAAGACAAAGACGTCATGGACCCAAAGGACGACCGCACTAAACCTTCTAGCCACTCAATTCCTCTTAAAAGGATTTGTTTCATTCTCTGGGAACCCTACATAATCTATTGACCTTCTCTTAGAGTTGGTTGGTATTGAAGAAGGAGACCCTCTCCCTAGTCTCCGTCAGAAAACCAAAATGCACTATTGAGTCTAGAGCCACGAGATTCATCAAAAGATCTCATAGGAACACATGACATGACATCGCTTGTTGTTCATCAATAAGGACAAAAGTGATATATTCTAGAGTCCCACGCAGTCTTAGCAATCGCCGTAACATTTATGAGAAGTTTCACTTTGTGATTCTTGATGATTGAATGGAAACTCCCGCCTGTGGTCAACATCAAGCGACACGGCAGGTCACCGGTAATTCTTCGTGGATTACGCTTAGTGTGTCTCAAACGGTCTACAATCGTGGAGTGATGCTTGGTGTACTTCAATGACTCATCCGAATCAGATGTACTTGTATATCGTGTTATCTCACTTGTGGGACTCGGTTCAGAACGGTCTGTGAGAATTAGAGACGTGTTTTCACACTATGTCGTTAACACCTCGAAATTCAAACTTGTAAGTGCGGAACCGCTTATTACTAACAATGTTTTATGTTTTCTTCTTATGGAAGCTCGAGCGGATGGATCGAGACTCGCCACATGCTCATACCAACAACACATGAAAGTTCTCATCAAAATAAAAGGCAACTCAAAGTTAAAGATGATTCTTCGTCAATGTCAAAGAATCTACAAAGTGTAAAGACTCGAGAATTTCATCATTGGAAACTCAAAGACAAATAGAAGTATGAGTATGGTGGAGAAAGACGGAGACACCTAACCAACGAAGTTGACAACGATGCACAACCACATTAATCGATCACAAAGCATGAAGGAACAAAGAATTAAGACTATTCTATATCTACTCACAAAGTTCAAGCTCAAAAGATTAAAGACCTATTCAAGTGGAGCATCTTTTGAATGACCACCCTTGGGGAGATTGTTAGCCTTGATTATTTTTATTAGAAGTGATGGTCATTCACGATTAGGAACTTTGTAATGTGTGTTAGATATCGTGATAGAATAGTCAACGGGCTCGTGGATTGGGCTAAGCTAATTGGGCATAAGTTATGTTAAGCTAGCCTTGTCTAGTTAGTGAAACCCAAGCCCAATCCAAGTCCATCTCAAGGCCCATGGCCAAGCCTTAGGGCATCATCTCTTACCTATATATACCCTCAAGTATGTCATTTGAGGTGTGCTTGAGTGTGTGTGTGTGTGTTTTCCTTTGAAGCAATATAACATCTTATTGTTTTCATCTTTCTTCTCTCTACCTCTCTAAACATACATACGAATTTATACTTCAAGTCACCATCTAATCTTTATCTTTTCTTTCTTATTTACGCATAACAGTTTATGTAACGTGGTATTTGTGTTGGGTTTGTGATAAGGTTGGTATATCTTTGGTCCTAACATTGTCTATGTTTACAAAGACTATTTTAGGTAAGAGACAAGACTGCTTTCCAAAGGTCAATGATGACACTGAGCCTGATCGTTTGCCATTCAGGGAAAGTTGACTTTGGTTGATAAGGACTTCGTCTTATCTGATTCAAACTTATCCCGCCTTATCCCGCTCATTCTTCGCCTTCATATCCTTCGCCTTCTAGTTTAGTTTGTCTTGATGTAAGTAGTTGGAGAGGAGTTTAGGATTCAGTGAGTTATTGTCATCACCACCGAATCCACCATCTTCTTCTTGACCCGCCTTCACCCGCTTAAGTTCCGCCTTCTTCGAGTGCAGAGACTTCTTCTTTGCCTCATACTGAGTATCCTGAAGATGGCTCACTGAGAGACTATGCACTCAGTGACCTGTTAGTGTTTAACGGTCTAAACACTTAGGATATTTTTTATTCAAATCCTAGATTAAAGGGGTTTGGGTATTTCATGAACCCAACAGTCTCCCTCTATTTGGATATACAAATAGCCTAAGTGTTTCATCAGTGTAAGTGAGCAAATGGCTTCTTCTTACACTGAATATACTAATTAATACAATAAGGAACACTGAGTATTTTAACAAAACATACATCTTTTATTGATCACATTACATGGTTCCTAACATTAGTACGGAAAGATAAAGCAAAATGATGTCAGTCTAGATGGATTCCCAGTGGTTCAAGCTTGACTTTCTTAGTGATGAGTGTTTCCCTGTCAGGATGCTCTCTTATCTTGGCGTTTAAGTCAGCACAAAACTTGACATTTTTAGGAGTCTGAATTTGAGAGGCCACTGGTATGTAGCTAAGCATTGTAGCCACTCCTGCCTGATCAATATCACTCCACCTTTGGAATGCTGGGTTTCCATAGACATCAATGAAAAATAGCCATCTTTCAGGCTTTTCTATCACAAGACAGTTGACAAACTTCACCCCTTCAAGTAGCTCCCTGTTGCATTCGAGTCCAGGCACTTTGATCTCAGGTTGGAACTCAACCATCTTTCTTTTGCCTTGTGATGACTGAGGTTGAGGTCCTTGTGGTGCGATTAAAGCGGTGAATCCCCGTTGTCTTGGTGCATCCCTTAGTCTTTCATACCTTTGCTGAGCATTTTCATCAGCTCCTTAACCACTGCATTATGTTTCTTTTCAATTATTGGACCCATCTCATCGAGTTCAGTGATCCCAGAGTCAGTGAATTTTAGGGGATCATGAACCTCGAAGTGTCTTTTGTCATCCCCCCTGTAAACATTCATGGCTAGTGGTTTGGACTTGGGGATGATTCTGACATCTGTGATTTTCTCAGGCAGCCTTCTATTTGTCATTGACCAGTTGTAGTGATCAATTCTTGCTTGCCTGATGGCTGCAGTTCTTTTGTTCTTTTCTTCCAACTGCTTTCTCATTTCAGCCATCTTAGCAGCCTGAGCATCCTTGAACTTTTGTCCTGCCTGAACCTTTTCAAGCTTCTTAGGATCAATTCCTATGTTTTCAGCTTCCTTAGCAACAACTTTTACCAGTGCTTCTCTGCTCTTTCTTTCTTCCTCAGCAAGTTTCTTTTTCCTCTCTTCCTTTGCAATGTAGGCACTTAGCTGTTGTGGGGTAAGTAGGTACTCAGTGTTGCCGATCATATAGGGAATCTTCTCAGGCTCAGGTGGTGTTTTCATTATGCCTTTTCCTTTGTCCTGGCCTGAAGAAGATGATGCAACCAAAGGTGGTGGTGATGTTGTTATAGGTGTGATCACTGTCATTGTTGTTGTTGTTGATGATGTTGGTGGTACTGATGAAATTGGTACAGCAGGGACTGGTTGAGCTGGCTCCCCCTCAGTGTGAGAGGAAGTCTCTTCAGCGGTCTTCTCCCCCTCAACTGTTGTCGCAACATGAGTGAGAGCAAGAGTTGCTTCGGACACTGGGGACTTTCAGTGGCTTGACCTTTGAAGGCTTGATAAATTTCAGTGAGCATAGCCTTAATGTCAGTAGTATCCTGTTGAAGACTGGTGACTTGTTTCTCTAGATTAGCCTGAGATAATTCCAAAGTAGTCATCCGTGGCCCAAGATTCCAAGCCATGGAAGATGATGCCTTAGCCAGAGTGGTCACCTGAGCATCTAAGGAACCCAGTGTTTCCTGAAGAGACTGAACCGAGGACTGAAGACCCTGAACATTGGCAGACTTTAGCATGGTGATTAGTTCAGTGAGGTCTGAGGAATTCTTCAAGTAAGCCTTAGTAGCCTCCAGCACTTTTGAGTTGAGTGTTGGGTCTTCTTTGACCGAGTCCCTGATTTCATCAATCTGAGTCCCACAAGTCTGAAGATGCTTTAGAAATTTGACCAAGTTGTCATCCAGTCGATGAAGATGTTGGTACATAAGTTCCCTGTGTTCATCAGTGTTGGCATTGAAGGTGAGCACATCGGATTTTAGATCAGCATAACTTGCAGCAGCTTCAGTGTGTTGATCCCACAATGTATCAGTGACCCCAGCATATAGCTTCCTTGAAGCTTTTGTGATCCACTGAACCAGTTGTATTTCAGTTAGTGGAAGAACATTGTTAAACCTCTTGAATTCATCAGAGGATGAAGAGTCTGAGGAAGCAGCATCAGCTTGAAATGGTGACTCCTCAGGCTTTGTGGGATCAGGTTGAGATTCTTGTTCATGTGGTTGAATCTCAACGTCCATGTCTTCCCCTGCTGAAAGAACTTCATCATCACTGTCAGCAAGTTCATCTTCAGAAAATAGTATATCAGCAACATCATCAACAGTTAACAAGGTGGTGGTGATGGGTTCCTTATCAGCGGGTGGTATTAATCCCTCTGAGTCTTTGTCCCCCTTTGACCCCTCAGACACTGATGGGTTTTTCCTAGTGTCTTTTCCGGAGTCAGGATTGGTGGTGGGTTCCGTATCGGCGGGTTGTTTCTTTCCCTCCGAGTCTTTGTCCCCCGTGACCCCGAGACATTGGTGGGTGTTTCCAAGCGTTTGGCGGAGTCGATGGCGATTAGATCCCTATCGGCCGGGTTGTGTAGTTCCTCCGAGTCTTTGGGATCATTGGTTTGCCCTCGGACAAAGGTCGTGATTTGCTAATGTCATCCTTGGGCGATGTGGAAGGCTCTCCTTACCGCCTGGTTGTATGTTTCCTCGGATCTTGGGAGTAGTAGTTGGTACCAAGGGCACCGATTGTGATTTATCGGTGTCCTTCGTTGTCACCGGTAGATGTTGCTTGGTCTCCATGGGTGGCATATCGCCTTGGGCTTCTTTTGCCTTTTGGGATGTGTTTATGAAGCCTTAGGGCCCCGAGACTTGGGTTTGGTCTCGAGTCCCACCGAGACTTCCTTTCTCTTTTAGGAGCAGGGTTAGAGACATCGAGTCCCTCCGTTGTTTACAAAGAACCATATGGGCCGTTAATTCAATATTAGTAACAAGGGATGGGTCCTTTGAAAATTAGATTGACTCAGATGCCGTGTAAAGCACAATATTTTTGTTCCTGAGGATAATTGCAACCCAGTAACACTTGTAAAGCACATGAGACAAACCTAGGGTACGAAACATATTTCGCCCTAGTTTTGCTCAGTAGCTTGGTTATGAGATCACTGTAAATGATCTCCCCAATGTCGACATTGACCCCATTCATCAAACAGTATGCCATCATCAACTGAATAGAATTAACTTGTTCAGTGTATGAGTGGTTCCCGCCGAGGACCTGAATCACAAAGGTGAACATGATCCTCTAAGACACAGGAAATGAACTCTTGGTGACTGGGGTCTTGTCCAAAAATTTTGGATCCAAAACGATTTGTTTTAACCCATCCTTCACTGTGGAGGGTTCAGGATGGGCAACATAGACTCCTTTATTGTAGTCTAACCCTGTTGAGGTACAAAACGTTTTATAGTCCAGGGTGACTGATCTTTCCCCGTTAAAAAGACTGAACTTAATGAGATACTCCCTGAGGGGTCTTAGGTCTGTCTCATTAGTTGAGGGTGTCGGGTCATAGGCCACTGTTGTAGCCCAAAACTCCCCGAGGAGGTTTTAGTACAAGATAGAGGACACCGAACAAAGGCCGCTTTCGGAGCGTTAAATAAAATTTCATTATGTCCTTATAGGCTGGGACATTTTGGGGGTATTCAAAATTGCCTATGACATTGTTGGTTTTAAATTCAACGTTACTGAGATCCCCTGCCCACTGAGATGCAAACTGAAGAGATTGTGTTCTAGCCATTTCCATTTAAAGATTTTTAGCGTTTTGAAAGAATATTTGAACTAGAACAATCAAAGAGTTTTTAAATCTCTCAAGTTTGTGATGAAAAACTTTTGTAAATGTTTACAGAGAAGGTCTTTTAGAAAAGTTTTGAAGAACACAAAGATTTCTGGATTTGAAAGAGTATTTTGACAGCGTTTTGTTGCATAAATACTTTGTGTGTGTTTTAATGATTTTGTGAGGGGTATTTATAGAGTGATGAGAGGGGTAGTTTATGCACAAATGTGGATTTGTAAAGTCAGTTTTTGAAAACGTTTCGAATTTCCACGTTTAATGCCACCACTCCACTACCCGCAGTAAAATCCCGGTTTTCAAGGAACAGTTGCATTGCACAGTAAAAGTGCACTTTTGCAACATTAAGATATTTCATGTGAGAGGGGGCATTTAATGCCAAGTGGGATGAGGTAAGTTTGAGGGACCCCTGACAGTAAGATAGAAAGACATATATTCCTATATTTAATTGGTGTGTTTACCAACCTAGAACATTTAAGTAACTAATACTTGGTGCATTTAGTTACTTATTCAAAGCTCAATATCAAGAGTCAGGGTCCCTGAATGAGTCTTATTCATTCAGTGAGAGGGTTATTTTTCAGGTTTTTGTTCAGGGAGGATGAACCATTTTAGGAAAACTTACTGAGATTGGGATTGGTTTTCAGGTTGCTGACTTTCAAGGTCTAGCATTCCCAATTCAGCTTTCCCCTTGAAGGTTGGTTCATCTAAGGGTTTGGTGAAGATATCAGCAAGTTGATATTCAATAGGGATGAAATGAAGCTCTATGTCTCGTTTCATTATGTGGTCCCTGATGAAATGATATCTGATATCAATGTGTTTGGTTCTTTGGTGAAGGACAGGGTTGTTGGAGATTGCAATGGCACTAGTGTTGTCACAGAAGATGGGTACCATTTTGTAGTGGATGTCATAGTCACTGAGTTAACTTTTCATCCATAATACATTGGCACAAAGATCCCACAAAGAACAACATACTCGACTTGGTCTAACAAGACATGACCCCGAGGTACTTTTTTCGTCCATGTTGCGCCAAGATAATCGAATCGAGTATCCTTTGAGGTCAAACCCCGAGCACTTTGGATAGTAGAGTCCAAGGCTCGAGTTCCTCTGTGTATCTCAAGATTCTTTTGGCTGCAGTGAGATGGGATTCTTTGGGATTGGACCGATATCTTGCTATTAGACGATCGAGAATTGGATGTTTGGTCCGAAGCGGTGAGATACATCGGTGAGCCAACAATCCTCCGAATGGGTTTGATTGATCGATTTGCCGGTGAGATCGGGTCCAAGGTTGTTAGGAGGGACCATTGGTGTCTCATCGAGGCACGATCGATATCTCATATTTCTTCAAGAGATTTACGTGTATTTCTCTTGATCGATGGAGATTCCTTTATCGCTTGTTCGATTTGTAGTCCAAGGAAGTATGTGAGTTCACCCATCATGCTCATTTCAAACTTCTTTGTCATCGCTTTTCAAACTGCTTGCAAAGAGTGTAGTTTGTTGAGCCAAAGATGATGTCATCAACATATACTTGGACCAAGATCACATCTCGCTTTTTCTCGTAGATAAACAATGTGTTGTCTATCTTCCTCCGACAAACTTGTTTTGAATCGTGAAGGCCGAGAGAGTTTCATACCATGCCCCGGGAGCTTACTTTAGTCCATAAAGGGCTTTGTCAAGCTTGAGACATAGTCGTGAATTCACTACTCTCAAAGCCGTGAGGTTCTTGAACATACACATCTTCTTTAAATTCACCATTCAGGAATGCACTTTTTACATTCATTTGGTAAACTTTGAAGTTCATGTAGGTAGTATATGCAAGGAAGATCCTGATGGCTTCCATTCTTGCAACAGGAGAAAATGTCTCATCATAGTCAATGCCTTCTTGTTGACTGTAACCTTTGGCTACAAGTCTGGCTTTGTTTTTAATGACAGTGCCATAACCCACTTCATTCCTATGACAATGACATCATGAGGACATTTGATCAAGGTCATGACCTTGTTTTTATCAAACTGTTGAAGTTCTTCTTGCATGGCCTGAACCCAGCTTGGGTGTTTTAAAGCCTCAGTGACACTTTTGGGTTCTATTTCGATAGGTAATCGGCATATAGACATTCATTTATCAAGTCGTAGTTAGTTTAGCGACCATGCTTCTTGTAAGCATGCCTCGCTGGTTCACCAATGATGTTTACAAGCTCAATATCCTGGGATTTTGTCCACTTACTTTATGGTCTGGGATCTGAGCTTGAAGTGGTCACTGGAGACTCAGGAGTGAGTTCAGGTGCTGGAGCCATAGAATCATTAAGATCACCTGTTGTGATGTCTTGTTCAGGTTGGGTTTCTTGAATCACATGTTCCTTAACATTTGGTTCAGTGTTACCTATCCCTGCGGGGACTGATTGATTATCAATGAATTCACTGATAGTTGGTTGTGAAAGTTGTGAGGCAAGACATAATATGAGATGTTAGCATCGACTTGGTATGAGGAATTGATTTGATGTTATACTCATCGGAGGATATCTTGATGAGTTATCAAATCCTATTTCCTCCACCGAGGTGTTGGTGAACCGATGCTTTTCGAACTCTCATCAAAGGTGACATGAAAGGTTTCCTCAACTTGTTGTCTCCTTGTGTTAAATACCCTCAAGGCTTTGGAGATCGTTGAGTAACCTAGAAAGTATCCATCATCGCCTTTAGCATCAAACTTTCCTAGATGATCCTTGTGGTTATGAATAAACACAGACATCCAAACACATGAAAGTAGCTTATATCGAAGTCTACCTTTGAATATCTCATATGGGGTTTTGTTATATCTTTTGACAATGATTGACCTGTTTTGAGTGTAGCAGTCGTTTTGACCGCTTCACCCGTAAATGTTTTGATAGAGTCGAGCCATTCAACATAGTTCTAGCAACCTCAATGAGAGTTCTTTTTCCTTTCACTACCCCATTTTGTTCGGGGTGTAAGGAGATGAAAATTTTGGGAGATTCCTTTTCATCACGTAAATTCTCAAGCTCTTCATTCCCGAACTCGATACCATTGTCGATTCGATTTGTTTAACAAGAATGTCATTACGGTTTTCAAGGTTCCTAATGAATGACAATATAGTGTCATTGCTCGACTCTTTTGGAAAGAAAGTATACCCAAGTGTATCTTGAAAACTCATCAATAATGACAAGTGTATACTTCTCATTTGGATTGATCCGGGACCGTGGTCCAAGGAGATCCATATGCGAGAGGTGAAGGCAGCTTTTGATTGAGAAATTTTGTTTTGTTTTGAAAGATGCTCTTTGGTGTTTGCCTTTCTCACAGGCTGAGTATGGTTTATCTTTTGCAAAAACCAGTGATGGTAAGCCAAGGACCTTGTTTTGTTTTGCCAAGTTGTTGATGTTTTTGAAATTCAAGTGTGAGAGTCTCTTGTGCCACAACCAGTTGATAGTTTCAGTGGCTTTGGCAAAGAGACATGTTCCATTTTGAGAGAGTGTTGACATGTCTAAGACATAAACATCATCTCTTCTAGGAGCTATCAATACAACTTCTTTATTGTCATTGAAAATGGTACCTTGTTTGTCATTGAATTGCACAATGTACTTTGCATCACAAAGTTGACTGACACTGATGAGATTGTATTTGAGACCATTGACATAAGCTATTCTAGAAAACTATTCCATTTAAAAGATATTGAACCATAGCCTTGATTGGGACATGATGAGTTATCACCAAATACTACCTTGGGTCCCGGTTCCTTTACATATTTGTGCAGATACTCCTTAACACCGGTCATGCTTCTTGAGCATCCACTATCTAAATGCCGATAGGCTCCTGGCGTGTCTCTCGCACAAATAGTAAAGCTGGATTAGTTTCTCTTGTCGACCCACATACTAGTCGGCTTGGGCCTAAAGGTCTGTTTGAATTTGGCAATTGACTCATGGTCAGTGGTTGAGTGCATTGTGCTACCACAGGTTTTGCATTTAGAGACTGAGGATGGCTCAGTGATTCTAGGTTGCTTGGAGCTTCTCCTTGCTTGGATGACACTGTCATGCTGGGATGTTTCATGAGCTGGATTTCCGCAAATCTCACAACATGTGTTTATGAGACAATCATCAGGATGATGATCATTAAAGCCACAGTATGGGCAAGGAGGAAAGGGTTTTGCTCTAGACTTTTGAGCAGATTTAGAGGTTGAAGCATACTTATGACCAACTTTGGTATAGTTTGCTTTACTGAGAGAACTTACATATTGTAAGTGATCAGAAGTTCTGTGATCATGATTTTTGCAGATCATACATGTTGGGTTCAGTAAATACCCAAACCCCTTAATCTAGGATTTGAATAGAAAATAACCTAAGTGTTTAATCCGTTAAACACTATCAGGTCACTGAGTGCATAGTCTCTCAGTGAGCCATCTTCCGATTACTCAAGACGAGGCAAAGAAGAAGCCTCTCCACTCAAAGAAGGCGGAACTTAATGGGTGAAGACTAAGTCAAGAAGAAGATGGTGGATTCGGTGAGTGATGACAATAACTCATCGAATCCCTAAGACACCTCTACAACAAGTAGCATCAAGACAAACCAAGGAAGAGATCAAGGCTTTGAAGAATAAGCGAGACTAGGCGGAAAAGTTTACCCAGATAAAACTAAGTCCCCAAGTGCTTTACCCGGATAAAACTAAGTCCCTATCTACTAAAGCCATATCTTCCCATTTATAGTAGCGGCGATACTAAAGGATTCTCTGTTAGGAAAGAAGTCTTCCGACTACTAATAGCAAAGTAGCGATGAATCGAATATATCTATATTCGTGATTACCGTGATCAATGTGTTTGTATTCTAGGTTAAAGTTAAAATCATACTTGTATAAATAGCATAAGAGAGTAAGTGAAAAGTTTAAGCTTGTGAATTGTAAAAAACATACACACACAAGCCAACTTTTCACTCTTCCAAATACAACTTTATCCTTGAGATAGCTCAGTGGGTTCTAAGAGTTGTGCTCAGACTTATCCTGAGCTTAGAGAGGAGTCACCCAAACTTTGTCATTTCAATCCCAAGTACTATTCCGCAAGTACTTGGGTCACTGAGGCTCTAAAATACCCAAGCTGGGTTCAGGCTATGCAAGAAGAACTGCAACAGTTTGATAAAAACAAGGTCATGACCTTGATCAAATGTCCTCGGGATGTAGTAGTCATAGGAATGAAGTGGGTTTTCGAAACAAAACCGATGAAAACGGCACTATCATTAAAAACAAAGCCGCACTTGTAGCCAAAAGTTACGGTCAACAAGAAGGCATTGACTATGATGAAACATTTTCTCCTGTTGCAAGAATGGAAGCCATCGGGATCTTCCTTGCATATGCAACATACATGAACTTCGTGGTCTACCAAATGGATGTTAAAAGTGCATTCTTAAATGGTGATCTCAAGGAAGATGTATATGTTCAAGAACCTCCGTGCTTTGAGAGTAGTGAATTCTCGACTATGTCTACAAGCTTGACAAAGCCCTTTATGGACTTAAACAAGCTCCCGTGGCATGGTATGAAACTCTCTCGCCTTCCCGTTACAAAACAAGTTTGTCGGAGGAAAGATAGACAACACAATCGTTTGTCTATATAACTCAATGAATGTGATTCTAGTCCAAGTGTATGTTGATGACATCATCTTTAGCTCAACAAACTACAACTTTGCAAACAGTTTGAAAAGCGATGACAAAGAAGTTTGAAATGAGCATGATGGGGAACTCACATACTTTCTTGGACTACAAATCGTGCAACCGATAAAGGAATATCCATCGGTCAAGAGAAATACACCGTAAATCTCTTGAAGAAATATGAGATATCTCGATCGTGCCTCGATGAAGACTCCAATGGTCCCACCTAACAACCTTGGACCCGATCTCACCGCAAATCGGTCAATCAAACTCATTTCGAGGGATTGTAGGCTCACCGATGTATCTAATCGCTTTAGACCGGACATCGATTCTCGATCTGTCTAATAGCAAGATATCACCAATCCTAAATAATCCCATCTCACCGCACCAAAAGAATACTCGGTACAGAAGGAACCCCAAACCTTGGACTCTATTATCCAAAATGCTCGTGGTTTGATCTCAAGGGTTACTCGATTTTGATTATCTTGGTCGCAACATGGACGTAAAAAGTACCTCGTGGTCCTATCAATTTCTTGGAGGAAAACTAGTTTCTTGGAGTGCTAAAAGCAACAATCGGTGGCTATGTCCTCACCGAAGTCGAATATGTAGTCATGCAGCAGGATGTTGTGCCAATGTATTATGGATAAAAAGTCAACTCAATGACTATGACATCCATTACAAAATGGTGCATATCTTCTATGATAACACCAAAGCTATTGCAATCTCCAACAACCCCGTCCTCCACCAAAGAACCAAACACATTGATATCGATATCACTTCATCGGGGATCACATAATGAAGGAGAAATTGAACTTCATTTCATCCCTATCGAATATCAATGGCCGATATCTTCACTAAACCCTTGGATGAACCTACCTTGAGAGACCGAAAATTTGAATTGGGAATGCTTGACATTGAAAGTCGTATCCGAAAACAAATCTCGATAAGTTCTCGAAATGGTTCATCCTCCCCGAACATCCAAAACAAATCTCTCCTTTGAATGAGTAAGACTCACTCGTGGTCCGTTATGAATTATAAAATTCGGTCATTAAAGAGTCGGTCACCTCAAGTATAAGCATTCAATAGAAAGCTCGTAGTCGTAGTTATGATATGTTAGTTAGTAGTTTGTTAAGTAACACCGTGGAGGACTGACGGTCTTTACCCACCGTATGCCCGATCCACGGCCCGTAGGTGGCGTTTATTTGTAAGACACTATAAATACCATCTACCTCCCAAGGTAGAGGGTTGGAGCTTCAATACCATTTTTCTTTGTTTCACATAGTTCCCAACTCTCTTCCATTTCTCTCTCTAGAACTTTCTCTCTCTAACACTTTTATACGCCTACTTGGATTATGGTTTAGTGTGTTTATGAAATCCTATATCTTACAATTGGTATCAAGAGCCATGGTTTGATCACTCATCTTTTATGCTCATTGTTTTGGTGGATTTCATAAGGTTTTTGGGGTATTAAGTGTTTAGAAGAGTTGGATTCATTTGGACAAATTCTAGTGTTAAAGTTTGAATTTTGCTTGTACTTTTGTGTTTAGGATCATCATATGTGTTCATGGTTTGAATTGGAAGGCTTAAATCATTGTGGTTTGGTTGTTTTTGATTGATAAAGTGGTTATTTGTGAAGATAGGATGAAGCGAGTTGAGTCTCGGACTTGCTTTTCTTCAAAGCGAGTTGCTTTGTTTCGTATGCAGTTAGTATATGCGACTTGGCTATTTAGCGAGTTGATTTTCATGCGACTTGGGTTCTAAGCGAGTTGTGTGTCTTGAGTTGATACTAAAGCGAGTTGGCTATTTAGCGACTTGTTCCATTAAGCGTGTTGTGGTGTTGCGAGTTGATGCTAATGCGACTTAGCTATTTAGCGAGTTGATTCCTTAAGCGAGTTGTCTCCTTGAGCGAGTTGGTTTTTTAGCGAGTTGATAACTAAGCGAGTTGTATGTTTTGCTACTTGTCACTTCTTCGTGATACATTCTTACGGTTGTTCTTTTGGTTTAGTAAAATCCCGTGAAAGAATCAATTTCCCGGTTTAATCAAAGAATTGTAAAATCCCGTAGAACTTGTAATCATGGCAAACATCGTTCCTACTATTGTTTTGTTAGGAATTAGAAAATTCCTTAGTGAAGAGTCGGTCACCCCAAATGTTATCTAGCTTAAGTTAGCTCGTAGACTTGGCGTTATTTACGTATTTAGTAGTTTATTTATTAGTTTGTAGCGTAGTATAGCCTAGTGCAACACCGTGGAGGAAGGACGGGTCTTTACCCACTGTATCCCTGATCCACAGGCCGATAGGAGGTCGTTGAGTCTGTAAGTATAAATACCCCTTCCATCCATGGAAGGGGTGGTGCTTCTCATAATCTAATATTCAACTTTTGTGTAAACCTCTAGCAAGAATACCCTCTCTCTCTCTACTTTCTCTCTCTAAAATGGAAAACATGTATTTTGATCTCCCAAGACCACCCGAATCATCTAACACAATAAAATAAAGATCCTACAATTGGTACCAGAGCCAAGGTTATGTTGTTCATGGTGATTCGTGGGGTTTTATCCGACTTTGTATGCCGTGTGTATGTTTGTTGCGGTTTGTGGTCGTGATTTTGATGTTTGGTTTGAAACTATTTTGAACATGCTTACCGGTTTTACATGGTTTTGATGGTTTGATTCGCTTTTTAATGTTGTTACGTTTGATGGCTTATCCGTCCCTTCTTGTTCTTATGCGCCATCGCTTTACTTGGTTATTAATCTGCTTTGCTAGTGTTTGTCTGCTCTTCTTTGGTGTTATAATGTTCTTCCTAGAGACTTGTCCTCTATAATGTCCAGATTCATTGTATGGTCAAAAAGTCAATGGCAACTTGTCTTTATTTCTGTAGCAACTTGGTTCGTTGACTTTTTTGAAAGTCAATAGCGAGTTGGTTATAAACATGGAGGAAACATAGTAGCGACTTGGTTTGAAAACAAAGTAGCGACTTGATTCCCTTTGAGCTAGCGAATTGACTCAAAGTTATAGACCTAGCGACTTGAGGAAACATAGTTAGCGACTTATGATGATAGCGACTAGTCTTTACTAGTTAGCAACTTGTGGGTGTAAAACTGAAGTTAGCGACTTGTTTTGTTAAAAGATTAGCAACCTGACGCAAGACTTTGGTTAGCGAATTGACACTAGTCCTAGCGAATTGTGCTTCATATAGCGACTTGGGTTGTTTGACTTTTGAGTCAAACTGAAAAAGTAAGCCACTTGAGACAGAAAGGATGAAGAATGAGAAGACTTGACATCTAAAACCATATACCAATACCATAAACCATCATCTCGACCTCCGTTTCTGTATGAAACATCATCAGTCCATAGTGAATACATAAACTTAAACAACAAATCCATCTCCAACATCTAACCTAGACCTTGACTTGAATTCAATCACCAAATGTTATAACGAATCTCAGTTGTGCAACCTTATACCAATCTTTCAAAGATTTTTGTTAAGCACATCATCATCGATCCCTTACTATGATATTGTCCGAATTTAAATAAATGAAAAGTAACAATTATGTCACTTCATTTATTTGATTCGTTGAAACAAACATACTCAAAACAACTATGAATAACAATTTAAGATCTCAGCCTCATATTTCGTGATTCTCAAAAAAGGAATTTATCAAGACTTCCAAGAGTCCATATTCATGAAATAATCTCACATCATAGATCAAAATGTTTTTGTAAATATTCGAATTAAAAAGACATGACCTTAACAAACTTGTTATATCATGACTATGCTTCGATTCATACTAAACAAAAACATAGATTAGGTAACCTACCTTGAAGCCGTTGTTTTGATCTCGTAACCATCCCTGTGGTGTTTAGGTCGAGCATAAGACCATGCCTTTTAGCCATCTCGTGGCAAGGGACAGTATGAACAAAGGAGGTCTTTGCGTCTTGGTATTGTTTTGTTCGGATATGTGTGAAAAGAAATAAGGAGGCGGACAAAGTGTGAAGTGTTTTAGGGTTTGATAGGTGACCGAGATGATGGTTGGATAAGAGGCGTGAGTTAGTGTGAGTTATTAGGGTTAAGTATGTATTTGGTGAGAGTTATATACCCGTTATTTAGGGTTTGGATTACTTTTTGGGCCGTGAGTGTTAATTGTGAATTGGTGCTTGAATATCACTTGGGCCAACCGGGTTGATGCTACTCTTCAAGTATATAAACATGGGCCATGCACTAAATATACACATTGGGCTGAAATTCATTTCATGGGATTTAAAGTGTTATTAGTTTGGATGATTCTTATTGGTATTAGTGTTGTTTTACTTGGTTATTTGTGAAGTGTAAATCCGTTGTATGCGTTGAAAGTTGGACCAGGTGGAATTTTATAAGGATCATATAGTGAGTTTCTTGAGAACTGGCCCAGGCTTGAGTAGTATATATGATATTGTGGTATTAAAAGATGGACTGATGGGCTTCTCAAAAATTGAATTGAGGAAGAGATTTGATTTGCTATGAGTCTTGTACATGAGCTTTGATGATAATATTTGTTATACAAATTAATACGTTGGTTTATACATTTTCACGGATAATATTTTGTCACGGCTTGAATTGAAATTTGATCAAGGTTGCCTACAGGGTTGTTTGGACGGTATTTCTTATTTGGATGTGAAGTGAGGTTTTTTTCGGGCGCGTCTACTTAATTCGTCTTCCTTCTTTCTACTCTTTCGCGAAGATGACTTGTTTGGGCATTTATAGAGTGTGATAAAGGCTTGGCTATTTAATTACGTTTGTGATTCTTTCTCACTTAACCCACAACGTAACTATCACTTCGGTGTCTCACTCTGTTGAGAATGTCAAGAGGTTTTGTACATTGGGTACACTGTTTCTTCATCACAAGGATTAGTACAAGTGTAAGTAACAAATCTGGGGAATTTTACTTCATGATCAAGTCTGGCATATCGGGTTTACTTCACCATGTGGTCACCATAATAGCCGACAGAATTCGTGAATGGTGTGTCTACCAAAGTGTTTATTGGTTGTTGATGTTGGTGAAAGAATCGTTGATGAACCGCTACATGTTTCCCTTAAAACATATATTCACTGAAACCAAAGTTGTCATTACACATTCAAGCTAACATTGTTTACGGTTTTGTCTTGATTTTGTAAAATCCCGCGAAAGAATCTATTTCTCGGTTTAAATCATAGACTTGTAAAATACCGTGACAGTGGAAACATCCTGGTAATTGTAAAGTGCATTTCCGGATCTATCTTACGGTTTATTCTTGGTTTTGTAAAATCCCGCGAAAGAAACTATTTCTCGGTTTAAACTATAGAATTGTAAAATCCCGTCATGATGGAACCATCCTGGAGAAAAGGAAAGTGTATTTCAAGATCTTATCTGATGCTGGTGCTACGGTTTCTGCTTCAAAGAAGGGATAAAAGGGCGTGCTTCATAATTTGGATGTGTGTTTGGATTTTCGTCATGACAGTTTGGTTATTACTTGGTTTTACGGGGTGATGTGCTTATACCATGGTCGGGATGAAACCATTATTAAAGTTTATTTAAATGTCAAAGAAGGCTAGATTTGAGCAGTTCAGAAGATGTGACAACGGCGTTAATTCAGTATTATATATTTGAGGTTGAAGTGAAATATCACGGGCGAGTGTACTTAGTATCACGAAGGTATCGGGATGGTTGGATGAAGATTCTTCATGATCCTTGTTCGATGCTTTTATCAAAACGAAGACTTGGAAATCTAGTTATTGTTGGGTGTCTTTACCTTTTCTTTTACCACTTGGGGAATTGGGCTCATACCACTACAAAATAGCTATCACTTTAAGGAGTTACGTTGTAGTGCTCAGTGTCACATTCAATTGTGGATTTTCAAGAGGTGATGTACGTCTATTACTTGATGGTTGGTTGGTTGAAGAGTATAGAGTACTTAGAGATTCAAATGGGCATGAAGTCTCGTTATCGCTCTTTGTTACATATGTGCAAGTTTAAGTCACGAGTTCGGGTTAGTTTACTTTGGTCAAATTCATCATATTGGTTATCTCCATCACCGTCACTCAAAGAGCCTCTTGAATGATAATGGTGATTACATGTTTTGCCAAGAGATGATGAAAGAGAGAGATTATGACGCCCTGCTCACATCGGTTCGGGCCTCGTTCTCTAAAGAAAAGAAAAGTGTGCGCTTTGATGCGCTTTATCTTATGAAGAAGAGAAATCTTCTTATGACGTATGAACACAACATTCATGCCTCGTTCTCCAAAGAAAAGAAAAGTGTGCGTGTCGGTGCGCTTTATCTTAAGAAGAGAAATCTTTCTATTATGACCATTCTCATCAACATGCTTCATACTTTTTCCATGCGCTTGGTCATCAAGTGAACCGGCCATCGTTGATTGTTTTCTGATTCCACTTTCTCAACTATAATGACGATGGTGACATCCTGTGCGGATTTTGCGGGGGAGAAGTGTGAATAGACTACATTTGGATAATGTTCACTTGTTTAATCAAGAATGGCAACTCCGTATGCAATTCTTAAGGGGGAGAAGAAGTGTGAAATTACTGCATGGTTGATTTTTAATTGAGACTTTAAATGGTCATACGGCTCTAAACTCATGTAAGAACCGAGCTTCTTCTTATCGGGTAATCTTCACATGGAGTTTCTTCTTAAGAGCCGTTAGTTGACATCTTCAAGTCGATATGAGGTTATTGACAAAGTGCTTCGGTTAATGCTTCACGTGCACATCAACATGATGATTCCGAACAACCTTCATTCTTGTTTGATGTGATTGTTTGCTTGGTATTACCATCTTGTGTGTTCGCCGGCCCGATTGTTGATTTCCTTGATGAACATCTTTCGTTCTTGTTTGATTGGGAGGATTTTAGTTAAGGGATTTGCAAGATGTAAGTTGATTGGGATGCTTGTTTGGTGATGTTCTTGTTTTGGTGAGTTAAAGATGTTAACTATCTATTCCCAACCGGACAATCTTGAAGAAGGTCGAGTCTTGATCGGTTCTACATTCTCTCGCTACATGTTAGAAGACTAAAGACGAGTTTCATTTGATTATCTAAAGACTTCTTCTTAATTCATGGCATTTATCAAGCATTGTCGGTTTAGGGAGAGCACTAATTGGGGAGAGTGATATGTCGAATTTAATCCCAATTAGACTTGCTCACATTCGCACAAGTTGATTCTCACGAGATACATATGAGCTAATGATGTTCTTCTCAAATGATTTCTAGTACACGGGCTTACAATGAGTTCTTGATTACAAGTATCAAAACCAAAGAAGGGGAAGGAGACAAGCATCTAAACGCGAGTAAACTTGATGAACTTAATACTTCTAAGTAATTGAAGATATCCCGGAAGACAAATGTTATTACATGAGAGAAACTCAAGGTTTGACTCATGGCGAGTAAACTTGATGGACTTAATACTTCTAAGTGATTGAAGTTATCCCGGAAAACAAATGTCATGACCGCAGAGAAACTCAAGGTTTTACTCATCAAAGCGTTTAGTGTTCTTATTGCAACTATGTGGGGAAGAGATGTTAGAGAATGTTTCAAGATATAAGAGGTACATTGGTGTGTGATGATCTCGATGTTATCGCAATCATCGGGGAGAGAATTGTGTACATTGGGGATGCTCATTTGCTTTACTTGAGGGCTTAATCTGTGATTCGTAGATATAATCACTTATTCGGTGTTGACATCCGCAGAGATTGTCACCCGCAGATAATCGATGATTCGCCTGCTTCTTCAATGTTATCGGTTGTTCTCTCTTTGGGGAATGTGTGTACTTGGTCCTTGAGCTTCATACACGATCATCGTGGAAGAAAGCCATTGTTTACCACAAACATTGGGAGGTGTTTTCCTTAGGGCATGATGTGTATTTGGGAGAGTTCTTGGATATTGGTGTACTTGGTTCTTGAGCTTCATACACATTCATCGTGGATGAAAGATGTGAACATTGGGAGTTGTTCTTCATTACCCTCATGATGTGTATTCGGGAGAGTTCTTGAGCATTATACAAAGAGACCGATCGCATCAATTCAACTACTGGGGAATTGTTCTCTTGACACCTTTTGGAATGGATCGCTTGCAGACGTCGGTTGAAAGGAAATTTGAGAAGTGTTATTTATGTGTGGGATGAAACGTTGTCGATGTTCTATTGGATGATATAACCCGAATGGAGAATCTCGATTACCGGTCTTAATAGGAGCAATGGATTTATGATAATGGTGTGCTTCTCTGCACCGCTAAGGAAAGCTTGAAATAGAGCTTGAATCTGCTCATCCAAAGGATTTTCGGTTTGGGGGAAGCGCCATAGTCTCTCTTTCGGATGGTTCAATTTCTTTCTTCAATGCATGAGCCACGAAGCTTTGGTGGTGAATGTTTAAGAGATGATGACTTCTATCTTCTACAACGGGTCATTCGATATCCTTATCTCGGTACTCGTATCATCATCTTCTTTAACTATATCATCTACTCTATCTTTGTATATATTTATCCGAAAACCAAATACAAAAATATAAAACCAACAAAACAAAATAGAAAAATATAAAATTTTCAAAAAGCCATAAAAATCGTAAAATTTCAAAAATACCAAAATATGTTTTTCTATGACATGTCTTCGGTATCGATAACATCTACGGTCTTAGAAATGTCATTCAATAATGGCACGGGACCATAGATGAAGTTCGAGCAGAGGTGTAAATATTCTTTTCTAAACATGTCTCAAAATATGGCTTACGATTACTCGATCGTAACCGGGCTTCAAATAATGGCTTACGATTATTTCGGGATGTAACCGTGTTAAACTATGGCTTGCTATCATTTGAGATAGCAACCCGCTCTTATAAAGAAAGGAAAGTGCTACGCTAAACAATTTTCAAATATTTCGTGCACTTATCCTAAAACAATTTAAGGAAAGTATGTCAAGGATCGTTGTTCCTACACAAATGTTTTTCCGTCTATAATTCTTCGTAAAAATATTTGTTGTATTTCTAAAATGGTGGTAAAATGAGTTGCTTGAAAAATCAATCGGGATCGAGTTTTTCAGACATTTGCAAAAACTCAATCGATGACTTCAAAGACTTTTAAAACTTTTCAAGAAAAAGAATCATTGATTGAGGGAAGAATATTTTCAAATTTATATCATCTAACTGACCGTCTTAATTATCCCACGTGTTAAAATGAAAAATATAATTGCCTATGTTAAAGGACTAGGTTTCTAGGATATGATTGTTAGGTTTAGATGATTAAAGTTTGATGAACACATTATTCCCATGCTATATATGATCGATTGTTATGTTGAATTGACTTTAATTAGTCGATTCTTTGTTATGGGTGATGTCGACCACCATATATCAGATGTGTGTTCACTAACGATGCGATATCATGGATATAAGAATGTTCCCGATCCGGATCCCACTAATGATGATGATTGGATGCCGAAAGGAAAGGGTAACTATTTCTTGGGTTGACAAATGAAGAAACGGAGCTTAATTGGACTTCTATGGAGAGTTGGCATAAATGCAACGAAGAGGTCTCACCGCATCGCCAGATGGTTTTCTTCTAAGAGATTGAAGAAACGGAGCTTAATTTGACCTCGGTTGGCATTCAAAATGCAACGTAAGAAGAAGTCTCACCGCATTAGCGACGGTTTTTCTTCCAAGCCCTACAAAGAAGAACATCAACAAAAGCGACTCAACCACCTAACGTATCTTTGTGCGTGGTTTATAGTGATGATACCATTTTTCTAAAACTTTGAATAATATTGTTTTTGAAAATGGAAAAATATTGTTTTGAAAATAAATTGGTCTTAATTTTGAAAATCACCGGACTTCATTTTATCAAAACTTAAGTCACTCAATTATCGACTTTGGTCATTGATTGAGGGGGAGAGTGATTTAAAATAAATTATTTTCAATCAATATTGCTTCATAAAAGTCCGGATTGTACAACAAAAAGTGGTGATCTAAAGATTTAATGTTATGTCATGGTATGATTTTTTCTTTAGAATCCAGGTCTTTCAAAATGAAATCTTTTCTGTTCTTGTTTGATTGTGAAATTGTTTTGTTTTACTTAAAAGATCTCTTAAAACTATCATACGACACTAACAATCTTTAATGTCTTAAAATGGTCCATATCATCATCTTTCAAAATTAAATCTTGCCACGCCTTTTCCTAAATTTTTCTAAATGACTTAATCGGTTGGGATCACAAATCTCAAATGGTTTGATATTTCGATCGGGGTAGAGATCGTGTTTTAAATCTCAAATCTTTTAAATGGAATTGGTTTTAGTCCTTTAAAGGCACTCCCGCCTCCATGTGCCAAACGATTTCAAATACATAATGCACATGTTGAGGAGGAGGATTTATCCAAAACCGGATGAGTATTTAAACAAGGCCACATTTTCTCCCATGTTTTCTAAACCTAATTAAATCACTTGGGATCTAAAATCTCAAAGGGTTTGATATTTTTGATCGGGGAGAATTTGCGATTTAATAATGAAATTTGATAAAGGTGATCGATTTGATGAAATTGTGTGTGTCGCTCTCTCATATGTGCTAAACGCTTCGAATCTTGAAGCACATATTGAGGGGAGCAAAACCATCGAGGTACAAAAGTTTTTAAAAGAGATTATAAAGTACCTTGATTGTGTTTTCAAATGGTTTTCTTAATGGATTTTGTGATTGTGGATGTGCTTCAAAGAACTCTTGCCTCTATGTGATAAAAATGATTTCAAAAATCCTATGCACATATTGAGGGGAGAATTTTACCAAGAAAATCAAATGGCTTTTTTTCAGATGAAAATTGTGATCAAAGAAAATATTTCAAAGTCCTCTTGCCTCCTTGTGCTAAACAATTTCTAAATCATACGCACATGTTGAGGGGAGGTTTTCTAAATGATCAAAACTATTAAGGTACAAAATGCTTTGATCTTGTATCACAAGTACCTTGATTGTTTTTCCAAATGATTTTCAATTGGTTTTAAGGAAGAATGAACTGTACCAAAAGACCGACCAATTTACTTTATGCATGGTGTTATAAGGATGGTTAGGTTAGGTATTAGTTCCCACGATCCGCCGTAACCGGAGGGATCTACCGAGGACAATCCACTAGATAGTGTAGAGTCCTTAGGTATATTGAAAAAGGATAAAAGTGAGATACGGGAAGAGTGCGGATCGAGGCAGTAGCTAGTCTTGGAATAAACCCAACAAGGTTCTAGTTATGAAGTCTCGGTAAGCAGAAGGGTTGAAGAATGAAAAGAACTGAATGTGAAAAGAGTTAAAAGAAATAGCCTCCATCAATTCAACCTTAGGCAAGAATCGGGTTCAATACATATGCTCTTGGTTGTTACTAAGGTAACACCGGTATTAAAGAAAAGACGTCATGGACCCAAAGGACGACTTGCACTAAACTTCCCAAGCCACTCAAGTTCCTCTTAAAAGGGCTTGTTTCATTCTCACTGGGAACCGACATTATCTATCGACTTTCTCTTAGAGATTGTTGATATTGAAGAAGGAGACCCTCTCCCTAGTCTCCGACATAGGAACCAAATGTGCACTATTGAGTCTAGAGCCACGAGATCATCAATAAATCTCATTAGGACACTTTCAATGAAGACTCTCTGTTTCACACAATGTGGAAAGAGAGATTATATCTTGAGTCCTACGCATTATCCTTGTGGTATTGCCAGAACATCCGAGTGATGTGTTTACATATTCACAATGAAGATGGAAAGCCTTCGAGCCAACATCAAACAAGCTCCCGGTAGGTGGCATGTGAGATCTATTATATAGATCAACCATGTGACAACCGAGCAGAAACAATGGGGCGATTCAATCTCTTGAATCAAACCGGTTCGAGTTATGGATTGACGGATACCTTTGAAAACCGGTCTTTGTGCTTAAAACTCTTTTCTTTAGCACATCGATCGTGTACTCATTTTTCAAACCAAAAGGTATTTTATGATTGATAATTGATTTTCAATAAAACCTTCGTTGTATTGCAAAAACAATTTCTATTGAGCAATACACGATTGTTTTTCAAATCTCTTTTCATCAATCGCTGGACGTAAAATTATTTGGTTCACTCACTCCGTGTTGTCTTCTTTGAGATGTTCCGGTTTGAGAACAACTAGAACACCGCGAAACCCCGTCAAGGAGATTCTTAGGAATCCTACCGATCACGGCAAGATTTATCTCGATCAACGGGAACCGTGGGCGTGTACCTCAATTCGGAAGTGATCAAAGACACTTTCGTGTGTTTTATTGCTAAGCTGTTGTTTGCGGTACACTTGGACGGTTGTACGGTGATCGTAATTGAGGAGTCAATCCAAAGTCGCATGCTCACAAGATCCACACTTAATTTGAAGAAATCATGACCGGTGCATATCTACATAACACGGCTCGATATTTCATACTATGCTTCGCTCTGCCGCAAATATCATGAACCAAGAAGGCTTCCGCCACTCGATGGAAAGATGTCATGATTCAAAAGTGTGAGCATGTCGGTCCAAAAGTCACAACTTCACATGATGGCAACACAATAAAGGGTGATCCGAGATTTATCGTGGTCGATGATCTCAATGAAAGCTCGAAGATCATCAAAGATGTGGATCAGTTCAAAGGCCTCCACTAAAAGTACAAATCAATGCGGACTTTGAAGAATCGCTACAAAAGCACAAAGATTGTTGAAATGAAGACTTGAAGTCTACGAGCTCAAGAACAAAGACAAGAATAGAATGCTAGGATTCAAAATGTAAAAAAAATGGGGTGACCTCCCTTAGGGGGAGATTGTTAGGAATTAGAAAATTCCTTAGTGAAGAGTCGGTCACCCCAAATGTTATCTAGCTTAAGTTAGCTCATAGACTTGGCGTTATTTACGTATTTAGTAGTTTATTTATTAGTTTATAGCGTAGTATAGCCTAGTGCAACACCGTGGAGGAAGGACGGGTCTTTACCCACTGTATCCCTGATCCACAGGCCGATAGGAGGTCGTTGAGTCTGTAAGTATAAATACCCCTTCCATCCATGGAAGGGGTGGTGCTTCTCATAATCTAATATTCAACTTTTGTGTAAACCTCTAGCAAGAACACCCTCTCTCTCTCTACTTTCTCTCTCTAAAATGGAAAACATGTATTTTGATCTCCCAAGACCACCCGAATCATCTAACACAATAAAATAAAGATCCTACAATTGGTACCAGAGCCAAGGTTATGTTGTTCATGGTGATTCGTGGGGTTTTATCCGACTTTTGTATGCCGTGTGTATGTTTGTTGCGGTTTGTGGTCGTGATTTTGATGTTTGGTTTGAAACTGTTTTGAACATGCTTACCGGTTTTTACATGGTTTTTGATGGTTTGATTCAGTTTTTAATGTTGTTACGTTTTGATGGCTTATCTGGTCCTTACTGTTCTTATGCAGTTACTGTTTTACTTGGTTATTAATCTGCTGCTAGTGTTTGTCTGCTGCTGCTGGTGTTATAATGTTCTTCCTAGAGACTTGTCCTCTATAATGTCCAGATTCATTGTATGGTCAAAAAGTCAATGGCAACTTGTCTTTATTTCTGTAGCAACTTGGTTCGTTGACTTTTTTGAAAGTCAATAGCGAGTTGGTTATAAACATGGAGGAAACATAGTAGCGACTTGGTTTGAAAACAAAGTAGCGACTTGATTCCCTTTGAGCTAGCGAATTGACTCAAAGTTATAGACCTAGCGACTTGAGGAAACATAGTTAGCGACTTATGATGATAGCGACTAGTCTTTACTAGTTAGCAACTTGTGGGTGTAAAACTGAAGTTAGCGACTTGTTTTGTTAAAAGATTAGCAACCTGACGCAAGACTTTGGTTAGCGAATTGACACTAGTCCTAGCGAATTGTGCTTCATATAGCGACTTGGGTTGTTTGACTTTTGAGTCAAAGCGAAAAAGTAAGCCACTTGAGGCGAGAAAGGATGAAGAATGAGAAGACTTGACATCTAAAACCATATACCAATACCATAAACCATCATCTCGACCTCCGTTTCTGTATGAAACATCATCAGTCCATAGTGAATACATAAACTTAAACAACAAATCCATCTCCAACATCTAACCTAGACCTTGACTTGAATTCAATCACCAAATGTTATAACGAATCTCAGTTGTGCAACCTTATACCAATCTTTCAAAGATTTTTGTTAAGCACATCATCATCGATCCCTTACTATGATATTGTCCGAATTTAAATAAATGAAAAGTAACAATTATGTCACTTCATTTATTTGATTCGTTGAAACAAACATACTCAAAACAACTATGAATAACAATTTAAGATCTCAGCCTCATATTTTGTGATTCTCAAAAAAGGAATTTATCAAGACTTCCAAGAGTCCATATTCACGAAATAATCTCACATCATAGATCAAAATGTTTTTGTAAATATTCGAATTAAAAAGACATGACCTTAACAAACTTGTTATATCATGACTATGCTTCGATTCATACTAAACAAAAACATAGATTAGGTAACCTACCTTGAAGCCGTTGTTTTGATCTCGTAACCATCCCTGTGGTGTTTAGGTCGAGCATAAGACCATGCCTTTTAGCCATCTCTGTGGCAAGGACAGTATGAACAAAGGAGGTGCTGCGTACTGGTATTGTTTTGTTCGGATATGTGTGAAAGAAATAAGGGAGGCGGACAAAGTGTGAAGTGTTTTTAGGGTTTGATAGGTGACTGAGATGATGGTTGGATAAGAGGCGTGAGTTAGTGTGAGTTATTAGGGTTAAGTATGTATTTGGTGAGAGTTATATACCCTGTTATTTAGGGTTTGGATTACTTTTTTGGGCCATGAGTGTTAATTGTGAATTGGTGCTTGAATATCACTTGGGCCAACCGGGTTGATGCTACTCTTCAAGTATATAAACATGGGCCATGCACTAAATATACACATTGGGCTGAAATTCATTTCATGGGATTTAAAGTGTTATTAGTTTGGATGATTCTTATTGGTATTAGTGTTGTTTTACTTGGTTATTTGTGAAGTGTAAATCCGTTGTATGCGTTGAAAGTTGGACCAGGTGGAATTTTATAAGGATCATATAGTGAGTTTCTTGAGAACTGGCCCAGGCTTGAGTAGTATATATGATATTGTGGTATTAAAAGATGGGTGATGGGCTTCTCAAAATTGAATTGAGGAAGAGATTTGATTTGCTATGAGTCTTGTACATGAGCTTTGATGATAATATTTGTTATACAAATTAATACGTTGGTTTATACATTTTCACGGATAATATTTTGTCACGGCTTGAATTGAAATTTGATCAAGGTTGCCTACAGGGTTGTTTGGACGGTATTTCTTATTTGGATGTAAAGTGAGGTTTTTTTCGGGCGCGTCTACTTAATTCGTCTTCCTTCTTTCTACTCTTTCGCGAAGATGACTTGTTTGGGCATTTATAGAGTGTGATAAAGGCTTGGCTATTTAATTACGTTTGTGATTCTTTCTCACTTAACCCACAACGTAACTATCACTTCGGTGTCTCACTCTGTTGAGAATGTCAAGAGGTTTTGTACATTGGGTACACTGTTTCTTCATCACAAGGATTAGTACAAGTGTAAGTAACAAACTGGGAATTTTACTTCATGATCAAGTCGGCATATCGGGTTTACTTCACCATGTGGTCACCATAATAGCAAGCGTAATTCGTGAATGGTGTGTCTACCAAAGTGTTTATTGGTTGTTGATGTTGGTGAAAGAATCGTTGATGAACCGCTACATGTTTCCCTTAAAACATATATTCACCGAAACCAAAGTTGTCATTACACATTCAAGCTAACATTGTTTACGGTTTTGTCTTGATTTTATAAAATCCCGCGAAAGAATCTATTTCTCGGTTTAAATCATAGACTTGTAAAATACCGTGACAATGGAAACATCCTGGTAATTGTAAAGTGCATTTCCGGATCTATCTTACGGTTTATTCTTGGTTTTGTAAAATCCCGCGAAAGAAACTATTTCTCGGTTTAAACTATAGAATTGTAAAATCCCGTGATGATGGAACCATCACGGAGAAAAGGAAAGTGTATTTCAAGATCTTATCGATCTTTGGTGCTACGGTTTCGCTTCAAAGAAGGGATAAAGGCGTGCTTCATAATTTGGATGTGTGTTTGGATTTTCGTCATGACGGTTTGGTTATTACTTGGTTTTACGGGGTGATGTGCTTATACCATGGTCGGGATGAAACCATTATTAAAGTTTATTTAAATGTCAAAGAAGGCTAGATTTGAGCGATTCGAGAAGATGTGACAACGGCGTTAATTCAGTATTATATATTTGAGGTTGAAGTGAAATATCACGGGCGAGTGTACTTAGTATCCGAAGGTATCGGGGATGGTTGGATGAAGATTCTTCATGATCCTTGTTCGATGCTTTTATCAAAACGAAGACTTGGAAATCTAGTTATTGTTGGGTGTCTTTTACCTTTTCTTTTACCACTTGGGGAATTGGGCTCATACCACTACAAAATAGCTATCACTTTAAGGAGTTACGTTGTAGTGCTCGATGTCACATTCAATTGTGGATTTTCAAGAGGTGATGTCGTCTATTACTTGATGGTTGGTTGGTTGAAGAGTATAGAGTACTTAGAGATTCAAATGGGCATGAAGTCTCGTTATCGCTCTTTGTTACATATGTGCAAGTTTAAGTCACGAGTTCGGGTTAGTTTACTTGTGGTCAAATTCATCATATTGGGTTATCTCCATCATTTGTCACTTCAAAGATCCTCTTGAATGATAATGGTGATTACATGTTTTGCCAAGAGATGATGAAAAGAGAGATTATATCGCCTGTATTCACATCAGTTCAGGCCTCGTTCTCTAAAGAAAAGAAAAGTGTACGTTTCAGTGCGCTTTATCTTATGAAGAAGAGAAATCTTCTTATGACGTATGAACACAACAGTTCATGCCTCGTTCTCCAAAGAAAAGAAAAGTGTACGTGTCGGGCGCTTTATCTTACGAAGAAGAGAAATCTTCTATTATGACCATTCTCATCAACATGCTTCATACTTTTCCATGCGCTTGGTCATCAAGTGAACAAGGCTATCGTTGATTGTTTTCGATTCCACTTTCTCAACTATAATGACGATGGTGACATCACATGCGGATTTTGCGGGGAGAAGTGTGAATAGACTACATTTGGATAATGTTCACTTGTTTAATCAAGAATGGCAACTCCGTATGCAATTCTTGAGGGGAGAAGAAGTGTGAAATTACCGCATGGTTGATTTTAATTGAGACTTTAAATGGTCATACGGCTCTAAACTCATGTAAGAACCGAGCTTCTTCTTATCGGGTAATCTTCACATGGAGTTTCTTCTTAAGAGCCGTTAGTTGACAATCTTCAAGTCGATATGAGGTTATTGACAAAGTGCTTCGGTTAATGCTTCACGTGCACATCAACATGATGATTCCGAACAACCTTCATTCTTGTTTGATGTGATTGTTTGCTTGGTATTACCATCTTGTGTGTTCCGCGGCTCGATTGTCGATTTCCTTGATGAACATCTTTACATTCTTGTTTGATTGGGAGGATTTTAGTTAAGGGATTTGCAAGATGTAAGTTGATTGGGATGCTTGTTTGGTGATGTTCTTGTTTTGGTGAGTTAAAGATGTTAACTATCTATTCCCCAACCGGACAATCTTGAAGAAGGTCGAGTCTTGATCGGTTCTACATTCTCGCTACATGTTAGAAGACTAAAGGCGAGTTGCATTTGATTATCTAAAGACTTCTTCTTAATTCATGGCATTTATCAAACAGTTGTCGGTTTAGGGAGAGCACTAATTGGGGAGAGTGATATGTCGAATTTAATCCCAATTAGACTTGCTCACATTCTCGCGACAAGTTGATTCTCACGGATACATATGAGCTAATGATGTTCTTCTCAAATGATTTCTAGTACACGGGCTTACAATGAGTTCTCGATTACAAGTATCAAAACCAAAGAAGGGGAAGGAGACAAGCATCTAAACGCGAGTAAACTTGATGAACTTAATACTTCTAAGTAATTGAAGATATCCCGGAAGACAAATGTTATTACCAGAGAAACTCAAGGTTTGACTCATGGCGAGTAAACTTGATGGACTTAATACTTCTAAGTGATTGAAGTTATCCCGGAAAACAAATGTCATGACCGCAGAGAAACTCAAGGTTTTACTCATCAAAGCGTTTAGTGTTCTTATTGCAACTATGTGGGGAAGAGATGTTAGAGAATGTTTACGAAGATATAAGAGGTACATTGGTGTGTGATGATCTCGATGTTATCGCAATCATCGGGGAGAGAATTGTGTACATTGGGGATGCTCATTTGTTTTACTTGAGGGCTTAATCATGATTCGTAGATATAATCACTTATTCGGTGTTGACATCCGCAGAGATTGTCACCCGCAGAGATAATCGATGATTCGCCTACTTCTTCAATGTTATCGGTTGTTCTCTCTTTGGGGAATGTGTGTACTTGGTCCTTGAGCTTCATACACGATCATCGGGAAGAAAGCCATTGTTTACCACAAACATTGGGAGGTGTTTTCCTTAGGGCATGATGTGTATTTGGGAGAGTTCTTGGATATTGGTGTACTTGGTTCTTGAGCTTCATACACATTCATCGAGGATGAAAGATGTGAACATTGGGAGTTGTTCTTCATTACCCTCATGATGTGTATTCGGAGAGTTCTTGAGCATTATACAAAGAGACCGATCGCATCAATTCAACTACTTGGGGAATTGTTCTCTTGACACCTTTTGGAATGGATCGCTTGACGTCGGTTGAAAGGAAATTTGAGAAGTGTTATTTATGTGTGGGATGAAACGTTGTCGATGTTCTATTGGATGATATAACCCCGAATGGAGAATCTCGATTCTGGGTCTTAATAGGAGCAATGGATTTATGATAATTGTGTGCTTCTCTGTGCTTTGGCTAAGGAAAGCTTGAAATAGAGCTTGAATCTGCTCATCCAAAGGATTTTCGGTTTCGGGAAGCGCCATAGTCTCTCTTTCGGATGGTTCAATTTCTTTCTTCAATGCATGAGCCACGAAGCTTTGGTGGTGAATGTTTAGAGATGATGACTTCTATCTTCTACAACGGGTCATTCGATATCCTTATCTCGGCATCGTATCATCATCTTCTTTAACTATATCATCTACTCTATCTTTGTATATATTTATCGAAAAACCAAATACAAAATATAAAACCAACAAAACAAAATAGAAAAATATAAAATTTTCAAAAAGCCATAAAAATCGAAAAATTTCAAAAATACCAAAATATGTTTTCTATGACATGTCTTCGTATCGATAACATCTACGGTCTTAGAAATGTCATTCAATAATGGCACGGGACCATAGATGAAGTTCGAGCAGGAGGTGTAAATATTCTTTTCTAAACATGTCTCAAAATATGGCTTACAGTTACTTCTGACTGTAACCCGGGCTTCAAATAATGGCTTACAGTTATTTCGGACTGTAACCCGTGCTTAAACTATGGCTTGCTATCATTTCAGATAGCAACCCGCTCTTATAAAGAAAGGAAAGTGCTACGCTAAACAATTTTCAAATATTTCGTGCACTTATCCTAAAACAATTTAAGGAAAGTATGTCGAAGGACTGCTGTTCCTACACAAATGTTTTTCCGTCTATAATTCTTCAGAAAAATATTTGTTGTATTTCTAAAATGGTGGTAAAATGAGTTGCTTGAAAAAATCAATCGGGATCGAGTTTTTCGTATTAATTGCAAAAACTCAATCGATGACTTCAAGACTTTTAAAACTTTTCAAGAAAAAGAGTCATTGATTGAGGGAAGAATATTTTCAAATTTATATCATCTAATGATTGTCTTAATTATCCTACGTGTTAAAATGAAAAATATAATTGCCTATGTTAAAGGACTAGGTTTCTAGGATATGATTGTTAGGTTTAGATGATTAAAGTTTGATGAACACATTATTCCCATGCTATATATGATCGATTGTTATGTTGAATTGACTTTAATTAGTCGATTGATGTTATGGGTGATGTCGACCACCATATATCGTATGTGTGTTCCTAACGATGCACGGATATCATGGATATAAGAATGTTCCCGATCCGGATCCCACTAATGATGATGATTGGATGCCGAAAGGAAAGGGTAACTATTTCTTGGGTTGACAAATGAAGAAACGGAGCTTAATTGGACTTCTATGGAGAGTTGGCATAAATGCAACGAAGAGATCTCACCGCATCGCCAGATGGTTTTCTTCTAAGAGATTGAAGAAAGCGGAGCTTAATTTGACCTCGTTGGCATTCAAAATGCAACGTAAGAAGAAGTCTCACTTGCATTAGCGACGGTTTTCTTCCAAGCCCCACAAAGAAGAACATCAACAAAAGCGACTCAACCACCTAACGTATCTTTGTGCAGGGTTTATAGTGATGATACCATTTTTCTAAAACTTTGAATAATATTGTTTTTGAAAATGGAAAAATATTGTTTTGAAAATAAATTGGTCTTAATTTTGAAAATCACCGGACTTCATTTTATCAAAACTTAAGTCACTCAATTATCGACTACGGTCATTGATTGAGGGGGAGAGTGATTTAAAATAAATTATTTTCAATCAATATTGCTTCATAAAAGTCCGGATTGTACAACAAAAAGTGGTGATCTAAAGATTTAATGTTATGTCATGGTATGATTTTTTCTTTAGAATCCAGGTCTTTCAAAATGAAATCTTTTCTGTTCTTGTTTGATTGTGAAATTGTTTTGTTTTACTTAAAAGATCTCTTAAAACTATCATACCGACACTAACAATCTTTAATGTCTTAAAATGGTCCATATCATCATCTTTCAAAATTAAATCTTGCCACGTCTTTCCCCAAATTTTTCTAAATGACTTAATCGGTTGGGATCACAAATCTCAAATGGTTTGATATTTCGATCGGGTAGAGATCGTGTTTTAAATCTCAAATCTGTTTTAAATGGAATTGGTTTTAGTCCTTTAAAGGCACTCCCGCCTCCATGTGCCAAACGATTTCAAATACATAATGCACATGTTGAGGAGGAGGATTTATCAAAAACCGGATGAGTATTTAAACAAGGCCACATTTTCTCCCATGTTTTCTAAACCTAATTAAATCACTTGGGATCTAAAATCTCAAAGGGTTTGATATTTTTGATCGGGGAGAATTTGCGATTTAATAATGAAATTTGATAAAGGTGATCGATTTGATGAAATTGTGCAGTCGCTCTCTCTCATATGTGCTAAACGCTTTCGAATCTTGAAGCACATATTGAGGGGAGCAAAACCATCGAGGTACAAAAGTTTTTAAAAGAGATTATAAAGTACCTTGATTGTGTTTTCAAATGGTTTTCTTAATGGATTTTGTGATTGTGGATGTGCTTCAAAAGAACTCTTGCCTCTATGTGATAAAAATGATTTCAAAAATCCTATGCACATATTGAGGGGGAGAATTTTACCAAGAAAATCAAATGGCTTTTTCGTATGAAAATTGTGATCAAAGAAAATATTTCAAAGTCCTCTTGCCTCCTTGTGCTAAACAATTTCTAAATCATACGCACATGTTGAGGGGGAGGTTTTCTAAATGATCAAAACTATTAAGGTACAAAATGCTTTGATCTCGTATCACAAGTACCTTGATTGTTTTTCCAAATGATTTTCAATTGGTTTTAAGGAAGAATGAACTGCACCAAAAGACCGACCAATTTACTTTATGCATGGTGTTATAAGGATGGTTAGGTTAGGTATTAGTTCCCACGATCCGCCGAAGCGGAGGGATCTACCGAGGACAATCCACTAGATAGTGTAGAGTCCTTAGGTATATTGAAAAAGGAGAAAAGTGAGATACGGGAAGAGTGCGGATCGAGGCAGAGCTAGTATGGAATAAACCCAACAAGGTTCTAGTTATGAAGTCTCGTAAGCAATGAAGGGGTTGAAGAATGAAAAGAACTGAATGTGAAAAGAGTGAAAAGAAATAGCCCTCCATCAATTCAACCTTAGGGCGATGCGGGTTCAATACATATACTCTTGGTTGTTACTAAGGTAACACCGGTATTAAAGAAAAGGCGTCATGGACCCGGTGGACTTGCTTGCACTAAACTTCCCAAGCCACTCAAGTTCCTCTTAAAAGGGCTTGTTTCATTCTCTTTGGGAACCGACATTATCTATCGACTTTCTCTTAGAGATTGTTGATATTGAAGAAGGACCCTCTCCCTAGTCTCCGACATAGGAACCAAATGTGCACTATTGAGTCTAGAGCCACGAGATCATCAATAAATCTCATTAGGACACTTTCAATGAAGACTCTGTTTCACACAATGTGGAAAGAGATTATATCTTGAGTCCTCGCATTATCCTTGTGGTATTGCGGAACATCCGAGTGATGTGTTTACATATTCACAATGAAGATGGAAAGCCTTTTGGAGCCAACATCAAACAAGCTCTGGTAGGTGGCATGTGAGATCTATTATATAGATCAACCATGTGACAACCGAGCAGAAACAATGGGGCGATTCAATCTCTTGAATCAAACCTGGTTCGAGTTATGGATTGACGGATACCTTTGAAAACCGGTCTTTGTGCTTAAAACTCTTTTCTTTAGCACATCGATTGTGTACTCATTTTTCAAACCAAAAGGTATTTTATGATTGATAATTGATTTTCAATAAAACCTTCGTTGTATTGCAAAACAATTTCTATTGAGCAATACGATTGTTTTTCAAATCTCTTTTCATCAATCGGTGGACGTAAAATTATTTGGTTCACTCACTCCGTGTTGTCTTCTTTGAGATGTTCGGTTTGAGAACAATAGAACATTGCGAAACCCTGTCAAGGAGATTCTTAGGAATACTACGATCACAGCGGTATTTATATCGATCAACGGGAACCGTGGGCGTGTACCTCAATTCGGTGAAGTGATCAAAGACACTTTCGTGTGTTTTATTGCTAGCTCGTTGTTTGCGGTACACTTGGACGGTTGCGGTGATCGAATTGAGGAGTCAATCAAAGCCGCATGCTCACGGCATCCACACTTAATTTGAAGAAATCATGATGGTGCATATCTACATAACACGGCTCGATATTTCATACTATGCTTCTTCTGACTTTGCCGCAAATATCATGAACCGAGAAGGCTTCCGCTACTCTGATGGAAAGATGTCATGATTCAAAAGTGTGAGCATGTCGGTCCAAAAGTCACAACTTCACATGATGGCAACACAATAAAGGGTGATCCAGAGATTTACTGTGGCTGATGATCTCAATGAAAGCTCGAAGATCATCAAAGATGTGGATCAGTTCAAAGGCCTCCACTAAAAGTACAAATCAATGCGGACTTTGAAGAATCGCTACAAAAGCACAAAGATTGTTGAAATGAAGAATTGAAGTCTACGAGCTCAAGAACAAAGACAAGAATAGAATGCTAGGATTCAAAATGTAAAAAAAATGGGGTGACCTCCCTTAGGGGGAGATTGTTAGGAATTAGAAAATTCCTTAGTGAAGAGTCGGTCACCCCAAATGTTATCTAGCTTAAGTTAGCTCGTAGACTTGGCGTTATTTACGTATTTAGTAGTTTATTTATTAGTTTGTAGCGTAGTATAGCCTAGTGCAACACCGTGGAGGAAGGACGGGTCTTTACCCAGCGTATCCACGATCCACAGGCCGATAGGAGGTCGTTGAGTCAGAGTATAAATACCCTTCCATCCATGGAAGGGTGGTGCTCTCATAATTTAATATTCAACTTTTGTGTAAACCTCTAGCAAGAACACCTCTCTCTCTACTTTCTCTCTAAAATGGAAAACATGTATTTTGATCTCCCAAGACCACCGAATCATCTAACACAATAAAATAAAGATCCTACATGTTTATTCCGTAGTCGAGGACGTTCAAGCGAGAGTTCGAGATACTCGTCCACCTATGCTTGTAAGGCGATTATGATTCATGGGCTCAAAGAATCACACTGCATCTTTGTCTTGGAAAGGAAAATGGGGTCAACATTCTCAAGTCAATCGATGAAGGACCTTATCGGGTTGAGACTACTAGAGACTTAATTGATACAATTGCAGATGGAACAATGATATATGGAATAGACGGACCAAAGACATATGATGAGCTCGATGATAAGGAGAAAAGAGATTCGATCTCGATATCGTGGCTTCTAACATCATACTTCAAGGTCTTCTAAAGGATATCTACAAGTCGATCAATCACAACACGAAGCCAAGGCAATGTGGGATAATGTTAAGATGCTTCTCTCGTGTTACGAATTAGCTGTTGAAGACAGAGAATCACAACTATATGATGACTTTGAGCACTTCAAGATGAGACGGATGAGAGTGTCTATGAGTACTATGTGAGATTCCATAAGCTTGTGAGCGATATGAGGAACATCAAAATGACCATGCCAAACATTCGGTGAACTCAAAATTGTAAACAACATGAATCCCGAGTGGCACAAGTTTGTCACCTCGTGAAGCTAACCAAAGGATTGAAGAATACAAACTATGAGCAACTCTATGCTTTCCTTCTTCGAATGAGAGGCATGTTATGTTTGAGAAAAGGATTACAGAGCGGTTCAAAACCAATCGGGAGAATCAAGCTCACCTAATGATTCTACTGACTTTCTACACCAATGTTGGTATTACCACCAAGGCATCTCAAGTCATACCTATGGGTAATGGTAATCACAAACTCATTCCCGATCCTATGTTCAAACAAGGCGTCTTCGATGCACACGTGGAAACTTCATTAATCAATGGCTCTCCTAATTAGTCAAAATATGAACTCTCTTCCACACACCAACAACAATCTCATAAGCGCATCCAATCCACACAATCAAGCCACCATCGGAGATGGGAAGGTTATGGTGCGGCCGATTCAAGAAAGGCGAGACGAACAAGGAAGAGGTGGAGTCGGTAGAGGATATGTAGCAAATCGAATTGGGAAGGAATGGAAATCAAGGACAAGCTAAACCAATCAAATGCTACAAGCGTGGTGGTGAAGGACACATTGCTAGGGCGCACATCTCCAAAACGTCCACAAAATCGAGAATACTTGAGAGATAAGATGGTGCTTGTACAAGCTCGGGATAATGGTCTTGCTTTGGATGAAGAGGAGTTGTTGTTTTTCTTGAGGGCAATGCCAAGACCTATGATGCGAGATGTGGATGAGCGACCAATTCGGAGATAGGTCACAATCATCGAATGCCTTTCAAGTCGCCGATTGTGATGCATACGACTCGATGTGGATGATGGACCCTCGCACACACAATTTTTATGGCTAGCATTTCTCCAATGGTTTCTCCTAAGGTCTCATCTTCACCACAAGCTGGCCCATCCAAAGACAAACTCATCTCGGAGGTATTAAAACTATACGATGATCTTGATGTGCAAAGATGCATGACAAAGTACAATCAATGAAACTATTGAATCAAATATTGAAAATATGGGTAATATCAATGTTGTCCCATATGATCAATATGTGAAACAAAGTGAAAGTGAAGTTGTACCAAGTGATGCATCTTCCGCGATCAACAATGACTATGTTTTGATGAATACACTGCATGTGCCTCGATGAGTCTGTTATCTCGAACTTAATGCTTATAAAGAGCGTGTTGCTATTTATGAACAACGAGCTAAGTTTGAGTTAACCACTCGTGAGCGGAGATGGATGACCAAATGCGCACAACTATTAGACAAAGTAAGTTTAGAAGAAGTATTAAAACAAGAGTTAAACTCCTTACAAGAAAAGCTTTCTAAAGCGCTAAGCAAAACAAGAACTTCAAGAAAATGTTAAAATGCTTAAGCAAGAATTACGTGCTAAGGAATCATAACTTTTGAATGATTTTTCTAATCTAAAAACCTTGAAAAACATGCTTGAAAATAAGTTGTGCGTATAAGGAAATACCATTCAAAGCGCTCACTTAATCACTAAGCACTGATTTTTAAGTGATAAGCATAGTACTCCCTTGTTGAGGAACCAAATCCAGAGGTCATTAAAAGGCTAAAAGTGCTCATAAGGTAATCTATGATGGTAATGAAATCCTTAAGCCTAGGCGAAACCTAGTTGCGTTGAGTGCACCGAGGAAGATAGAAAATTAGATGATGCATCTAGGAGAAAATGAATAAGAAGCTAGATGATCCCGAATGTAAAAAGAATAACATAATGATCAAACCCCATGATTACAAAAAGGAAAATTGGATTTCCTTAAACAAGTTTAAGACTCAAACTTTGTTAACACACGAACAAGTGTTTTGGAAAAAGGACTTAGATAAGCAAAAGTCGAAAATATTGTTGAAACAAACCCTCCCTTAGGAGAATGCTGCGGATTGTGTATCCTCCCAATACACCAATGCATTTAGTTCCTAGAACTATTGCCACTAAGAGCAAGACCTTAATCAGTCAATATGTATTTTTCAACTATTTGTCGATTTTGAGAAAACTTGTAAGAAAAGGATCACACCCACTAGGATAGCGAAGGGAAAGGGTTTGAACAAACAAAAGAATGTTATTTAATCGAAGTCATGCCTTTCTTTAAACAATTAAAAGATCAATTTGAGAGTCTTAAAAGGGATGGATCTGAGATATTAAAGGGATGGAAAAAGAATTTGATGCAATGATAATTGAAGTTAGTGACTATGAGCGAGCATTAAAATATAATGAAATTGAGAGGAAGAACTTGCATACCTTAAATGAGAATCGATTTACGAATGTATCTCTCAAGATGTGTTTTATCTCGCTACTAATTGCTCTATTAATGCTTCTCAATTTCATGAATTATTTGTTGCGTTGAAAGTCTCCCATGATCGTGTCATTGAGCTTGAAATCAAAACTCTAAACTAAGTGATAAAATTGAACATGATGATCACGATAATTTGGTAAAACATTTTCTAAGCTAGAAGTTGAACATTTTGACTTGCAACTAAAATATCAACATCTTAAAGAAAATGTTAAAACCTCAAACATCAAGATATCCTCGGATGTTCCGAGTTTGATGCGCTTTTGAACTAAACAAACGTGACGAACATATTCAAGCTCAACGTAACACGATCGAAAGTTGAAAGCCCAAATCTCTCAATTAAAGGGTGAAAAGAACAATATGGTGGCTCCCAAATGCCTCCTCTTTTAGATTCTCGAATTCTCAAAATTTTCATCTTCAAAACTTGGTTAATGCCTTACAAAAGGAAAATGAGAGTTTTCTAGAAGAAAATGAAAAGGTTAAACGCCATTTCAATGAGTTATTTGAGTTAATTAAAGTCACTCGTAACAAAAATAACGAAAAAATAACCTCGTTGTAAAAGGAAATTGAGAATCAAGAGTCGGTAAAAGGAAAATGCCAATGACCAATGGGGAGAATGGTGCTTCAAAGGTGCATGTCACGTAATAAATACGCTTTGACTGTGAAATATGTTCCTCCTCATCTTAGGAATAACAAACTTGCTATTCAAACATATTTCTCATACCTTAAGGACGACCTAGAATGTCTCCGTGAGATTGTAGAAGAGGATAAGTTAGAGAAACCAGATGATAATGCAATTGGCCATGCATGTTTATATGCCAAACGATCTCAAGAACTTCTAGAATGCTTAATTACAATATGCCCTAAAACCTTAGGTGAGCAAGTCAATCCTTGATACCTTGTCCAATGCCTAGTGCCAAGCATGCAAGTCATTCAATGCCAAATGTTATGAGCGTGAACCTTAGTGTGCCTTCAAGTAGTTCGATTCCAAATCTGTTAGTGCTAAGAATGTGAACTCGAGTGTGCCTCTAGGAGTTCAAATCCCGACTTCTACTAAGAGAGTGAACTTTAATGTGCCTTCAAATAGTTCGGATCGGCACATCTAAGCAGAAATGCATAAATTAGCAAAACCAACTAATGTTCCCATTCCTCTACAGAGTAAGCAGTGACATTAAAGCGGCGGTGAAGTCTCAAGACAATACAAGGAATGATAGGACCTCGCAAGCTAAGAATGTGCATTGGAAGAAAGTAGAAGATCAACCTAGGAACTTTAAGTTTGAGTCGAATAAAATGAATCTTGTTGATTCTAGTATTAGCCATAGGCGTCTTGTAATTAATTCAATTCGATACTATTTGCAAACCTTGTAATGATGTACGCTTGAATTACATTACTAATCATGAATGTGGTGTGAATGCTTTGACTAATCTTTGTCATATCCCGATCAATAGTGTTAATGCAAAATATCATGCTAAGAAGGCAAAAGGCAAAGGCGAAAGAAAGTTAGAAAGCGGTGGAAGCCCCGGGAAGAACATTTAGTAAGATAGGTTATCAATGGATACTTGTTGGCCATAAGGTTAATCGAGACAATGCCCTCTAAAAATGGATGCCTCTTGGTAGAAATATTCCCTTAAGAAGTGAACATACTTTGAATAGGGCAAATCGGACACTAGTATCGCATCTATTCATAATGATTCCATTGCTTCTATTTACGATATGAATGTTTCTATTTCGATGTGGGTGTTCCAATCATCATTACTAACCAAATGGAACCCATTCTTGCATGGGGATCCCAATTATCCGATTATCCATTCTTGTGCGTGTTCAAGCGTAGATCGTTCAAATCGATTACGTGGTACCGGACTCAGTCGTTCCAAGCATATATTTGGAAACGGTCGCGGCTCATGAACTTTGTGAGCAAATTCATCGGGACCGTTAGATTCGAAACGATCATTTCGGTGCAATTATGGGCTATGGAGATTATGTTGTTGGTGAAAGTGTTATCTCCAAAGTGTATTATGTGGAAGGTCTTGGTCATAACTTGTTCTCTGTTGGTCAATTCTGCGATTCTGATCTAGAAGTAGCCTTCAGAAAACATATCTGTTTCGTTAGAGAAATTGATGGTAAGGAACTTTTAAGAGGAACACGTGGTTCAAATCTATACACCATCTCTATCGATGATATGATGAAGTCTTCTCCAATTTGCTTATTGTCAAAGGCTTCAAAAACAAAGTCATGGTTATGGCATCGTTGTCTCAATCACTTGAACTTCGGCACCATCAATGATCTCTCCAGAAAGGACTTGGTTGTAGGTTTACCTAGACTTAAGTATGAAAAGGATCATCTTTGTTCAGCATGCCAATTGGGAAAAAGCAAGAAGTATGCCCATAAACCCAAACCTACAAACTCATTACTGAAGTTCTTCATACAATTCACATGGACTTATGTGGACCCATGAGAGTCTGAGAATATCTTTGGGAAGAAATATGTGTTAGTTGTGGTTGATGATTACTCTAGATTCACACGGGTCAAGTTCTTAAGGACAAAGGATGAAACTCCATATATCATCATCAAACTTATCAAGCAAATGGAGTTCGTCTTAACAAAACCGTCGAATCATCCGAACAGACAATGGGCGAGTTTGTTAACAAACAACTTAGTGAATTTTATGAAAGTGTGGAATCGGTCATCAAAGAAGTGTTCCACGATCTTCTCAATAGAACGGTGTAGTTGAAAGACGAATCAAACTCTTGTGGAAGCCACAAGAACAATCTTGATTACTCAAAGGTTCCAATGTTTCTCGGGGTGAAGCCATTGCCACCGCATGCTACACACAAAATCGATCCACGATTCACACTTTGTTCATGGAAAACTCCATATGAACTTGTTCACAATGAAAACCTAATCTCTCATTCCTTCGTGTATTTGGTGCTTTGTGCTATCCTACGAATGATGGTCAAGATTTAGGTAAACTAAGAGCTAAGGCAAACATTGGAGTTTTGTAGGATATGCACCAAAGAAAAGGATACCGAATCTACAACAAGAGGACCCGAAATATCATGGAAACTATTCACGTTACGTTTGATGGTGACGGTCAAATGGCTCTTGGACAATCCAATTCGGGACCCGCACTTCAAAAGCAGTCCCATTGGTTCATCTCTTGTACCAAACTCTTCTCCAAAGAACTCCATATGTACCTCCATCGAAGATGATTTGAAGAAATTGTTTGATCCTATGTTTGATGAAGGCGTGAGCCAAGTGCTATTGAATTGTCAACTCCTTCAATAGAGGTCGCTTCTATCTCGTCAATGAAGTCAATCCTTGGTTTCTATGTCATTAAGTCGAAGCGCACCGATCAATCTGTCTCATCAACAAACCTTCAATCACCAAGTGTACTTCATGGAATTGTGTCGATTCACGGGATGAAGTTAATCCCTTTGCTACTTTCAAGATGCTCCATTTGAAAATATATTTGCTCTGAATCATCATCGAACCATCTTCATCGGGAGAAATCGACTCTGCTACTTGGTTCCACAACAACAACCACATGAACACCTTAGAAAATGGACACATGATCACCCATTGGATAACATCATTGGAAACCTTTCTCGTCCAGTATCCACTAGGAAACAACTTGCAACCGATGCCTTATGGTGCTTCTTCAACTCCGTACTCTCTAAGATCGAACCAAAAGATGTTAAAACTGCCATGAATGAAGATAGCTGGTACAATGCCATGCAAGAAGAAATTCATGAGTTTGATCGAATTGATGTATGGGAATTAGTACCTGCTCCAGATTGTGCTATGATCATTGCTCTAAAGTGGATCTTCAAAGTGAAGCTTGATGAGCATGGCGATGTATTAAAGAATAAGGCTAGATTGGTTGCAAAGGATACCGTCGGGAGGAAGGTATTGATTTTGAAGAATCATTTGCTCACATTGCTCGTATCGAGGCAATCGAGAATCCTCTTGGCTAATCCGCAAGTAAGAACATGGTAGTCTATCGGATGGATGTAAAGGCGGCATTTATTAACGGAGATCTTAAAGAAGTCGTCTAAGTCACCAACTGAAGGCTTTGTGAATCGAGCATCCTACTCACGTTTATCATTTGAAGAAGGCTCTTTATGGTTTAAAGCAAGCTCCAAGAGCATGGTATGATCTGTTGTCAAAGTTTCTTACATCTCACCGGCTTGACAAAGAGCGGTTGATCCAACATTGTTCACCGAAGTCGGAAAACACTTAATTCACGTTCAAATTTATGTTGATGATATCATCTTTGCCTCGACCGACCCCAATGAATGTGACCGTTTTCAAATGAAATGGGTTCTAAATTTCAAATGTCAATGATGGGACAAATGTCATTTTCTTGGGATTACAAATTTCAAAAAGTCCGGAGGCATTTTATAAATCAATCTAAATATGCAAATGAGATGTTAAAGAAATTTGGATTTGATTCTAGTGACCACATTGACACTCCCATGATTGAGCGTACTAAAGCGGATAAGGACCACTCGGGGATCATGGTAGACCAAACGAAATATCGTAGCATGATCGGATCACGATGTACCTCACGACCGATGAGACACGATATTCATTCGATGTATGCATGTGTGCTAGATACCGTGCTAAGCCTACCAAAAGCACCTTGAAGCGGTTAAACGGGTCTTCGGTACCTCCAAGGAACCATCAACATGGGACTTTGGTACCGAAGGACACCGGTATGTCACTAACGACATATGCGGATGCGAGATCATGCGGTGTCAAGATACTCGTCAAGTACATCCGAAGGTGCTCGGTTTTGGGTGATAAGCTTGTGGTGGTCGTCAAAGAAGCAAATGAGTACTTCTATTTCCTCTACAGAGGTTGAATACATAGCCATGTCGTCATGTTGTGCTCAAATCCTTTGGATGAGATCTCAATTAACCGACTATGGCCTTGCATTCAACAAAATCCCTACATCTTGTGATAATAAAGTGTTATTGCTCTCTCATGCAACAATGTTCAAGACTCAAGAGCCAAGCATATCAACATTCGACATCATTTCATCGGGAACAAGTAGAAAAAGGTGTGGTGGAACTCTACTTTGTGAGCGAATACCAATTAGCGACATCTTCACCAAAGCTCTTCCTAGAGAACGTTTGAGTTTATCCTTCCATGTCTTGGTCTAAAGAGTCTACAACCGAAACACTCAAGCGTCTTCAAGAGGAAGGCGAGGAGTAAAGGTCTTTATTCATCTATTTCTTGTATATATTTATTCAAAAAGCAAAATACAAAACTTGAAAAACCCTCAAAAAGAAAATATAAAAATTTAAAATTTTCAAAATTCAAAAAAAATAATAAAAAATAAAAATACAATTCGATTTTGTCATGTTTTTTTTCATATTCGATGTCATCTACGGACTTTTTGTTGATATTCAAAGAATGTCACGGGTCTTTAGATGTTCTTCGAATGCACATAGTTTAAAAAAAAAAAAAAAAAAAAAAAATGAGGCGGAGAAAAATGGTGGTTTATTGTTATTTCAGGCAATAACCAGTTTTCAAAGAAAGAGCAGAGCCATGCTATATCTGGTTTCTCAAATCTCAGGCTCTGATTCTATAAATACAATTTCTTACTATCTAATGAAAACTAATTGGTTTGAAAAATTACTTGGACTCTATTTTTGAAAATCATCTGAATTTAACAGTTGTCATAAATATCTATCTCTCAATCAACAACTTATGTCATTGATTGAGGGGGAGAATGATTTTTCAATTAAATTAAAAAGTGTATTTTTCAAACAATGGTACCAGACCGTGGTTATTATTAAGTTTTCAAAAGATATTCAAGCATGTTTAATCTTTGGAGTCTAAAGTCTCAAAATTCGATCCTTATCAGTTAAAAACTTTCTCAAGATCAAGTCACAATTCTCCTTAAAAGCTTTCAAAATCAATTTAAATCTACAAGAGATCACAAATCTCAAATGATTTGAAAATTGTGATCGGGGGAGAATTTGTGATTTAAATTAGATTTAAACTGATAATTCGATAAATGGTTTTATAAGGGTGTACAAGCTCTCCTCCCACATGTGACAAATGATTTCAAATTTTCCATGCACATGTTGAGGGGAGCATCTATTTTAAACCTCAAATTATTGAAACGTGGTGAATTGTCTCTAAGTGCGAGTTCCTCTAATATGTGCAAACTCTTTCATGTTTCGAGGCACATATTGAGGGGGAGCAAACTTGTGAAAACCTCATCCTTCCTTAAAATGTTTTATCTACTCAAATTGATTAGGAAGTGATGATGATCATTTTAGAAAATGTTAATCAAAAGATTGGACCTTTCATTCTTAATCTAACGATTTCAAAGATCTCTTGCCTCCATGTGCTAAACAAATTTCAAATTTTTATGCATATGTTGAGGGGGAGCATTTCTAAAATATCAAAACAATTAAGATACAAAATACTTTGATTCTATATCACAAGTATCTTGATTGTTTTTTCAAATGGTTTTCAATTGGTTCCAATGGCAGATGAACGATACCAAAAATACCGACCAACTTTACTTTATGTATGGTGATATAAGGATGATAAGGTTAGGTTGAGGTCCCATGATCCGCCAGAACCGGAGGGATCTACCCAGGGACAATCCTCTAGTTAGTGTAGAATTCCTCAGGTATGATGATAAAAGGAGAAAATGAGATATGGGAAGAGTGCGGATCGAGGCGAGCTAATCTTGGAATAAACCCAACAAGGTTCTAGCTATGAAGTCTCGGTAAGCATGAAGGGGTTGAAGAATGAAAAGAATTGAATGAGAAAAGGGTGAAAAGAAATAGCCTCCATTTATTCAACCATAGGCGTAAACCGGTACAATTCATATGCTACCGATGGTAACATCGGTATTGAAGACAAGGCGTCATGGACCCGGTGACGCTCGGCACTAAAACTTCCCAAACAACTCAAGTTCCTCTTATAAGGGCTTGTTTCATTCTCACGGGAACCTACATAATCTATCGACTTTCTCTTAGAGATTGTTGATATTGAAGAAGGAGACCCTCTCCTAGTCTCGACACAGAACCAAATATGCACAAATTGAGTCTAGAGCCTCGAGATCATCAATAAATCTCATTAGGACACTTTCAATGAAGACTCTGCTTCACACAATGTGGAAAGAGATTATATCTTGAGTCCTTCGCATTATCCTTGTGGTATTGCGTAATATCCGAGTGATATGCAAAAATATTCACAATGAGGATGGAAAGCCTTCGAGCCAACATCTAACAAGCTCACGGTAGGTGGCATGTGAGATCTATCCAATAGATCAACCATGTGACAACCGAGCAGAAAAAATGGGCGATTCAATCTTTTGAATCAATCACGGTTCAAAGTTATGGATTAACGGATACCTTTGAAAAGCAGGTCATTGTGCTTAAAAACTCTTTTCTTTAGCACATAGACCATGTACTAATATTTCAAATCAAAAGGTGTTTTATGATTGATAATTGATTTTCATTAAAACCTTCGTTGTATTGCAAAAACAATTTCTATTGAGCAATACACGATTGTTTTCAAATCTCTTTTCATCAATCGCTGAATCTCGTCATTGGTTCACTCACTCCATGTTGTCTTCTTTGAGATGTTCCGGTTTGAGAACGACTAGAGCATTGCGAAACCTTGTCAAGGAAATTCTTCAAATTATACCGATCACAGCAATACTTGTATCGATCAGCGGGGAACCGTGGGCGTGTACCTCAATTCATCGAAAGTGATCAAAGACACTTTCGCACGCTTTATTGCTAACTATTTTATGCGGTACATCCCGACGTTCGGTGATCGAATGAAGCGGTCAATCCATAGCCGCATGCTCACACAACACATTCATTTCCAAAGAAATCATGATTGGTGCATCAATGACTCGATATTTTCACTCCATGCTTCGCCACGCCACCGCCAATGTCATGAATTAACGAAAGCTTTCGCTATTCGATAAGAAGAAATCATGATCCGAATGTGAGCATGTCGGTCAAAAGTCACAACATCACATAATACCAACATCACAAAGGAAGAGTCGAGATTTAATATGGTGATGATCTCAAAGCAGGTTCAACAATCATTCTCACGTGGATCGCTTAAAGACCTCCACTTGGAATTCCCAAACATGCAATAATGAAGATTCAAAGACTACGAGCCATCGAGCAAAGGACTTAATCAAGAATCCTAGAACAATCTAATGTAATATCTGCTTGTATTCATTGTAAATTGAGGTGACCTCCTTGGGGAGATTGTTAGAATTAGAAAATTCATCGTTAAAGAGTCGGTCACCTCAAGTATAAGCGCTCAATAGAAAGCTCGTAGTCGTAGTTATGATATGTTAGTTAGTAGTTTGTTAAGTAACACCGTGGAGGACGGACGGTCTTTACCCACTGTATGCCCGATCCACACCCGTAGGTGGCGTTTATTTGTAAGACACTATAAATACCTCTACATCCCAAGGTAGAGGTTGGAGCTTCAATACTATTTTTCTTTGTTTCACATAGTTCCCAACTCTCTTCCCTTTCTCTCTCTAGAACTTTCTCTCTCTAACACTTTTATACGCCTACTTGGATTATGGTTTAGTGTGTTTATGAAATCCTATATCTTACAGGGTCCCTGACAAAAAGCATTGAATGAGTAACTAAATGCTCCAAGTATTAGTTACTTAAATGTCCTAGGTTGGTAATCTCACCAATTTAATATAGGAATATATGTCTTACTGTCAGGGGTCTCATCACTTACCCACTTGGCATTAAATTCCCTCTCACACATAAAATATCCAATGGATATTTTAACGCTGCAAAAGGGCACTCTTACTGTGTATTGCAACTGTTCCCTTGAAATACGGGATTTTACTGCGGGTAGTGGTGGGTGGCATTAAATGTGGAATTTCAAACGTTTTCAAAAATTGTCTTTACATATCCATGTTTATGCAAAAACCACCCCTCTCACCACTCTATAAATACCCTCCTCTCAACCAAGAAAACATACAAAAATTATTTTTGCAACAAAACTCTGTCAAAATCCTTTCTCAAATCCAGAAAAATTTGTGTGTTCTTAAAAATCTTTAAACCTTCTTTTGAAAAACCTTCCTTGTAAACATTTACAAAGTTTTCATCACAAACTGAGAGATCTTAAATCCTTGATTGTTCTAGTCAAAATATTTCTTTTCAAACCCTAAAATCCTTTTATATGGAAATGGCTAGAACACAATCTCTCCGATTTGCTTCTCAAGGTAGGAGATCTTACAAATGTTGAATTTAAAACTAATAATGTCATAGGAAAATTTGAATACCACAAACCGTGTCACCTACAAAGACATTATGAAATTTTATTTAACCGCCAATGAAAACGGCCTTTATTCAAGTGTCCTCCATTGTTTACCAAAATCTCCTCGGGGAGTTTTGGCAAAAGCCAAGGCCTTTGACCCGACACCTCATCGATGAGAACAACCTCGGACCTCTCGTGGAATATCTCATCGATTCGGTCTTCATGGGGCAACAACAATTCACCTGGACTATAAAACGTTTTGCACTTCAATGTGGGTGGATTACAATCAAGGAGTTTATGTCGTCCATCCGAACCTTCCACAGTGAAGGATGGGTTAAAACAAATCATTTTAGATCCAAATTTTTGGACAAGACCCGATCACCAAAAGCTCTTTTCCGTGGCTTGGAGGATCCTATTCACTTCGTGATTCGGGTCCTCCATGGAACCACTCATCCACCGAACAAGTTAACTCTATTCGCTTGATGATGGCATCCGCTTGATGAATGGGGTCTTTGTCGATTATAGGGAGATCATTTACGGTGATCTCGTGACCAAGCTACTGAGCAAAACTAGGGCGAAAAACGTTTCGTATCCTAGGTTTGTCTCTTGTGCTTTGCAAGTGTTACCGGGTACAAACTATCCTCGGGAAGAAGAAATTGGTGCTTTACCGGGCATCCCGAGCCAATCAAATTTTCAAAAGACCCATCCTTGTCACTCCTAATGAATTGACGCCCACTTGATTGTCAGAACAATCGAGTGGATCTGTCTCCAAACCCCGCTCCCAAAAGAGTAAGGGAAGTCTCGATGGGACTAAGACTAAACCAAAGTCTCGGGGCCCCGAGGCTTGAGAACACCGCCTAAAAGGCACAAAAGCCCGAGACTAAGCAGACACCCACCGACTGTGCAACATCCACCCCGTGACAACAAAGGACACCGATATATCACGGTCGGTGCCTTGGTCACATCTACTACTCCCCAATATCCGGAGGAAATAAACAACCCACCGGTAGGGAAAGCCTTCCACTACGCCGATGATGACATTAACAAATCCAAGGCTTTGTGCGAGGGCACAATAATCAATCCCAAAGACTCGGGAAACAAACAACCCACTAATAGGGATACAACAATCATCGACTCCGCCAAAGGCACTGAAACACCCACCGGTGTCTCGGGGTCCTGGGGACAAAGACTCGGGAGGAAAGAAACAACCCGCCGATACGGAACCCAAAACCAATCATGACTCGGAGAAGGCACTTTGGAAACTCCCACCAAATGTCTAAGGGGTCAAGGGGACAAAGACTCGAGAGGATATATACCACCACGTGATATGGAACCCATCACCAACCCCTTACTCACAATTCTCGATGTCATTTGGTATTCTATTCTCGGAGGATGAACTTGTCAAACCGAAGATGAAATTTTATCGGTGGAGAAGAAATGGACGCCGAGGTTCAATCGAACAAGAGCCTCACTGATCCAAAGGAGCATCTTGAGTCACCATTTCATCTAGAAGATAATGACTCAAACTCCTCATCATCCAAACTGGGAATTTAACCGTTTGACAACATTCTTTCGATCACCGAAAGACATCTCGTTCGATGGATCACTAAAGCCTCAAGGAAGCAGTACACCGGGGTTACTAAACAATTTTCGGATCAACACCGAAGCGGCGACCACATACCGATCTTCGATCCGATGTGCTCACCTTCAATGAAAATGTTCATGAGCACGAGATCTCATGTACCAACACCTTATCATACTTGGATGAAAACACGGTTAAGTTTCTCAAGCATCTTGGTCATGTGGAGTTAAAATTGATGAAATCGGGGATGTGTTAAAGAAGACCCAAGACTCAATGCCAAAATTTGGAAGCCACCGAGGTGTATGTGAAAAATTCATCTCGACTCATTGAAGCGATTGAAATGCTACAATCGAAAATGTTCGTGGTCTCCAATCTTGATTCGATCTTTTCAAACCTCGGTGGACTCTTTGAACACTCGGTAGGTGCAATGGCTCAGCCTCATCTTCTATGGCACGGAATCTTGGTCCCCGAATGATCTGCGTTGGAGATCTCTCGAGCTAACACTCGATGCAAAGGTCATTGGTCTTCAAGCAAATACCTCGGATATTAAGGTCATGATCACCGAAATCTATCAGCCTTCAGCGGTCAAGCAGCTCGTCCCTTCAAGATTAACTCCAACTCTTGCCCTCACGAAGTTCCGCAGCGGTTGAAGGTCAAGCGGCTCCATCCCTTCAAGACCAACTCTTCACACCGAGGGGAGCAAACACCACCAGCCTCGGTGAGCTCCTACATCATCTCGCACCAGTCTCAAAGAATACCCATCTCCTCACTACCACCACAAACATCTACAACAACAACACCGACGGTCACAACATCAATCATGACAACAACACCACCCTTAGTTGCATCATCTTCCTCAGTCGGGACAAAGGCAAAGGCAAAATGACAACTACTAAGCATGAGAAGATTCTCGATCATGTAAAACCGTCAAGTTTTCACGCATGGTGACCACTTGTGAATGGCCAATCAGAAGAAACTTAAAACAATTTAAGCACAAATGCAATGAAGATCCGGGAGTATAGGGTTTCCCGGTCGTTATGTCCCAATGAGCTATGCAATGGATCACCAAACGTATAGTGATCGAGAAATTTGAACGAAAAGGGATTTGACTTATTATAACTACAGAAAAAGCTCATAAACTAAAGGGGCTTAAATGCAAATTAAAGAGAGATAAAAAGATAAAAAATATTAAATAAACGCTATCACTATATTTAAAATGATGTTTTTGTTTTTATGTTTTTATAAAACTGAATTAAAAAACTACGAGACGTACAAATGAAAAAGCGAAACTAAATCAATATTAACCCTAAAAATATGAAAATGATATTTTTACAAACCTAATGATAAAAGAAAAAGAAAATTATTTTTATAACTATTTAATTAATTATTATTAATTAAAAACTATTTTTAACTATTTAATATTAGCCTAAAATACAAGAAAATAGGAAATAAAGCTAGAAAAATAAAATTATAACTTTGAAAAATCTAAAATATCAAAAGAGAATTTTCAAAACTATTTTTGTAATTTTCTGATTATTTTTCTATTTTCTAGGAATTAAAAACTATTAAAAACTAATTAAATTTCTTAAAAATACAAATTTAACTAAGAAAAATCTAGAAAAATATTTTTTTGACTTTTTATATTTATCTTAACTTAAGAAAAATGAAAAATTATTTTTTTGAAACTTTTCTTAATTTTTTGTATTAAATGCTAATTAAAAAGTGCTAAAAATTGATTAAAATGCAGAAAAATAGCAAACTAACTTGGAAAAATCTGAAAAATTCAAGTTAAGCTTAAAATAATGTACTGAATCTAGGAAAAATGGAAAAACAGTAGGTTGTGTACAAGAATATGGGACTGATGTGCAAAGTGCTTATAGATAAGCACTTTGAATAAGCAAATGAAGAGCAAAGACCACCAAAGCTGAAATGAAGCAAAAATATGCTAAAATACCTAAATGGAACAAGTTACAACTGCTCTACATCTCGAAATACAAAATGCTAAGATTTGGCTTATTTGACTTTAAGTGCAAAACAGTTTCAGGTACTTACTTTATGCTTAGCACAAACTACAAATTGTCGAAAATGAAAACTAGCAATTGGAACCTAAAGTAGACCTGGGTGAGACCTTATAAACCAAATTCGAGACCTAGAAAAGCTCTTGAGAGAGCGTGCAAGGGCGCAAATCGAGAAAACTCAAGATAAGCTAAGTTTACGTGAGCAGGCATTTAAGGCCTTATAGAAGTCGTTTGCGACTTATATAAAAATTGTAAAATTTCACAAAAATGGTGATAAGCAAGGAGACCAGTTGAAGTTTTTAAAATGCCAAGTTTCACTAAAATTGACCCAATAATGACTCAATTAAAAATCACTCCAGTTGGATGAAAACAACTTTTTCAACTTTTGACTTTTGAAAGCAGTTAAGAAACTTTGACCAAAATGAACTTTGATTCCACTTTGAGGACTGATTATGTTATATTATGATGAAATGACACTAATGCAAGCTTTATCTAAGAACTTTAAACACAAAATAAGACTTTGCTTAACCAAAATTTTAACAGTTAAGTGAATGAGACAGATTTAATACCATGTTGACTTTGGGCTTATGTATGCACAAAATGTTGACAGATATGATTCAATATGAGCTAAACAAACATATAACTACAAGTCCTAATCACTGACTTAACCTTAAAGACAGAATTGACAGTAAATCCAAACACCCTTGATTTCACTGATTTGCAAAGTAAAACTATACTAACTACTGATTAAGCTAATATAACTGATTAATCTGAGTTTACTAGTTCTAAACACAACTAACCAAACAGATTTTAACTACTTAAAACTGCAAAAACAGATTATGCTTATGAAACTTGGAATTAACTTACAACTTGTCCCAGCCACTATGGCTTGCCATAATTGAAACCAGAACTACTAGCCTATCAAAACCAACCCATTGAACTTTAATCAACCCATTTCCATGTCTGCATCACCATTTACCATTTCTGCATCAATTTTGCTCCTAGTTTGACTTATATTGACCAAAGTCCAATATTGCTTGAAATTGCAATGTGAGCTTACAGAAAGCTTTAATAAGCTTGAATGAGCATGTTTGAGCTAAGAAATGAGTTAATGGAAGCTTGTTCACAAGAGTTTAAAAACTGAGAATTGCAACAGTGCACAAAAATTTGAAATTGTAACACTAACTTGAATTGATACTTGAATTAAGTTGCAATACACTTAAACAAAGTAATTTGATACACTGAAACTGAAAATAACAACTGAGGATCTATTTTAAGCTTAAGAAATACAAAACGACATACATTTTAGAAAAATAAACTAAGTGCCCTCTTATCTAGCCTCATTCTTCCTTTATTTATACTCAAAACTCCTTCTCTCTCATCTCTGAACAGTTCCCAGCATCTATAAGGACCATTGGATTGGTTGGGATGATCTTGGCCATTTAAGTGGTTTTGGCGCCAAAAGTTGTTTTAACCAGCTGGGGTTGAGTGTAAGGGTGAAGAAGCTTTTAATGCTTCTTGGCATTGTGTGCTTGGAGTGATAAGGAGTAGGGGTGATGATGGAGGTGGAGTGTTATTTGTGTAGGCTGGTGTTGCAGGCAAGTGATGATGGTGGGTAACCCGTGAGTGGGAGGGAAAAGAGAGGGTCAAAGGTGTTTGACTGAGGATTAAATATTGGAGGGGTCCAAATTGCATTTGACAGGGGGTCACTTGGGAAGGCAGGGGGTCACATGTGGTTTATGACAAGGCCAAAAGTGTGTAAAAGGTTATTAATAATACAAGGGCCAAATTGTAAATTCTGAAAGTTAAGGGACCACTTCTGCCAATATCTCAAAGTTGATCCAAGGGCTGAAATTGACAAGTTTCAATAGTACAAGGACCAAATCGACATTTTCAAATTTCGAGGACCATTTTGCCAATTTTAAACTTGAAGGACCAAACTTGTAATTTCTCAAAACTTTTGACATTTTCACCAAAGGACTAATTTTGACAAGTTATGATTTTAAAAGGACCTTTGGTGATTTATCTTTTGAAATTATGTGCTCGGGGACTATTTCGACAACTTTTGAAACTTGGGGACTGAAAGCGCCAATTATGCAAACTTTGCTCATTTTTCATCCGATTTTGAACATTTTGCATCCGAAACATATAAAATGCAATTTTGGAATATTTTCAAGTATTTTGATGCATTTCGAGCATTTTTAGGCGTTTTGCGATTCAGATTTAACCAAAATGATGAGTATTTACACACTCATCAATCCCCACACTAAACTATTGCTAGTACCTAGCAATCTTTTGAGAAAAACTTAATGGATTTGAATCTCTTTACCAAAAGCCATTACTCGAGTAGCCAAATATTTCGGTTCAAGTAAGAACCATGGTACACCGATAACCATGTGATTTTGAGCAAACCACCGACTTCCAACGGATTTGATTTGTCTTTACGAAGCCGTTTTCTTCGGACTAGCCAACTCTTAGATAAATTATCAATATTATCTTTGGTGAGCTGATTACCAATTATGGTTTTTCCATCGCCTTTACCACAAGCCATAAACTTGCGGGCTAGCCAACTCTTCACTTTTAGGATATGGTGGTGAATACCATACAATTTTGGGCAAATTGCAAGTCGTCAACGGATTTGAGATATCTTTACCAAGAGCCGTTTGCTCTCGGATTAGCCAATCCATTTGTTTATTAGACAAGGCGGATCGATAACCAAATGAGTAAGTGCAAAACACTTACTCAAAAAAATTTGGCCAAAATGGGGAATTGGTATAATTATATGATAAAATTAGTGAGAATTCCCCACACTTAGAAATGAATATTGCCCTCAATATTCAAAGTACCGCATGTTATGTCAAACATAGAACGTAAACCATGGTACACCGATAACCATGTGATTTTGAGCAAACCACCGCCTTCCAACGGATTTGATTTGTATTTACCGTAAGCCGTTTGCTTCGGACTAGCCAACTCTTAGATAAATTATCAATATTATCTTTGGTGGTGATTACCAATTATGGTTTTTCCATCGCCTTTACCACAAGCCATAAACTTGGGCTAGACAACTCTTCACTTTTTAGGATATGGTGAGTGAATACCATACAATTTTGGGCAAATTGCAAGCCGCTCACGGATTTGAGATATCTTTACCAAGAGCCGTTTGCTCTGGATTAGCCAATCCTTTTGTTTATTAGACAAGGCGATCGATAACCAAATGAGTAAGTGCAAAACACTTACTCCAAAAAAGTTGGCCAAAATGGGGAATTGGTATAATTATATGATAAAATTGTGAGAATTTCCCCCACACTTAGAAATGAATATTGCCTCAATATTCAAAGTACCGGTGGTTATGCCGAAATATAGAACGAAAAGGAAATACTACGCCATTATTTAGAAAGAAGATTTTTTTTTTTTTTTTTTTTTTTGAGAAAACTTATATACACAACATGTGGGCAACCCCCACACTAGGGTGGTAGAAAGATAGAAAGTGATATGTGCTAAACCGTCAAGTCTAATCACAGTGGCCACCGCTGTGAATGGCCAACCGTAATGCACTTAAAACACTCGAGGCACAAATACAATGAAGATCAGAGAATACAATGAATTCCCGGGTCGTTAAGTCCCACGGAGACTCAATGGTGTGTAAACACTAATTCAGACGATAGAATGATCACTAAGGATAGTGATCAGTAAAGGTTTAGATGGATAATCACACTACTGAAAAAGTTTATAAAATAAAGCGACTTAAATACAAATTAAGAAAATTAAAAAGATAAAATATATTAAATAAACGCTATCACTATTTTTAAAATGATGAACGTTTAAAACTTAAAACGTACGTTTAAATAAAATTACGTAAACGTACAAAATAAAACGTGAAAATAAAGAAGGAAAATACCTACGGATATGAAAAATACATTTTTACAATCCTAAATATAAAAGAAAATTATTAGAAAAGGAAAATTATTTTTATAACTATTAAATTAATTATTATTAATTAAAAACTAATTTTAACTATTTAATAATAACCTAAAATGAAAGAAAATATGAAATAAGGCTTGAAAAATAAAATTATGAATTGGAAAAGTCTAAAATATCAAAAGAGAATTTTCAAAACTATTTTTGTATTTTTCTGATTATTTTTCTATTTTCTAGGAATTAAAAACTATTAAAAACTAATTAAATTATTTAAAAATACAAATTTAACTAAGAAAAATCTAGAAAAATATTTTTTTGTCTTTTTATATTTATCTAAACTTAAGAAAATTGAAAATTTATTTTTTTGAACCTTTTCTTAATTTTTTGTATTAATTGCTAATTAAAAATGCTTAAAAACTAATTTAAATCAAGAAAAATAGCAAATCAACTTAGAAAAATCTGAAAACTTCAGGAAAACTCTAAAATTATATAAGGAAGCTAGGAAAATTGGAAAAACAGATGGTTATGTGGATGAATTAGTAACTGATGTGCAAGTGCTTATTATTAAGCACTCCAAATAAGCCAAATGAGCAAAATAAGCCACCAACAAATTACAGAAGTTCTAAACTGCTAAAATAACTAAAATGCAACTAAAAACAACAGGCCATAGCTACTGAATTACAAGATTAATGGATTTGATGTTTTGACCTTTAAGCTAAAAACAGATTTTGGCTAGCTACTTTAAGCCCAAGAATAAGCAACACAATAAGCTAAAAGTGAAAACTACAAATTGTAAACTAAAGCAGACCTGGGTGAGAGTGTCTAAACCAAAACTCAGACCTGGGTGGGCTCATATGAGCCCTATGCAACCCTGGACAAAATCTGAGAAAACTCAGTATCAACTGAGAGTTGTGGCGGGAGTTATGACCTAAAAGAGGAGCAGATTTGAGACCTTTAACAAAATTGCAAAATTCCACAAAATGCTTATAAATAAAAAGACCAGGTGAAGTTTCTAAAATGCCAAGGTTCACTGATATTGGCTCAAAGATGAGCTCATGAAAAATCCATGCAGTTGGCCCCAAAACAGGTTTTTGCTACTTTTGACTTTTGAAGAGATATAGACAGTTGACTTATGTGAGTTTTAATCTTGATTTAAGTACTGATTATGATGTTAATGATTGAAATGAGACTAAAGCAACCTATGTTTAACAGTTCTAAACACAAAACAAGAGTTTTGCAAATCCAAAACTCACAACGATGGAGCGATGAGACAGATTAGGATGAGCTTTGACTTAGGTGAAGTGTAGGTACAAAATGAAGATGATTTAAGTGTAAATAAACTAACAAAGCATAGCACAACACATCTTAACCATCGCAAAGGCCTTAAAAGCATTAGTCTACAAAACCAAACACACCTTTATCTTCTTGTTTTGCAAAATTAATGGAACCAACATCGAGCAAGCTTGTTTCAATGATCAATCTAAATTAAGTTAACTTAATTACACCTACTTGAACAGATTTTAACTAATTTTGACAAAGTAAACAGTTATGCTATTGAACTAGATAACAACTTACAAAATGTCCTTTAGCCACTATGGCTTGAATTCAAGTAACCAGAGAACCAAAGTACCACTAACCTATCCAAACCCTACCCTAGCTCAATATCAACCCAATTCCATGGTCGCTTCACCCATTGACCAAATCGCATCATCATATTTGCCCTGTTTGACTTTTGTTGACCAAGTCCCAAGATTACTTAAATCTTGAATGTGAGCTTGTACAAAGTTATAATAAGCTTATTTAAGCTTGTTGAAGCTTAAAGATAAGCTAAGAAAAGCTTTGACACATAAGTTTGAAATTGAGGATTGCAATGAAGAAGTTTAACTAAGCAAAATGGTAATTTGACTTAAATTGAGACTTGAAAATGATTTATATTGATACAAGAACTTAAACTGAGTACATTATAACAAAAGGTTACAGATTTTTGAGTTTAACTAAAACTTAACATTAAAAACGACATTAAGAAATATTTAACTAACTACAAGACTCCTCTTCTAGCTCCATTTGCCTTTCTTTTATATCCAAACTCATTCTCTCTCTCTTCTGAATATATCCCATCAATCCTCAGCCATTGGATGGCTCAAAATGATCATGGCCATTGAATTGAGTTTTGGCGCCAAAATTGGTTTAACAGCTGGAGAGGTTGAGTGACATGAGGGGGGGGCAATTAATGAATCTTGTTTTGTGTTGAGGTGGAGGGGACAAGGTTGGTGATATGTTGAGGTGGGGGGATGGTGTTGTGGTTGAGTGATTTCAGGCAGATGTTGGGAGGAAGGGGAGATGGATTTGGCGGGTTGGTTTATTTGACCAGGATTTGATTGGTTTTAATATATTGAAGGGGGGTCAAGGGTCAAGGGTCCAATTGGTTTAGACAAGGGTCCAAGGTTCAAGGTTCAAAAGGCTTAGGTAATAATACAAGGACCATTATGTAATTTCTGAAACTTTAAGGACCAAGGCTGCCATTTTATCAAAGTTGCTCCAAGGGACTAAAAGTGACAAGCTCCAATAGTATAAGGACCAAACTTGACATTTTCAAATTTCCAAGGACCAATTTTGACATTTTTCAAACTTGAGGGACCAAAGTTGTAATTTTGCAAATTTTAAACTTTGAAGGGTTTGTTTTAACAACTATTGAATCCCATGGACCTTAAATGACATTTTTCTTTATTTTGATTTACCAGGGACTGTTTTTGACACTTTTGAAACTTGGGGGACTAAAACTGCCAATTTTGCAAATTTGATATGTTTTTCATCTGATTTTGATCTTTTTGCATTTAAAACACATAAAACACTGATTTGTGATATTTTCATCATTTTGAATCATTTTTGAGTGTTTTCAGATGATTTTGCAGTTTAGATTGTACAAAAATGATGAGTATTTAGACACTCATCAATCCCCCACACTAAGATATTGCTAGTCCCTAGCAATGATTTGAACTTTAATGGATTTTTAAAAACTCTTTACCAAAAGCCATCACTTCTAGAGTAGCCAAATGTTTCAGTTCAAGTAAGAACCTTGGTACATCGATAACCAAATGATTTTGAGCAAATCATAAGTCAGAACGGATTTGATTTGTCTTTACCGTGCCGCACTTTACGGACTAGCCAACTCTTAGATAAATTATCGAATTATCTTTGGTGAGTGAATACCAATTATGGTTTTTCCATCGCTTACCACAAGCCATAACCTCATGGGCTAGCCAACTCTTCACTTTTTAGGATATGGTGAGTTGAATACCATACAATTTTGGGCAAATTGCAAGTCGTAAACGGATTTGAGAAATCTTTACCAAGAGCCGTTTGCTCTGGATTAGCCAATCCTTTTGTTTATTAGACATGGCGGATCGATAATCAAGTCGAGTAAGTGTAAAACACTTACTCCAAAAACAATTTTGGCCAAAACGGGAATTAGGTAGATAATATATGAAATTCGTGAGAATTCCCCACACTTAGAAATGAATATTGCCCTCAATATTCAAAGTACCGCGGTTATGCCGAAACAAAGAACGTAAAAGGGAAATATTACGCCATTATTTGAAAGATTTTTTTTTTTTTTTTTTTAATTTTAGATATATATATATATATATATATATATATATATATATATATATATATATATATATATATATATATATATATATATATATATATATATATATATATATATATATATATATATATATATATATATATACATGTGGGCATCACCCCACACTTAGGTGGTAGAAAGGGTAAGAAGTCGAAATATGGGTGAAAACCCATATGGTGTGTCTCTTGTTTTTGGTTCACCGAGTCGCTAGCTTGACTCGACCCAATTCATTGGTTCATGGGAAGCAAAGTGGAAGAAACAATCTCCATCGGACTTTCATTCAAGATGTTTGGACAAACATTTGAAGCACGTGAAAGTTCCACACCGATGAGATATCTAGAGAAAGACCCGCTCACAAATGATAAACGAAATGCCGGGTCAAAGATAGTGTCCTCACTCCGAAGGAGTGAAGAGAGGAAGTCACATCATAAGTGAGGAATGGAAGGAAGATGTTTATAACAATTAGGATCCATTCGTCATCCTCAAATGTAGACATATCGGGAGGAAGGGTGAAGGTAGTATCATCAATAAGTAAACTCTTATGATAGAGTACACCTTCCTCCGAGCCAATATCATCCTCAAGATCAAAATAGAAATGATCATATTAGGAGGAGATATGTCATGAGAGAGTTCACCGAGAACTCTTCATGAAGAGAATCATTGGAAAAAGCCTCAAGTTCGTGAGATGTTTCGGCTTGTCCAATGTAGAGTCACTATCCACAACGGGATAGGAGATGAAGTCGACTTAGCACGTAATGATTCGATCTTAGAAACGAGGAGATTTATATTGAACAATTTTTCACGAAGTATCTCGTCCTCAATTTCCGGATCATCGAATCTCTCACTTCCTCTAAGCTAACTAGCTCGAAGGTAGCTCCTCGACATAATCGATGTCTCCATAGGATAAAGAATCGTCAAACGAAGTATAATCGTTGTCGAATCGGAGAACATCTCGACATGATCATATGGAATGTCAAGAGGAGGAGAAGAATCATCATTAAGAGGCTCATCACACATATTCGGAGATAACCCTGACTCACTTGGGGTTGGAACAAGGCTCTCAACACTAGACGATTCCATTTCGGAATAGTGCTAGAAGGCTCGTCCCCATTATGAGAGAGTCAATGGGAGCTTCGGAGTGATTTCAGTTGACAAGCTCTCGAATATTCCTTCATTTGAATAGAATCCTCATCATCATCGCCATCATATCGGATTCTTATGTTCATCTCTTTGAAGCTTACACACCATTCTTTTCATTTGTAGTTTCTTTCGAATGCGTATTTCTTCGTAACTTTGAGGAAGATTACACTCCTCGTAATCATTGAAATGATGTGAAGGCTCGGAAGTCCGATGACCGATGGAATCTTGTGGGGTTGGAAATTGTCAAACCGGAGAATTGGAATTTTGAAAATTTTGATTCATCGGTTGACATTCAAAAGTCTCATGAGGACCCCGCAATTCTCACAACAGAGATAATTGGGAAAATAACTTTCACCAAAGTTCGATTGTAACATGGTTCCGGCTCATAGACAAGCGGGACCCGTGATGGACAATCAAACCGTAATGAGAATCATTCCACAATACTCGCATGAGTAGGATTCGTATTGGGGTTGTGGGTAGGTAGGAAAAATCGGTGTTTCATTATTTGAAATGGGATCGGGATTACAAACAAATTTGTCTCCGAAACCCACATTGGTACATCACGACAATTTCCACCATTAAATGGACCTCCACACGGGAACATGTTGAAAACCATGACATGAAGAATTAAGCAGATAAGAGGATAAGAGATGAAGAATTAAACGGTTATAGAGGATAAGGAATGGAGAATTAAACATATTAGAGGGTAAGGAAATGTAGAATTAAAATATGCGAGAGGGTAAAGATGGATATTTTGGATTTTTGAAAACAAAGCTATAAAAACAAAGAATGAAAATATTTTTGGTGTTGATAACACTTGAGGAAAAGTGTTAATGAACTTTTGGATTTTGAAAACTTTACAAAAACTTTTACAAAAGATGGTATATGTGCAAGAATGGGTGCGAAAAGGTTTAACACACGCTAAAGCCTCCCGTGGGCTAAAATTTGATCTATGCTAAACCGTCAAGTCTAATCACACTGGTGACCACATGAATGGCCAACCGTAATGAGACTTAAAACATTTCGTGCACAAATACAATGAAGATCAGAGAATATAATGAATCCCGGGTCGTTAAGTCCCACGGAGACTCAATGGTGTGTAAACACTAATTCAGACGATAGAATGATCACTAAGGATAGTGATCAGTAAAGGTTTAGATGGATAATCACACTACTGAAAAAGTTTATAAAATAAAGCGACTTAAATACAAATTAAGAAAATTAAAAAGATAAAATATATTAAATAAACGCTATCACTATTTTTAAAATGCTGAACGTTTAAAACTTAAAACGTACGTTTAAATAAAATTACGTAAACGTACAAAATAAAACGTGAAAATAAAGAAGGAAAATACCTACGGATATGAAAAATACATTTTACAATCCTAAATATAAAAGAAAATTATTAGAAAAGGAAAATTATTTTATAACTATTAAATTAATTATTATTAATTAAAACTAATTTTAACTATTTAATAATAACCTAAAATGAAAGAAAATATGAAATAAGGCTTGAAAAATAAAATTATGAATTGGAAAAGTCTAAAATATCAAAGAGAATTTTCAAAACTATTTTTGTATTTTTACGATTATTTTCTATTTTCTAGGAATTAAAACTATTAAAAACTAATTAAATTATTTAAAATACAAATTTAACTAAGAAAAATCTAGAAAAATATTTTTTGTCTTTTATATTTATCTAAACTTAAGAAAATTGAAAATTATTTTTTGAACCTTTTCTTAATTTTTGTATTAATTGTTAATTAAAATGCTTAAAACTAATTTAAATCAAGAAAATAGCAAATCAACTTAGAAAAATCTGAAAATTTCAGGAAAACTCTAAAATTATATAAGGAAGCTAGGAAAATTGGAAAACAGATGGTTATGTGGATGAATTAGTGGCGATGTGCAAGTGCTTATTATTAAGACTCCAAATAAGCCAAATGAGCAAAATAAGCCACCAACAGATTCTGTAAGTTCTAAACTGCTAAAATAACTAAAATGCAACTAAAACAACAGGCCATAGCTACTGAATTACAAGATTAATGGATTTGATGTTTTGACCTTTAAAAAAAAAGATTTTGGCTAGCTACTTTAAGCCCAAGAATAAGCAACACAATAAGCTAAAAGTGAAAACTACAAATTGTAAACTAAAGCAGACCTGGGTGAGAGTGTCTAAACCAAAACTCAGACCTGGGTGGGCTCATATGAGCCCTATGCAACCCTGGACAAAATCTGAGAAAACTCAGTATCAACTGAGAGTTGTGAGCAGGGGAGTTATGACCTAAAAGAGGAGCAGATTTGAGACCTTTAACAAAATTGCAAAATTCCACAAAAATGCTTATAAGTAAAGAGACCGGTGAAGTTTCTAAAATGCCAAGGTTCATCGATATTGGCTCAAAGATGAGCTCATGAAAAATCCATGCAGTTGGCCCCAAAACAGGTTTTTGCTACTTTTGACTTTTGAAGAGATATAGACAGTTGACTTATGTGAGTTTTAATCTTGATTTAAGTACTGATTATGATGTTAATGATTGAAATGAGACTAAAGCAACCTATGTTTAACAGTTCTAAACACAAAACAAGAGTTTTGCAAATCCAAAACTCACAACAGTGAGCAGTGAGACAGATTAGGATGAGCTTTGACTTAGGTGAAGTGTAGGTACAAAATGAAGACAGATTTAAGTGTAAATAAACTAACAAAGCATAGCACAACACATCTTAACCACTGCAAAGGCCTTAAAAACAGATTAGTCTACAAAACCAAACACACCTTTATCTTACTGTTTTGCAAAATTAATGGAACCAACACTGAGCAAGCTTGTTTCAATGATCAATCTAAATTAAGTTAACTTAATTACACCTACTTGAACAGATTTTAACTAATTTTGACAGCAGAAACAGATTATGCTATTGAACTAGATAACAACTTACAAAATGTCCTTTAGCCACTATGGCTTGAATTCAAGTAACCAGAGAACCAAAGTACCACTAACCTATCCAAACCCTACCCTAGCTCAATATCAACCCAATTCCATGGTCGCTTCACCCATTGACCAAATCGCATCATATTTGCCCTGTTTGACTTTTGTTGACCAAGTCCCAAGATTACTTAAATCTTGAATGTGAGCTTGTACAAAGTTATAATAAGCTTATTTAAGCTTGTTGAAGCTAAAGATAAGCTAAGAAAAGCTTTGACACATAAGTTTGAAATCGAGGATTGCAACGAAGAAGTTTAACTAAGCAAAATGGTAATTTGACTTAAATTGAGACTTGAAAATGATTTATATTGATACAAGAACTTAAAGCGAGTACATTATAACAAAAGGTTCTGATTTTGAGTTTAACTAAAACTTAACATTAAAAACGACATTAAGAAATATTTAACTAACTACAAGACTCTCTTCTAGCTCCATTTGCCTTTCTTTTATATCCAAACTCATTCTCTCTCTTACGAATATATCCCATCAATCCTCGACCATTGGATGGCTCAAATGATCATGGCCATTGAATTGAGTTTTGGCGCCAAAATTGGTTTAACAATGGAGAGGTTGAGTGACATGAGGGGGGGGCAATTAATGAATCTTGTTTTGTGTTGAGGTGGAGGGGACAAGGTTGGTGATATGTTGAGGTGGGGGGATGGTGTTGTGGTTGAGTGATTTCAGGCAGATGTTGGGAGGAAGGGGAGATGGATTTGGCGGGTTGGTTTATTTGACCAGGATTTGACTGGTTTTAATATATTGAAGGGGGGTCAAGGGTCAAGGGTCCAATTGGTTTAGACAAGGGTCCAAGGTTCAAGGTTCAAAAGGCTTAGGTAATAATACAAGGACCATTATGTAATTTCTGAAACTTTAAGGACCAAGGCTGCCATTTTATCAAAGTTGCTCCAAGGGACTAAAAGTGACAAGCTCCAATAGTATAAGGACCAAACTTGACATTTTCAAATTTCCAAGGACCAATTTTGACATTTTTCAAACTTGAGGGACCAAAGTTGTAATTTTGCAAATTGTAAACTTTGAAGGGTTTGTTTGAACAACTATTGAATCCCATGGACCTTAAATGACATTTTCTTTATTTTGATTTACGAGGACCTGCTTTTTGACACTTTTGAAACTTGGGGACTAAAGCGCCAATTTTGCAAATTTGATATGTTTTCATCCGATTTTGATCTTTTGCATTTAAAACACATAAAACAACGATTTGTGATATTTTCATCATTTTGAATCATTTTGAGTGTTTTCGAGATGATTTTGCAGCTTAGATTGTACAAAATGATGAGTATTTAGACACTCATCGAAGAAGTCGAAATATGGGTGAAAACCCATATGGCATGCTCTCGTTTTTGATTACCGAGTCGCTAGCTTGACTCGATCCCGCATTCATTGGTTCATGGGGAAAGTTTGTAAGTCCGGACAACCATGGGGAATGTCCTCTCCAAAGTAATGCTTCAACCGATGACCATTCACTTTAAAGTTTGGACCATCGGGTTGAGATAACTCAATGGTGCCATAAGGATAAACCTTAGCGATGGTAAATGGTCCGGACCGGTAGGATTTTAATTTTCCAGAAAATCTTCAATCTTGAGTTGAAAAGAAGGACTCGATCACCAACGTTGAAAACGCGGTTTTGATTTTAGAGTCATGAATCTTCTTTGTCTTTGCTTGTAGATCAAAGAGTTCTCGTATGCTTGATCACGAGTTCATTTAATTCATTCATTTGAACTTTCCGATGATCACCACCGTCTCGAATATCAAAGTTGGCATGTTTCAAGGCCCGGTATGCCTTGTGCTCGAGCTCAACCGGCAGATGACATGCCTTCCCGCACACAAGCTTGTATGGAGTGCACCGATGGGTGTTTTGTAAGTATCGACGGAAGGCCCAGCGCGTCATCTAGCTTATCCGACCAAGAGGCACGGTTTTCACCAACCGTCCTCTCAAGAATTCTTTATCCCCGGTTGGAAACTTCCACTTGCCCACTTGTTCGGGGTGGTACGCAGAGATAAACGGTGAGTTACACCATACTTTTGCATGACTCTATCAAATTGGTCATTGCAAAAATGCGTACCACGATCACTAATTATGGCTCGTAGAGTTCCAAACCTAGCAAAGAGAGATTTCAAGAATTTCACAACAACTCGGGCATCGTTGGTAGGTAAAGCCTTTGCTTCAACCCATTTTGATAAGTAGTCAACGGCCACAAGTATGTATTTGTTACCACGGGAAGAAGGAAATGGCCCCATAAAGTCAATGCCCCATATGTCAAAAATCTCACACACTTGAATGGCGTTTTGCGGCATTTCATTTCTTTGTGAGATATTCCGTGACGTTGACAAGCGTCACGGTTTTGACAAATTCATGGGCATCCTTATAAATCGTGGGCCAATAGAATCCGGAATCAAACACCTTCTTGGCGGTGTAGTTGGGGCTATGATGTCCCCAAGAGGTCCGAATGGGAAGCTTTGAGAATGTCAATAGCTTCGACCATACACACATCGCTGATGACTTGATCGCGCAAATTTTAAACAAGTAGGGTCGTCCCGAGTAATGTTTCACATCTTTAAAGAATTTATTTTTCCATTGGGACGACATCCCTTTCACCACAAAGTTACCCGCGTGGTAATTTGCAAAGTCAAGAAACCATGGGGTAGAAGAGTCTCCACGAAAAGAAACCACATTGAGTGTTTCGAGAGGAAATGTTTCATTTATTTCCTTTTCTCGAACACATCTTGGTGAGGTTCTCTAATCGGACAGATGATCGCAGACTAGGTTCTCGGCTCCTTTTTATCACGTATAATGATATCAAATTCTTGTAGGAGGAGAACCCAGCGGAGCAATCTCGGCTTTGCATCTTGTTTTGCAAAGAGATATTTGAGAGCCGAGTGATCCGTATACACCACGATTTGGTCAAGATAAGGTATGGCCTAAACTTTTCAAACGCATACACCACACTAATAATTCTTTTTACGTAGTGGTGTAATGGGTTTGAGCTTCATCATAGTTTTGCTTGCGTAGTGGATAGGTGAAAATGCTTAGTTTTGCGTTGCCCCAAGACCGCACCGATAGCAAAATCACTTGCATCGCACATGAGCTCAAAGGGTAAATCCCGATCGGGGCAACTAGAATGGGTGCTTCCGTAGCTTTTTCTTCAATGTTTCAAAAGCTTCGATGCACTCGGGAGAAAAGATAAAAGGAGCATCTTTTTCGAGAAGATGGGTCATAGGTCGAGCGATTTTAGAGAAATCTTGTATGAATCTACGATAAAACCCGCATGACCTAGAAAACTCCTAATACCTTTGACGGTAGTAGGATGAGGCGGTTAGCAATAACATCAACTTTGCTCTGTCTACCTCAATCCCATTTTGGAAATCTTATGGCCAAGGACTATGCCTTCTTTGACCATAAAGTGGCTCTTCTCCCAATTTAGACATAGATTGGTGTCTTCACACGCTTTTAGCATTTTGTCTAAATGGGAGACATGTCTGAAATGAGTCCCCAATGACCGAGAAGTCATCCATAAACACCTCCATCGTTTCCCGATCATGTCGTGGAAAATTGCCATCATACATCGTTGGAACGTGCGGGAGCATTACATAAGCCAAAAGGCATTAAATGCAGCAGGCAAACGTCCCGTATGGGCGGTGAATGTGGTCTTTTCTTGATCCGGCGGATCAATGGGGATCTGAAAGTAACCCGAGAAACCATCAAGGAAACAATAGTATTAGTTCCTCGCTAATCTCTCAAGCATCCGGTCCATGAAGGGTAGAGGAAAATGGTCTTTACGGTGGCTTCGTTTAACTTACGATAGTCAATACACACGCCATCCGTAACCAATCGAGTTGGAATTAACTCGTTTTCTTCATTGTGACAACAATAATGCCACCCTTTTTGGAACGCAATGAATTGGGCTAACCCAAGGACTATCGGAGATCGGGTAAATCAAACCGCATCAAGAAGTTTGAGAACCTCTTGTTTGATAACCTCATGAATCTTAGGATTCACCCTTCTCGATGTTGAATTGCTTTGGTTTGAAGTCATCCTCCATCAAGATTTTGTGAGTACAAAACTCGTGGTTGATACCTTAATATCGGAGAGTTTCCAAGCAATTGCTTGCTTGTGTGACTTCAAGACCTTTATGAGCGGTTTTCTCCTCCTCGGTCAAGTCTTTAGCAATTATGACGGGTAATTTATCATCACCCTCCAAGAATGCATACTCGAGATGAGGAGGTAGGTCCTAAGTTCAACCTCGGAAATTCATCGGTAGATGTTTGTACCGATTTGATTTCCTCAATTGTGATTTCTTCGGAGGAGTGAAGGTAATGGATCTTCATTTAGCAATTGCTCAAGATAAAGAATATCCCCGAATCATACACACCATCAATTCCAGGTGAATTGACTCATCGATAACAAGAAATTCATCGATCTCTTCCGGAGGAAGTCACCTCCCTCAAACGGGTGAGAGAGGGAAGAGTCGGCAATGATAGGTTGAGAAGATGTGGTGGAATTCCACTCACGAATTATGAAGATAACCAAGAAACTCTTGAGTACTCCTCAAGTAATATCAATTAAATCGACTCGATTAATTGATTCAAGATCATAATTTGAGGAGTACCTCAAGTTTGATCAAGGTTAAAGGTAATGACTTCATTACCCACACGTAAAGTGATCTCTTGCTCAAATACATCGATAAGAGCACGCCCGCTCGTGAATCCTCGTCCAACAATGAGAGGAACCCGAGGATCGCATCGAAATCAACAACCACAAAGTCGGTGGAAAATGGAACTTTCCTACTTTCACGAATACATCCTCGGCGATGCCAAGAGGACGCGATAGAATGATCCGCAAGCTCAAGAGTCATGCGGTAGGAATAAGTTCCTAAGAGAAAGTTTCTTCCACATCGAATAAGGCATCGATTGATGCTTGCACCAAGATCGGCAAGGGCAAAGCATTCAATCATCCCGTGAAAACACAAGGAAGAAGAAATTTTCGGGATCTCCTAGCTTCTGGAAGCTTCTTTAATGAAACGGTGGCGGTTCTCGCTCAAAGGAGTTTTAGCCATTTCAAACGACTTTTCCTTGTTGCTCAACATGTGTTTGAGAGTCGATGCAAACTTGGGCATCAACATGATGGCATCCATGAGCTTATGTCAAAATGAAGTTCTTGGAAAATTTGAAAGAATTTTTCCATTTGATGACTAGCTTTCTCGCGGAGCTTTGCTCATGTAAGCGTGAGGGTAAGGAATAGAAGTTTTGGATTTTGGGTTCAACCGGAGGTTCAAAACAACTCTGTGTTTGGTTTTCGGACAACCGAGGATGGACATTGCTTTGGTACTTCCGTTATTAGTAGGAAGTTCCTTGTCCTTTGTCGCCTCGTGTTCACTTTCCACTACCTTCGGAGAGAAGAAGAAGAGGTAGTAGGAATAGCGGGTCCAAAGATATGAAGTACCACTTACGGTTGTGATCGCTTTGCATCGCCTCGGATTAGCGATCGTGTTGCTAGGTAAAGTACCGAGCCCAGGGTCGATCATTTAAAGACTTCTTAATGTCGAAATTTGGCTAACCAACAACCGATTCATTTCCTCTTGGGATTTCATGAATTGTTTCAACAACTCATCGATGATGGTCGGTTGGAACAATGGCTTGAGTTTGCACAGAAAATTTCGCCTCTATTGTTAGGATTAGGGCCTTGATTACGAAAATTTCCTTGATTATTTCCATGAAAATACCCTTGGTTGAAATTTCACGACTGGTTTCTATTGAAATTTCCTTGATGTTGGAAATTTTGATTACGATTTTGAAAACCGTTATTTGGACTAAAATTACCTTGGTTTTGGAAACCTTGGTTTGGTCTTTTGATTTTGATTACGGTTTTGGTTGAAACCGGAGGTCCAGGTAGTGGTTAGGACGGTGGTTCGGTCTATAGGAGCACGATATTGATTGCCTCCTTGATTAGAAATCCCGCCACAAGATTAGCTTCAAAAGGGTTACCGTCGGTGGCCATCTGATTATAATAAGCATGGGGCCACCACAAGTAACTGAGACTTCCACTTTCTTAACTTCGGCAGGAGGTGAAGTTTGTGGAAAAGAGACTTTCTTTTGGTTGGAGAGAACCAAAGCTTGAATGGCTTCCATGAGTTTGTCAATCTTAGCATCGGTGCTAGATTGACTCACGAGCGATGAAGAAGAAGGACCAACACCGACTTGGGAAACAACCGCTTGCTTCGATGCAAAGGCGGACTTTAGACTTATTTTCAATGATAGCTAAAGCTTCTTTGACAGTTTTGCTTAGGAAATTTCCTCCCGCGGAGGAATTGAGAGAATCTTGATCGATTGACTCACCCATTATAGAAAGTATCGAGTTGCATCAACTCGGAGAAACCGTGGTGAGGACATTTGCGAAGCAATTCCTTAAAACGATCCCACGATTCATGAAGGGTTCATCAAACTTTTGAGTGAACTTGATGATTTCATTTTAAGACTCGTGGTTTTGGAAGGTGGATAGAATTCATTCACAAATTTCTTCACCGATCTTCCCATGTCTCAATTGACCGAGGGGTTGTTTTCAAGCCAAACCGGGCTTGTCCCTCAAGAGAAAATGGGAATGTAAGAAGCTTAACAAAGATCGGTAGGGACATTCTTGTATTTGATGGTAGATGCAATCTTGTTAAACCATCGAATATGAGCATGAGATCATCCCGCTCAAAACCGTAGAATTGATTTGAGGTTACAAGATTGAGAACCGGTTTTGAGTTCAAAATTTTCACCACGATGGTCGGTACAACGATAGCATCTCCATACCCGTCGATGGGTGCACGGAGAAGCTCACATAGGCGTTCTTCCGCCATGATAACGGAAGTAGTGTGAAGATCCGGATCTCGAATCCGGTGAAGGAGCGAAAGTCTCACGAGCACGCCTTCTTGGAATCTTGACAAGCTCACGAAATGGGCTCACAGATCTAGAAGAGCGGTGCGCATACACTAGAGTTAACTCTAAGGAAACTCAAAGTTAAGGAGAGAAATGGGAATTATGAAGACGTTTTATAAAATGGGGTGAGAAGAATCTTTTAGGTTTTCGGTTCGACAAGTAGATATCACAACAAAATCAATTAACACAAAATCGAGGCAAAACAACAAATGAACTTAACCAATAATCACAAGATGAATGGCTTCTTTGAAAAGGTACACCAATCACAAGGACACAAAGGCAAGTTTTAAATCTTTAGTTCGAACTTATTATGGTCGCACCCCAGTTAGGTAGTGCTTCGCCTTGGTTTCTGTGGTAATCTTTTATGTTGTTATTTATTAAAGAAAACGACAAATCTTTTGTATTTTCATATTTGATACATATATAGAAACAAAAGAAAAATATTTTGTGTTTTATACGTTTTCTTTGTTTTGGGTTTTTGGATTTTTTATAGGAAAATATGGATATATATATATAGATGATAGATGGATGGTATAAAAAGAGTGAGTATTCAAACTACTAACTGCTAAAAGAAGATAATCAAGACTGACTCCAAGAATGGCGCTAAAATTTGATCTGTAAAACCGTCAAGTTTTTCACGCAAGTCGACCACTTGTGAATGGCCAATCAGAAGAAACTTAAAACGACTTAAGCACAAATGCAATGAAGATCTGGGAGTATAGGGTTTCCGGTCGTTATGTCCCAAATGAGCTATGCAATGGATCACCAAACGATAGTGATCGAGAAATTTGAACGAAAAGGTTTGACTTATTATAACTACGTAAAAGCTCATAAACTAAAGGGGCTTAAATGCAAATTAAGAGAGATAAAAGATAAAAATATTAAATAAACGCTATCACTATATTTAAAATGATGTTTTGTTTTATGTTTTATAAACCGAATTAAAAACTACGACGTACAAATGAAAAAGTGAAACTAAATCAATATTAACCCTAAAAATATGAAAATGATATTTTTACAAACCTAATGATAAAAGAAAAAGAAAATTATTTTTATAACTATTTAATTAATTATTATTAATTAAAAACTATTTTTAACTATTTAATATTAGCCTAAAATACAAGAAAATAGGAAATAAAGCTAGAAAAATAAAATTATAACTTGGAAAAATCTAAAATATCAAAAGAGAATTTTCAAAACTATTTTTGTAATTTTCTGATTATTTTTCTATTTTCTAGGAATTAAAAACTATTAAAAACTAATTAAATTGCTTAAAAATACAAATTTAACTAAGAAAAATCTAGAAAAATATTTTTTTGACTTTTTATATTTATCTTAACTTAAGAAAATGAAAATTATTTTTTGAAACTTTTCTTAATTTTTTGTATTAAATGCTAATTAAAAAGTGCTAAAAATTGATTAAAATGCAGAAAAATAGCAAACTAACTTGGAAAAATCTGAAAAATTCAAGTTAAGCTTAAAATAATGTACTGAATCTAGGAAAAATGGAAAAACAGTAGGTTGTGTACAAGAATATGGGACTGATGTGCAAAGTGCTTATAGATAAGCACTTTGAATAAGCAAATGAAGAGCAAAGACCACCAAACTGAAACAGAAGCAAAAATATGCTAAAAATACCTAAATGGAACAAGTTACAACTGCTCTACATCTCTGAAATACAAAATGCTAAGATTTGGCTTATTTGACTTTTAAGTGCAAAAACAGTTTCTGGGTACTTACTTTATGCTTAAGCACAAACTACAAATTAAGCTGAAAATGAAAACTAGCAATTGGAACCTAAAGTAGACCTGGGTGAGACCTTATAAACCAAATTCCAGACCTAGACAAGCTCTTGAGAGCTCTGTGCAAGGGCTGCAAATGACTGAGAAAACTCAGCATAAGCTAAGTTTCTGTGAACAGGGCATTTAAGGCCTTATAGAGAAGCTGTTTGCAGCTTATATAAAAATTGTAAAATTTCACAAAAATGGTGATAAGCAAGGAGACCAGTTGAAGTTTTTAAAATGCCAAGTTTCACTAAAATTGACCCAATAATGACTCAATTAAAAATCACTCCAGTTGGATGAAAACAACTTTTTCAACTTTTGACTTTTGAAAGCAGTTAAGAAACTTTGACCAAAATGAACTTTGATTCCACTTTGAGGACTGATTATGTTATATTATGATGAAATGACACTAATGCAAGCTTTATCTAAGAACTTTAAACACAAAATAAGACTTTGCTTAACCAAAATTTTAACAGTTAAGTGAATGAGACAGATTTAATACCATGTTGACTTTGGGCTTATGTATGCACAAAATGTTGACAGATATGATTCAATATGAGCTAAACAAACATATAACTACAAGTCCTAATCACTGACTTAACCTTAAAGACAGAATTGACAGTAAATCCAAACACCCTTGATTTCACTGATTTGCAAAGTAAAACTATACTAACTACTGATTAATCTGAGTTTACTAGTTCTAAACACAACTAACCAAACAGATTTTAACTACTTAAAACTGCAAAAACAGATTATGCTTATGAAACTTGGAATTAACTTACAACTTGTCCCAGCCACTATGGCTTGCCATAATTGAAACCAGAACTACTAGCCTATCAAAACCAACCCATTGAACTCAGAATCAACCCATTTCTATGTCTGCATCACCATTTACCATTTCTGCATCAATTTTGCTCCCAGTTTGACTTATATTGACCAAAGTCCAATATTGCTTGAAATTGCAATGTGAGCTTATAGAAAGCTTTAATAAGCTTGAATGAGCATGTTTGAGCTAAGAAATGAGTTAATGGAAGCTTGTTCACAAGAGTTTAAAAACTGAGAATTGCAATAAAGGCACAAAATTTGAAATTGTAACACTAACTTGAATTGATACTTGAATTAAGTTGCAATACACTTAAACAAAGTAATTTGATACACTGAAACTGAAAATAACAACTGAGGATCTATTTTAAGCTTAAGAAATACAAAACGACATACATTTTAGAAAAATAAACTAAGTGCCCTCTTATCTAGCCTCATTCTTCCTTTATTTATACTCAAAACTCCTTCTCTCTCATCTCTGAACAGTTCCCGGCATCTATAAGGACCATTGGATTGGTTGGGATGATCTTGGCCATTTAAGTGGTTTTGGCGCCAAAAGTCGTTTTAACCGGTGGGGTTGAGTGTAAGGGTGAAGAAGCTTTTAATGCTTCTTGGCATTGTGTGCTTGGAGTGATAAGGAGTAGGGGTGATGATGGAGGTGGAGTGTTATTTGTGTGAGGTCGGTGTTGCGAGCAAGTGATGATGGTGGGTAACCCGTGAGTGGGAGGAAAGAGAGTCAAAGGTGTTTGATCGAGGATTAAATATTGGAGGGTCCAAATTGCATTTGTGGGGTCACTGGGAAGGCAGGGGTCGCATGTGGTTTATGACAAGGCAAAAGTGTGTAAAGGTTATTAATAATACAAGGCCAAATTGTAAATTCGAAAGTTAAGGGACCACTTACGCCAATATCTCAAAGTTGATCCAGGGCTGAAATTGACAAGTTTCAATAGTACAAGGACCAAAGTCGACATTTTCAAATTTCCAAGGACCATTTTGCCAATTTTAAACTTGAAGGACCAAACTTGTAATTTCTCAAAACTTTTGACATTTTTCACCAAAGGACTAATTTTGACAAGTTATGATTTTAAAAGGACCTTTGGTGATTTATCTTTTGAAATTATGTGCTCGGGGACTATTTCGACAACTTTTGAAACTTGGGGACCTGAGCGCGCAATTATGCAAACTTTGCTCATTTTTCATCGATTTTGAACATTTTGCATCCGAAACATATAAAATGCAATTTTGGAATATTTTCGATATTTTGATGCATTTTCGAGCATTTTAGGCGTTTTGCTCAGATTTAACCAAAATGATGAGTATTTACACACTCATCAATTCCCTATAAAATCATGACATCGAATACCTCACATCACAACGGTGAGTAAACATCTTGCTAAAGAAGAAAGAAGATTGAAACTAGTGAGGAAGATAAAAGGAACAGAGAAGCACCGCAAAGGTTGTCGCCTAAAAGTCGAGAACATGGGATTAGATCGAGCAAGCTTCAAAAGGGTCGAGCAGGCAAAATTTCAAGGATGCTCAGTCGCTCGGATGGTCGCAATGAGAAAGCGGTTTGAAGCAAAGAAAAGAAAGTTGAAGTCGTTAGGCAGAACGAATTGATCATTACAACCGGACAATGACAAGTCAAGGAAGCTCGAGAAAATCAGCGATGTCAAAATCATCCCCAACTCAAACCACTAGCAATGAATGTCTGGGGTGATAAGAGACATTTTGAGATTCATGATCCCTTAACTTTTGTTGATTTTGGGATCACCGAACTCGATGAGCTTGGTCAATCATTGAAAAGAAGCAAAATAAGGTGGTCAAGGACACGATGAAGATGCTCAAAAAGATATGAAAGGTGAGAGATGCACCACCAACTGGAATTCACCGCCTGATCGCACCTCAAGGATCTCAACCACAAGCATCCACCGGCAAAGGAAAGAGTTGAGTTCCGACTGAGATCAAAGTGCACGGCTTAGAATGCAACAGAGCCGCTCGAGGTGTGAAATTTGTGAACTGTCTAGTGATTGAAAAGCACGAAGAGGGTTATTTTTCATTGATGTCACGGAACCCAACATTCCAAAGGTGGAGTGATATCGATCGGGCATGAGTGGCTACTATGATCGGCTATATTCGGTGGCCTCTTAGATCCAATCCCAACAAACATCAAGTTTTGTCAAGACACGAATGCTAAGATAAGAGACCATCCGACAGGAAACACTCATCACCAAGAAAGTGAAGCTTGAAGCCGGGAATCCATCCGGACCGACATCATGTTATCTTTTCTTTGTACTAGTGATAGGAACCATGTAAGATGATTAATAAAGATGTATGTTTTGTTAAAACACTCGGTGTTCCATATTGTATTCATTAGTATATTCGGTGTAAGAAGAAGCCATTTGCTCACTTACACCGATCAAACACTTAGGCTATTTGTATATCCAAATAGGGGAGACCGTTGGGTTCAATAAATACCCAAACCCTTAATCTAGGATTTGAATAGAAAATAACCTAAGTGTTTAATCCGTTAAACACTATCGTGTCACCGAGTGCATAGTCTCGGTGAGCCATCTTCGAGTTACTCAAGACGAGGCGAAGAAGAAGCCTCCACCGGTGAGGCGTAACTTAATGGGTGAAGACTAAGTCAAGAAGAAGATGGTGGATTCGGTGAGTGATGACAATAACTCATCAATCCCTAAGACTCTACAACAATAGCAATCAAGACAAATGAAGGAAGAGATCAAGGCTTTGAAGATCAAGAATGAGCGGGACTAGGCGGAAAAGTTTACCCAGATAAAACTAAGTCCCTAAGTGCTTTACCCGGATAAAACTAAGTCCCTATCTACTAAAGCCATATCTTACCATTTATAGTAGCGGCGATACTAAAGGATTCTCTGTTAAGGAAAGAAGCACCACCGACTACTAATAGCAAAGTAAGTGATGTCGAATATATCTATATTCGTGATTATTGTGATCAATGTGTTTGTCTTCTAGGTTAAAGCTAAAATCATACTTGTATAAATAGCATAAGAGAATGAGTGAAAAGTTTAAGCTTGTGAATTGTAAAAACACACACACAAGCCAACTTTTCACTCTTCCAAATACAACTTTATCCTTGAGATAGCTCAATGGGTTCTAAGAGTTGTGCTCGGACTTAGCCCGAGCTTGAGAGGAGTCACCCAAACTTTGTCATTTCAATCCCAGTACTATTCGCAAGTACTTGGGTAACGTATTCTTTTGATTTATTTCTAATAAGAATATGATGTTGAAAATTACTTTGTGTGTTTTACTTACGTTAATTTCAGTCATTATTCACTATTAAATTGTTTTAAGTACTTAAGTGTTTTTTAAACTATAGTGAATAGGAAACAACAATACAAAAAAGGATTCTATAACAGTTGTCAGTGGTATGACTGGTATAGTGGCATAGATCACACTTCTGCTTGGTTTTGGTGGTGGCTTTTGACTTTGAGGAACTAGAGGAAGCTGACTTTGTTTCCTTGATTGATTCAGGAACTCTTTCGAAGGATTCCATCTTATCGTTAGCTTCCTCACAAGTTCGACCATTCTTGAATTTGATCGACTTCTGGGGACGAGAGGATGTAGAAGTCTCGGTGGGGTTGATTCTTGTTGAGTTGGTTTTGATGTTCTTTTAGGATGGTTCTACCAAGTCCGGACCTTTCTTTTGGTGAGTGTAGATTGAAGCAGAAAGGAGTAAGCTCGAGCTAGGAGCAAGACCCGAAGAGGTTCAGGGGTGGAAGTGGTTCTTGAGATTCTGCTTGAGACTCGGAGATGTGTTCGAGACCTCTGGGCACATCGGGAGTCAAGCATGCTCTTTAGAGCTTGACTTTGAGGCTCTAGAATTCTTCCGAATCGAAATTAGGAAGCTTACTATCGGGATTAACCCATTCAATCCAATCCTTTGGGCTTGGGAATAGTCAACACATTGATAATCATGCCACCGACACAAATGTTTTGGGAGATCGGTCTTTGTTGTGAGAGTCGGGAGATGATTTTCACCTATGACTCTCTTTTTCTTCTTTGGGGCTCCCACAACATCAAAGACTCTTGGATTCTTAGCGATCCAACTAGCAATGATGTCTTTTTCTTTCTTAAGTTCATCTTGAAGAGCCCGATTTCTTTTAACTAATTCAAGTGTTTGAATTTGCAAAGTGATAGCCTCGAGCTTATTTTGTTTTAAAAGAAGGTTCATCCCTACACTTGTTTAGTTCAAAACTTAGCTTGTTATATTTTGAAAAAGATTTAATCGTTGCTCTTCTACAAACTTAAGGTCAACATTGATATAGTTCACATAGATCGCCAATCGAGTCATCATCCATAGAAAGTAAAATATTTACCTTCTTCATTGTGATGTTGACCCATTCTCCATTTCTCGCATGATTTTTCCCAACAACTAGCTTGTCCTCTTCGAGAGGGCCATCGATTACTCGACATGCACCATTTCATCATCGAGATGAGGCGGCTCTTCATCCGATCGAAGGTTTCAAAGAACAAGGCCTTTGTTTTACCCCGCACCGATTGAACACTTTTGTTGTTTCGAGGCGGCCTCAAGCAATGCAAGCTTAGCTTTGACTTTCCTGTAATTAGCTTCAAAATCAACAGCTTTGTTTTGATCGATTTGTTTTGAAAATTTTGATGAGACCGATAGATTTTGGTTGAAATTTGCTAAAGCTCGATGGTGATTTGACCACGATGGTTTATACAAGGGTTCGAAATTGTTTTTGAAAAACAGTCTTTTACAAAATGACCTCTTTTGTGACACTTAAAGCATTTAGTGTCCTCATTTGCTTTAGCATTTGAAAAACTTTTGTTTCTTTTTATAAACCTTTGAGAGTTGGCAAGGAGTGTCCTTTCCTGAAATTCAACGTTCAGGTCATATAGGTACTCCTCACTTGATCTCTCATTAGGCTCATCATCTGAATTTTCTTGGAAATCTTGAACCACATTGTTAGAAAAGAAAACAGTTGATATTAGTGTTGAAGTGGTGGTCAGGGACTTCTTGACTTCCTGAGACTTTTTTAAGTCATTGTATCGTCTGTTGATGAGGTTTTCCTCATAAACAAATTTCCCATAAATTTCAGGAAGTTCAAGATTCTGGATATGATTAGCATTCCTAAGTCCCTGAGAGAAATTCAACCACTTCTCAGGGAGATTATTGACAAAACCAACATTGATTTCATGTTTGGAAAACTTAACACCATCATTTGACAGTTCATTTAAAAGAGTTTTGTACCGGGTGTAAGTTTGAGACAGAGTTTCAGGTCCATTATCCTGTTTTCCTTGGTATCAAATGGGCCTTCATGGTTATGAACTAGGTCATCCCAGGTTTGTTTAGTGTACTCTGACTTATAACCGACGCCATAATATCATCGGGAAGACATGATATGATGATACTTTTGAGTCTTTGGTCTGGTTGACCACTCTCCTCTCATCTCGAGTCCATCGAGCTTGTGTTTAGGCAAACCTTCAGCGATCTTTGGGATAAATGGACCTTCATTTATACACTTGATATAATAAGGTTCCATCCCAATCAAATAGCAAAGCATCGCTTTTCCATTTGTTAAATTTACCAACTTCAAGTCTAGGGCGCGGTGAATAAGCTCCACCCTTTTGTCGACTAGTTGGGGTACATCAATTTCGACCATAAGGATCACGATTTAAAAGCGTTTTAGAGCGGCAAAAAAAGGTTTTATAATCAGCCTTGCTTTGATACCACTTGTTGTTCCCTATTTAGTATCGTAAAACAGTTAAGTATTTAGAAATAAGTTAATAGTGAATTTATGACTGATAAGATGTAAGTAAAACACACTGAATAATTTTCAACATAATATTCTTTATTAGAAATGAATCAAACAATAATACATTACCCAAGTACTTGCGGAATAGTACTTGGGATTGAAATGACAAAGGGTGTAACTCCTCACGAAGCTCAGGCTGAGTCTAAGCACAACTACAAGTACCCATTGAGCTATCTCAGGGATTAAGTTGTATTTGGAGGAGTGAAAGATGGCTTGCGTGTATGTGTGTTTTTACAATTCACAAGTTTAAATCTTTCACTCCGTCTCTTATGCTATTTATACAAGTATGAGTTTTAACTCTTTCCTAAGTGACAACCGGCAATTTCTGTAAGACAAAATCTTGGTGTATTTTGTCTCTATTTACAAAGACTATTTTAGGTAAGAGACAAGATTGCTTTCCAAAGGTCGGTGATGACACCGAGTCGATCGTTTGCCATTCGGGGAAAGATGACTTTGGTTGATAAGGACTTCGTCTTATCTCGATTCAAACTTGTCCGCCTTATCCCGCTCATTCTTCGTCTTCATATCCTTCAATCTTCTAGTTTAGTTTGTCTTGATGTAAGTAGTTAGAGAGAGTTTTAGGGATTCGGTGAGTTATTGTCATCACCACCGAATCCACCATCTTCTTCTTGAATCGGTCTTCACCGTTTAAGTTCCGCCCATCGGTGGAGAGACTTCTTCTTTGCCTCATAATGAGTATCCCAAGATGGCTCACTCGGAGACTATGCACTCAGTGACCTGTTAGTGTTTAACGGTCTAAACACTTAGGATATTTTCTATTCAAATCCTAGATTAAAGGGGTTTGGGTATTTCCTGAACCCAACATATTTCATTCATAAGCCTCACTTTCACAAAGACTACTCAAGCATTAAACATAACGAATGATGCCTAGTTGCACTCCTAAGCCAATTTACAATTAAGATAAGAAACAACCTAACAATAATTAATAACTAGGTTTCATAGATCTAAGCAAACACACAAGAAATTTAGCTAGACATGGTAAACAAGTAAGCATACACACAATCAATTGAAGACATAATGATACTTTGGATTAAAAAACTTATCTCGATGTGTAAAATAGGGTTTGGGACCCTAAGATACTGTCCAAATCGGACTACAAACGTTTAGGGTTTTTTTCTCCAAAAGTCTACCTCTTTAAATGCAGAAAAATCGAATTCTATATATAGATTTACACTTGCGACGGCGTCACCTTTTGGATGGGACTCCGTCAGCTCGCCGTCATTAGGGTTTCGTCTTGGCCAAGTCATCGATGGGACGACGTCACCTTAGAGTTGTGACGTCGTCATTCTTGATTGGGGCGTTGTCTTGGTTACGGATCCGGGCCGTCCGAGATGAAAAGTCCGAGTGGCGCCTTTTTTCAAAGCGACACCGTCAAGTTATACGAACAAAAATTCCACCGAGCCGTCGGTGCATGTTTTTATCAAGTTCGTATAGAGGACGGCATCGCCTTTGATTGGGACGCCGTCGGTTCGGTTTAAGCGGCTTGAGTGGCTTTGATCTTTTTTTTGAGCGGCAAATGTGGCTACATGGCCCCTAGCCCGTATAGGCGAAGCGAGCCCACAACCGAGGTTGGGTCCGGCCCGAAGGCAATGGCACCTTCTCTTTACGCACGCGGGAGAAACCCCTATCGCCCTAGACATTTTGCTCCTTTTCATCCAAAAATGCTTCATTCCAGCATTTTGCTTCCAAGAGACCTAAAAAGTGAAAAGGAACAAAATTAAGCAGTAACGGATATTAAAGTGGTCGATTAAGGGCTTAAATGACCCGCTAAAAGCGCACGTTTTAAATCCTTATCAAATATCCCTACACTTGGTATTTGCTTGTCCTCAAGCAAATGTGCTTTTGGCCAATCAATTTATAAGTTAAGGGGCATGAAGCATGGGTTTAGAATAATTCATAACAAGTAAAAGCACCGCAATAGTCATAACAAGCACATAAATTATACACTATCACCTCACAATGGGTGTTTGGATTCTCTCTTCTCTCGAGTTTATATGAAATATAATAAATGGAAATGGAAGATAAACACTCATTACATGGCATAGGACATAGATTACCATAAGCTTGAGAGTAGATCAAACCTCCACCGCTTTGGCGTAAGCACCTAAGAACTACTATCTAAGAGGTCTTTGCAAAGGTTGTAACGTTAGGCTTATGGTAGGGAAACAAAGAGTTTTGTTGGATAGGCGATATTTAGTGGTGGCAAGTCAAAATTTTTATGTTACAAGCATGAAAAACGTGGCATTGCTAAGCCAAGACTCGACTCACTAAACTAGATAACTTGAAACAAAACAAACATACATTTAAAGACATAAACATAAATATAGATGTAGGATGGTAGCCCGTATGTTTTTCTTCATTTTTTTTTTTTTTTTTTTTTTTTTTTTTTGCATACATTTTACTCTACCATCCTCTACGATAACATCAAAATATAAGGAATTTATAGGAGCATCCCTACACTTGAGTTTTTACTTCTCTAACACTAATTGACCTGATTTGAAAAGATCAAAAACACTTGGAGTATTTAATTACGTAGAGAAAGGGAATGTGAATTTATCGTTCTTTCCTGTTACTCCATATATCTAAGCAAACACACAAGAAATTTAGCAAGACATGGTAAACAAGCAAGCATACACACAATCAATTGTAGACATAATGATACTTTGGATTAAAACACTTATCTCGATGTGTAAAATAGGGTTTGGGACCCTAAGATACTGTCCGAATCGGACTACAAACGTTTAGGGTTTTTTTCTCCAAAAGTCTACCTCTTTAAATGCGTAAAAATCGAATTATATATAGATTTACACTTGCGACGCGTCACTTTTGGATGGGACACCGATTACCGCCGTCATTAGGGTTTCGTCTTGGCCAAGTCATCGATGGGACGGCGTCACCTTAGAGTTGTGACGCCGTCATTCTTGATTGGTTCGTCGTCTTGGTTCGGATCCGGGCCGTCCGAGATGAAAAGTCCGAGTGGCGCCTTCTTCTTCAAATCTCGACGCGTCGGGTTATACGAACAAAAATTCCACAGAGCCGTCGGTGCATGTTTTTATCAAGTCTCGTATAGAGGACGCGTCTCCCTTTGATTGGGACGCCGTTAGGTTCAGTTTGAGCAGCTTGAGTGGCTTCGATCTTGACTTTGCCATTTTCTTCATGTATTTGCTCCTTTTCGTCCAAAAATGCTTCATTCCAACATTTTGCTTCCAAGAGACCTAAAAAGTGAAAAGGAACGAAATTAAGCAGTAACGGATATAAAAGTGCTCGATTAAGGGCTTAAATGACCCCCTAAAAGCGTACGTTTTAAATCCTTATCACTTTCTCAGGCCTACATACAGTAGGCGGAGTCAACTGTGCAGTAAATAAGCCTTTATCACAAATAGTTGTGATTATTAGCTGCAAATTTCTTTTGTTGATTAGATACATGTTGCTCATACATGAGATAAACATATTTACTTTGAATAGTGAAACAAAATATCTAAAACCATAATAATTTATATCTTATACCACTTATCACAAACCAAACTCTTCCTAAATTACACTCCATACGGGTCATGAAAAGACCCGTTTGTTTTGTCACACTGTTTTTCTAATCTAGCTTTCGAAAACTTTTCGTTCAATTGTGTTGTTCTTTTATAAATAGGTCTTTGAGTCTGCATTGATTTGGTCGAATTGTAGGCATTTCCTCCACCATAGTATATTATATATCCTGATACTAAAGATGACAATTGACTTCTTTAATCGGTCATCACAAATACATTAGGTGTTGTAGAGGTTATATTCGAGTAGTGCTATATGCGAAAGGTGCATAGTGTTATATAATACTATACTTGTGTTTAGATATGTGTTTTAAGGGTGTTTGTCTATTGATAATACATGAGATGAGAAGTTTTAGTGTTGTATTTCAGATGATGATAACACCACAACACGTCCTATTTAGTAACCATATTAGGAAACATTGATGCTAAAGAATTTAGCCTTGATTTTCAACCATAAGTATGCGAACCTGGTAAAAATATCCGAGTGGCACGCTTGAAACCAAGGCCAGCAAGCATAAACGAACATAGACCTTCTGCTTCGAGTCTTTCTAATAAGGGTATCCAGAAACCAAAACAAACATTAACCTCAAAAGTAGACCATCATAAAAAAAAAAAAAAAAAAAAAAAAAACCATGAAATCATGCAAAACAATTAATGACACAAAGAATCCCAAGAGTTTCATTATCAAACACCTTAGATACATTAACAGAACATAATACATAAAGATGGAAAGCTTAAATTTGAAGTTGATTTTTCCCTACAACTCTGAAATAGATAACAACATTTACACTTGCAAGACGCATATAAACAACCAAATTCATTGATCCAAATACTGAAACCAACTACGTTACAACTACTTATGTTAAAAGCAAACCGACTATATAAATTATAAATTAAAAACTTGATGTTCTTCCAAAGATAAGTAGTATTAACATTAACAAAAACACTAATTAGTATGTCTCTCCTTGATGTTCATCACAGCTCATTGAACATGTTCAGATATTGAACCCAAAATATACGATAATAATGCATACTGTTTTGTACATGAATGGTTATGAAAATCCAATCTACATATGAGGCACTTACGTATTCCAAGAATATCATCAAGACATCTGTTATTTGTTACCCCACGTGATTTATGTTCATTGTGATATGACAAAGGCTTGATCCTATTGTTGGATATGTGACGGCAATGAACTAAATCGTTGTTTCAATTGGTCACCGTAATGTTTCAGAATTAGTTTTGAGTAATGTTTGGACTTTTTTAGGGTTGGGAAAGTGGCTAAGAGAAAAACGGAAAAATATGTGGATTAAAATTTGGAACTGCGTTAATTTCTTTATAAATTTTAATATTTGACCCCTAGTCTTTTAAATTTAATCCCGCCAGCTCTTAAGTTTATTTTCTCACAAAATTGACACGTTGACTTTTATGCACAATTTGTTTGTAAAACCAATTCAAGCATTATTTGACCAAATTGGATTCAATTTTGACTTTTTATTAACCAATTATGTTGCTCGATTTCGTTTACATGGCAAAATCGAGCTCTCATATTAGACTAATTTTTTTTAAGTGAGAGTTTTATTATATAAAAGATTTTGTAACATTTTTAAAATCTTTCTAAAAGGTTAACAAAATAAGTTTTAAGCCAAACATGATCCAAAATAGTACATATGGGTCGAATATAAAAAAACTCACAGGTGACGACTACCTGACCCGAACCAATACTCTAATTTTACGCTACCTTAAACCCTAACGAACCCTCACCGGAATCATCCCAAACAACCATGCCGGGACCAGAAGGAGGTCCACCGGAAGTCACACTCGAAACATCAATGGGCTCTTTTACCGTCGAGGTAAATTATTTTAATTACCTGCCACACATTTTTTTACTACAATTTCATTGTTTGATTAATTAATGTTGAATTAAATTGTGTAGCTGTACGATAAGCACGCGCCTAGAACGTGCAAAAACTTCTTTGAGTTATCGCGAAGAGGGTACTACAACAATGTTAAGTTTCACAGGATCATTAAGGTATGTAAACTTAGGGGGTGTTTGGATTAGCTTCTTTTATCGGCTTATCGAGGTTTTCAAAACCCAAATAAGCTTACTTTTTTGAGCTTCAGGGCATGTCACTCTAAGCTTATGGCTTAAATTAGCCATAAGCTCAACTTCATAAGCCCAAAATAGTGAGGTTGTTGGCTTTTTAAAATCTTGATAAGCCGTTGAGCCCATAAAATAAGCTGATCCAAACACCCCCTTAATAATGTCCTTTTTTTAAACACTTGCGTATATAAAAATGAATGAATGTAAGCCTTTTTACTTGTGCTTATCTGTTTAGTCGTAACTGTTTTCACTAAAAAAAACTATATGTGTTTAATACTCGAACTCAAACAAACACAAACAGGCGCGAATGGACCTTTGCTCTTTCATGTTTATTTAATTAAACGCACATAGAAATATAGGATCTTGTGAATGTTTGTTTATTGAATAAACAAACTTCATACCTGACAGTTCGCTTAACGCTCGGTTCGTTTACAACCTTATTAAGTAATGGCAAGTTTTTGACTTTGGTGGTAAGTTTGTATGATTAAATTGGATTATTTTATTTTTGGATACAGGATTTCATAATTCAAGGAGGTGATCCTACTGGCACCGGAAGAGGTGGTGAATCCATTTATGGGTATGTATTTTTTAGATTTAGTATTTAGTTTTTCATTTTTCTCGAGAATGGTTTGTTATAGGATAGTTATAGTCAAAAGGTGTGAATATGTTTGATTGAGATGGGTTGATGTGATTAAACAATGTATATAGGTCGGTTACCGACCTTATACTTGCACTATTTTGACAATTTGACTTAGTCACTTATTTAGCTTCCAAAGTCATCATTTCTGGCCATTCACCAACATACCAAACTACCCATATCAGAAAGTGTAATTACTAGGTCCAGACGTTATTGGGAATATTGACCAAAATGGACCACCAAGCTAGGTATGTTGCTGTTTCATGACATTAGCCCATTTGAGATTATTGAAGTTTTATATGGTTCTGTAGCATCGGTAAAACTGAACAAGTTGTTCTTGTAGACACAGGCATATGCATATTTACAATTCAAATCAGATTGATTTTTAAAGGTCTACAGATTTGTGTCAAGTATATGCAATTGCCTGAACAAAGTTTTTGAATATTTATTGTTGAAGGTCAAAGTTTGAGGACGAGATCACCCCAAAGTTGAAGCATACTGGAGCTGGTATCTTATCTATGGCTAATGCTGGTCCAAATACAAACGGGAGTCAGTTCTTTATTACATTGGCACCAACGCCATCACTTGATGGTAATCATTTTATCTGTAAAGCTGTGATTTTAATCAATTTGCTCCATCTTCTTTTGGCCGATGCTTGATATGAGTGGTGTTGTTCATATCATGGACTTATGGTTTACTAGTAGCATCTGATAGATGATCATATTAATAATAAATAGAAAAGTTCGTGGTCCAAGTCACTTTATGCACTTGTATTATACGAGATTGATTAAAGCGACTTGGATACTATTTTGTATTGCCCATGCAATGATGACCCTATCATTAGTTTGCATATGGTTCTTCTTGCATCATTGACATACAGTAAATATTGTGTTTTCGGCATGTAGATGATTGAGATTATAAGGTTTCTTACGAATGTGCACTTTCTATAAGCATACTTGAAACATTAAGTGCTTGAGAAGAAAATATGTCTAAGTCATTGGCTGCTTTAGCATTTTGTTACTTTTATTCAAACCAACTGTTGCAATCTTGTTGGATGCTTCTTTTTTAGCAAAATGTTAGCTGTTTGCACTTATAGCCTGCAATAAGTGTACTCATGCTATCTTAAGGGCATATTATTCCTCAAAGCAGGACCATCGATTGAGTGATTGACCCCATGTCAGACTGCCTGCTGTTTTTTTTGACGTTATAAAAGGCTTCTTAGCATTTTCCATTTATTACTCGCAATAATATCATATATGGTGTTAGTCATTCCAAAGAAATTGGATTAAATTCATATATGAACTGATGCTATCACCTACTTCACCTACTTGAAACATTAAGTGCTTGAGAAGAAAATATGTCTAAGTCATTGGCTGCTTTAGCATTTTGTTACTTTTATTCAAACCAACTGTTGCAATCTTGTTGGATGCTTCTTTTTTAGCAAAATGTTAGCTGTTTGCACTTATAGCCTGCAATAAGTGTACTCATGCTATCTTAAGGGCATATTATTCCTCAAAGCAGGACCATCGATTGAGTGATTGACCCCATGTCAGACTGCCTGCTGTTTTTTTTGACGTTATAAAAGGCTTCTTAGCATTTTCCATTTATTACTCGCAATAATATCATATATGGTGTTAGTCATTCCAAAGAAATTGGATTAAATTCATATATGAACTGATGCTATCACCTACTTCATGAACTTTGCGATTATTTGATCTTCTTTACTAATGCAATACACAACACTAGTCAATGTAGTTTTGTTTGTTTAGTTAAAATGTGAGTTTTTAATATTGACAGGTAAGCACACCATATTTGGAAGAGTATGTAGAGGAATGGAGATTGTCAAGAGACTTGGCAGTGTCCAGACTGATAATACCGACAGGTCTGTTGCTTTCTTAATCTCTCTATTGTTACTAAGCTTTCAAATTGGAATTACACTGAAACTTCTCGTAGTTGGAACTTTTTTTCTCCTCTAATATTCAATTTGCATGCCTTTAATGTATTATCGGTACTTCATGTGACTGCCACAAACCTCAGCTAATGCATCAATGAGAGTTATGGCACCTGAAAGAATGCCAAAATATATAATAAACGGATAATACAAAAGGCAAACAAATTTCTTTCTGTTACGGAGTATTAACTAGACCCGACAATGGTGGGTTGAATAGGAGTTCATGAGTCATGACTATCGTGCTGTAATTCTATTTTAAGACCAATTTGGTGCAAATATTTGAACAGCAACAACGGTCATTACGTTGCTAAGCTTAAGAATAGGGCACCTAGATGTTTTGCAATAGCGTCATCACGAGAGTGACACTACTTCTTAATTTTGTTTCTGTGATATGTCACCAAATAGTTTCTAGGTATTGCCACCACACAGCTGAAAAGAAAGACACAGATTGAAAATAAAAAGGATTTGGGTTCAGGATTACTAATATTATCACAGGCGTGCTTGACATAGTCCAAGATTGCAATTTGTTTGTTTCATACGCTTATTACTTTTAGATAGCATGCCCTCTTTCTTATCTCTCTCAATGTCTTGAATCTTTTTCAGGCCAATCCATGATGTGAAAATACTGCGAACATCTGTTAGGGATTGATTCTCGTCTGTACCGCAGGTTTAAGGCCTCTGATGCTGGCAGTGGGTTATATTATTTACAGCAAGGTACCATCCATGATGTAGCAAATGTAATCTGACTGATACAAAGTTGCCTCAATGTAGTGTAACATGAAAAACAAAGATACTGAAATGAATGGCATCTTGTAATTTGATATTGCATCAAAATGACTCTTTATTCCGTTTTCTGTGTCTCAGTTTGGTAGAGTTATTTGTTTCTTAACCTTTGCACATGATGTGAATGTTCTTTGATATGGGTCAGAGACTTAGAGGTGGTAAATGGGTGGGTTGAGTAATGAGTCATACACGACCTGGTTGACCCACTAGTATTTTTATTTATTTATTTGTTCTTGCTTTGAAAGTTTGAATTATATGATTCTAGACACTGCATAAAATTTACAGTATCCGGTTTTTAATTAAACAGTCTAGGAGGTTGTAAACAGTTGAACACGCTGAGTTATTTTCAACTCAGTTGTGAACAGTCTAGACCCATTTGACGTGTCTGATTCAATATAACCCCCCAGCGACGTATTTTTGAGTAAAAATGTAAAAGCTGTCACCAAACATGAATGTGTCTAAGCATATTACTATATTAGGGATGATTTGTGTCATATACCATTCAAATTAACGATACACCATACATTGATGTATTTACAACAGAGAGTTCATCCTCATTCTGTTTTTCTTTGTGTATATATTGATTCATGAATGTGAGGTTGCATATATCTAATGCTTAAAGGTAAATTATTCGAAAATTTTAAAAAAAAAACAAAAAAATTGGGCTCCCAACACAGATCAAACATCTTATTTCTAGAATAGGAAACCTTACATACAGTGAAGATAGTAAAGACTTAAAGACTGTTGGTCATATTGGGGGTTGCTTACAGTAATAAGAGCAGATACACATGTTACCGTTACATTTTCCAGCGCTAAATGGCTCTCTTTTGGTACACCTATGTTGGCATCTCTTCAGCTCACAGTTCTTCCCATTAAACCTCTTTTCACACACGTGTTCCGGGGTTCTGATAGCATGCACCACACCATTGACTCTGGTTGTTGTGGTTGCGCAAGCTGTTCACCCCAAAATATATTTATTTAAAAAAACGATTAATTGATGGTGGAATTACGAAATTTGGATAAAAAATTTACCATCACTAAGGAGTGGAGAAGGGGAAAACCCTGAAAAGAGAACTAGTAGGAGCAGCAGAGGTAAGAATCTGCATGATATTGATGTCTTCATTTTCAGCTTTGATAGTTAGGCTTAAGGAAGGTATGCATAACTATAAAGGGTTGTTTTGTTTCCACTCTATATATAATCTGCTAGCCTCTACTTTATTCTGTGACCCTATTTTGAGTAAGGAGGTGTTTGGTTGTGTATTTTTAGAGTTATCAGTTTGGATGCGTACCATATTGTTCATGGAAGTATAATAAGCCTGATAATTCCATGACATGCAGAACCATTTATTTTAGTCCTCTGATATACTTGTTGTTTAGGTGTCAGTCTGTCACAAGTGTTGCTGTAATATTGTCTTGGTACGTGTAAGGGACAATACCATATTAGTGTCTGTTCTTTCTTAAGCTAGTTAAGTAAACATAAGTAGATTTAGATAATTGAAGGGATGATTGTATAAGTTCTACGAAAATTGACAGTTTCTTGTTTCATATCACGTAGTCTGATGACGTTAAGAGATGTTTGTGTGTCTAAATTAACTGCCGTGTAACATGTGCACATGTCTTGAGACGATTTTTTTCATAATTCCTAATGACGCAATGCACCTTTGTGATGTGTGTTTTTTTAATCAAATTATAATTTGTTGCAACTGGATTATATAGAAAGGTGAAAGACAGTTTGTTTGAGTTATGTAGAAGTGAGTTTGGGGGTACATGTTCTTTTCTTTGTGCTTACTCACCCTCCTTTAGCTTCAGTGTCATTTGTAAGCTTTATCAAAATGATGGCAGATGCTTCTTATGAATGTTTCTTGACACTTGGTGACTTGATGACATACCTTCTTAAAATGCTTTTGCTTTTGATTTTTTCTTTCCTTTTTAAACTAACTAGTTTGAATAGATACTGAACCTTTTTATTTATCAGTTATTATATTTCAAACTAACACCAAATCTGCATCACTTGCTAAACAAGTACATTTACGATAACTCGCCTACTGGCCATAAACCCTAAAAATATCAAATCAGTCATGTATGATGTCCTTAAGCAAACTTTGATGTTTTGATTAGTTGGATTTGTGAGACTGTATTTTTGTTTCCTTATTCTAGTTTCTAATATAACACTGCTAGCAGCTTATCAGTAATATGCAAACGTTGCAGACAGATTCATCTTCAGTCAAATACACCTACATTAAAATATATTTTAAGCACTATCCCATATCTATTCCATAATCAAGTTCTCAATTAAGGTACCTCTTATAACTAGTGTTGCAAAGCCAAGTTCAGTTCGATAAGGCAATAAAATTCAAATTGCACCTCAACATTTCTTCATGATTTGAACTTGAGTTCAACTTAATAAAGATTTGAGATTCATTCAATATCTTGTACAAATATCACCTTTACTTGAAACAAGCTAGCGTCGCATTTCATTCAAAAATTTGGAGGTTGATATGCAGACTCAGACAAGCTTTTAGGTTAGCTCTAGTAATTCAAAAGCCAGCTCAAAAAATCGACAAACACTTATTTTGTGACTTATGATCAGGCTCAATAGTACATTTTCGTAATCTAACTACTGCTAAAACCATGTGTACATCATCATTAGATTACTTCAAACTTCCTTTACATGTACAGCCGTACAGGTGGTTATGGGGCTCAGACACAAGCAGCAGCTAATAAAATTTGAAATAACTCATTATGAGCAAGTTTCTTTAGCTAAAAAGAGAAACTTGTTGCTCCCTAGTATTACCGGCTCTAAACTATGTAATCAGAAGTATATAAGCTTGTAAATAAGCATCGCACATAAAAAACATGATATGCCTTCCATTTGTACATCTATGATGGTTGTAGTTAGGTTTTTCTCAGAGACAAAAATAAGCTATAAATACCGGCAAAAAAAGATTAAGCTTCATCTAGCCAAATTAAAATGTTGCTGCAAACATAAGCTCAGTAATATTGTTTCAAAACTGTCAACCCAATACTTAATTTGCAACAAAAACACATATCCGGTCTAAATAAAAGGCAAGGAACATAAAACACATCAATGTCGTGCAACATAAACTGATAAAAAGATCCAAAACACGTTCTCAACCTAATATCCTCCCTTAAGATCATTGACAACATCATATGGAATGGGCGTTACAGTCTCTAGGGTGGTGCCTTCAACCATAAATCCTGGTTTGGGTCCGAGTGGTTGCCTCTTAGTACTGATCACCTCACCCTTTGCCTTGGCTTCAGCCTTTAGTTGATCATTCTTCTTAACCCTCTGTTTGAACTCTTCAGTGCATCTGGATGGCATGACATGCTCAATGCGGACATGAATCCTCTTCTTGATGATTCTGTTACCAACCTGTAATCAGCATACAAAAATATAATAAATAAAATAGTCTTTTTGTTAAACAAAATAACTAAGCAAAGACAATCAAGAGAGCTAAAGATCTCAATACTCAACGATATGAGAATGGTGATCACCTAAGTGAACAATGAATAACTTGCAACATTTGAGCACAATATGGCAAAACATGAGTTCAACAAAGGTGACTAAAAAAACACCACAAAGATACAAGATGAGCAAACAAAACATGACCCTATAAAAATATGGAAACTTCTTATTTGACTATCAGTCTCCACAATGAGCAGTTCAAATCATACTCTTAATATAGTAACCTGTTTACCACGGACATACACACCTCAAACCTTAACCAAAAAACTCCAACTCGCTCTTCAACAAAACTATAAGATCATTCTTCTACAAATTTAAACCAATACATACACACTAAATAAAACATAATACATCGTCAAATACGATCTATAACTCAGCATATAACAAATAACAAAAACTTGGTAAACCTTAACAAATTGGCATCTAAATGACATTAAAACAATGCTCACATATTTAATACAAGCAAACAGCGACATATACTCGAATCCTATCTACGATTCTCAACATCTAACAAATAAAGTTCTTAATCACATACCAAAAAACATATACACTAACTAAATCACATCTATAGCCAATCCTAAAATACAATACATTCAAATCAAATAAAACAATCAACCAATTTATTACATACCAAACATATAAATCAATATAGTAAGGAAGTGTTTGTTCAAGCTTATTTGTGGGCTTATGATCTTATGTAATTTTGGCTTATTTTTCATAAGCTAAATTCTCCGGCTTACTTTGATACCTATTAACTTATAAGCATATTATAACATAGTAAGCTTCTAAACCCATAAATCTCAAAACAAGCCAGAGTTTTTTAGCTTATGAAAACCAAACTGATATAACATAAGCTAATAAGCTCACAAATAAGCTTAAACAAACACTATTTAACAACATATAATCACATAATAAATATAATAAAAAGATTAAAAAAATGTGTGTGTATATACCTGTTTGTTCATTTCAACACCAATGGCACGCTTGGTGACATTCCAGACCTGACCAGTACGGCCATGGTAAAACTTATGAGGCATACCTTTATGAACAGCACCATTAACCTTAACATCAACATAATCACCAACATGATATGTTCTCAAGTATGTTGACAAATGAATCGTACCCTTCTTCCTAAACCCTCTTGCGAACAAGTCCCTTGTTCTTGATCGCAACCCATGTCCAGCCGGCATCTTGTTTTTTTCTAAGGTTTGTTGGTTGATACAAAAATGAGGCACAAATGAGGGTGGGAGTGTTATATGATATGTGTTTTAGGGTTTTTCTTTGGGCTTCTGGGCTTTTCAGTCTTGGGTTGTGTGGAATTGGGTTAGCCTGTTGGGAAATACTATTTGTTGGGGTTTATGGTATATTCGCTTTTTACTTATGAAATAAAGAATAAGAAGTCGAGTCTGACTGGTATTGTAGTGATATCAAAGTGGCATTTGATTCATGGTTATTAATAGAGCGAATAAATTTAAAAAATCTTAAACTCATTATCCTTTCTTCTTCGCGGTGTGAACAAATTTTTTATTTACGAGGGTAATATCTTTCAAATTCATCTTCTTTAGGGTATTTTACGAGCAGTTGGACGTTTCGCCTCTCTACTTACATGAAGCGAAATGATGGCAGTATGATATTTTTTTATAATTTGCCTAGTTTTAATTATGTTAAATTTTGGATATGTATTAAGATAAATTATTTAATGATTTATAATTGTGTTAAATGTATGATAAAAATGTTTTGTTTAAGTTTACACTATTTACTTATTAAGATAATTTAGTCCACCACCACTTCCATTTGCAAAGGACATGAGTTTAAATAAGTATATGCTGCGTGCATGGCACGTGTGGGGTTCAAATAAGCACTTTTAACCCTTACCATTTAGGCGTGAAAAGCGTTATAACCATTTCATCATTTCACTTGTATATAACACAATTCATTTCACATTTGTAAGCGGTTTGATTTTGTAATTCTCTTGTAATAAACTTCTACAAGTCGATAAGCCATAACAAATCCCATTAACTAATTCTTGAGCTCAATTCTTATTTGAATCTCCTTGATTCTGTAAGAGTGTATCAACCTAGTATCAAGCGGTCGATTCAAGATCTTATCCCATAAACCTATTGAGTTTGACCGTCACGATCAAATTCGCCAAAATACATTCGTTTCCTATCACAAATATGTTACCCTTGTTAATTCTTATTAGTTTTCTTGGCAAAACACGTTTTCCGATGCATTTAGTACATTATTTATGATTTAAAAAAAGTATCATACTTGCCATTTCCTCTTACGGGTAATAGGGCAAAATGTCCAATTGTTCATGAAAATACCCTAAAGAGGATTAATTTGAAAGTATATTACCCTCAGAAATAAAAAATTTTGTTCGCTACCCTGAAGAAGAAAGGGTGGCAAGTTTAGTACTTTTTTTAAACATTACCCCTTATTAATATAGGGTCTTAAACGAACCGGAAGAACATGAATGGAGCGTTGTTCATGTTTGAGCTTTAACCAGATAAATAAACAGACACAAACTAAATGAATTGTCTTGTTTATGTCCTTTTATTAAGAATGAGTTTGTTCATGTTCGTTCGTTTACACATTAAATAGACGTAAACGAACGAACACAATCAAATGTAACAAAACAAACATAAAGTATACGTTTTATTGTTGTCTAACCAAAATACATTTGTAAGTAAATGATAAAAATATATGATATAGGAACATAAGCAAATAAATGAACATGAATAAACGAACGTATAAGTGAATGTTCACAAACATAAATGAACGGAAGAGACTTTTGTTCATATTCGTTCATTTTTTTTTTTTTTTTTTTTGAAAAGCGAATTTTATAACCATAAAGGGAGATAACTCCTCAACCAAAACATCCACTAACAAATGACCCAACAAGACACTTGGGACTGCAATACCTAGTACTAAATATTACAACAAGAAATACAAGCAAACAAACAATAAGACCAAAAGACCTAAATGTTGTCGTGCCAACATTAGACATCAACACATAATCCCAGACCACCCATCTCACTCAACCAAACAACTAACCGGACTAAGGAAGGAAAACATGACAAAAGCTTACTCCCGAGACCACGAAATGGCCTCGAAATACACATCATTTTGAAACTTTGCATTTCGACGGGTCACGGAACCAATTTTGCCATAAGCGATACTTTCTTCGACCTTCTTGATATCTAATCAAAGCTTTTAAGTTGAATTTCTTGGACAATTTTATTAATACTACGCCACTTTCACACTAAAGACACGAGTTACGTTCCTTCCATATCATATCTGTGTCACCCATGTTACTAGTTGCCTGACCTTCCCAAGTTAGAATTAGAATCAAACCCACCATGTTGCAACATATGGTGACACAAAAGCATTAAGCTGCACCTTTCCTCCACCAACCGAAAATCTTTTCCCAAACACTCATTGCCGCGTTACAATTTACTAGAATATGATCACGTTTCCACATTATCTCCACAACAAGGACATAAAAGCAGTCCAGTCGATACCTCGTTTATTGAGTTCCACACGAACCGAATTCTCCGTTTAGAGCTCTCCAAATGAAGATATTCACTTTGTTTGGCACGAGTTTGTTCCATACCGTCTCTTGATTTGAACTGCCACTTGAAGACTCGGATCATCTACCATCGAGATAACTCTTTGACCTTGAATTTACCATCTTGAGAAGATTCGATTACCGCGTATCCTACAATCACAAGTTAGATTAACGTTTTGAAGTAATTCCATAAGTCTTGCACGTCCCACAAGCCCTCCCCTAGGTTCCTCACCTGATCCCATTCCGCTCCAAGTCCCTCACTCCAATTCCTCTATCAATCACCCGAGCCTCTTTACACCTATCTAGATGATACAACCTAGAAACTTATCGAAAGCCTAAAATTTCCTATCCATCTATCTTCCCAAAAGGATGTATCCTCCATTCCCACCTTCTTGAAACGAGTTGTAAAACCAGTTCAGTTTATCTAAATCTATGCCTACTTTAACAATATCACGCCAAACACCACTACCACCCGGCTCCTTAAGACCCTATTATCGGCGAGACCGCCATTACTCCGTAGATACTTTTAATCACCCTAACCCATAACACACCGCTTTATCCTAAACCTCCACCACCATTTACCCACCAAAGCCCAATTTTTGCAGAAGAGAACCGATATTTAAACCTCCACTTTCGTATGAAGCTAAAACTTTATCCCATTTAACCCAAGCCAACTTTTATTTTCACCCACCCCACCCGTAAGAAATCCTTCCTAATACTCTCAAGTTTTTAGTCACACACAAAGGCACGAAAGATCGAGAAATAATACAATGGCAAACTTCCTAAAACCGACTTAACTAGTGTCAAACGTCCCCAAACGACATTGTTTTGCTTTCCATCCATAATCTCTTTTAAATTTTTCCACTACAACTCTCCACGCACTTTCCGCCTCATGCACTCTCCGATCGGAAGGCCTAGATAAGTAAATGGGAATTCACCAACACTTTCCCGCCTCATCCGCATATTCGTTCATTTAACTAAACAAACGTAAAATGTTGCTCACATAATAAACATACGCACATTTTACCGAATGGTGCACAAACTTTCCAAAAAGCCATTGTAATTCTTCGTTATCGTTAGGGACCCGAAAGTCTAAAACCCATATTTTAACCATTTAATATTCACTTGTATTAAGTCTAGTTTAGCTAAACAAGTCTTAACCCAATTAGTTAGCACGTTGATATGGACTTTTTAGTTGCTAGTAATAGGTGTGTGCAGATTTCGGGTTTTACCCTCAAAAAACAAAAAACAAAAATTGGATTGAAACGAACCGAAATTAAACCGAACCAAACTAAATATTCAGTTATCAGGTCGGTTAAAGTTTTAGCAAAATACCGATAACCGAATTCACATAATATATATATCTATAATCTATACTACTTTATAATGCATTTAGGCCTTCTAAAATTAGAAGGCTTAAAAATTAAGCCTTGCTTATTATGGAAAGATATATTATAATGCATGTAAAATTAAGATAAGGAGCTCCAATCATGAGATGACATGTGTCACTTCTTAACAAACTCCAAGTATAACTTCTAACAAACTTCAAGCCTAACTCCTAACCACCAAAATTAAGATAAGGATCTCCAATTATAAAATGACATGTGTCACTTCTCAACTAAAAATTCATCTTTATTTTCAAATTAAAATATCTTTTTATCTACTTATTTATATTATAATCTAATTTCACCATATTTTCTAAAATTTTATGCTCTTTAATTCAACATCCATTTTAATATATTTTTATGAGTTTTTAGTTTTTATATTTTTAGTGGGTTTATTTTATTTTAATTCAAATTTTTACAACTTTAACCTTTATTTCATTTATTCCAATCCATATAATCTTGATTCGTCAAAATCATATACTTTTGGAGGAGTGTTTGACGCGTAAGAGATTGCGATGTTATTTTTATATGCGGGAATAATGATGTCGAGTGAAAGTTACGGGTAACCCAAACAAACACTTACAACTAACACATATACATTCGAAGTGTTGTGAAACGAATTCACTAAACGGGTAAGCAAACACATATAACTATACTTATCGGTGCCATTGTCACCACCATCTCATCACATCACCACCTCAAAACATTTGTTCGCTACAAAATAGTCATGGCACCACGCGCATTCATGGGTACCCTTCTAGTACCTTATAATGCATTTAGGCCTTCTAAAATTAGAAGGCTTAAAAGTCAGACTTTTTACTTGCTTATTATGGAAAGATATATTATAATGCATGTAAAATTAAGATAAGGAGCTCCAATCATGATATGACATGTGTCACTTAACAAACTCCAAGCCTAACTTCTAACAAACTCAAAGCTCTAACTCCTAACCACCAAAAATTAAGATAAGAGTCTAATTATAAAACGATATATGTCACTTCTCAACTAAAATTCATCTTTATTTTCAAATTCAAATATCTTTTATCTACTTATTTATATTATAATCTAATTTCACCATATTTTCTAAAATTTTATGCTCTTTAATTCAACATCCATTTTAATATATTTTTATGTGTTTTTAGTTTTTATATTTTTAGTGGGTTTATTTTATTTTAATTCAAATTTTTACAACTTTAACCTTTATTTCATTTATTCCAATCATATTATAGTCATTGGGTACCCGTCGCCGCATTGCGCGGGTACCCTTCTAGTATATATATATAGTGCATCTTTATTATGAGAACCCTGTTAAGTGCGAGAACTGCGAGAACTCCCATTGTCCAATCAGAATTTAGTAAACCTTTTAAAAAAAAATTAATATGGATAATTCGTAGGGGCATTATAGTAATATCAAATTAATGTTTTCAAATACCCTTCAAACCGTATCTGGCAGTTACAGTAAAACCTAAAACACATATCTTTTCCCCTTCATCTCATCCCTAGCCACCAGCCTACATTCTCTATTTTCGTTCCATCACCACCATCATTAACAGCCTTCCTTTTTAAAAGAGGGTTGTGGGATCTTCATTTTTGTTTCGATCTGGAGCTAAGTGCTGTTGGAAGGTTTTTTTTTTTTTTTTTTTTTTGCTACAGATCATGGGTTCTTCATCTTTGTTGATTTTGGTGATTTCGTTAGTGTTGATGTCATCTCAGTCTGATAACTACAAAATCAGTTAGTGGTTCATATCTCGTAGTATATATTTTCTTCTTTAACCAATGTTTTGATTCTTTTATAAAACTAATAGAACTTATAATAGTTTGTTTCAAGATATGGATTTTTAAATATATTTATGAGCTTTGAATGTGTTATATTAATGGAATTACATTTAGGTCTGTTTGATAGATTCATTGTAACAATCTTATTGTTCTTGATACTCCTATGCTTTAATGATTGAATTACAGCTTTGATTTATATTACTGGTCTTTCGATATCATGGTTGTTGTTTCTTTTGATTCATCAATTGAGATGATTTTGTTGGTCTTGGCATACCATGTGAATTGAGTTATTGCTAATGGTGGTGGTGTTACATGATAGATTTAGTGACGATATGTAGATCGGGAGGAATGAATCACATAGGTATATATACACTTGTTTCGCGCATATATGACCAAGTACTTAGAATGGTGGCCAGATCTATATTGTTATTGAAGTAAGGTTTCAGAAATTGTTGCTCTTTGGAGAAAAGACCTTAACAAGGTTAATTCTTTACTACTCTTTTAGTGTTTTATTACTGGTGCTTTGCATATAGATCGAACCCAAGTTAGATGGTACACATGACATGTCTCTCAAACATCCTTCTTTTTGGCCAAAAATCACTATTCTTCTTTGGGTTGCTGGGGTTTGGAATTTATCACATTACTTAAGTTCGTGTTCCACTTGGAAATCATTTTATAGTTTACTAGTTTCAAGTTCCACGTATACAAGCCTTAAGGCATGTTTGGATGTGTACTTCAAAAGTGAATATTAGTATATCTAAACGGGTTAAGATGTAAGTATGTTTAACATATATGTTATTGGTTTAACATGTATGTTTTTAACATGTTTGTTCTTGGTTTTACATGTTTGTTCTTGGTTTAACATATATTTAACATGTATGTTCTTGGTTTAACATGTATGTTTTTAACGTGGTTATACAAATAATTTTAATTTAATGGTGATAGCTTCTTTATTTTGCATTTAACATGTATGTTCTTTGTATCAAATGTAGCTGAATTAAAAGAATGATGACAACGAGTGTGCACATTTGTCCGTCTCTGAAACATTGAAAAGGAGCGTGCACATATGTCCAACTTTTGAACTTTGACAACTATGAGTGTGCATATATGTCCGACTTCTGAAAATGTTGCTAACAAGGAGTGTGCACATATATGTTTGTGTTAAATATTACTTGTACACACGTGTATAGATCGATTAAATTCATGTATTTCTGCTTCTTAGAATTTTGTATTTAATTGTATATCAATCGATATTGGATTTTGTATTTAACATGTATGTTCTTGGTTTCATATAAACTTACATATCTAGAAAACATGTATGCACTTCACTATGAAAAACATGTATGTCGAAAAAACTATTCCAAAAACAAAAATAATAAAATTAATTCAAAAAAACATATATGCACTAAATCAGTTTAAAAACATCCATGTTCAAAAAAAAAAAAAAAAAAAAAAAAAAAAAAACCGAAAATTGAATGTTTTTTAAAAATAGGATTTATTTATTTTAAAAAATCAAAAATAATATAAAATTGACTTTTACTATTATACCCTTTTGGATTAAATAAAAATGTTTAATAATTCAAAAATGCTATGTTGCATTGATATGTTGCACAATATGCATTTCTAGGAGTACATAAGTGTGACAACTCGTAATTTCAGGACATTTCATATAGACTAGATTTAGTCTACACATCATTAGTAACATCATTTCATATCAATTTATGCATGGGTTTTGCATTTTACATTAAAAGTTTATTTTCTTATTAAATAAACGCTATCGCGTAAACATTATTTGAACATTTGATCCGACACTTCCAAAAAATTTTCCGATATATTTTTGTACTCATATTAAGATTATAAAAATAATATTATTACTTTACCCGATGTTTTCAATTTATTTTGTATATAAATTGTTATGTATAAAATTTTACGACGGTTTTCGTAAATTCAACACGATAAATATTATTTCACTCAATTTTTGTAAGAAATGTATTTTTATAATTTTTATGACTTCAATACATTTTATTATGTTCCGTTAAAATTTCTTTTTAGCTAACGCCACCCTAAATACTCAAATGTGTATACAAGTTACTACTTATCTTTAATTAACTTCACATTATATTACATCTATACTAAAAAAAAAAAAAAAAAAAAAAAGAAAGAAAGTATCTAGCTAATATTAAAACCCCCTTGTCGACACAAGGGGATGACTCATGCTCAAAATCTACAAAATATCTACATACATACACATTTAATCATATTTTACTAAACAATAAACACATACATATCAAAAAATACAAAGTGTTAAAGCAAAACCTCTCTTCTCCATAACCGGCCACATTAAAGGATCAAAAAGGAGTTCATCAAAAATTTTCTAGTCAAGTTTATTACACTCTAGTTACACTCTTAGTTAAGGTTTTGAAATAAAGACCTAGGGTGTTTAGGATTAACCTTTGTTCACTTCACCTCATCAAGTTACTAGTAAGCATCTCATGTTCATGTTCATATTTCATATTCATGTTATGTTCATTTCATCATATTTGAGAAAAACATGCAAGTCATATTGATGTCTATACCACTTTTATTGTTTTTAAGTGTATATATATATTTATCATCCTATATATTACTCTATAATTACTTGAAACATATCACTTTTGGTGATGTCTAGGAACCCATGACACCCTAAGAAGGTGTATGGTAGGATTAGAATAGCTTTGGAGTTGTTTTGAATTGGTTAGAATAGGTTTTGCGCGAGAAAAACTCATTTCGACAACTTTAGTAAAGGGTCTGATCTTATTTTCAAATTCTGGAATTCTCGTCAGTAGGTAAAAAATTTTGAGCTAGATATTTGGAAAATATACTTTAAAACGAAAACGTGGCCGCTTGAATGGGTTAAAACGGAGTTATAACGAAGAAGTTATGCTATTTTTAAGTTTAACGACGAAAACTATTTGTTTCAGAAAATTCAGCATGTATTCTCGACTTTTTACGAGTCAAAAATGAATCTTAAGCGTTATTAAATGTGTCGAATTATCAAAAATATATTAGTATATGTTATCACGATTCGAGGATATATGAAAGCGAGAAAACGGACTTATAACGACTAAGTTATTCACATTTTAAACAAGTTGTCGTAACTATTTTATATAAGTATAACTAATATATTTTCTAATAGACAAACATATCGGCCGCGAATAACCATGTTGAGGGTTATTTTTAACATTGATAGAATACTATTCCGAAAAAGATGTCTTCTAGTAAAAGTAAGTTCGCCTAGCCTATTTTTCAAAGTGTCCAACCGTTTGTCAAACGGAGTTGTAACGAGTAAGATACGGCCACTTAAACTTTGCCGAAAACTACCCTTAAACAATATTTTGGATACAAGTACCCTACTTTGCCTATGATTTTCTCCATGATCGAGACCTCTAGGATAAAAACTTAAATGCTAAAACTTTAATATAATGATACAAGCTTTCCAAAACCGTTGAGTTTGTTTCCTAACACTCAATGTGCACCATTTTACGACAAGCTTTTCAAGGCCGTTTAGTCACTTTCATGAAATTGTCAAATGATATTATTTTTCTGACGAAAAGTTATAATTTCATAATAAATCATTAAATGATTATCGTATGATATCATTTCAACATAAATACTTGTAAAGTATTTTATAATATGACGAGATGTCATAAACATATATTCGATGATAAACATTATTTTCAAATGTACAAGTGGTATGGATATCATATGAGTTTGCATGCACGACATTGTTTCATGATTTACATTAGAGCATATCATTCATAATAGGTCGCGCTTAGAGATTGCGCCGCATTTCAGTGTATCCACTCTTGTCATCATTATAATTGCATCAGGTGAGTTCCATAGCCCCATTTTCAATTGTTTTTATACTACTTTTGGGGGAGATACATGCTCAACTACTTTTATAACATTCGTGACTATTTGAAAACTATGTGTTTATCTGAACTGAATGTTTAGTCATGCGAAGTAATAATATTGCCATACTTAGAATTTCTATATTATAATCATTGAACTGATGGTCTTGGTATAATCATTGAGCTAAATGTCTTGGTATAATCATTGAGCTAAATGTCTTGGTATTATCATTGAGCTAAATGTCTTGGTATAATCATTGAGCTAAATGTCTTGGTATAATCATTGAGCTAAATGTCTTGGTATCATCATTGAGCTAAATGTCTTGGTATTATCATTGAACTAAATGTCTTGGTATAATCATGAACTAATGGTCTTGGAATTATTTGAAACAACACTCATATGTGTTATATCAATTGAATATCGATAGATTAAGTAATGTACTATTATGTTAATTCATTTGTCATCATGCACTTGAACATAAACTATACACATTTTGGCAGTGGGTTGTAAACACACAGGTTGCAAGTTTTGTATGGGCGGAACTTGGAACTGAGTGGATTTACAATACCTTTGCTGCATGAACATTTTCTAAAGGTTTTTCATTTCAACACAAACTCTATGAACTCACTCAACCTTTGTGTTGACACTTTTTAGCATGTTTTATCTCAGGTATCTAAGGCATTCACTTCATGGCATGCATATGGACATATCATAGAGTCGTGGTGACGACGCGTCACACATGGGATTTATGCACTTTAAAAACATCGTTTGACTTGTAACAAACTTATTTCCGCACAAGTTGATTTTCATTTGGGACCTACACTTTGTAAACTCTGATTATTTTACTAAATCAAACGATGTATTTTCCAAACGACACTTTAGGTCGTTCGATATAACTGTAACTTTGATGCTATGACAGTCCTCCCCAAGGTATTCCATTCACCGCAAAACACGTAATTTGGGGTGTGATTGGTATCGAGCATCGGTTATAGAGAACTAGGTTGCATCATTGACCCTAGACTATAACTACATCATCATAGCATCTCATCATATCACTATAAGTGCATACTCATTATACATGCCGGTTTATGACTTAACATCAAACATCATATGAGTCGATTAGTCCAAGCATTGCGTAGTTACTCCTAAATTATACATAGCCTGATCACCTATGTCTAATTCAGGAAGAATCATGCAATGAAGGGAGTAGTAGGCTTATATGTGTAAGCAATTCTATGACCGAGCCAAATTTTCAAAAGACCCATAACTCAAACCGATTTAGCCTAATCTCATGACAATTCTTGTTTGATGAGTTGTGAGATTAAGTAAAAATAGGTTACCTAAAAGTCTTTTGAGGGTTTTGCTCGAGAATGGGAAAGTTTGTCACATCAAACCCTAAACCGGAGAGACCAACATGAACTGAATTCAGGGACTGAATTCCTTTTTGGGTGGGCGAATGTGACAACTCGTAATTTCAGGACATTTCATATAGACTAGATTTAGTCTACACATCATTAGTAACATCATTTCATATCAATTTTTGCATGGGTTTTGCATTTTACATTAAACGTTTATTTCTTATTAAATAAACGCTATCGCGTAAACATTATTTGAACATTTGATCCGACACTTCCAAAAATTTTTCCGATATATTTTTGTACTCATATTAAGATTATAAAAATAATATTATTACTTTACCCGATGTTTTCAATTTATTTTGTATATAAATTGTTATGTATAAAATTTTACGACGGTTTTCGTAAATTCAACACGATAAATATTATTTCACTCAATTTTTGTAAGAAATGTATTTTTATAATTTTTATGACTTCAATACATTTTATTATGTTCCGTTAAAATTTCTTTTTAGCTAACGCCACCCTAAATACTCAAATGTGTATACAAGTTACTACTTATCTTTAATTAACTTCAAATTATATTACATCTATACTAAAAAAAAATATATATCTAGCTAATATTAAAACCCCCTTGTCGACACAAGGGGAAAACTCATGCTCAAAATCTACAAAATATCTACATACATACACATTTAATCATATTTTACTAAACAATAAACACATACATATCAAAAAATACAAAGTGTTAAAGCAAAACCTCTCTTCTCCTCTCTTCTCCATAACCGGCCACATTAAAGGATCAAGAAGGAGTTCATCAAAAATTTTCTAGTCAAGTTTATTACACTCTAGTTACACTCTTAGTTAAGGTTTTGAAATAAAGACCTAGGGTATTTAGGATTAACCTTTGTTCACTTCACCTCATCAAGTTACTAGCAAGCATCTCATGTTCATGTTCATATTTCATATTCATGTTATGTTCATTTCATCATATTTGAGAAAAACATGCAAGTCATATTGATGTCTATACCACTTTTTATTGTTTTTAAGTGTTATATATATATTTATCATCCTATAATTACTCCTTGAAACATATCACTTTTGGTGATGTCTAGGAACCCATGACACCCTAAGAAGGTGTATGGTAGGATTAGAATAGCTTTGGAGTTGTTTTGAATTGGTTAGAATAGGTTTTGCGCGAGAAAAACTCATTTCGACAACTTTAGTAAAGGGTCTGATCTTATTTTCAAATTCTGGAATTCTCGTCAGTAGGTAAAAAATTTTGGGCTAGATATTTGGAAAATATACTTTAAAAGCAACGTGGCGCTTGAATGGGTTAAAACGGAGTTATAACGAAGAAGTTATGCTATTTTTAAGTTTAACGACGAAAACTATTTGTTTCAGAAAATTCAGCATGTATTCTCGACTTTTTACGAGTCAAAAATGAATCTTAAGCGTTATTAAATGTGTCGACTTATCAAAAATATATTAGTATATGTTATCACGATTCCGAGGATATATGAAACGTAGAAAACGGACTTATAACGACTAAGTTATTCACATTTTAAACAAGTTGCCGTAACTATTTTATATAAGTATAACTAATATATTTTCTAATAGACAAACATATTGGCCGCGAATAACCATGTTGAGGGTTGTTTTTAACATTGATAGAATACTATTCAGAAAAAGATGTCTTCTAGTAAAAGTAAGTTCGCCTAGCCTATTTTTCAAAATGTCCACCCGTTTGTCAAACGGAGTTGTAACGAGTAAGATACGGTCACTTAAACTTTGCCGAAAACTACCCTTAAACAATATTTTGGATACAAGTACCCTACTTTGCCTATGATTTTCTCCATGATCGAGACCTCTAGGATAAAAACTTAAATGCTAAAACTTTAATATAATGATACAAGCTTTCCAAAACCGTTGAGTTTGTTTCCTAACACTAAATGTGCACCATTTTACGACTAGCTTTTCAAGGCCGTTTAGTCACTTTCATGAAATTGTCAAATGATATTATTTTACGACGAAAAGTTATAATTTCATAATAAATCATTAAATGATTATCGTATGATATCATTTCAACATAAATACTTGTAAAGTATTTTATAATATGACGAGATGTCATAAACATATATTTCGATGATAAACATTATTTTCAAATGTACAAGTGGTATGGATATCATATGAGTTTGCATGCACGACATTGTTTCATGATTTACATTAGAGCATATCATTCATAATAGGTCGCGCTTAGAGATTGCGCCGCATTTCAGTGTATCCACTCTTGTCATCATTATAATTGCATCAGGTGAGTTCCATAGCCCCATTTTCAATTGTTTTTATACTACTTTTGGGGGAGATACATGCTCAACTACTTTTATGACATTCGTGACTTTTTGCAAACTATGTGTTTATCTGAACTGAATGTTTAGTCATGCGAAGTAATAATATTGCCATACTTAGAATTTCTATATTATAATCATTGAACTGATGGTCTTGGTATAATCATTGAGCTAAATGTCTTGGTATAATCATTGAGCTAAATGTCTTGGTATTATCATTGAGCTAAATGTCTTGGTGTAATCATTGAGCTAAATGTCTTGGTATAATCATTGAGCTAAATGTCTTGGTATCATCATTGAGCTAAATGTCTTGGTATTATCATTGAGCTAAATGTCTTGGTATTATCATTGAGCTAAATGTCTTGGTATAATCATTGAACTAAATGTCTTGGTATAATCATGAACTAATGGTCTTGGAATTATTTGAAACAACACTCATATGTGTTATATCAATTGAATATCGATAGATTAAGTAATGTACTATTATGTTAATTCATTTGTCATCATGCACTTGAACATAAACTATACACATTTTGGCAGTGGGTTGTAAACACACAGGTTGCAAGTTTTGTATGGGCGGAACTTGGAACTGAGTGGATTTACAATACCTTTGCTGCATGAATATTTTCTAAAGGTTTTTCATTTCAACACAAACTCTATGAACTCACTCAACCTTTGTGTTGACACTTTTTAGCATGTTTTATCTCAGGTATCTAAGGCATTCACTTCATGGCATGCATATGGACATATCATAGAGTCGTGGTGACGACGCGTCACACATGGGATTTATGCACTTTAAAAACATCGTTTGGCTTGTAACAAACTTATTTCCGCACAAGTTGATTTTCATTTGGGACCTACACTTTGTAAACTCTGATTATTTTACTAAATCAAACGATGTATTTTCCAAACGACACTTTAGGTCGTTCGATATAACTGTAACTTTGATGCTATGACAGATCCTCCCAAGGTATTCCATTCCACGCAAAACACGTAATTTGGGGTGTGACAATAAGGGTTCTCGCATAACAGGGTTCTCAAAAAAAGGTATATATATATATATATATATATATATATATATATATATATATATATATATATATATATATATATATATATATATATATATATATATATATATATATATATATATATATATATATATATATATAGAGAGAGAGAGAGAGCTAGAGAGAGAGAGAGATTTGCGTTCATGTGATGACCAAGCTTAAAATAAAAACAATAAGAACCAATAAATTGAAGACAAGTGGCAATTATTTATAACGAAAATTAAAACTCAAATAAAATAATTAATGAATACTAAAGGGCATAATAGGTACATTATATCTTCCCAATCCCCTATTTTCACTCCATCTCTTATGCATAACCACCCAAAACACATCTCAATCTATCTCTCTCTCCCAAACAAAAATCAATCGGCTCATTCTCTCTCTCTCTAAAAATTCCGATCTACAAAAACAGCCATGGACAAAAACAGACAAAAACGTAAAAACAAATGGGCTAAAACGTAAAAAAAACGGACGAAAACAGATAAAACGTTAAAAAAGGGGCAAAAACGGATAAAAAACGAACGAAAACGGATAAAAACAGACAAAAAGGTAAAACAACGGGCGAAAACGGGAAAAACGGACAAAAACGAATAAACAATGAACGAAAACGGCTAAAAATAGTCAAAAACGTAAAAAAACGGGCGAAAACGTAAAAAAACGGACGAAAACGGATAAAAACGTAAAAAATGTCAAAAACGGATAAAAACAGACAAAATGGATAAAAACGGACAAAATCTTTAAAAAAATGGACGAAAACATATAAAAACAGACGAAAAGGGATAAAAACGTAAAAGACGAAAAACGAAAAAAATTGGGAAAACGGATAAAAACGAACGAAAACGGATAAAAACGGAGAAAAGCGTAAAAAATGGGCGATAACTATTATTAACGGAGGGACTAACTGGGGAAAGCTATATTTTAAAAAATAAGGACTAACGGTGCAAAAATTGTTAACGAAGGACTAACGGTAAGATAACACTTAACGGATCGAACTAACGCCCATCCAAAATAGGGACTAAATGAGTGCAAGGTTTGTTAAAATTTGGGGTAATAATCTGTGGCAAACATGTCACTCTATCAATTGCTAATGGCTTTCAAGTTATGTTCTTTGCGGGCATATTACGGGGTTTAACATGGACAAAGCATAAGTGGTTTATAGTTCCAAGATTATCATTTCTGCTGAAGCCTCTCTTGTTCTGCTTGAAGTTCTTTTATTGTTTCACTGAAGTTCATTATTATAGCCGTTAGAGGGTCTTAGTGTAACTTAATCCCTATTTAATTAGTCCTTTATTCTAGGGTTAGATACACTTTGAGTGTGCGGTCTTTTGTATCACTCTCTTCTCTTCTCTTAGATCATTTCACCGATCTTGTCTTGTCTTTACATTCATATGATTATTGTCTCATTGACATTAATCTAATCTTGTAACATTTGGATACTATTAATCTAAGTCGACTATTGCGACTTAGATCCGAATAAAGTTTCTGTTGTTTATCTAGTGTTGCCTATACTTTCGTACATGGTATCGAGCTTGAGCTCATTGATTCTCTTTAGCAACAAAGGTGTGGTTTGGGGTTCTTCTTTGTTGGCGTAATCTTTGGTTATCTTCGGTTCATATTTGCCCTAGACTAAGTGAATCTAGGGTGAGTGTGATTTGTTCTTCATTGCATATTTCTCTGTAAGTCTAAGTCTTACCTCTTCTTTAAACATACAGTACTTAAGTCTTGTGGGTGCAAACGGGTAGACTAACATCTTGATCTGCCACCTTTGAGTGGTATGAATACCTGCTCTGGTCTATCCTAATCCACAGGCTTAGTGCTTGTTGTTTCTTAGTATAAAGTCTTATCTTCTTGACTATTTATTCTTATTATCTCTGTCTGCTATTGTCTGATTATTCTTTGTCTATCTTCTTATATCTGTCTATCTTATTGTTTGTATTATGGCTGTTGGTGATGATAATATTGGTCGTTCTTCCACTGAGAAAAGTCTTGTCTTTGGTGATGCTTTGTATTTGCATCCTAACAATACAAATGGCAATCCCATTATTACTATTAAACTCACTGAACCGAAAATTACAAAATATGGAATATGGCCATGACTTTTGCTTTAAGGAACCATAATAAGTTAGGGTTTATTGATGGTACTTGCATAAGAGATGATTCGAACCCTAGTCTTGCTAATCAATGGGATACCAGTAACTCTGTTGTGGTTACTTGGATTCTTAATTCTCTTAGTCTGAGCTGTTTCTTTGGTGCTATATATGCTAAAGCGCTTATGAAATGTGGAATGATCTTAAAGATACCTATGACAAAGTTGATGGTTCAACTATTTTTAATCTGCATAAGAATATAAACTCTCTTAGTCAAAGTGGGTCCTCACTAGTGATTACTATAACAATCTTAATTCTTTATGGAAACAATTTGATTGTATGATTAGCTTGCCTCCCTGCACTTGTGAGGTCGCAAAACATTTTGAAAACACAATCAACTAATCAAGTTAATGCAATTTCTTATGGGTCTTGATGACTCCTATGTTCCCATCGAAGCAATATTTTAACGAGAGACCCTTTGCCTAATGTCAAAGCGCTTTCTCTGTTGTGTGCGGAGAAGAATCTCACAGAATGTTTCATCCGGGAATAGCTCGCTAAACCCAATGCTACGCTTTTAATGCAAAACCTCGATGGAGGAAAATTTTTGATAACAAAGAGGTTTTAACAACAAAGTTTCGGTTTTAACACTGGTAACAACTCTAATAGCGAGAGGACCAAATATGAATCTCAAATGTACTAATTGCAAAAAGCACGGTCATCTTGTTGATAGGTGTTATGAAATTGTTGGATATCTGCTTTGGATATGTTAAGAGAAATTTTAATGGTAAACCTTTCGGCGATAACAATGTTTCATTGAAACTAATCATGTCACTAATAATAGTGCTAGCAATTCTCTGTCTCTTTATCTAATGAGCGACTCTCAAGACTTATGAGTCTTCTCAATGACAACAATGTGTCATCTGCTAATGCCAACTTGGCGGTAAAATTTTTCGGGAACCTTCTTTAATGGCGGTGTCAAGTTTAATGTGAACTTCAACAAGTTTTTAACAACAACACTAAATCCTTAACTGGAAACATCGGTCTTGGTTGGATTGTTGATTACGGTGCAAATCAACACATGACGTGTTCGAAATTTTTTAATCAATGTTGTTAACATTTCAAATCTTGGCCTAACTGTTGGACATCCCAATGGTACTCGGGCCCTAATTACTAAAATTGGCGATTTAAAGGTCAATAATGACCTAACTCTTTTGATGTTCTTGTTGTTCACGAATACAATGTCGGTCTATTATCATTCATAAGATTGCTAGAGACAACAAGATGTTTGTTGGATTTAATGAATCTAATTGCTATATCTGAGTTTACATCAAAAAGGATTGTGGGGATTGGTAAACAATACAATGGGTTATATATTTTGATATAGACTCTACATGTAAGATTACCTCTAATAATTGCATATCTGTTTGTCATGTCTCTAGAAATCTCGGCATCAAAGACTTGGTCATCCCTCGACCAAGTCCTACACATCTTAGACCACTCTTAAATTTGATAGTTCATCTAAACCGATCATCTCGTGATACTTGTAATAAAGCCAAACAAACCAGAGAACCATTTCCTCTAAGTGAACATAAATCCACTAAAATTGGTCAACTTGTTCACCTTGATGTTTGGGGACCATATAAAATTACTAGCGAGATGGTTATAAATATTTTTAACTATAGTTGATGACTATTCTAGGGCGGTGTGGGTTTATATGCTTAAGGGAAGGATGATGTTTATGTTTCCATTGTTAACTTTACTCATATGCTATCAAATCAATTTGAACACAATGTCAAAGTTTTTAGAAGTGATAATGGAAGCAATTTGTCAATAATAAACTTCAACAATTCATCATGAAAAGGAATTCTACATCAAACTTCTTGTGTTTATACACCTCAACAAAATGGCATTGCAGAGAAAGGAAACATAGGCATCTCCTTAATGTTGCTAGATCCCTTATGTTTGTGGGGAATTACCTCTAAATCTTTGGCACGAATGTGTTCTAAGCTGCTGCATATGTCATAAACAGGTTGCCTCTTGATTCTGTCTGCAAGTCCCCTTCTTCCTTGTGTATGGGCATGACCCTTCACTCTCTCTCCTTAGAGTCTTTGGTCGCTTATGCTATGCCACCATTCTCAATGTTTCGACAAATTTGGTAGTAGATCCGAAAAAGTGTTCTTATTGGTTACTCAAATGAGAAAAAGGCTATAAACTCTTGAGCCTAGAAACAAAAAATATTTTTATTCCGAGATGTCAAATTTTATGAAGCTGTGTTCCCATTCAAAATGAAAATTACGTGTCAAAACCTTTTGTTGAAACTTATGTGCCTAAAGATTTAAACCACAAAAATTTCTTTGACTCACAAACAAGTCCCAATGATGAAGGAGAGTGACATCCTATGATGATAGCACGGTGGTAAGTCATCCCACCGGATTGATGAACCGGTTGCAACATCTATTGATGATAATACACACCACGAGGGCAACATATCACATGAATCACATCCTGGCGATGCATCTTCCGATTCTGGCGATACATCTTGGATTCTGGCGAACAAGAAAGAGGCTTGCCACCACTCTCGCTAGGAGGTCAACTAGAGTTTCTAAGTTGCCCGATAATCTAAATGACTTTATTATTGAAGGAAAAGTCAAATATGGTGTTGAAAAAGTTGTTAATTACTCAAATCTTAACAAAGACAATTCTTTGCTTTGCTTCTAGTCTTAATAAAAGTATTGAACCTACTTGTTATGAAGAAGCTATCCTTGATAGTAATTGGGTAGATGCTATGAATTCGAAATTGAAGCCTTAAATGAAAACCATGCTTGGGATATAAGCGATCTACCTCCTAATAGAACTCCTATTGGCTACAAATGGATTTTAAAATCAAATATAAAGCTAATGGTGAAGTTGATAGATACAAGGCTAGATTAGTTGTTAAAGGTTACAACCAAAGGAAGGAATAGACTATGATGAAACTTTTTCCCTGTTGTAAAAATGTCTCTTGTTAGATGTCTTATTGCCTTAGTGTAAAAACAAATGGCCTCTTTTTCAACTTGATGTTAACAATGCTTTCTTGTATGGAGACCTTGATGAGGATATCTATATGACCATTCCCAAAGGGTTACGTAATGAGAACAATAAAAATAAAGTTTGTAAACTTGTTAAGTCTCTATATGGTCTAAAACAAGCTCCCCGAAAATGGAATGAAAAACTTGTCGGTGTTTTAAAGGAAAACAACTTTGTCCAATCATTAATGATCATTCTTTGTTCACCAAAGCAGAGAATGACAAGTTCATTGCTCTTCTTGTTTATGTGGATGATATAGTTCTTCTTTGAAGCTGTGTTGATGAGATAAACCTATTCAAAGAGTTTCTAAAATCAAAATTCCATATCAAAGACTTGGGAAATCTAAAATATTTTCTTGGCATTGAGGTTTTAAAAGCGGGAATGACATCTGTCTCTCCCAAAGAAAATCATCTTGAACTCCTCAAAGAATTTGGTCTTCTTGGGTGCAAACTGTGTCCACCCCTATGGAACCCAACTCGTGCTCCCATACATTCCCACCGATGATGACCCCTTACTTGTCAACATCATTTGGTTATCGAAGCTTCTTGGGAAACTTATCTACCTCACCCATACAAGACGACATTTCATACTCGGTTCATTGTGCGGCACAATATATGCATTCTCCTTGAAATCTCATCCGGAATGTGCCCTCAATGTTACGAGGTATCTAAAAGGAGCTCCGGAAAAGGTCTAAGGTACAATTTTAACAACTCGAAAATCATCTTGAAGGATATAGTGATCTTGATTGGGCCAAATGTAAGAAAACCAGAAATCATTACAAGTTATTGTGTTTTCTTTAATGATTGTTTAATCTCATGGAAAAGTAAAAACAAAACACTCTTTCAAAATCTTCCACGTAAGCGAGTATAGATCTATGTCTCTGCGCTTGTGAAATCATTGGATTCGAGAAAATCCTAAAAGATCTAAAAGTTGATATCAACCTTCTGTTAATCTTTTTGTGATAACAAATCGCTTTACAACTTGTTGTCAATCTGTTTTCCATGAAAGATCAAAACATTTTGAAATTGATGTTCACTTCATCGGGAAAAAATTGCTAGAGGTGTTATAAATGCTAAAAGATTGGATCTTCAAACCAAGCTGCGACATTCTTACAAAGAACCTCCTGTCTATCGGCATAAATTTTGTGTGAAAAATTGATATTGTTTGATATGTTTGCCCATCGATTAAGGGGAATGTTAAAATTTGGGGTAATAATCTGTGGCAAACATGTCACTCTATCAATTGCTAATGGCTTTCAAGTTATGTTCTTTGCGGGCATATTACGGGGTTTAACATGGACAAAGCATAAGTGGTTTATAGTTCCAAGATTATCATTTCTCTGAAGCCTCTCTTGTTCTCTTGAAGTTCTTTTTATTGTTTCTTTGAAGTTCATTATTATAGCCGTTAGAGGGTCTTAGTGTAACTTAATCCCTATTTAATTAGTCCTTTATTCTAGGGTTAGATACACTTGAGTGTGCGGTCTTTTGTATCGATCTCTTGTCTTCTCTTAGATCATTTTCATCGATCTTGTCTTGTCTTTACATTCATATGATTATTGTCTCATTGACATTAATCTAATCTTAGGATAACAGTTTGGATACTATTAATCTACAAAGTGATCACCCAAGTCTTCATTATTCTTTTAATGACTACTTGCGTTAATATAACAAGTCTTCTTAGAGATCTTCTTAATGAATAAAGACTCTGATTATACATCTATAAAAATGTAGTGACTTTTGATAGAAGATTAGAGGAATCATTTACTTTGAAAACTTGTTTAGGGACTAGTAGTTGCCTATATCCTATTATCCTTAATCACATAGAACCAAGAAAAATAGCAACATGCTACGTATTTTCACGCTTCTACTATATACCTTACCTTTGACAATTGTCTCATTGTCATCGCCTGAAGCTGAAAATATTCAAAGTGGCTTGAGCAATGTTGCAAAGTCAGGCTGCCAAACAAGATGCGGAAATTTGACGGTTGCTTACCCTTTTGGTATAGGCGTAGGCTCCGGTTGTTCCATAGATGTATCGTTTGATCTAACTTGCAACACGACTTACGATCCCCCAAGGCTATTTGTCAAATCAGGAAAAATCCAAATATACAAGATTTCAGGTTTTGAGATGTGGGTATCCAATGTTGTTGCATATAGATGCTACAATCAATCTGGAGGTGTAATTGACGACTCTTATGCGTGGACTAACTTAAGGACTACACCTTTCACTTTTTCCCAAAAGAATAAATTCACAGTCACCGGATGCGATGATTTTGCATTGATCACAGGGACAAATGGTGGTGACTTCTCTAGTGGCTGTTTAGGATTATGTAGCAGATCAGAAGATGTGCCTAGTGGGTACTGCTCAGGAATCGGGTGTTGTCAGACATCGATACCAAAGGGCCTCAAAACCTTTAATTCTACACTTTCTTCCTTAAGAAACCATACAAGAGTTTGGTCCTTCAATCGTTGTGGATTTGGATTTCTCGGTGAGGAGGAGAGTATTCAGTTTCATGGTGCAAAAGATTTATCCAATGTTTCCGAGTTTTATACTAGGACAAAGTCAACTGTCCCCATTGTGCTCGAGTGGGTAATTGCAAGCAACCTGAGTTGCACAGAGGCTAACGTGTGTAAAGGAAATAGCTCATGCAATAATACAGATATTGGTGGATATCGTTGCAGCTGTAATAAAGGTTACGAAGGAAATCCTTATCTTGATCCAGGCTGCCATGGTATGTTTAAATTTACACTTTGTTTGGTTTGAAACTTTTGGGTGCAACATTGATTTAATACGGTATTCATATAATCATATTTGTAATCAATGATGATCATATTATCGGCTAAATGGCTAATACCAATTAACTGAAAGTTTTTATTCGGTGATGATCTGCATATATGCTTATATCTTTACAAAGTACGTTCAAATGGCATAACTAAAACTTTAAACTCGAGCAGTTTTACAAAAGTCTTCCAGACTCGGGATTTTTTTCTAACTACTCCCTAAACTACATCAATTGATATGTTATCCACTGAGTTTGCATTCCCTAATTAAATGCGAAATCAGTTTCTATAATATCCACTGCAAGGAAAGTGTCTTTGATGACCATATATCTCAATACTAATAGTAGCCTCTAAAGTCTTTTCTGATTGCATATATTAATAGTCTCTAAAGACTATTTTCATTACAATGCAAGATTTTGTATAAAAATAAGGATATTATAGTCCTAACGAGTCTACCGACAACGATTAAAGTATTAATTACCAGCTGGTTTTCATTGACTAGAAAATTATCTAGAATATTATCTTGTGTTTTTAAGTTATAGACTAAAAATGTGTCCCAAAAACCTCCTTGTTCTAATTTGCGAGAGTTTCCATTGCTAGACATCGACGAGTGTGACGGCAAAAGCAATATCAGCTGTTATGGACATTGCATTAATACAGCAGGAAGTTACAATTGCACATGTTGGCCAGGATACACCGGTAATGCTAAAACACCAGATGGATGCCAGCCTATTGCTAAGGGATCAAAATTCCCGGTCATGATATTCACATTAGGTACTTTTCATATAATTAAGTAACATATATGTTAAATTTTACCATGTCAAAGATTCAATATGACTAGTGCATGTTTAATTGTATATGATTAGGAAGACCATTAAACAATGTCATAATGTTTAAACACTCATTGATCTTTATATGACACGAACCATATGTTAGACAATAAAAAATAGATAGGGTTTATATTTTATTTTCTAATAATAATTTCTTTTTATTTTCCATATAGCTCTTGTGTTTGGCTCACTGGCAATATTATGTGGAATGACTGGGATTTTCTTAGGAATAAGAAAAAGGAAACTAATCATGCTACGAGAAAAGTTCTTTGAGCAAAATGGCGGTGTCTTACTGAAACAAAAGCTTAATGCACCAGGGACTAATGAGGCAATGATTATGTTTACCACAGAGCAACTACGAAAAGCAACTCACAATTATTCCGAGGAGCGAATTATTGGGCGAGGTGGTTATGGTGTAGTGTATAAAGGAATTTTACCGGATAAACGTGTTGTTGCAATAAAGAAGTCTAAATTAGTGGATGAAACCCAATCAGAACAATTCATCAATGAAGTCCTGATCCTTACACAAGTTATCCATCGAAATGTGGTAAAGCTTTTAGGTTGTTGTTTGGAGGAGGAGGTCCCTGTACTAGTTTATGAGTTCATCTCTAACAACACACTTTTCTATCATATACATCAAAGATCGGATGGAATGAGTTGGTTATCATGGGAGAATCGACTAAGAGTTGCTTCTGAAACCGCAGGCGCACTTGGATACCTTCATTCACAAGCCATTATGCCTATCATACATAGAGATGTCAAGTCTACCAATATATTGCTAGATGATCACTACACCACAAAAATTTCAGATTTTGGTGCTTCAAGGTTAGTCCCGTTAGATCACGATCAAGTTACTACTCTTGTTCAAGGCACTCTAGGTTACCTTGATCCTGAGTACTTCTACACAAGCCAATTAACCGACAAGAGCGATGTATATAGCTTTGGAGTTGTCCTTGCAGAACTCATAACTGGGCAAAAACCCCTATGTGCAAATAGGTCTAATGATGAAAAGAATTTAGCAACATACTTTGTCAAGGCGATGGAAGAAAACCGCCTATTTGAAATTGTTGAACCAAGAGTTTTACGTGAAGGAACTCTTGAGCAATTACAAGTAGTAGGTGACTTGGTAAAGAGATGCCTTAACGTACATGGCAACGATAGACCTACAATGAAAGAGGTAGCAATGGAGTTAGAGGGATTAAAGAAGCTCAAAACTCATCCATGGGGTCAACAACAAACAAATGAGGAAACTAGAAGCTTGGTCCTAGAAGTTGATGAATCTGATCTTTATGAGGTACCATTAATCCCATATGATTGGGAATCCTCCTCAGGTTGTAGTACTAAAATGACGTTTCAAGAAAGCAAACCGCGCTGAAGTTTTGAGAGTGCTGCTTATTGTAACGGCTAAGCCTAATTTTCCCACACATTGTTCCAATAATGTTTTCTATTTAGTGCTTTAAGTATGTAATATTTTTAATTTTCTGTATCTTCCTCGTTTTCAGAAGTGGTTTAGGTAGTTATTTGAGTGGGTTTCTCAGAATTAATTGCGAGCTCATATGTATATATTACCGCTAGATAGAGCTGGCAAATCGTGTCTTAACAGGTCCGGTGCGCGCGAATAACATAAGTTTCAAACATGAAAACAACTGGTTTAATACTTAGCTTTGGTGGTTTGAGTATGGCAGATATCCGTTTTATTTATCAAAAAAGTTAAATATTGAACCCTAAAATACTAAAAACAAATATTTTGGAAAATAAAAAAATTGCATAGTACATTTTTTCTCTTAACAAGTACCCAATTTGCCAGCTCTACCGCTAGATACAAGGCCCGTCCGATAGACGGGCTAATTCCTTTTGTTTATTATATCACACATGCACAAAAATATGATAGAATCATAGACACTACTACAAAAATTGACATAGAGCCCGGTTAAAAATGCTAATAGAGCCCGGTTTTTCATGAGGGCACAAAGGGGGGGACTCTATTAGAAATTGACATAGAGCCCGGTTTTTAAAACGGGCTTTATGATTTTTAATAGAGCCCGGTTTTTTCACTAACCCGACAACCCGATAAACTAAATATATCAATCGTAACCCGACCTGATAATGATATCGGGTTCGGGTCAAACAAACCCGACTAGTCTTTAATTTTTAACCCGATCAACCCGACCCTATTGACACCCTTATGTGTATGAAAATAAGCTAGAGTAGCATATATAATAATAATTAAGTATAAGAAGTTACCTTTAATTATGATTTTGAGACAATTAAAATTTGATCATTTAATGCTTATGGAGACAATTAAAATTTGATCATTTAAAGCTTATATATATGCAAATATTTTGAAAAAAAAGGCAAAAAAAGTAATAAATATGCTTCATGGGTTTTTCACCCGTTCAGCATGCTATTTTTGTTTTGAGCCGTTGGTGGACACTATAATAGAGCCCGGTTTCATGGAAGAAAAGCAGCTCTAATAGTTTTAATCATAAAGCCGGTTTTAAGAAAGCGAGCGCGACTCTATACAAGGAATAGAGCCGGTTTGCAAGGAAAAAGGGCTCTAAACTTTTTTATCATAGAGCCCGGTTCTATCAGAAGAAACACGGCTCTATTCATTCTGGAATCCCTTTAGAGCCCGTTTTTCATAAAAACCGGGCTCTATTAAGGGGGCTCTATGTCCTTTTTTTAAGTAGTGAGAATAGATAAATAGATGCAACACAAACTAATAGATTGATAAAAAAAAATAATAGTATAAAAAGACATTAAAAAATAAATAAATATAAACGTGATACACCAAGGGTGCGTTTGGTAGAGAGAAATTCAGAGAAAAGAAATGAAGTAGAATAGAATCTCGGAGAATAGAAATCGAGAGAATTTTGTTCAATTCTTATGTTTGGTAACAACAGAGACTTGACCCGAGAAATGAATTTTTTTTATTTAAATAATATTTTGTCTAAATAAAAATTCTTAAAAAATATTTAAAAAAAATTATTTTAAAAAAAATATATCTTTTTTTTTAAAATTTATTTTTTAAAAATTTATGTACTTTCTTTAAAAAAATTATTTTAAAAAATATTTTTTAAAAATGTATTTATTTAAAAAAAACTTGTTTTTTTAAATAAAATGTTTTTTAAAAATGTATTTATTTAAAAAAACTTATTTAAAAATATTAAAAAAACATTTTAAAAAAAATATTTAAAAAAAATATATTTTTAAAAATATTTAAAAAAATTATTTTTAAAAATGTATTTAAAAAAGAAAACTTGTTTTTTTTTAAAAACTATTTTTTGAAAATGTATTTATTTAAAAAAACCTTATTTTTTAAAAAAAACATTTTTTTTTAAATTATTTTTTAAAAATGTATTTATTTAACAAAATTATAGTTGTAAAAAAAAACATTTTTTCGAAATAATAATAATCCATTTCTCCAATTTCTCCACCAAAATAAGGGAAATGGAGCTAGCCAAATTACACTACCCAAGTCTCTCTATTTCTCTCCATTTCTCTACCGAATTTCTCCGCTTTTTCAATTCTCGGTACCAAACAAGAGAAATGGAACCATTTCCAATTCTCTTGCCTCAATTCCCGGTACCAAACACAACGTGTGTGAAGTGCTTTCTTATACAAATTATAAGAGGTTATGAATAACATATGAAATTGCACAAGACTATGCAAAGAAACAACCAAGAACGAAGTTTATAGAAGGGGCAAACAGGCAATCTACTTTTTAGATACGTAACAGTACAATCCTTTTATTGTTTGTAGATGAGTACTCGCGCTTAGCGGCAACGATGTATTATTTTTGACAAAATATTGCAGTAGCGATGTATACTATTAGACAAAATACAGCTAGAGGCATTATTGATTTGTGTGTTTTTTCCCTTGTTGTGTATATATGTATCGTTTAAAAATAATTGTCGCATCACTCATGTCACTTATCGATATTTCTAGCTTGGTTTTGTGATTTTTAGCATGGACTTGTACATAATGGCGGTGCTAAACTGCTTTTGACAATTTCTTTTTCTTGTTAAGAAGGTATTTGTCTTTCGGTTGTAATTTCCGTTTAAAAAGCACAATGGTGGTCAAAGATAGTGTATGAAAAATGAAAAATGTTAGGGTTTTATCACCCATTGTTGATACCACACTCACCGGAGTTATATTCCAGCGCCGTCAAAAATTTCCGGCCACCCAACCTTGCTAACTGTCGCGTAGATCGAGACACAAGGAGTATTTCTGGAGCACTTTGGCTCAAAAGGAGCACGTTTGGATTGTTTTTGAGTAACACCACCGCTCACCACCACATATCGCCGTGATCCGCCACTTTTCCCACCTCTACTACTTCGTTTGGTAAGATTCAACCGCCGTTATCTGTTATTTTCATCAATTTATTCAAAACCCTAACCAACTGATAATTTAAAGCTAACGATTTTCGTGTTAAAAATATTAAAACTAACGTTTTCTAACCTAAACCGTATGGATCTAAAGTTTAAACGCCTAACTCATTTGACTCGCCACTGAATCACTTGACTCGCCTGAGGCAACTCATGAGTTGAGTTGACTCGTGGCTATGTTTATATACCTTGTATTTATTGGTTATTATTGAGTTCTTAATCGTCCTTGCGTGTTTATTTTTGAAGTTTGGAAGTTTTTTTTGGTTGCGTGTTTGTGTTAGCCGAGGGTTTGGAAGCTCGAATAGGATTGAGTTGTGACTCAAGGGAGTCACGGCCAAGTGTTGGGTTAGTTTTGTAGCCGTGAGTGTGGTTTGATGTTTTGAGTTGATTGTCCTAGTCGATATATGATAGTCATTTAGTTGGAATTCTGTTTTGAACATGGCCCGTTTGGTTGGGTAATACCCTCGTAAGGGTTGTTTGAGTTGCGTATTTATTTTGATGTTCGGTATTGTTTTTTTTTTTTTTTTTTTTTTTTTTTTTTAGCTAGTATATGGTGCGTTGTTGTTTTGGGTTGTTTGAGCCGAGGTAACGTTATTAGGCTCGTTGGTATGAGTCGTGACTCTCGGGGAGTCACGGCCACGAGTTTTGGTAACCAAGGCATAGATCCAAGGTCGTGGTGTCATTTGGTACGAGTCGTGGCTCAAGGGAGCACGGACTCGAGTTGTTGTGAGTCGGGTAGATTAAGTCGAGACGGGTTTAATATTGTTTGTCACTCGGTAAGGTAATGAGGTTAGAAAACCTCGCCGTGTCCTTTTCAATTTTGTGTCAAGTCGGGGCAAGGTTAGAAAACCTCGTGTGTGTGTGTGCCCCGAGTTCGAGTTGGTTTCGGACTTGGACTTACTTGGTTTAGTCGATAGGGCTAGTTAGCCCATGCGTGGTCTTGCGATTGATAGCTTTGGGCCTGTAAGCCCAAAGTGCGCCCATGAGTTGTGTAAGATTAGTTTTGGGCCTAAGCCCAATACACTTGGTCTTTTATTTCATTTTCTTCCCTTACTTAATATAACGATTTATTTCCTTTTTCGCATACTAACTTAATTTATATATTTGTTTTTGTCGATGACGTTTCGGATGCTATTTGGGAATACTTGGATATTGTTATGGGTATTGGACATTGTTACATAACCTATGCTTGGATGACATTGGATTGCTCGCTATTGGATTTACAGTATTAGGTGATGGTCTTATGGACAATTTTGTACTTTGGACACAAAATGGTCGATAAACCCGACACTAATATTCAAGCGAATGATAACGAACAAATGAATAATTAAAACTTGTAAAAATTATATAAAACTTGAATAAATTGTATTCAAATTGGTGAAATGTAATAAATAAAACTTGTTATTCAAAAGTCGTAACGACTTGGAAATGTTATATAATCAGACGCATCATGTCCAAATTTTTATAAAAACTATTTTATGACTTAAACCATTACGATTTGCAAACAGTATAAACTATTCTACTTTCTTAATTATTAACATGGTGCACTTTTCATCAAATGTACGATTCCTTCTAAAACCGCAACGTTTTATAAGCTATTTGGGTTACGAGTTAGAACACCGAAACATGTTATCAACGGATCCTTTTCGTTGTCCTTAATTTTATTCTTTTCTTCTCATTATTTCTTTGTGTCGTCCTTCCAATATTTCTTTGATTGCGTTCTTTTGGCGTGAGTTACTTTGAGTCTACATTTTCCTAAAAACCACATGAACTTCGATACTAAACTTTTTACAAACAATAATTCGAGTCATCCACGAAAACTAAAAAACGTTAGTTTTTGAAAACTCATGTACACTATATTATTTTGAGATATATTCTGAGACAAACAATGATTATTAGGTTGTGCTGATCGTGTATCGTTGTGCCTTGCTTCTTGACACTGTTTACGTTACCTAAGTTATTATTCGTTGCTATCTTCTAAGGTGAGTTTTCGTAGCCTCTTTTTCTAATATTTTCCTTGGGGGAAAATGGTACTCAAATGATGTTTTAAACTGTTTTTATGGTGTGATCTACTACTTTTATGTTTTTGGACAATTATGTGCATTTGATTGCAATATGTGCTTTTTGTGTGATCTTATTGTGTGTTCATTTGTGTGCAACTGTGTAACTCCGTTTGGAGCCGAAGCATTGATAGTACTATCGGAATTATTGGAAATCGTGTACACGTGACATTTGTGAGGTTCAGTTGTTGCATGCATCGTGGTTTCAGTTGGTGCTTATATTTGTATATCATGCTCACTATTGTCCTATTCTAAATTGTTCACAGCTTTGTGGTTTAACTCTTAAACCTACGAGCTCACCAACTTTATGTTGACGTTTTCGAGTATCCATTTTCAGGTGTTATTGAAGTTGTCTAGAAGGTTGAATATTGGCCTGGCTTAGCAAGACTTAAGACAAGACCCTCCTGGGGTGTATCCCGAGGAGTTGCAGTTTGACTTTTCCTTATGATGTAATTTGACTTTGAGACTTATGCTTGTATTCTAGATTTTGTACTTATCCTGGTTGTGGGATTTTGCGACTATGATCCATCGTATATTATGCATTTTAGTATTTCTCTATTTAGACACCTTGTGTTCTTGATCATGAAGCCATACACCGTAAATGCTATTCCGCTGCGCCATTTTTGGGGTGTGACAATCTTGGACATATTTTGATTCCTTATAAGATGATCTTTAATCTTTAGGCACATTAGTCTTTTCCTAGTTACTTCTATAATAAGCTTGCATAATTAACCAACATCTCTAATTTTGTCTCTGTGATCTGCAACCGTCTCTTGCCATATTTTTATACACAATAGTAGAAAAAACTAGCCTTTGCATAATCTAACTATCTTATAATAGAGGGATGCACTTTCCTCATATTAATTATTTTAAGATTTCCATATATAGAATTTTAAGCAAATACAAGTTACAAAGCATTAGTTACAATACTTAAAGCACAAATAAAAATACAAATCAAACTACAATTAATACACAACTTAAAACACCCCTTCACAAAAGAGTACATGTCTCTAATCATGATGTACACCATTTAAGCAAATACATATATTAATTCTTTATGTACAATTAATTTATGCGCAACCATTTATATTAAACCCCTTTACTCAAAAACACAACCATTTTATCACATGGTACAATCTAATCAAGCTACTAACAATCTTACTATCTTATAATAGAGGGATGCACTTCCCTCATATTAATTATTTTAAGATTTCCATATATAGAATTTTAAGCAAATACAAGTTACAAAGCATTAGTTACAATACTTAAAGCACAAATAAAAATACAAATCAAACTAGAATTAATACACAACTTAAAACACCCCTTCACAAAAGAGTACGTGTCTCTAATCATGATGTACACCATTTAAGCAAATACAGAATTTAAGCAAATACATATATTAATGCTTTATGTACAATTAATTTATGCGCAACCATTTATATTAAACATATGCAATTAATACTAATCTTAAATCACCCATTTGCTAAAAAAACACAACCATTTTATCACATGGTACAATCTAATCAAGCTACTAACAAGTGTAGATTCAAGTGACGGCTGATGGAGATTCCGACAACAACAGCAACGGTGCCAACAACCGATCTAAAAGAATCAAAACTGTTATAACTCAAATTTACCATCAAAACATAAAGAATACATAAATCTACAAAAAAATAAAAATAATAAATAACTAAAAAAGTTACCATTTCGTTATTGTCCGGTGATGGGAGGTTCGTTGTTGGCCACAGATCTAAAACAAAAACATTCAAAAAACAATCAAAACTAAAATAAAACTTCAAAACTAAAATATTACAACTCGGATCTACAAAACAAAACCACGATCTAAAAAATTTCAAACCTTCAAAAACAATCAAAATTAAAATAAAACATTTCGATACGGTAACAACATTTTCCTAAAAAGCAAAGAACACTCTCCGGCGATAACAACGAAACCTTTTCCGGCGAGATAACGGCCAAAAAACGCTAACGGTGGTCGTAAAAATAACAAAATGTTAAATTACATAGATCTTTAAAACAATCTATAGATCTACAAATAAAATATATAGATCTGCAAATAAAAACTATAGATCTATAAAAAAAAAAACCTTCAAAACTTGATTAACATATATAGGTCTATTTAAAAAATACCTAAAAAATTGCAAAACCCGTCGTGGTGGCTCTTGGCTGTGCCACTCGGTTGTAGTGGTCCTGTTGTGGTCGTGAGGTTGCCATAATCGTTGGTGGAGGGTTACGATGGTGGTGGGTGTGTCGGTAGTGGTAGAGTTCGGTGGGGATGGTGGTTCGGTGATGGTGGGGTTCGGTGGTGGAGGAGATGGTCGTGGAGATTTTGTTAGATGTGAGTGATTTTTGTGTGTGTGTGTTGTAAGAGATGAAATGGTTTGTTTTATTGTGTACTTTTACGCTCAGTTCTCGAGTTTTTAGGGAAGGGAAATGGAAAAGAATAGGAAAGGGAAAAGAAAGGGAAAAAGAAAGTAAGGGCCCGCTTGGTTCAAAGTGGGGAAAGGGAAATGGAAAAGGAAAGGGAAAGGGAATGCAAAGGAATGAGTGAGGTGGGTAATCAATCCCTTACCCCTTAATTTATTCTATAATGGTTCATTACCCATTACGGGGTAATCAATCCCTTTGCACTCCCTAACCAAGCACTAAATAATGAGTGAGGTGGGCCCTTTTGAATACCTTACCCATTCCCCACCCCCTTAACCCCCAAACCAAGCACGCCCTAAGTGTTAGTTGTTATGTTCTTGAGATAGAAGAAAGGAAAAGGAAAGTAATCATAATCATGTTCTTGAGTGAGAGGAAAAGGAAAATAACTTGGTCAAATTACATATATGCCCTTTAATTGTTAATGTCAAATGTTTTAAAAATGGTATATTAGTCTTTATACAACATATAGTTCCGTTTCCTTTCCCTTTCCTCCCAAAAGTGGGAGGAAGATTTACTTAACAAATCTTCCTCCTTATTTCCTTTTCATTTCCCTTTCCTCCTTTAAAAAAGACTCAAGAACACAAAAAACTTTATGTTTCCTTTACTTTCCTCTTCCATTTCAACTCGAGAACTGAGCGTTAGGGTGCGGAAAATCTGGGGAAATAAGAGATGAAATGGTTTTGTTGGTTTGGAAATTTTTTAGGCTTGTATGTTGGTTTGGTATGTGTAAATTTAGGTTCGGATATTGGGTTGGGTGGCTGAATCTTAAAATTTATGATGGGTTTTAGGTTGGGGATATTGGTGTTTTACTCAAAAGCACAACCATTTTATCACATGGTACAATCTAATCAAGCTACTAACAATCTATTATTAAAATCCAATAACCTAAGCACTTAAAACACGAGTATAAAAACACAACCTACGCAACTTAAAAGACCAGCATTGTTAAAATTACTCAAATATAAATCTCTTACAATTTATAGAGTTGTTGTAACGAAAAACATAAATTTAAAATATATTCATCGCCACAAATTTTATTACAGGGTACCCGCCGCCGCATCGCGCGGGTACCCTGCTAGTAATACTAATGGCTTTTAGTCGCACTTTTGTTGCGCATTAACTTAATCATATCATGCTAGGCAGTAACTATTATACATAACGGTTGCTGCAATACACAACTCTCTAACCATCTGCTCAATTTTATTTTTATTTATTATTATTATTTTTTTAATTCTAACCACAAGCTAAAATGTCATTAAACAATTTTCATACATTTTTAGAAAATGTTTATTTGTTTTCATATATTTGACCTGTTTTATGCTTTAGCCTTTTGTATATTCAATTAATCCAAATAAATGGGTCGAAAGTCACGTACACAATAAACCACAAGTATCTACTTAATATGTATGCATCTTTTTCATGATTTTGTGTCTGCACATGCTCTTTTAGAGTATTGGTATTGTGAAACAAGGTAAACTCAATAATCAATCAATTTCAGTAGATTTTTTAAACAAGATTTAACCCATTAGTTATAATTTCATTTTTCATTTACTAATGATGCCAAAGCATCTGGTTTTATTTGTTTAGCATGCAATTTCATTAGGAAAAGAAAATGTGACACAAAGAAATCATGTGGATATGAACCTATGCAGTTTCTACATTGTCAATATTTGTGACACAAAACGTTAATCTTTAATATATCAAAAGTAACCCCCAATTTAACTTCTTCACTTTTCAAAATATAGTTTAGATAATTACATCAGATCGAGTACAATTATATTACTATCGAGCCTGAATATTTTCCTTCAAGACAAACAACCAAAGTATTATGAATCTCTCACATTTTTTGTGGTCACGAGTAATATTTCCTTAACCAAAAAAAAAATCAATTTATATGCATACCAGTGGTTTCTTTATATACTGGCAGTGATGGATTATACTATTTGCTTGAACGCAATATCGTGTAGGTGGTCTTTTGAAGTTAACATTATGTCTCATTTTCTACAACTCTTGGAATCTGTGGTTAAATTCGATTTTGTTGCATTAGAGTTCTTAGATTTGAAAAATGAAACCGAAAAGGGAATGTGTTTTTTAGACACCGTAAAATTGCTTTTACAACATAAATTTTGCTACAATATACTTTTAAATCATGTCCTTTATATTTGAGATTAGAGCAAGCAGTTTAGTTTTGATTATGCTTTTTTTCCCATGTCCGTTATAAAGTCTGTTCACTAAAGGAAGCTGCAGTGAAGAAGTTTATAATACGCAAACGGTAAAGATAAATTTTGTTAGCGTTTGGTTAGGAACCTGTTGATACAAAAGTTGAACGTTCCTGGTTTGGAGCTCCGGTTCTCGTACCAATTGAGAATTGCTGCTTGAGACCTGCGCACTAAGAGACAAGAAACACCGTTAGGCTTACCGTGGGATTGTTTCCCACGATTATCCTCCGCGTGAGAGTGAGTAATCGGTTTAGGGTTTAAGGAGTTTTAGGGTTCGAGATCGCACTTAAACGAGGGATATGATTCCTTTATATACGCACGGAATCCTTGTTGGTTCCGTGTTCCCCAACCTTCGCGTATCCCGCCTAAGTCGGTTGGGAATGATTATCTTCTTATTTTAGAAGATATCGGATATCTATTCCAGAATAGATTTGGGCTTGGGCTTTCGTGAGCCCAAACGCTTATTGATATTGGCCCGCCTGCACGGGCTTGTAAGTATCAATGTAGTCGGATTTATGACCCGACCCGCACTATACGTCATCATGTCCCCCCAGTCTAGTATGCGCAGTGCATAACTGCGGATGCTAGACTAATGACCGTAGTCCAAAATAAAATAAAAAAAAAACGTACGAAACGTATGAAAGAAGCCATACCCATAAGTGCATTGCATCTAGACATCAAAGTGAATTGCAAATGCCTCGTTAGTCGGGGGAAAGTTACTGCACCTTTGTCCCATCAAGCAATCTCAACCACACAGTGAGGATTAGTGGGATCCACGTGTCACCAATCGTGTGGAAGAGAAAGACTATATAACTTATCGTTTCATTTTCACCGGATATCTCACAGTAAAAACTCCATCCAACATTTCTAAAGCGTTCTAAGAGTTGTAATCCAGAAATTAACCAACCATTAAAGGTAACCGCGCGCGCTTTATCAAAAGTAATAACACGATGGTTAAACAGCTTGTCCGACTTCACCCACGACCACCGTGATCGATCCGATGGAATTCACCTCGTTACTTTATACCCGGATGTGCATCCATTAGTTCCGGATGCGCGAGCCACGATGCGGATTTCCGAAGGAAAGTGGTGTATACACACGGTTATTCGATTCGCGAATCAACGTGTGCCCTGTCACGCTTTTCGTGCGATGTGTTAAACTATTATAATCTCACATATCGCAGCTTGCATTGTATCGGCGCGGCCAAAATTACCAATTTTGAGGTAAATTGCCGCTTGTTGGCGATTAACCCCACCATCCACCTATTCCGCGCTTTTATCACACTATGTGGGCGCATGGGTGGGTGTCTTTAGCGAAACGCTACCGGTAGACCGCAGTGTTATACGGATAAATTAGATTCACTTAGGAATTGAGGAGTATTTCTTCCGGTAGATGATACATGCTTTCCCCGGAATTATGATTTTTATACCCGGGAACATTAGAGAGGATGAGTGCCCATTGCACGGGTCTTATGTCGCCGAGGATGCGGAATCGATAATGCTAACCGCATCCCCATTAGTGCCTATCCCGAGGATTTTGGTGCACATGGAATCACCAGTAATTATTTTGGCCCCAAGATGAGATCCCTATCTTCTTAGACGCCAATGGCCGTGGTGGGTACTTATTCCTCCGCACTCTGTGTAAATAATGTAAGAACAATCTTCCGTATATGTCGCGCATTATATAACCTGTTTGTATATGTGTCTTGTTTTGCGCAGAGATGGATCTATTCACCGTCGTACAGCTAGCAAAGCCCGTAGGGGTAAAGACAGGAGTACGACTCTTGAAGGATGATGAGGAGCCTATTTTAGCTGCTACCGCATGGCGTACTATGGAGCTGAATGCGGGGAGACAGTACCGTTCTTGACCGCAGTGGAAGCCACACCACTACAAAGCCATCCTAATCCCCAGTACCTTCTCTCAGGACGCAGCCCACCGCCCGTAGTCGTGGCCCACCCTATGGAAGAAGAGGAAGAAGAAGAATGGCTTAGTCGCAAAGGACCCGAAGGGATGATGGTGCGATCCCTCAAGGAAAAACGCCCGTGGTCCGGATCGTGGAATTATCCTCCACCGATGAAGCGCCGTCGCACCCTTCCGCCGATGTCGCGAGCCACGAAGTAAAGCCGCATATGTATAATTGTCTTTTGTTGGTGAATGTGCTAGTTGTGATTCTAACATTGCGCCGGTGATCATTCGCAGGATGGAGCAGTTATAGAATCACCCCCAAGGCGAGTCCCACGCTGCTCAACAGATTTCGAGCCGCAGAGCCGGATAATGAAAACCGATCGATGCGGATGCGCCCATGGAGCAATTGGTTGAAGAATTGGTGCAGTCTCCGCACAACAGTCGCACTAATTGTGAAGTCGAAAGACCGAGTATCTAGTGGGGAGGACCAAAGTTCACAAAAGGACCAAACAATAGCTTTGTTGAGGCTCAACCGGCAAGCACCGAGCACAACCGATAGCGCCCATGCAGAGGTTAGATCCGAGCGCATACGCCAAAAAAACAGTCGAGGACAAGATGGCACTAATGTGCCAAATAAATCAAGATCGTGGCCGAGGTCGCGGTACAAGTCTGCGTCTTGGCCGGGCACTTAAACATTTAGAGGTGGTAAGGAAAATTTGTTTGCGATTGGGGAGCTTGGGGCTACCGTGAATGGTCATTGGAGGTGCAGAGGCAAAGCTGCGAAGCTTAGCCTCGAGTATGACGAGGAGTTGTATCCTCACCATGTCCACGAGCGGAGCGCAGTGGCTCATAGGCCACGGTCTCCGCCTTAGTCGCTCGCACTCGAATCGCCAGAGGTGGTTAATGCTTTGGGAGGTTGTGCAAAGGCGCCTGAGCGTGGTAAGTCGAAGCAATTGAAAATCTTCATGAGATGTAATCAAGGCGCCTATTGATAAGGTACCAAATTATGATGCTGAGTCATATGATCACTTGGTCGCTGCCATGCAGAGAATGAAGGACTTAGAGCTCCCAATGATTTCGGAGCTTGAGCGCGATCAAGATTATCCGATAAATGTAATTATGGCGGGGTTGACCTTGGCGCGTCATCGTACCGAGGGTGCCGAGACACAGCCGGACTATTATTTGAAGCCCCATGAGTCTCAGCTCCAAGTACCTGTCTTTGCGCGTCCTAGGGATAGTCAGAATCCATTTGCTTTGGAGAAAGAGGTACCTTTAAAGGAAGTCTTGGAAGCGCATGCGACCCGTCTTGCTAAGAAAGAAGGTATTGCGGTAAGGCCATTTTGTGGGGTTGGTGCGGCTCACTTGCCAAGGTCCGATGGGGTGCCGGTCGGTGTGCCACCGTGTCGCGTCAGATGCGACGTGTTAAAGGGTATGAGCGAAGCTAAAGATGCAACGAGTCACGCTGGCACATCTTCACTTAAGCGTTAGTAGCGGTGGTAGTTGATATGTTGCAAAATACTCTCTTGTAATAACTCGTAGTTATGAATAAAAGTTGTCGCTTTGTCGTGGGTATTATTGAAACTTGTAATGTATACGTATCTGTTTGGCTTTACAGAAAGATATCTTCGCTGTCAAGAAACAAACGTGTACGCCAAATGCTAATATAGGAAATCCATAATTATGTATGAAAGCCATAGTATACTTGAGAAATACAACAGATCAGAATATCACATTAAGGAATCAAGTGTCTTGGTTCCTAAGTTGTTAAACGCAAGACGTGTGCGTTGTTACGCAACCATCGAGGATGCGCATATCTTATTCCAACGCCTTGAGAACAAGGTGTTTAACAAGGATGCGTGATCCAAGATTGATGGGTTTGCAACCTCTTACTCAACAAGTTAGTTAGTAGGTCAACTTATCCTTTTACCATCATGGGTTTATTTGTAGTGCATGCACGCCATCGTGGCAAGAAATAAAAATTGTTAAGACATACAAGATATGGAGATAACAACTTAAAATGTGTCATGGAGTTAGCTAGAAACCGCGGCGCTTTATTGATACTTGCAAGTTTTTGAGAAATAACGAAGAAAACAAAGAATATGAAAATAAAATGAATACATGAATGTTTATTGAGCACCGAAAGTGCGGAGCGTCTGCGCTTGTGTCGTAGCTATTCTTCTGTGTAGCACCTCTTGAGGTTGCCGATGTTCCATGCGCTTGTGTAGGTCACGACCATCCAAGCCTCGTAGTCTGTGACGCTACTGCGTTTATTGCTTCAAGAACCTCATAAGGTCCTTCCCACTTTGGTCCGAGCTACTCAGTATCTTCTGCGTGGCTCGCCTCATTGGCACGGTAGACAAAGTCGCTCGGTCTCGAATGAAACACCGCGCACCTTGGCATCATAGTATCCTTTCATTTTGACTTCGACTTTGCCTCCCGTATGGTCGCTTCGCGTCTTTCTTCCAAAGAGATCCAAGTCGACACGCCTTTCATCATTGTTTGTTGTTACATTGATCTCGCAAAGGCGGATAGTTGGCATGCCGATCTCGGTTGGTATAACGGCTTCATCCCGTAGACTAGAGAAGGGGTGTCCCCGTCTTTGGTTTTATTGAGGTGCGGTGCGCCCACAAGACATGCGAAAGCTCTTCGACCCACCTCCTTTGCGCTCGCCCAGCGCGCTTTGATTCCTTCGCCCAGCTCGATTTGCGCACTCTACTAAGCCATTGGTTTCGGTGTGTAACCGACGCCAAGTGTTGGGTGATGTTTAACTTCGCACCAATCTTTGAAGGGGTTGTCGCGTAATTGTTTCCGTTATCCGAGATGATTTCACCAGTAATCCGCGGCATACGATGTTGTCCCGCACAAAGCGTTTCACAGTTGCGGTGATTGTCGCCAACGCTTTTGCCTCAATCCACTTGGTGAAGTAGTCTATAGCCACTATGAGAAACTTGAGACCTTTCCGCTATTGGAAAAGGACCGCAATATCAATGCCCCATTTGTAGAATGGCCATGGCGCCGAATTGGCGTTAGCTCGCGCCGTGCTTGGCGCGGACGGGTCTATGAACTTGGCAATCATTGCACTTCCTTATTAAGTCCCGCGCATCTCGATGCATGGTTGGCAAGAGTATCCCGATCGCATGGCACGTGCTACAACGGACCGTGGTCCTGCGCGCATGCCGCATGAACCTTCATGGATTTCGCAGACGTAATTTGCTTGTAGGGGCCGACGAACGGAGCCATGGTTGGAGGAAAGAACGCTTGACAAGATGTTGTCGCGCAATTGAATCTCTCAACAGACGTCAGATTCGCGAGCTTCGTCATTCTTGGGGTAATGTTCCTTTGCTTAAGAATTCGTAATCGGTGTCATCCATGTAGGACCATCCTCCTCTATGATGCGGAGACTTCCATCTCCGATATTGATTTGCTTTTCGGTGTTTCCACCAAAGACTTGCTTTGATAAGTGTGCGAAGCTTGTCGAGGCGATCTTGCTCGGGCCTCGCTTTGCGATTTTCTCCTCTAGGGACTTGCTTGATAGTAAATCACAAAGCCTTTGATCGTTGTCTTAGTCTTCTCAAGATATTGAATCATATTTCTTCTTTGGCCACGATTCACCCAACACGTGGTTGGCTACTAGCCGGAGTCCACATTTGCTTCCAAGTTACGTGACACCCATTCGAGCCGCAATGCGTAGTCCAAATGATTAGGGCTTCATATTTCGCCTCATTGTTTGTCGCGATAAATTCAAACGCAAATGCGTAAGTGAATTCCATTCCTCCGGGTTTGTGAGAATAAGGCCAGCCTCGATCCGTCCACGCACGAGGACCCGTCTATAAACAAAATCCATGGATCTTGTAGTTCCTTCTTGCTTGGTGCGGGTACCTCGTCGAGATTCCGCTTCTCGATGATGAAGTCTCGCCGAACTCGCCCTTTTATTGCGTACGTGGTGCGTAAGAGATGTTGTGTTCGCTTAGCAACACACTCCACTTACGAGTCGCCCCGACGCATCGGGTTTGGAGATGATCCGCTGATGGCTTGATGCGTGATTACCGCTATCGGGTGCGCTGAAGTACCGCGCCAGCCGCTGGCGGCAAACACTAATGCCAAGACTAACTTCTCCATGGCATCGTAGTTCATCTCCGTCTTCTTGAGTGCTTTGTCGACAAAATAGATAGGGGTTTGCATTGAGTCCCTATCGTTAGTAGCACCGCTACCGATCGCCCCATGAGTCGCCGATAAATACATGACGCTCTTCCCCGGTCGGGTGCAACGAGTGTTGGGAGCGTTGCTAGATGTCGTTTGAGTGTAGTGAAGGCTTTTATGCCTCCGTCGTCCACCGAAGTCACCTTTTTCATACACTTCTTGAGCGTTTTGAAAAGAGGCAATGACTTTTCACGACTTAGACAGAACCTGCTTAGGCCGGCCGGTTTTCCGTTGAGGATTGGACTTCCTTCGCGTGGTGAGGGAAGTTCTATTACCGCCTTTGTCTTTTTCTCGACAAGGTTTTATGTCAGTTCTATCAGTATCCTAGAACATGCCTTGAGAGCTCAAGGTGCATTTCTTGGGATTGACTTCATGTTGATCTCTCGTAGAGTCTTGAACGTCTCTTCTATGTCTCGCACAAGCTCAACTTCAAGATGGCTTTTATGACCAGTCATCCACATAGACTTCGAGTTGCGGCGCACTGCTTTTCAAAGGCATTGTCTACTAACCGATAGGTGGCACCGCGATTCTTCAAGCCAAAAGGCATTTTGTATAACAAGAACGCCTTGGCTTGTGTGGAAGGGTTTTTCCTCGCCTTCCTTAGCCATCTCAGATCGGTGATATCCCTTGTACGCGTCGAGAAAACACTTTAACGGGTATCCGCACAAGGACTCTATTTTCCGGCCTATCTCGTAATGGATAGCGATCCTGTGGGCATGCTTTGTTAAGGTCGGTGAAATCTACGCACATTCGCCACCACCGTCGCTTTTTGACCATTCTTGGGTTAGAAAGCCGACCGTGGTAGTAGACTTCACGCATAATTCCGCATTTACCAATTTCGTACCTCTGCCGGAATTGCTGCGCGACGCCTGGGCTTGGCCACGCTTCTTCGGGCGTGTCGGTGAGTATCCTTGTCGGATTCTCGCTTATGCTCGTGATCGAGCGTGGTACCCCGTCATGTGTTTTGGCCCCACGCGAAAATATCCACATTCTTTTGTAGGAGCGCACACACCGCTTTGCCGTTGTCCGACAATGACCTCCGATGGTTATTTCTGCTCGGGTATTCGGGTGAATGCGACCTTCAAGTTGGGGACTTTGGCCGCAAGACCGCTTCGGGATCGGTGCCATTTCGCCCGTGACCGTGTTACATTCTCTGTTTGGTACCGTGGCATTGTAAAGAGTAACAATGCCCCTTCATCGAATTTAAGCATCCCATGCGCCGTTGATGGCACCGCCGCATGGTCGATATCCCGGTCTCCCAATAATGCCATTGTATGGCGAGGGGATTTAATCACCATGAAGTCCATCCGGTTGTCGAGAGTGCTCGCGTTGCCGATCTCGACTAGTAATCGGTTGCCCCATGGGCCATATCTTTTCACCCGTGAAACCGGTGTGAGCTCGTGGTTGACCGGGCTTAGTTGGCTGCGTATTTCGGATCGCAATCTTTTAAAGCAATGTTCATACATGATGTTTGCCGATGCCCCACCATCAATATACATGCGGTGTATGTCGTGACCACCGCACCGATTTCAATGGTGAGTGGCTCGCCATCGCGTTGTTCGCAGATTAGAGTAGGAAAGAGATTTCGCTTCTTGGAAAACTCTGGCCGACCTTCCGCTCTAGTGATTCGTTGCCACGTTTGTATCATGTAGATTGTGTCGGCCTTATCTTTGGGTGTCTCCTTCTTGTTTCCATTCTTTTGTTTATCTCTTCCTCTTTAATGTTTTTAACCAAGTGGTCCACTACCCTCTTTGACCATCTTGTCGATGAGTTGGCGCATTGGACACATTCGTTAGTGGTGTGACCCTTTGCGTGGTAGTCACAAGATCCATTCCTAGTGCGCCGATCTTCCGTGTACGATCTGCGGCGGTCTTGGGAAATTCGCGCCTTCATGTAGTATTTCCTTTGGGGTTTTGATCGGGAGTATACATCATTATCTCCGCCGCTCCTCCGCGATAGCTCTATTACGGTTACTACCTCGGTCGTTGGATTGTCTCCCGTGTTGTTCTGTGACCGTAACTCGAGTGGTTCTTTTGCTATTCGCCGCGGCTTCCCCTGGACAAAGACCGAGAGCGCTTCATGAGTTCATCAAAGGTCTCGTGGATCTTGTCGTTTAACCTCTTGATGAGTTCGGATTATTAATCCCATTCATGAAGCCGAGATTTTAGTACTTCAGACATGCTTTAACTTGCATGCATTCATCTTTAAAGCGTTCCATGAATGCACTCGAGATTCTCCTTGGTGTCGCTTTACCTGGCGAGTTCGATGATTTTTAGCGCACTTTTTCCGTTGAGTAAAATTTAGACTAACGCCTTTCTCAAATCTTCAAAACCATTTATGCTCCTTCGGGAGTTTGTTGAACCGTTCAGCGCTTCCCACTAGTGTGGAGTTAAACATGTGGCACCACACCGGTTGTGGCCAATTCTCAATGGTCGCGGCCGATTCAAAGATTTTAGGTGATCGTCGGGATCACTGCTCCATCATAGGTCTTGACATTTGTAGGCATGCGCCTCTTCTTGTTCTCGAGAAATCACTAATGCGTCGGTGAACGATCCACTTTCTAACGGCGCCATGGGAGAGACATGTCTTGCTCTTGGCTATCGCGTCTGCTTCTAGATTTCCAATGTCTCAGATCGCTATCCTCGTTGTCCGAGGAGTTATCGAAGATGAATTTTCCTTCTTACGGCGTTTGCGCGGCCGTCCTCGTAGTCGACTTATAGTCCGGATCGAAGGGCTTTCACTGGGAATACTTCGCCCGATCATCATGTATTTTACGGCTACCCGCCCGGCGTGAGACTGTGGTACCGTTCTTCTCTATCACTATCACTCAAGTCTTTGCGGTGAGATGTCTCATCACCCTCGATTCTCCTCCCGATTCTCGTTGAATACCGGGGTTTATGACCGCTTCCTCGCGCTTTTCTTTCGGTGGCGCGGTGGGGAAGTATCGATTCGAATCGAAATTGAGTCGGGCTTTCAAGTTCCGACCGATCTATTCTTCTCTTCCTCTTGCATGAGGCGGTTAATGTTTCGTAGTTTTGGGATACGAAACTTCGGTGCTAATTCCGTGCGACCCCTCAAGAGTAAGTGCGTTTGTTTCGCCGCTATACCCTTATCCCGACTGGTGCCTCCGGACCTTTGTCGTCGGGCTTAGCACCGATTGGAAGGGAGTAGTAAAGACGGTGCGCGGTGGGTCTACTCCACTCGTGGTGGTTGTAGTGGCTTGGGTTGTTCCCGAGTGCGGTTCCACCGGAGGAAGATCAAGTCTTGGCACGATCCCTTATTCTTAGCAGTACCGGTTGTCCCAGGTCTCGCTTGGGGTTAGTCCACTGCGACTTCTTCCCATGAGGTCCGACCGCGATCGCCGACACCGTGCTTTGTCATTCTAGTGTTGGTTCTTAGTGTAGGGTCCCACGGATGGCGCCACTTGTTGATACAAAAGTTGGACGTTCTGGTTTGGAGCTCCGCTCGCACCAATTGAGAATTGCCGCTGAGACCGCGCACTAAGAGATAAGAAACACCGTTAGGCTTACCGTGGGATTGTTTCCACGATTATCCTCCCGCGAGAGTGAGTAATCGGTTTAGGGTTTAAGGAGTTTTAGGGTTCGAGATCGTACCTTAAACGAGGGATATGATTCCTTTATATACGCACGGAATCCTTGTTGGTTCCGTGTTCCCCAACCTTCGCGTATCCCGCCTAAGTCGGTTGGGAATGATTATCTTCTTATTTTAGAAGATATCGGATATCTATTCCAGAATAGATTTGGGCTTGGGCTTCGTGAGCCCAAACGCTTATTGATATTGGCCCGGTTCGCACGGGCTTGTAAGTATTGGGCTGTAGTCGGATTTATGACCCGACTCCAGACTATACGTCATCAGAACCATTTAGCCGGTGATTTAGCAAGTGATGAAATTGGAAGGGCCAGGCTCACTAGTCCTATCCCAGAAGAACCTTTTTAATCAAATATGACTTAATTCATCTGTATGTTTCTATATACGAAAAAAAAATCCTCCCTAAAAAACATATTAATAACAAGAACTTGACTTGGTTTATGCTTTATTTTTGGTGCAATCTATTAGAGAACAGCCAGTTTAATGGCTCCATTCCTTCAAGTCTTGGGCTTGTGGAATGTTTAAAAGTTGTGTGAGTACCAATTATGATCATATTACATACTATTTGTAAACCTCAAATGTAAAAGCATTGTATCTAAGTTGCGTTTTCCGTGTGATATCAAGCGTCTTGATAGAAACGCTTTATCTGGAACTAACTGTCTCATCTAGCATTAACAACCGCACTGGTCTCTTTTAAATGTAAGAATCTGAATACCATTTCTTTGGTGTATTTTTATTATACATTTCATCTATATTTTCTTATGGATTTGTGTATAGATTCATGTCCAACAACTAAATGATTGTCCATGTGCCTAATTCAAGCGGTTTGAATGCTATTAACTATTTGCCACATATGTGCAAGCTAAAAGAATTTTGAAACTCATTACATATGTGGTATGTAAATTCTATTAGACTTCTCTGAAAGTATCAATTTTGGAATTTTTAGAAGAAACGTGTCCATAGAGATATCATGATCGATAATATATCAAAGCAACTTCACACATTTGTTGATAACTCCTAAAGAAGAAGTTTATCTAAGGAAAATTTTCCGGTACAAACTTTTTGGATTAGCATTGAAACAAGTGAGTTTGCTTATAATATTTAATGCCATTTGGCTAGGAAGATTACTGCTCCGACATTGGTTCCAAAATCATTGTACAAAAACAATAAATACTCAAAAACATATACTTATAAGATTTTTGATTTTTAATCTGGTAAGTAAAAGTGTTTTGGACACGTTAATTTCTTTTATATTTTTATCGATAATAATCTTTTATATAATATATACGTAATCAAAAAACTTATATATATATATACACGTAATCAAACGTTGCCGTTATAAACCAATATAAAAAAGCCACCGATAACGCCGGGAAAAAAAGGGTAGCACCAACCACACTAACAGTGAGAAAAAACCTTAAATAAAAGCCCACCTAGGACCCGCCGCGTTATAATATGAGGTTTGATATACGATCTACACATAAGGTTTTTTACAAAATGGTTTATATTTTCTTTAATAATATGACTCATTATTAAGGCAAGTCTTCTAGATATAAGTGCTTTTATACTTAAGTCCCTGGAAAGCTCAATACTATAGTAATATCCGGTTAATAAAACAAGGTTTTGGTCCATATTCGGTTTAGACATTGGCAATAACAATGAATTCAAAAAGTAGGATCGTGAAGTGGGGTGGTATGTAGTGGTACATTTTACGTAACAATAAATCGATTCTTTTCTTAAAACCGGGAAGAAGTAATATATATGTAAGATTATACAATTTTGCAGTATGCTACCATGGCAGTTATCATCCTTTGAATCATTTGTGTGGCAGTTTTTAACCATCTTTATAATTTCATTAGGCGCAGTTGCGAAGTAAAGCAACCAAATTTAAGGAAAAGTTTAGATGTTTCTGTTTATAACAATAATACGGAGTAGAAGGTAGTATTTGGTGTGTTATTGGAAATTGGACCGGGTACCATAATATGATTTGAATGGTCTATTTTTCCTGCAATTTGATTTGGATTTTCTTATGATAAAATGTGAAACTAGGCTTATAAGCTTATCCAAACACTTCAATGGGCTTATTTCAGCTATATAAGCTAACAGGCTTTATAAAAAAGCAAAAACAAACACCCCCTTATAGAATTACACACATAGTTTCTGACTTTGCTCCATTTTTTACATCATGCAGGAACGTAGGGGTTCCGTTAATTGATGTTATACTACAATGGCTAACATTTTTTTATTGCATATTCCACATGTTGAAACTTGAAAGTACACACCCACTCTCTCTTTAGATTATTATATATTTAGTATAATTATGAGACAACATTTATATGTGTTGACGTGATTTATGTGTGAAGTATAGGTAGCAAGATGATCAAAGCAAGGAACCTCAAAGCGAGAACTCCTAAGCAAGCAAATCAAACGTGCACTTACTACTTACAACCACATGTACTAATGGTCAAACACATATTTGAGTATCTTTCATATAAAACAATTCTATTTTAAAAGATTACTAAAGCGAATTTTTTTAGTGTAACACTTTAAGTTTCGCAACTTAATGTTGACGCATCTAATTAACCGTTGCCAGAATGATGCTACTTCATCGTAATCGAAGTCCGTGCATCGCACGGGCCATGCTGCCTCATATTAGAAAAAAGAAAAAATAGACTCATAATTATTCTTTACACGAAAAAGTATTATGCTTAAAATTTATGAGTCGATTTTCTTTATAGTTGTAAATGTATTCTGATTTTTTATAAATCAAGTTATTAGAAAAAACTCCATGCATGCACGGGTATTATAACTAGAACTGGACATAAGTCCGATCAAGATTGTCTCGTGAAATTCCAACGATAATTATATGTATTGTCTATACAGTTTAATAGATATATGCATTTAGAAAATTTATTGGATTACTTTTGTACAATTTGAGACACTCGAACCATTTGTCACGTTTCGTATCTGATTATTTGAAAATAGACACATTATAGCAAATACGCTTTAAATATGACCCACATTAACCGATTTATGCTGGACTTTTAAATTAAACCCGGTCAAAATACAACATTCAAAAAATTAGAAAAAACCCCGCGCGTGCGCGGGCATTATAACTAGTACATAACTATAAAGAAGACTATTTCTATGAAAATATCATATATGAACTTTTACCAATGAGTCATACAATTATTAATCAAAATTTAACAATAATTAAAAAAAATAACAAAAGAATAAGTTATTTGTTTTTAAAAAAAAAAAAAAAACACACATTATTGAAAATTTTAGAAAAAACCTTGTGCGTGTGCATGCATTATAACTAGTAAACACTAAATATAAGTCTCAAAAGCCGGCGGTTGTTTCGATGGTGTACTTGTGACGGGGTTTTCAGGGGTGGAGAAGGTGCGTGGTCGGCTGGTTGTAGATGATGGTGTGTTAGAGAGAATAATGGAGTGGTGTTTTTATTTTCTTTTTGAAATATAGTGTGTTTTGAAATATAGTGTGTTTGCAATATACTTTCTTAAATTACTTTGAACTTAAATGCATTGTTGAATTTTCTTGTTTGATACTTTCAATACTTTCCAAATACATGGCTAAATTTCAAACGCATGGCTAAAAGCTTGAATTTTCACATTGACCATTTATCAACATTTCAACATTTTACATTGACCATTTTTACTTTCTATGTAGTTTAGATATAGCTAGCTCATCTTCCTATTTTTCTAATAACATCCACTTTTATATCCAAGCCTCACATAAGTCTTTATTACAGTATGTATATTTTTTCAAACACAATGTAGAGCAAGTAACTCATTGCCCAAATTGCTAATGTAATGCCAAATGAGCTCTTAAACATCTAAGGGCTCGTTTGGTTTGTTGCCAGGAATGACAATGGGTATCGGATTTGGAATGAGGTGGAATGATAATGGGTATGAAAAAGTGTATGATTACGATTGTTTATGTTTGGTTGATAAAATATGGTATGAAAAAGTGTATAGATATTTTAATTTTGTAGTGGAAAAAAGAGGGGTCCACGGGAATGGATTTCATAGACACAAAATTGGTGTGTAATGAATCTATGACTATGATATACCCATTTCATTACCGGACTCACAAAACAAAACAAAACAAACACCGACTATGACTTTGAAAGTCATAGTCTCATTCCCATTAATGCAAACCAAACGGGCCCTAAAGTCCTTCTTACCGTTGACCCATTGTGGCCGACTTGGAGGATACTGTTCGAAACATCAAGACCCTTTTGCTATCTTAACTTTTGGGGCAAGCACCACATGCATATGATTTTGCAATTGTTTTCGATTTAAGATCATTTGAGGACAAAAGATTCTTTATATACCAAAGGATCAATCTCCACCATCCATTTTTATTTGATCTAATGGATAAGATTAATCACAACAATTTAAGAAACACACTTTTATAATTTTTTTTTCAAATATTAATATCTTTCAAATCGTTAATCGTTAAGCGGAAAAAAAATATATATCATTGCGACGAACATTTAATTATCTTTCTATAGATAGTCACTTTGATATACTTTCGACAAATATTGTTTTTCGTATTTTTCACGTTTTTTTTTAAGTTTTTTTGTTTTTTTTTACGTTACTGAAATTTGCACTAAAAATCATATATGATTAAACACTAATTTGAATATCACATGTGATATTAGTGTTAAATCATATATGATATGTAATATCATATCACATATGTGATATTAGTGTAAAATCACATATGATATACATATCATATCACATGTGATATTACATATCATATATGATTTAATACTAATATCACATGTGATATTGAATTTAGTGTTTAATCATATATGATTTTTTCATGCAAAAAAGGTGAAAAAAACGATTTTTTTCTTTTTTTTTGAAAGTATATCAAAGTGCCCGTCTATAGAAAGATAATTAAATGCTCGTCGCGACGGTGTAAATATTTTCGCTTAACGAGTAACAGTTTAAGAGATATTTAAATTATAAAAAATAGGTGAAATAATAAAATGCTTTTAATCTCAGCAATTAATTTTTTTTTAATGGATGGTGGGGATGAGTCCCTTTGATAAGGATTTAAAATATACAATTTTGAGAGGTTATTTAAGCCTTTAATCAACCACTTTTATATCCGTTACTGCTTAATTTCGTTCCTTTTTACTTTTTAGGTCTCTTGAAGGCAAAATGCTGAAATGATGCTTATTTGGACGAAAAGGCGTGAATATGTGAAGAAAATGGCTAAAGTCAAGATCAAGACACTCAAGCTGCTTGAAGTGCACCCTACGGCGTCACAAACAAAGAGCGACGCCGTCCCTATAATTGTGACGGCTCAGGAGTGAAATTGCTATTTTACACCTGACGGTGTCAGGCTTTGAAGAGTAGGGTGTCACGAAGATTTTTTTCCCTCAGACAGCATAGATCCAGATTCAGACGGCGTCAGAGGTTGAAGCTGACGGCGTCACAACCACAACGTGACGCCGTCCCAAAGTTGACTTGGTCAAGACGAAACCCTAATGGCGGCGATCCGACGGCGTCACAATTAAAAGGTGACGCCGTCGCAGTTGTAACTCTATATATAGAATTCGGTTTTCAGACTTTTAGAGAGGTAGATTTGTGGAGTAAAAACCTAAAACGACTTTTGTCCGGAATTATGTCTTCGATTGCATGTGTGTATGCTTGCATGTTCACCATGTCCGGCTAATTTACTTGTGTGTTTGCCTAGATCCATGAAACCTAGTTATTGAACATTGATTGGTTGTCTCTTATCTTAATTGTAATTGGCTTAGGTTTGCAATAGGCCATCGTTGTGTTTTTAATGCTTGAGTAATCTTTGTGGACCTTAGTTTATGATCACCTAGAGTAATTGTAGGCTAAAAATCCAAAGATAACCTTAGAGTTAGTCTATGAATCCTAGAGATTTTGTAGGCAATAACCTTAAGCTATTCTCAAAGAGTTAGGGAGAAAAGCATACCCTACGACCTTAGAAGGCACAACGCGTTAAGAATAAGGACGTGACAATTCAACCATCAATAAAAGATAACTAGGGAGTAATAATATCTAGGTAGACACATTTTTAATCATCATATGAGCACACATCAATAGACATAGAATACCCCTTAGCTTAGTTAATTAGATAATTAGAATAGTAGAGTAATCGGTAGAAGTACCACCCCCCAAATCCAAACCCCGAGATCGTACCTTTCAATTTTCTAAAAATATAAAAAAGATAAAAAAAATAATCTTCCTCAACCCCAACCTTAGCGTAGTAATTTCTCACTAGCATTCCTATTCCCCTAGAGAACGATATCAATCCCAAGGCTTACCCTAATACTACACTACAATGATTAGATTCACTGCCTAGATGATTGAAAAACTTGCTCGAAGAAAAGGAAGTTTCCTTTGACCCCGAATGCGCGTTGTACGCGTATCAAGTTTTTGGCGCCGCTGCCGAGGAATAGAATAGCTAGTTAGGAGCCTATCTTGTTTAGGTTCCCTTGCTTGATTCCTATCAAGTAAGTTTTTTTCTCATTTTTAGCTTCCTCGTAGTCTATCCCCCTTCTTCGTGACCTTTGTTCTTAATCTTATCACTTTTCATCATGGAAGGTGATAATCAACCACCACTCATCAACCCACCACCAAATGACCCACCAAGAGGCCGCACTCTTGGTGAATACTCTAGACCAAGAAACCTAGGCTATAGGAACACCATTGAGCTCCCCGATCAAGCTCAAACTACGACCCTGTGATCTGACACCATCCGGTTGGTGCAAAACGGATGTGCATTCCATGGACTTCGTTCCGAAGATCCTAATCAGCATCTTAAGGATTTCCTTAAAATTGTCGATTCCATCGATCTCTATGCTACTACTCGGGACGCGCTTGCGTCTCTTCCAATTCTCTCTACGGGACCAAGCTAGTAATTGGCTTGAGCGACTTCCCGCCAGCTCCATCTCAAGTTGGGATGATCTCACTACTCATTTCCTTGCCCAATTTTTCCCACCGGGGAGAACTACTAAGCTTAGGAATGAAATCTTGATGTTCCAACAACGTTAAGGTGATTCTCTCTACGAAGCATGGACTCGATTCAAGGACTTGCTCCATAAAGTCCCTCATCACGTCATTGATCTTTGGCTTCAAGTCCAAATTTGTAGGATCTTGGTTTGTTACACAATCACATATGCGGCGCTAGGGTTAAAGGTTTAGAGAGAGAAAGTGGGAGAGAATGGGAACCCTAGAGAGACAAAGAAAAATATATTATGAAGCTCCAACCCTTTGCCTTGGAGGGCAAAGGGTATTTATAGGGTACAAGCATAGACGCCTCTTTTAGGCTGTGGATCAGGCATACAGTGGGTAAATGTTAGGAATTAGAAAATTCCATAGTGAAGAGTCGGTCACCCCAAATGTTATCTAGCTTAAGTTAGCTCGTAGACTTGTTATTAGTTATGATATTTAGTAGTTTATTTATTAGTTTGTAGCGTAGTTTAGCTTAGTGCAACACCGTGGAGGAAGGACGGGTCTTTACCCACTGTATGTCTGATCCACAGTCCGATAGGAGGACGTATTTCATGTAACTATAAATACCCCTTCCATCCATGGAAGGGGTGGTGCTTCTCATAATCTAATATTCAACATTTGTGTAAACCTCTAGCAAGAACACACACTCTCTCTCTACTTTCTCTCTCTAAAATGGAAAACATGTATTTTGATCTCCCAAGACCACCCGAATCATCTAACACAATAAAAATAACGATCCTACAATTGGTTTCAGAGCCAAGGTTGTTGTGTTTTTGATGATTTGTATGTGGTTCGAACCGTGTTTAAACTGATTTCAAACCTTTATTGTTTTCGGAAAACTTTTTCATACTTGTTTGTGTTATCGTTGTTTAACATGTTTTGATGTATTTATTTTGGTCTAAATATGTGTTGGTCCTTCTTACTTTAAAGTTTACATCGCTTGGTGTCTTGTGTCCAAACTGGTCTTATTCATGTGGTCAATATCTGCTTGTCTAAATGATGTGCTATGACACTTTTCTGGGTCCATCTTTGAATCTTTAAGTCATAACAGGTCTGAAAAAGTGCAACTTTATGATTATGTTACGTGGTCTAACATGGGTCAAAAGCTGTTATATGCTGATTTCTGGGTCTTGTATGAATATGGTCGGAAAACTCATCGGAAAACTCATCGGAAAAAGTTTGATATTCATGCTAGCGAGTTGAGTTTCATTTAGCGACTTGGGTTTGTTTGACTTTTGAGTCAAACAGTCATAGCGACTTATCTATACCAGTTAGCGACTTATTTCATATAAATGATGCTAGCGACTTGCTATTTAGCAGGTTAGCGACTTGCTTTGAAAAAATGGGTGGCGACTTATGTCAAGAAAAAGAACTAGCGACTTGACCTAGCGAGTTACACCTAGCGAGTTAAACCTAGCGAGTTAGACCTAGCATGTGAGACCTAGCGAGTTAGACTAGCGACTTGGTACAGAAAGGATGAAGAAGAGTTTAACCACAAGACCAACACCATTTACCAAAATACGACCACATCATTTCAATGACTGCAACAAGACTCGACCACAAAACCTTAATACCAAACTACTTAGACCTCTGTTACAGAACATCATCGGTACAACAATCTTCATTCGAATCTTAGCTTTTATCATAACTGATATATATGAAAAGTAAACATCAAGATCTCAGTCTAATTTTTTTCGTGATACTCAAAGTATGAACAAGACTTGAAGGTCTTCAATCACGAAAAACTTTTTAAACCATCATCGATCTGTACCTCACATGTACAATATTCGACTCATAAGAAGCAATTGATAACAATCTTGTCACCATCACTTCTTTGTTCGATCAATCAAATACAAACCTTATGTTATTAGATCTCGGTTTTTTAACTCGTGGTACTCAAAAGATTTATCAAGACCAAAGGTCTAGCACACGAAGTTAGTAACCATCATTGATCATAAGTGTGTTCTAATGTCCGAATAAATTGAAGAAAGATCAAAAACTATTTTAGTTTTAACCTTCTTCCTGTTCGGTTAGTTAGTGCATACAAAAGTTGTTGAAAAACCTACCTTGATGCTGCTTGTTAATCTGGCTACCATTTCTAACACCTCTTGATTATAATCGTTGCCATCTCAGTGGCTAAGATGTTGTCTCCAGCCAACCCTGTGGCGAGACCAACACATGCATTTAAGCTATAAGGTATGATGATGAATATGTTATTTGGGTTTATGATGCTGTTATTGAAGATGGGGGCGGATATTATTTGGAGAGAGTTTTTTTTGGGCTTGAATGATAAGTGGGTACTGAGTTTCGGAAAGAGGCGTACAAAGGTGAGAGTGAGTTTAGGGTTTGTTATCTAAATATTAGGGATGGAAGTGATTGAGTAGCAGATATATGTGGAGAGAGGCGGAAGAAAAATGAGATATATTAGGGTTAAATGAAGCGTATGTTTAGGGTAGAATATATATTACATCCGGTTATGGACCATGTAATATTATTCTTGGACTGGGCCCGGTGCCTCATCTCTCACTGGATCGGGTATTCTGGTATTATGTTTGTGAAATGGGCCGAATGGCATTAATATCTGGATTGGGATTGCACATGATACAGTTTTTAACGTGGCATATGGTTTTCAAAGTTATAACAATAATAATATGTCTTGCTGTGGCTTATTGATTACATTTGAGTTTCAATAAATTGGATTTAAACATGGGCTTGATGATTATTAGATATGGGTTTCATGGAGTTAATTAAACAATTTTGTTATCCGAATTTTTTAAATTTTGGATACAAATTTTTTTAATTCATTGGTATTTTTTGTATTGATAATTTTCACGGAGGATACAAATTCACGGCTTGAGCTTAATATTTGAGAAAAGGTCTATTAAAGATTGATTTCGGTCGATGGACTTCGCAACATGAGATCGGATTCATGAGATTTGGATTGATAAGATTTGTTGAAGCTATTTGATGATGAGTAATTTGATGTGATTGAGTATGTTAATGAGATCTAATGACGTGATTTGATGTGGTATAAGGTTTGATACCGAGGTTTATACATTTTCACGAAGGATAATAGCTCACGGCATGAATTAATGGTTAAACAAAGTTGACGACTGGTTGTTTGGACGGTGTTTCTTGTTTGGATTTGAAGTAAGGTTTTAGGCACGTTTACTTATCTCGTCTTCTTTCTTTCTACTCTTCCGCGAAGATGACTTGTTTGGGCGTTTATTGAGGGTGATAAAGACTTGGCTATTTAATTACGGTTGTGATTCTTTCTCGTTTTAACCCACAACGTAACTATCATTTCGGTGTCTCACTCAGTTGAGAATGTCAAGAGGTTTGTACATTGGGTACACCGTTTCTTTTTTCACGAGGTTTAGTACAAGTTTAAGTAACAAATCTGGAGAATTCTACTTCATGATCAAGTTTGGTATATCGGGTTTACTTCACCATGTGGTCACAACAACAGCCGACAGAATGCGTGAATGATGTGTTTACCAATGTGTTTATTGGATGGTTGTTGATGTTGTTGATGTTGGATTATGAACCGTTGATGAATATTTGCATATTCCCTAAAATGATATTCACCGATACCAAAGTTGTCATAACACATTCAAGCTAACGTTGTTTACGGTTTTGTCTTGATTTTGTAAAATCCGCGAAGAACCTATTTCTCGGTTTAAATCATAGACTTGTAAAATCCGTGACAATGGAAACATCCCGGTATTGGTAAAGTGCATTTCGGATCTATCTTACGGTTTATTCTTGGTTTTGTAAAATCCTCGAAAGAAACTATTTTTCGGTTTAAACCATAGAATTGTAAAATCCCATGATGATGGAACCATCTTGGAGAAGAGAAAGTGTAATTCGGATCTTCTTGATGTCGGTGCTACGGTTTACGCTTGAAGAAGGATAAAGGTGTACTTCATGAATTGGATGTGTGTTTGGATATTCGTCATGGCGGTTTGGTTACTTCAAAGTTTTACGGGTTATGCTCATTAAACCATGGTCGGGATGAAACCATTATCATAGTTCATTTAAATGTCAAAGAAGGCTAGATTTGAGCGATTCGAGAAGATGTGACAACGGCGTTAATTCAAGATTATTTATTTGAGGTTGAAGTGAAATATCACGGCGAGTGTACTTAGTATCCGAAGGTATCGGGATGGTTGGATGAAGATTCTTCATGATCCTTGTTCGATGCTTATTATCAAAAACGAAGACTTGGAAATCTAGTTATTGTTGGGTGTCTTTTACCTTTTCTTTTACCACTTGGGGGAATTGGGCTCATACCACTACAAAATAATTATCACTTTAAGGAGTTACGTTGTAGTGCTCAGTGTCACATTCAATTGTGGATTTTCAAGAGGTGATGTACGTCTATTACTTGATGGTTGGTTGGTTGAAGAGTATAGAGTACTTAGAGATTCAAATGGGCATGAAGTCTCGTCACCGCTCTTTGTTACATATGTGCAAGTTTAAGTCACGAGTTCGGGTTAGTTTACTTCAGGGTCAAATTCATCATATTGGGTTATCTCCATCATTTGTCACTTCAAAGAGCCTCTTGAATGATAATGGTGATTACATGTTTTGCCAAAGAGATGATGAAAAGAGAGATTATGACGCCTGCTCACATCGAGACAGCCTCGCTCTCTGAGAAAAGAAAAGTGTACGTCTCGGCGCTTTATCTTCGAAGAAGAGAAATCTTCTTATGACGTTTGAATATACTGCTCAAGCCTCATTCTCTAAAGAAAAGAAAAGTATGCGTGTCGGCGCTTTATCTTCAAGAAGAGAAATCTTCTTATTAATGACCATTCTCATCAACATGCTTCATACTTTTTCCATGCGCTTGGTCATCAAGTGAACCAAGACATTGTTGATTGTTTTCGATTCCACTTTCTCAACTATAATGACGATGGCGACATCCCGGCCGATTTTATGGGGAGAAGTGTGAATGGACTACATTTGGATAATGTTCACTTGATTAATCAAGAATGGCAACTCCGTATGCAATTCTTGAGGGGGAGAAGAAGTGTGATAATTTTGCATGGTTGATTGATATATGAGAATAAATGGTCAAACGGCTCCAAACTCATGTAAGAACCGAGCTTCTACTGATCGGATCATCTTTACATGGTGTTTCTTCTTAAGAGCCGTTTGTTGACATCTTCACAAGCTGATATGAGTTTATTGACAAAGTGCTTCCGGTTAATGCTTCACGTGCACATCAACTTGATGATTCGAACAACCTTCATTCTTGTTTGATGTGATTGTTTGCTTGGTATTACCATTTCGTGTGTTCGTTGTGGCTCGATTGTTGATTTCCTTGATGAACATCTTTACATTCTGTTTGATTGGGAGGATTTTAGTTAAGGGATTTGCAAGATGAAAGTTGATTAGGATGCTTTTGGTGATGTTCTTGTTTTGGTGAGTTGAAGATGTTAACTTTCTATTCCCAAATGGACAATCTTGAAGAAGGTCGAGTCTACGATCTCATTCTACATTTTACGCTACATGTTAGAAGACTAAAGACGAGTTGCATTTAACGATCTAAAGACTTCTTCTTAATCGGGCATTTATCAAACAAATTGTCGGTTTAGGGGAGAGCACTAATTGGGGAGAGTGAAATGTCGAATTTAATCCCCAATTAGACTTGCTCATATTCTTCAAACAAGTTGATTCCTACAAGATTACAAGTGTTCTTCTCATAAAGATTTCAAGTATTTGGGCTTATAATATGTTCTTCGATTACAAGTGTCAAAACCAGCAAGGGGAAGGAGACACGTATCAAAGCGAATAAACTTGATGAACTTAATACTTCTAAGCAATTGAAGATATCCCGGAAGACAAATGTTATTACATGAGAGAAACTCAAGGTTTGACTCATGGCGAGTAAACTTGATGGACTTAATACTTCAAAGTGATTGAAGTTATCCCGGAAAACAAATGTCATGACCGCAGAGAAACTCAAGGTTTTACTCATCAAAGCGTTTAGTGTTCTTATTCCAACGTCGGGGAAGTGATGTAAATGAAAGTTTCGAAGATAAAAGAGGTACATGGTGTGTGATGATCTCGATGTTATCGCAATCATCGGGGAGAGAATTGTGTACATTGGGGCGCCAATTTGTCTCACTTGAGGGCTTAATCGGTGATTCGTAGATATAATCACTTATTCGGAGTTGACATCCGCAGAGATTGTCATCCGCAGAGATAATCGATGATTCGCCCGCTTCTTCAATGTTATCGGTTGTTCTCTCTTTGGGGAATGTGTGTACTTGGTCCTTGAGCTTCATACACGATCATCGGGGAAGAAAGCCATTGTTTACCACAAACATTGGGAGGTGTTTTCCTTAGGGCATGATGTGTATTCGGGAGAGTTCTTGGATATTGGTGTACCGGGTTCTTGAGCTTCATACACATTCATCGGGATGAAAGATGTGAACATTGGGAGTTGTTCTTCATTACCCTCATGATGTGTATTCGGAGAGTTCTTGAGCATTATACAAAGAGACCGACCGCATCAATTCAACTACTTGGGGAATTGTTCTCTTGACACCTTTTGGAATGGATCGCTTGACGTCGGTTGAAAGGAAATTTGAGAAGTGTTATTTATGTGTGGGATGATATGTTGTTGTTCTTTTGGATGATATAACCTCGAACGAAGAATCACGGTGATTATTCTTAAAAGGAGCGACAAGTTCGATGATAATGGTGTGCTTCTTTGTGCACTGCTAAGAGAAGCTTGAAAGAAAGCTTTGAATCGCTCATCTAAAGGATTTTCGGTTTGGGGAAGCGCCAAAGTCTCACTTTCGGATGGTTCAATTTCTTTCTTCGATTCAAGAGCCTGGAAGCTTTGGTGGTGAATGTTTAAGAGTTGATGACTTCTATCTTCTACGACGTCGCTCGATATCCTTATCTCGGTACTCGTATCATCATCTTCTTTAACTATATCATATCTCTATCCTTGTAAATATTTATTCGAAAAACAAAATACAAAAATATAAAACCAACAAAAAGAAATAAAAAATATAAAACCTTCAAAACCATAAAAATCGAGAAAATTTCAAAATACCAAAAATATGTTTTCTCAAGACATGTCTTCGGTATCGATAACATCTACGGTCTTAGAAATGTCATTCAATAATGGCACGGGACCATAGATGAAGTTCGAGAGGAGGTGTAAATATTTTTCTAAACATGTCTTAAACTATGGCTTCTGATTATTTCAGATGTAACCGCGCTTCAAAACAATGGCTTGCGTTACTTCAGATGTGACCGTGCTTAAACTATGGCTTGCTATCATTTCGATAGCAACCCGCTCTTTAAAGAAAGGAAAGTGCTACGCTAAACAATTTTCAAATATTTCGTGCACTTATCCTAAAACAATTTGAGGAAAGTATGTCGAAGGATCTGTTGTTCCTACACAAATGTTTTTCCGTCTAAAATTCTTGAGAAAAATATTTGTTGTTTTCAAAATGGTGGTAAATGAGTTGCTTTAAAACAATCGATTCGAGTTTTGTAAAATTGAAAACTCAATCAATGACTTGACCGCTTTTAATCTTTTCAAGAAAATAAGTCATTGATTGAGGGAAAATGTTTTCAAATTTATATCATCTAACGGACTTTCTTAATTATCCCACGTGCTTATCCGAAAAATATAATTGCCTATGTTGAAGGACTAGGTTTCTAGGATATGATTGTTAGGTTTAGATGATTAGAGTTTGAGAAACACATTATACCCATACCTTACATGATCCGATTGATATGTTGGATTGACTTTTATTAGTCGATTGTTGTTTGGGTGTTGTCGACCACCATATATTTGTATGTGTGTTCACTAACATATGCGGTATATTGGTATATAAGAATGTTCCCGATCCGGATCCCACTAATGAACATGATTGGATGCCGCAAGAAAGGGTAACGATATCTTGGGTTGACAAATGAAGAAACGGAGCTTAATTGGACTTCTATGGAGAGTTGGCATAAATGCAACGTAAGAGGTCTCACCGCATCGCAGATGGTTTTCTTAAGTGATTGAAGAAACGGAGCTTAATTGGACCTCGGTTGGCATTCAAATGCAACGTAAGAAGAAGTCTCACCGCATCGCCAGACGGTTTTCTTCCAAGCCCTACAAACAACAACGAAGCTTCTCAACCACTTAATATATCTTTGTGCAGGATACCATTTTTAAACAATTTTGAATAAGTTGATTAAATTGTTTTGAAAATGGAAAAATATTGTTTTGAAAATAAATTGAACTTAATTTTGAAAATCACCGGACTTCATTTTATCAAAACTTGAGTCACTCAATTATCGACTACGGTCATGGATTGAGGGGGAGAGTGATTTAAAATAATATATTTTCAAACGATATTTCTTCACAAAAGTTCCGCTTTGTACTATATAAGTGGTGATCTAAAGATTTAATGTTATGTCATGGTATGATTTTTCGTTAGAATCAAGGTCTTTCAAAATGAAATTTTTACATTCTTGTTTGATTGTGAAATTGTTTTATTTTACTAAAAGATCTCTTAAAAACTTTCATACCTGATACTAACAATCTTTAATGTCTTAAATTGATCCTTATCTGTCATTTTTCAAGAATTAAATCTAGCCACGTCTTTCCCCTAAAATTTTCTAAATAATTTAAATCTTTTGGGATTACAAATCTCAAATGGTTTGAAATTTTTGATCGCGGGAGAGATCGTGATTTAAATCTCAAATCTGTTTTAATGGAATTGGTTTTAGTCCTTCAAAGGCACTCCTGCCTCCATGTGCCAAACGATTTCAAATACACAATGCACATGTTGAGGAGGAGGATTTATCCAAAAACCAGATGAGTATTTAAACAAGGCCACATTTTCTCCCATGTTTTCTAAACCGTATTAAATCACTTGGGATCCAAAATCTCAAAGGGTTTGATATTTTTGATCGGGGGAGAATTTGTGATTTAATAATGAAATTTGATAAAAGGTGATCGTTTTGATTCAATTGTGCAGGCTGCTCTCTCGTATGTGCTAAACGCTTTCGATCTCGAAGCATATATTGAGGGGGAGCATTTTAAAAGAAAATAAACTATCGAGGTACAAAAGCTTTTATGTTTTAACATAATGTACCTTGATTGAGTTTTCAAATGGTTTTCTTAATGGTTTTTGTGATTGTGGATGTGCTTCAAAAGAACTCTTGCCTCTATGTGATAAAATGTTTTAAAATATCCTATGCACATATTGAGGGGGAGAATTTTACCATGAAAATCAAATGGCTTTTTCGTATGAAAATTGTGATCAAAGAAAATATTTCAAAGTCCTCTTGCCTCCTTGTGCTAAACAATTTCTAAATCATATGCACATGTTGAGGGTGAGCGTTTTCTAAATGATCAAAACTATTAAGGTACAAAATGCTTTGATCTCTTATCACAAGTACCTTGATTGTTTTTCCAAATGATATTTCAATTGGTTTCATGAAGGAAAGAACAATACCAAAAGACCGACCAATTTACTTTATGCATGGTGTTATAAGGATGGTTAGGTTAGGTATTTGTTCCCAAGATCCGCCAGAACCGGAGGGATCTACCCAGGGACAATCCACTAGATAGTGTAGAGTCCTTAGGTATATTGAAAAAAAAAAGGAGAAAATGAGAATATGGGAAGAGTGCGGATTGAGGCAGAGCTAATCTTGGAATAAACCCAACAAGGTTCTAGTAATGAAGTCTCGATAAGCATTGAAGGGTTGAAGAATGGAAAAGAAATGAATATGAAAAGGGTGAAAAGAAATAGCCTCCAATAATTCAACCTTAGGGCGAGAACGGGTTCAATACATATGCTCTTGGTGTTTACTAAGGTAACACCGGTATTGAAGACAAGACATCATGGACCCAAGTGATGCCTTTGACTAAAACTTCCCAAGCCACTCAAGTTCCTCTTAAAAGGGCTTGTTTCATTCTCAGGGAACCGACATTATCTATCGACTTTCTCTTAGAGATTGTTGATATTGAAGAAGGAGACCCTCTCCTAGTCTCACACAGAACCAAAAGTGCACTATTGAGTCTAGAGCCAAGAGATCATCCACAATATCTCGTTAGGACACTAAATTCTTGAAGACTTGCTTTTCACACAATGTGGAAAGTAAGTATATATTAAGAGTCCCACGATTATCCTCGTGGTATTGCGAACATCCAAGTGATATGTAAAAATATTCACGATGAAGATGGAAATCCTTCTAGAGCCAACATCAAACAAGCTCTTGGTGGGTGACATGTGAAATCTTGCAAAGATCAAGCTTGTGACAAGCGGATAGAAACGATGGGGCGATTCATTATTGAATCAACCTTGGTCCGAGAATGGAATTGACGAATACTTTTGGAAAAACCGTTCGATGTGCAAATCTTCTTTTCTCTAGCACGTCGAATGGGTACTTATGTTTTCAAAATTCAAAAGTATCTCTCGATTGAAAATACTTTTAGAAAAACCGTCGATGTGCGAATCTCTTCTTTTCACTAGCACGTCGATTGTGTACTATTTTCAAATACAAAAGTGTTTTGATTGAAAATTGATCTTTCTCATAAAACCTTCGTCAGATTGCAAAACTCTTTCTTCAAGCAATACGCGATTGTTTTTAAAATCATTTTCATCAATCGGTGAATCTCAATTATTTGGTTCACTCACTCCGTGTTGTCTTCTTTGAGGCGTTCGGTTTGAGAACGACTAGAACAGTGCGAAACCCTGTCAAGGAGATTCTTAGGAATCCTACGATCACAGCGGTGCTTGTCTCGATCAACGGGAACCGTGGGCGTGTACCTCAATTCAACGAAGTGATCAAAGACACTTTCGTGCGCTTTATTGCTAATCGTTGTTTGCGGTACAATTGACGATTGCGGTGATCGAATTGAGCGGTCAATCCAATGCCGCATGCTCACGGCATCCACACTTAATTTGAAGAAATCATGTGGTGCATATCTACATAACTCGGCTCGATATTTCATACTATGCTTATGCTTACTGCGCAAATATCATGAACTAGTAAGGCTTCCGCTACTCGATGGAAAGATGTCATGATTCAAAAGTGTGAGCATGTCGGTCCAAAAGTCACAACTTCACATGATGGCAACACAATAAAGGGTGATCCAGATTTCTTGTGGTGATGATCTCAAAGAAAGCTCAAAGATCATCAATGATGTGGATCAGTTAAAGGCCTCCACTTAAAGTACAGATCAATGCGGACTTTGAAGAATAGCTACTTATGCACAAAGATTGCGAAATTGAAGAATTGAAGTCTACGAGCTCAAGAACAAAGTCAAGAATAGAATGCTAGGATTCGAAATGTAAAACATGGGGTGACCTCCCTTAGGGGGAGATTGTTAGGAATTAGAAAATTCCATAGTGAAGAGTCGGTCACCCCAAATGTTATCTAGCTTAAGTTAGCTCGTAGACTTATTATTAGTTACGATATTTAGTAGTTTATTTATTAGTTTGTAGCGTAGTTTAGCTTAGTGCAACACCGTGGAGGAAGGACGGGTCTTTACCCACTGTATGCCTGATCCACAGTCCGATAGGAGGACGTATTTCATGTAACTATAAATACCCCTTCCATCCATGGAAGGGGTGGTGCTTCTCATAATCTAATATTCAACATTTGTGTAAACCTCTAGCAAGAACACTCTCTCTCTCTCTACTTTCTCTCTCTAAAATGGAAAACATGTATTTTGATCTCCCAAGACCACCCGAATCATCTAACACAATAAAAATAACGATCCTACAGTAAAGACCCGTCCGTCCTCCACGGTGTTACAAAGTAATCTAAATACTAACACTGAATAACTACGACTACGAGCTTTCTAACGAGCATACATACTTGAGGTGACCGACACTTTAAGTACTGGATTTACTAAATCCCAACAATCTCCCCCTAAGGGAGGTCACCTCAACTTACAATGATTACAAACTGATACAACATTTCGTTGTTCTTGGTTTCTTTGATTAAGCACTTTTGTTCCTTAGCTCATAGTCTTTGATTCATCATGTTCTGCATGTTTTGAAGAATAGAGTGGAGGTCTTAAATTGATCCACGTGAAGTTAGAGTATTTGAACCAGCTTTGAGATTATCAGCAACCATAAATCTCTGACTCTTCCTTTGTGGTGTTGATAGTATGTGATGTTGTGACTTTTGGACCGACATGCTCACATTACGGATCATGATATCTTCTTATCGAGTAGCGGAAGCTTTAGTCGATTCATGATATTTGGCGAGCAGAAAGCGAAGCATGGATTGAAAATATCGAGTCATTGATGCACTTATCATGATTTCTTTAGAGATTAATGTATCGAGTGTGCATGTGGCTATGGATTGACCGCATCATTACGATCACCGCAAGCGTCGGGCGACACGCATACAATGATTAGCAATAAAGCGCACGAAAGTGTCTTTGAACACTTTCGATGAATTGAGGTACACGCCCACGGTTCCCGTTGATCGATACAAGTATCGCATGTGATCGGTATAATTCAAGAATTTCCTTGACATTGTTTCGCAATGCTCTAGTCGTTCTCAAACCGAACGTCTCAAAGAAGACAACACGGAGTGAGTGAACCAGCGATTATAAATCCACTGATTGATGAAAAGAGATTTGAAAAACAATCGTGTATTGCTCAATAGAAATTGTTTTTGCAATACAACGAAGGTTTTATTGAAAATCAATTGTCAATCATAAAAACACCTTTTGATTTGAAATATTCGTACACGGTCGATGTTCTAAAGAAAAGAGTTTTAAAACACAACGACCGGTTTTTCAAAGGTATCCGTCAATCCATAACCTGGACCAAGGTTGATTCAATAATGAATCGCCCTATCGTTTCTATCCAGTTGTCACAAGCTTGATCTTTTGCAAGATCTCACATGTCACCCACCAAGAGCTTGTTTGATGTTGGCTCTAGAAGGATTTCCATCTTCATCGTGAATATTTAAAATATCACTCTGATGTTCTGGCAATACCACAAGGATAATGCATAGGACTCTTAATATATATTCTCTCTTTCCACATTGTGTGAAACAGAGAGTCTTCATGAACAGTGTCCTAAAGAGATATTGTGAATGATCTCTTGGCTCTAGACTCAATTGTGCATTTTTGGTTCCTATATCGGAGACTAGGGAGAGGGTCTCCTTCTTCAATATCAACAATCTCTAAGAGAAAGTCGATAGATAATGTCGGTTCCCCGTGAGAATGAAACAAGTCCTTTTAAGAGGAACTTGAGTGGTTTGGAAAGTTGAAGTGCGATCGCCACCGGGTCCATGACGTCTTGTCTTCAACATCGATGTTACCATCGGTAGCATATGAATTGAACCCGGTTTACGCCCTAAGGTTGAATATATGGAGGGCTATTTGTTTTCACCCTTTCTCATTCAATTCTTTTTCATTCTTCAACCCCTTCAATTGCTTACCGAGACTTCATAGCTAGAACCTTGTTGGGTTTATTCCAAGACTAGCTCGGTCTTAGTCCACACTCATCCCACATCTCATTTTCTCCTTTATCATCATACCTAAGAACTCTACACTAACTAGTGGATAGTCCTTGGTAGATCCCTCCGATTCGCGGATCATGGGAACACATACCTAACCTTATCATCCTTATATCACCGTACATAAAGTAAAGTTGGTCGGTCTATTTGGTATTGTTCATCTGCCATTGGAACCAATTGAAAACCATTTGAAAATCAATCCAGATACTTAATATATATTATCAAAACATTTTGTACCTGAATTGTTTTTGATATTTTTAGAACAAGAGCTCCCCCTCAACATGTGCATCAAGTATTTGAAATCGTTTTACACACGGAGGCAAGAGACTGAAATAACTTCTTTGATTATCATTTTCTAAAAGATATCAACATCACTTCCCTAATTAAATCAAGTATATAACGCATTTTCGGGAAGGATGAGGTTTTCATAAGCTTGCTCCCCCTCAATATGTGCCTTAAGGTTTGAAAGAGTTTTGCACATACTAGAGGGAACCTGCACATTGATCACGTTTCAAATCTTTGTGGTTTAAGATAAATGCTCCCCCTCAACATGTGCATGGAAAATTTGAAATCGTTTGACACATGTGGGAAGGAGAGCTTGTACATCCTTATAAAACCATTTACCGATTTATCAGTTTAAATCCAATTTAAAGCACAAATTCTCCCCCAATCACAATTATCAAATCATTTGAGATTTGTGATCTCTGTAGATTTAAATTGATTTTGAAAGCTTTTAAAGGAGAGTTGTGACTTGATTATGAAGAACGTTTTAGCTGACAAGAATCGGATATAAAGACTTTAAACTCCATTGATAAAACATGCATGAATATCTTTTGAAAACAATTGAATGCCAAATAACTTTTTTAATTTAATTGAAATCATTCTCCCCCTCAATCAATGACATAGGTTGTTGATTGAGAGTTATATATTTTGACAAATAAGACCATATGATTATCAAAAATAGAGTCCGAGTTATATTGCAAAGCAATTGGTTTTCATTAGATAGTAGATAAATGTTTATAGAATCAGAGCATGAGATTTGAAAAATATGATAAAGCATGGCTCTGTTCTTTCTTTGAAAAGCGGGTTACTGTCTGAGATGACAATAAACCAATATTTTTCTCCATCTCGTTTTTTTTTTTTTTTTAAGATTCGAACTTCATCTAGAGACCCGTACCATTCTTTGAGTGGAAACTGAAAGTCCGTAGATGTTATCGAACCGACAAGAAAAACATGATAAATAAACAATATTTTTTGAAGATTTTCAAGATTTTCTGATTTTTATGGATTTTGAAAAGTTTTATATTTTTCTATTTTCGTTTTGTTGGTTTTATATTTTGTATTTGGTTTTGAAAAGATATATACAAAGAATAGATAGAGTCGAACACCTTTACTCCTCGACGCCTTCCTCAAGACGTTTGAGCGTTCGGTTGAAGGCTCTTTAAGCTTAGTCGTGGAAGAATAAACTCAAAGCGTTCTCGAAAGAGCTTTTGTGAAGATGTCTCGCTAGTTGATATTCGGGCCTACGAAGTATAGTTCAACTACACCATTTTCCACTTGTTCCCGATAAAGTGATGTCGAATGTCGATGTGCTTTGCTCGAGAGTGTTGAACATTGTTGCGATGAGAGCAATGGCACTTTTGTTATCACAAAGACATAGGAACTTTGTTGAATACAAAGCCATAGTCGATAGTTGGGATCTCATCCATAAGATTTGAACACAACACGATGACATGGCTATGTATTCAACCTCTGTAGAGGATATGGAAGTGCTCATTTGTTTCTTTGAAGACCGACTTACAAGTTTATCACCTAAAATTGAGCACCACCGACGATTGACGTGTATCTTGACATCCTGCATGGTCGATTCTGCATAGGCCGTTAGTGACATACCGGAGTCCTTCGGATACCAAAGTCCCATATTAATGGTTCCTTGGAGATACCGAAGACCCTTTAACCGCTTCAAGGTGCTTTTGGTAGGCTTAGCACGGTATCTAGCACACATGCATACCGCGAACAAAATGTCAGTTCATTGGTGTGAGGTACATCGAGGATCCAATCATACTTTGATATTTCGCTTGATCTACTATGATCCCCGAGTGGTCCTCATCCGCTTTTGTGCGCTCCACCATAGGAGTGTCAATGTGGTCACCGGAGGTAAATCCAAATTTCTTTAATATTTCATTAGCGTATTTTGATTGATTTATAAAAATGCCTCCGGACTTTGTGAAATTTGTAATCCCAAGAAAAATGACATTTGTCCTATCATTGACATTTGAAATTTGGAGCCCATCTCCATAGAAAAACGGTCACATTCATTTAGGTCAGTCGAGGCAAAAATAATATCATCAACATAAATTTGAACGTGAATTAATTGTTTGCCTGACTTTCTCGTGAATAGGGTTGGATAGAAGAAACTTTGATAGCGTATCATACCATGCCCTTGGAGCTTGCTTCAAGCCATAAAGAGCCTTCTTCAAGCGATAGACATGAGTAGGATGCTCTGGATTCACAAAACCTTCTGGCTGGCTGACGAATACCACTTCTTTAAGATTTCCATTAAGAAAGGCGGTTTTCACATCCATCTGATAAACTACCATGTTTTTGCTAGCAGCATTAGCCAAGAAGATTCTGATGGCTTCAATACGTGCAACAGGAGCAAAAGATTCCTCAAAGTCGATACCTTCTTCCTGACGATATCCTTTAGCCACTAACCGTGCCTTATTTTTCAGAACATCCTCGTGCTCATCAAGCTTCACTTTGAAGATCCACTTGAGAGCAATGATCATTGCACAATCAGGAGCTGGTACTAATTCCCATACATCTAGACGATCAAACTCATGAATTTCTTCTTGCATTGCATTTAACCAACTGTCCTCAGACATTGCAGTCTTAACATCTTTTGGTTCGATCTTAGAGAGTACTGAGTTGAAGAAGCACCATAAGGCATCAGTAGCTAATTGTTTTCGAGTTGATACAGGACGAGAAGGATTCCCAATGATGTTATCCAGTGGATGGTCATGTGTCCATTTTCTAAGATGTTCGTGTGGTTGTTGTTGAAGGACTGATGTAGCAGAGTTTATATCCTCGATGAAGATGGTTCGGTGTTGGTTCGGGGCAAAGATGTTTTCAAATGGAGCATCTTGGGAGTAGCAAAGGGATTAACTTCATCATTGATGCCGAGACAATTCCATGATGTACATTCGATGATTGATGATTTGTTGATGAGACAGAGTGATCAAGAAGCAGCGCTTCTTGACTTAATGACATTGAAACCAAGAGTTGACTTCATTGCGGAGATAGGAGCGACCTCTGTTGATGGAGTTGAAAGATCGATGGCACTTGGCTCATAATGTTCATCAAACATTGGATCAAACAATTTCTTCAAATCATCTTCAGATGGAGGTACATATGGAGTTGCTGGAGAGGAAATTGGAACAAGGGACGAACCAATGGGACTATTTTGAAGTGCGGGTCCAGAACTGGATTGTCCTGGAGCCATTTGCCCGGACAGCTCATCGAACGTAACGTGAATAGTTTCCATGATATCTCGAGTTCTTTTGTTGTAGATTCGGTAACCCTTCTTGTTTGGTGCATAACCTACAAAAACTCCAATGTCTGCTTTAGCTCTTAATTTACCTAAATCTTGACCGTCATTTGTTGGATAGCACAAAGCACCAAACACACGAAGATAGGATAAATCAGGTTTTCGTTTATGAACAAGTTCATATGGAGTTTTTCCATGAGAGGTGTGAATAAGAGAACGATTTTGGGTGTAGCAGGCAGTGGCAATGGCTTCAGCCCATAGAAACATTGGAACCTTTGAATAAATTAGCATTGTTCTAGCGGCTTCCACAAGAGTTCGATTTCGTCTTTCAACTACACCGTTCTGTTGAGGAGTTCGTGGAACACTTCTTTGATGACTGATTCCAATACTTTCATAAAATTGACTTAAGTCTCGGTTAACAAACTCTGTGCCATTATCAGTTCGAACAATTCTAATCGTGTGGTTAAGACGAACCTGAAGTTGCTTGATAAGTTTGATGATGACAGCTGGAGTTTCATCCTTAGTTCTCAAAAACTTTACCCAAGTAAATCTAGAGTAGTCATCAACAACGACTAAAGTGTATCTCTTCCCATTAATCATTTGCACTCTCATTGGTCCGCACAGATCCATATGAAGGGTATGAAGAACTTCCATTACAGAGTTTGTGGGTTTTGGTTTGTGGGCATATTTCGTGCTTTTTCCCAATTGGTGGTGAGCAAAGATGATCTTTCTCATATTTTAATGCGGGTAAGCCTCGACAAGATCCTTTCTAGAGATTGTTTATGGTGCCAAAGTTCAAGTGATTGAGACGACGATGCCATAACCAAGACTTTGTTTTAGAAGCCTTTGACAAAGAAGCGATTGGGAAGACTTCATCATGTCATCGATAGAGATGGTGTATAGGTTAGAACCTCGAGTACCTCTTAATAATTCTACACCGTCAAGATCTCTAACAAAGCAAGTATGTTTTCTAAAGGCCACTTCAAGATCGGAATCACAGAATTGACCAACAGAAAACAAGTTATGACCAAGACCTTCCACATAATATGTTGGAATCACTCCTAAACAGTATTTCAAGTATTTATATTTCATATGTAATAGGTAGCTTTATTATGGCCTTTATGTTTGTTTAAGGTCTAGCTTATGTAGAAGGCCCATAAGCTTAGGCCCAAGCCCACATAAGAAAGGATGGGAACTAGGAGTGTTGCCCTAGCTTCCCTCCTATAAATACTCTTGTAAACCCTCATTTGAGGGTTGGTTGTTCAAGTTTTTCTCTCATTCACTCTCTTTGCCTTAACCGTATTATTACTTGTGTGTGCGTGGGTGTTTAGCTTGTTCAATCGCCTCTATCTCTTTCTTATTACTTGTGTTTGTAAAACTAGTGACCTAACAGTGGTATCAATCGCCTACTAGTTGGGTGAATCGTGTTTGTTTTTGAAGTGGGTTTCGGTCCTACGCCTAAAACGCACCTTGATACTTTGGTTCGCTTAAAAACTTGTTTTTTACACTTTTTAATCCAAGATTCTTGTACTTTCAATGTTTTAAGGTGTTAAAATACGTGTTTTTGGCAAAAAGTTTCAAACTTTATCGTGGATAGTTGTTTTTGAACGTGTTTTGTTCTTGGGTGTCGCTCTCACGCAGAACCCGCTTAGCCGTTTTGGTACATCAAGTTTCACACTTTTGTGTTCTTTTGGTACTATTGAAGCTATTCCATAACAAAAATCGGTTTAGAAACACATTTGGGCAAAATCAACATTACGAGTAATCCTACGCGTATTGAAACCCTAAAATTACGCTGTAAGATTATCCTTGGTTTGATCTTCATTTTCGTGGTTTATTCCGTGTTTTCTTACTTGGATAAGTCCGAAAATACGTCGACTTTGGATATCTTTTGCAACCGTGATAGTGTAAAGATCATTTGGGCAAAACCCTAAACTTACGCATCAACATAAGCTTACGCGTAGAAATCCTACGCATAAGATTCACTTTACGTGTAAACTTAGGTCACGACAAGGTAATCCCACGCCTAACTTTTGTCTACGATAACTTTAGTGTTTTTCCTACTTACGCGTAAGCTAAAACCCACGCCAGAACTCCTTGTTGTTACGCCGTAACTTTTGGTGTTTTACGCATAAGTACTACTTGGTTTCTTGTCTTTTCTACGCCTAAGGACACTTCATCAACAAAGGTTCATTCGACTACAAAGATCCATTTTACTACACAAGTTTAACAACATGTCTCAACCACCATACTCAAACTATTTCCTCACACTTATAATCATCAACAACAACAACAATTAACTCCACAACATCAACAATGGAATCAACAACAAGCTATTTATCAACAACAATTTAATCAAGAACATACTCCACAAATTGGTGCAATTCCACCACCACAAATGGTTCAAACACCACCAAGCCTTCAAGTTCAACCCTACACAAATGATTTCAATCAACATCCATCAAGGAACACTATGAAGGAACCCACTTGGTTTGCAAAGATGTGTGAAGCTTTAAGCGACCAACAATCAATTCATGAAGTCGATCACTGATAGACCTCCAATGCTCACTCCAGAAACTACGATCAATGGGTGATAAGGTTCTTTAGGTTTTGTGATCGAAGAAGCCACATGGAAAGTTTTAAAGAAGGTTATCTTGGAAGGTCCATTTGAGATGCCTCTCGTCATTGTGCCGGAGATCCAATCATTGCTCCACAAAAAGATGAACAAACCAACATTGCTATTTGTTGCGGATCTAAATGCTACTGAACTTCTACACTATGAAGTCGATGAACTTGCAATGGAATACATCCTCTTAGGATTACCAAACCCAATTCTTCGTAGTGTTGATGCTCAAAAGACTACACAAAAATGTGGGATCATATTCGTCTTCTTATGGAAGGATCAGACTCAATCAAGAGGATTTGGAATCCAAAATTTACTTGGCTTATGAACACTTCATGATTGAACCGAGAGACACTAGAGTCCTATCATCATCGATTTTCGAGACATCATCAATGATTTGGATAAACACAACATCATCATGCCAAGAATTGCGGTGAATACTAAGTTCCCGAGTAGTCTTGGTCCGAATGGGATAAGTATGTCATTTTATCCGCTGCGAAGAATATGCATCATTCTACTTATGGATTGTTGTACGATTACTTGAAGCCTCATGAAAAGGAAGTTGATCGGGAAAGGATTCTCCGTGCTCAAATTGCTAAACGGTCACATCCGGATAATCAACAACTTGCCTTGTATGCTCAATGTAATTATCCTCTCAACCAAAGAACTCAACCAATCGCTTCAAACACACCTTCACAAAGAACAACCTCAACAAAATCAATTGGTTCTATACAACAACAATGCTCAAGCATATGTCGTTGAAGCGATCGAGGAAATCGATCCGCTCAAGCATTTCAACAAGGATTTGTGATGATTGCTAATGCTTTTGGCGTTACACCAACAAATCCAACAATCGTATTCGTTCCTCATCTAACACACGGACTCAAGTCATGTGAACAATGGACGTGTTGAAGTTCGTAATCGTGATTATGGTCGTCCGATGGGCGGTGGTCAAGGGTTTAATGTGGGTAGGAATAACAACAGAGCTCAAGTGGTGGAACAGGAAATGCTCGTAATCGGTTAAATGGTCTTAGATGCTACAACCGCAATGAGAAGGACACTGGCTAATGCATGCCCAAAGCCGAGGACTAGGGGCGGTGCTTATTTCAAAGAGGCTTTACTTTTGGCTCTTAAGGATGAAGTGGTGGATCTCTCACGGATAAAGAACGAGCTTTATGGCGGATGCACTCGGATGATGATATGGAGGACTTGCGTGCAAATGCATTTGTTATGTTGATGGCTAATATGCAAGAGTTACACATGAGTGAAACAGCCCAAGATGACATCGATGGCTTGTCTCGTGTACTCGAACAAACCATCATCATATCTCGAACTAATATCTCCGCCAATATCTCGAATCCGCACGGCTCGCATCGCTCAAATGGGTCATATACATCTCATTCGACGATTTTCAAATAAACCCGTAGTTACATTTGACGATCAAGATGACCTTATGGTTTCCTTTGATAATCAAATTGACTCGTGGTTGTACTGAGGATCTAAATAATGATCATGTTGTGACTCACGTTGAACAAGCCGAATCTGTTGCCTCATCCAGATTTTGCTCGCTTAATTCAAGACCATCAAATCAAAATGGAGAAATGCTATGCATTAAATAAGGACTTAAAAAGTAAAATGCATCGTTAACCAAGGATTTTGAATGCTTACAAATGCAACTCAACTTTTCAAAACTCAAGAAAACCGTGAAAAAGGTTTTGAAGCCGCTTTTGCAAAATCTCATCAAAATGAAAAATATTTAGAGACAGATCGTGATCTAGCCGCCTCGAAGAATGCTTTGTTGTCTCGAATTAGAACAACTGAAACATGAACATAAAAAGCAAATTAACGCTCTCACCTTGGAAACTCAAAAGCTAAGGATGAGTTGTTAAATTGTCAAAACAGTTCTCCGCATACAAAAGCATTCAACGAATCGGTAGATGATCTTCTTGAAGGAATTATCGCTTGCAAAACAAACTTAAAGAGTTTAAAACATTGTTTACAAACATGGTGAATCAAGAATGACTATTGAAAAGTTTACCTTAAAACCCAATCCAAAAGGATATGGAAAAATCTAGTCGACATAAACCAAAGCTTTCCTAAAACATTCAAACCAACTCACAAGTTTCCAAAGTGTAATACAAAATTGATAATATGTTATGAGTGTTGTTGAATATCATCGTCAAGAGGAATTAGATGCGTAAGACGAGTCGATCAAAATTAAAAAACGTTGTTTACAACAAACCTTTAATTATAAAACGCGGTCACTTTCACACACCAACGGATTCTTCTAACACACCAAGAGTTATCATCAAAACACCGAGTCTTCTAATGTTAATCCAAAAGCAGCTTTTGCACAAACTTATGGTCCTTTACCTTCAATTAGTGAAGTAAACTCAACACCGAAAATCGAAAAATTCTTCGATATTTTGACATTTTCATGGTCGACCTCAAAATTTTACAACATGAGATAGAATATCGCCCGAAATCAAAGTTGAACATTTTCAATCGCCTCCGCGCGAGAACAAAGAGACATTTTTAGAAAAATCTTTACCTAATGTTAAAACTTGAAAAGTTGTGCAATTGCTCGGAAAAGGATTTTCATAAGGAACTTGGGGTAATGAAAACGTTTTGAGAAAAGTAAACATCTATTTCTAACACTAAACGCAAAAAGAAAATGTTGAGAAAAGATGTTGATCGACTCTTGGAAGATGTTATCGTGGCCGATATCCATAATGTTGTGTTACTTCATGCTTTGCCATTTGCATCCGATTACATCTCTGCCGATATTGTTGTAAATGTTGTAAGCTGTTGAGAACACCGATAATGTGCTTCAGATCGAGTCTTTAAAAGTCGAAAATAAACGATTACTCAATGAAATTTACAATGCAAAACGTCGTCTTCATTGGTGTGAAAAGATATTCACAATCATCAACTTAGTTTTCAAAATAAAATCGCTCATTGAGTGCAAAATCTTCGATCCTAAAATTGAGCAACCGGATGATCAAAACGTGTCTTTGAAAAGTCAAATTTCTAAATATGAACAAGAACTTGTAAAAGTTAAACAGAATATGGTGTCATATTTGATTTACTCAATAAGACTCGTCATGAAGCATCTAACGAACTTGATCAATATCTTGCTCACACTAGAGAAGTCATGAATTTTGCCGGTAATATTCGCTCGAAAATCAAGATTTGATTCACACTATCTCCAAGTTAAGGAAATGTTAGGAAAGTATGAACAACTTCCGCCTACCGTGATTAAGAGATTAGCACCACCACACTTAGTAATCGTGAACCTAGAATCCCTACCGCCAAATCACAAGTTGCTAACGTGTTTCCTCTACTAAAACAGAATAGTTGCGTCTTTTCCAAACGTCCGCACTTCACGCCTAGAGCACTCAATCGAAGAATAGGAAGTTGCGACCTAAGAAAAGATCAATAAGGAATGCTAAAGTGAAGAACACCCTAGGACTCGAATAAGACTCATGTTGCTCCCACTATAGATGTTGCGTCTGCAAATGTAATAGAAATAGTGATGTAACGAATGCTAAACCGTTAAGTACTTTTGATATTCAATCGATGCACCTTTTGTTATTTGTCGAAAGAGTATGAATTCGATTGTCATGACAAATGTGTTGCTAAAGCTATAATCTCGCTTACGGAATCTCGAGAATCGGAATACCTCTAGGCCCACTAATTATTCTAAGTCTCGTGCTTGGTAGACCGCCTTCTTTAGATTCTAAGGCAACCATTGTCGCCATTGTAGCTCCCGCTTCACCTCCTAAGAATGTAGTACCACCTAGTGCATTCACTAAGACTAAAGCAAAGAGTAGTTATAGATGGCGAAATGGATATATAACACACTAGGATTTAAATGGATGCCTAAAATTATTAATGTGTATGTCTAAAATATTCGCCACGGAACCCTCTAACATTTGGGTTCCACATCTACTTCTATTCCATCCGTGTCGCCAAATGTGTGTAATGCGTGTGATATGATCATTCTCTCGATTGTTGATAGCGGATGTTCCCGACACATAACAGCAACCTTAAACTGTTATCAAACTTTATTGCAAAGTTCATTGGCATCGCTGTTCGGGAACGATCACTTCGCAGCCTATCATGGGCTACGGAGATTATGTCAATGGGAACATCGAAATTAGGTGGTTTACTATGTGGAAGGCTTCGGTCACAACTGCTTTCGTGAGGTCAATTTTGTGATGGAGATTTGGAGGTTGCTTTCGGGAGAAAACTTGTTTCATTCGTGATCTACACTGAAATGACCTTATGTCCGCTCACAGAACTCTAGTCTCTACACTATCTCTATGCAAGACATGGTTGCTTCCTCTCCCATCTCGCTTACTTTCAAAGGCAACATCTACAAAATCCTCGGCTATGGCACCGCTGCCTCTCACATCTAAACTTTCAAACCATCACCAACCTTGCTCGACACAAACTAGTTGAAGGACTCCCACGATTCCGGTGATTCAAAAGATCACCTTGCTCACTGTGAACAAGGGAAAAGCACTCGTGCTCATTTTCCTTCAAAGGTGGAACACTGACTCAAAGATGTGCTTCATCTTCTTCACATGGATTGTGTGGCCCGATGCGCGTACAAACGATCAATGGCAAACGCTACATCTTAGTAATTGTTGATGACTACTCACGATGGACTTGGGTCTACTTTCTTCAAGCAAAGACCAAGCTCCACAAATGATCATCACCTTTCTCACAAAAATATGGTTCAGCCCGCAACACCGCCGGGATAATCGTAATGCATAAAGGAACCGAATTTGTTAACAAAACCCTTCGAGAATTCTATGAGAAAGTAGGAATTCAAAGATCAAACATCTATTGCACGACACCGAACAATACGGAGTTGTTGAAAGACTAAACCGAACGTTAGTGGAAGATGCAAGAACAATGTTAATCAATGCTAAACTTCCAGATTACTTATGGGCGTAGTGATAACGCTACACGCGCGTGCTCGGGGTCAAAGGAACTTCCTTTTCTTCGAGCAAGTTTTATAACACCCTAGGCAATGAACCTAATCGTTGTAGTGTAGTAATTAGGGTAAGCCACGGTATTGATATCGCTCTCTAGGGAATAGGAATGCTAGTAGGGAGTTACTACGCTAAGGTTAAGGTTGAGGAAGATTATTTTTTATCTTTTTTATATTTTATGAAAATGGAAAGGTACGAATCTCGGGTATTGGATTTGGGGGTTTGGTATTTCTACCGATTACTCTACTATTATCTAATTATCTAAACTAAGGTTGTGGGAGTCTATGTCTAATTAATGTGTGCTCGTATGATAGTTTAAAGATGTGTTTACTTAGTTTGTATTACTCCTTAATTATCTCCTATTGATGGTCGAGTGTCACGCCTTATTCCTAGTTGCGTTGTGTTTCTAAAGTTGTAGGGTATGCGTTTCTCCCTAACTCTTTGAACTTACCAAAGGGTCTTGTCTACAAATCCACGAGATTATAGACTCCTACCTAAGGCACTCTTCGGATGTTTTAGACTACAATCACTCTGTAATCATACTCTAGGGTTCACAAAGATGAATCAAGCATTAGTACACAACGAATGACCTATCGCATTACTAGATCATTAATCAACTAAGATAAGAAACAACCAATCAATATTTAATAATTAAGTTTCATACTTCCTAAGCAAACACACAAATAAATTAGCCGGACATGGAGAACATGCAAGCATACGAGACAAATAATCAAAGACATAATTGAATTAATGAAGCAAAGACTTATCTTGGTGTAAGATAGGGTTAAAACCCTAAAATACCGTATAAGACACCTTAGGTTCGGTTTTAGGTTTTACCCAAAGACTCTCCACACAAAGACTAAAAAATTCGGATTCTATATATAAGATTACAATTGCGACGCGCCACCTTATGTTTAGTGACGCCGCCGTGTCGCCGCCATTAGGGTTTCGTCTTGGCCACGTTAACCTTGCGACGGCCACCTTATGTCCGTGACGCCGTCCTCTTCGACGACGCCGTCGGATCGCATCTAGGCCGTTCGAGTAGCGACGGCCTACTCTTTCACACTAGACGCCGCCTCTTGAAAACACGAGTTTTGAAATTCGACCGTCACAACAATTCTCCGACGGCCGACATAGAACCCGACGCCGCCTTCTACATTCAAACGATCGTGAGTGTCTCGATTTCGACTTTGGCCATTTTCTTCATATATTCGCGCCTTTCTCGTCCAAATAAGTGCCATTCCAAAGATTTTGCCTTCACGAGACCTAAAAAGTGAAAAGGAACGATATTAAGCAATAACGGATACAAAGTGATCAAATAAGGACTTAAACGACCCTCAAAATGGTACCTTTTAAAACCTTATCAAATATCCCTACACTTGTTATTTGCTTGTCCTCAAGCAAATGTGCTTTTAGCCAATTAATTTGTAAGTTGGGGTCATTCAAAGATTAATTCAAAACGGTCCACAACACATATAAGCCCAAGAAAGTCATAACAAGCATGAAATTACATACTAGCACCTCACATGGGGTGTTTGGATACTCACATCTCTCTGTGTATAAATGAAATATAACAATATAGGAAATGGAAGATAAACACTCATTAACCGGTCCTAGTACATAGATTACCATAGGCTTGAGAATAGATCAAACCTCCATCGCTTTGGCGAAGCACCTAGGAAAGACTATCAAAGAGGTCTTTAAAGGGTTGTAACGTTAGGCTTACGGTAGGGAAATAAGGGTTTGGTGGGATAGGCTATTAAGTGGTGGTAAGTCAAAAATCTCTATGTTAAATGCATATGAAGAATGGCGTTGCTAAGCCAAGACTCGACACTTCTAAACTCTAGATAACTGAAATAAACAAACATAAATTAAAAGATAGATGTAGGATGGTAGCCCGTATGTTTTTTTTATTTTATTTTTATTTATTTATTTTTTTTTCACTCTATTTTTTTTTTTTTTTTTTTTTTTTCATACACTTTTACTCTACCATCCTCTACGATAACATCAAAATACTAGGGATTTACAGCATATCCCTACACTTGAGTTTTTATTATTCTAACACTAATTTGACCCGAATCGAAAAGATCAAAACACTTGGGGTACATTATTACGTAAACAAAGGGAATTTGAATTTAACGCCCTTCCGTCATTTCATAAACTTTAACTTTTCCCATGAATCCCAATCATCCCAAAATCAGATACAAAGGATATGACTCGACTTAGCAACTTATGCAAGCAACTAGATAATTGAACTAAGGGTTTAGGGTGATAATAAACATTTGCACTAAAAGTGAGTGCATAAGGGGTAGGCTAAGGCGATTTGGGTGTATATTTGGGGTGGGGTGTAAACAATGTTTTCATTGATATTCGAAAACCGAAATATCACGAGAACCGCGAAAAGGATAGGCTCGAGGGGTTAACTAGGGTATCGGTACTAAAGATGAGTACAACGCAAAGGGTGTGGGGAATTACTCAACCGATGTGGAAGAAGTAATTATATTATGTATCAAACAAGGGTTTATCCTAATGCCTCTTATCATTTAGTTATTCCTAACTACACAAGTGTAGTCTCACTTATGATCTCGAATGCATCACAAAACAAGTTCTAGAATCTAATATACTACCGGTTCACACTCTAAGCATTAAAGATGAATGCTTTAATTCCTACTAATCTAAGGGCGATCCTCACATTTTGGTGGAATTTGGGTGGTAAAGGGTTTTGTGCTAGTCATGCAACTTCCTATCCATGAGACGCTTTTGTTAAGACTAATGGCCCACTCTTATATGTCATGAAAATTTTAAATTTGGTGCCAAAATTACCCTAACCGACATTTCTCATGGTTTATTACACAATCACAATTGACAAAGCAAATAGTCAAGGATAAGCATAGTTTCAAAGTTCCCGCTTTATTTTCCTCCCTACATTTAAACCGAACATTGTCCCCAATGTTCCCGAAAGTATCAAAGTTATGATAAAAGAAGGTAATCAAAACGAAAGAAACTAATACCCCGATTAGCTCGGTAGATCCGTAAAGTGGTGGTTAAATTCTTTTCAAGAAGAATTATTATGAAAAGCTCCTTCCAATCTTATGTAACTTCTTCTTGACAAACTAAACCTCGCACACTTGAAGAAAACAAACGAAACCTTCGTGTAAAATCGTGTAATAATATATATAAGACTCGATTTAAACTAGGATATAATGCTTGTGGAATGGATGTTTACGAATTTCTAAGAAAATTAAGACCGAAAATTCCAAAAATTTATAAGTAGCTCGAAAACGAGAAAAGTAATCGACGCTTTTACTCCTTCGACGCCGTCAGTTGCAATCTCGACGCCACAAAGTTATCCCGACAAAAACCGGTCTCGATTTTCGGAAAATTTCGGAAAATTTATATCTTTAGAATGGAAAATTTCGCAAAACATCCATTATGACTCGATACAAGCATTTGACTCGAACAAACAACATATATATCTTTTAGTTAATTGTTATTCTCATGTTTACGCTTTTTGAAAACGTGTAATCCTCCCTACACTTATCCCTTATGTAAAATACCTTTATATGTAATTAAGACGAGGTTAAAGACAAAATAAAGCTTTTTACAAATTTAAACATGAGAATAAACAATCAATAAAAGATATACGACACACAAATGAAAATGAAAACAAATACACATGGGTTGCCTCCCAAGAAGCGCTTTGTTTTGTTCGAGTCACGAGCCCGACTCTACCCTTATTTAACAGATAAAGGGAAGTTTTCCTAAACTTAAGTTCAAGGGTGATAGTAGCAATACACACCCTTAGGGTGGAAATTTGCTACGTGAGGAGAGGATGATGGTTGATTTATATGCTCAAAGAAGTGTGCTCTATTCATTATAACCTTACCTAAGTCTATTGGTGTAGCGAGAGAATCAAATCTCTCTCCTAAGAATGGATCATTTTCACCAACTTCAAAAGATTCATGGTTAAGGATCCATCTTGACCTAATAAACCCGGTTTAAATCCATAGTGTTTCTTGTTATCAACCATGAATGGGTGATATAAGTGTGTAAGGTCATGGGTTACTCCTATATCGGCTTCTACTCTACATGGCCTAGAATCTACCACCTTTATCAAGCAACTACCCGGACTATCTATTTTGATGGGTGGATTGGGGCCTAATTCAATTCCAAGATTCACATCTAAAGACGGAAAATTGGGTAAGGTTTTTAAGTGAGGTCTTGCTCATCAACATATGGAACTTCCCTAGGACCAAGAGAGAGGTCATGACAACAAGCATCTAAACCTACATTCTCTAATGGCGTTTGGTCCAAAGGTTCTCTAATTGGGGTTCCTATAGTCTCTTCTACTTCTTCCGGTAAGTTATAGGCGATGTGTGTTCCTCAAGTGATGGTAAGACTTGTGGGTTATCCGATGGGGTTGGATTTTCTACTCTATCCTCCATCTTATCAAGATCACCTATGTATTCATTTTGTATTGTGGTAGCGCCTAACCATGACATGCACCTTGGTACCTCAACTCTAATCATCTCCTTCCTAAACAACCTTCCGAATCAAGTTTCCAAATTGAAAATAGGTCTAAAGATTCGCTTTTGGGTCCCATGTTCCACTTCTAAATTGGGCGTGAATCTCAAAGGTTTCCCATGCATGTCGAACACCACATCCCCAAATATCCCCATCCGCTACATAGTCAAGCCTCCTTTGGGTTTCGTGGGCGATACGAGTGTAAAAGAATTGCAGTGGAAACAGTAAGTCAATACCATGATAAAGGACTTTTTGCAATAAATATTTAATTGCAATGGGAACATCGAAATTAGCAGGGTTTACTATGTGGAAGGCCTCGGTCACAATCTGTTTTCAGTAGGTCAATTTTGTGATGGAGATTTGGAGGTTGTTTTCAGGGAGAAAACTTGTTTCATTCGTGATCTACACGGAAATGACCTTATGTCCGCTCGCGTAACTCTAGTCTCTACACTATCTCTATGCAAGACATGGTTGCTTCCTCTCCCATCCGCTTACTTTCAAAGGCAACATCTACAAAACTCGCTATGGCACCGCTGCCTCTCACATCTAAACTTTCAAACCATCACCAACCTTGCTCGACACAAACTAGTCAAGGACTCCCACGATTCCGAGATTCAAAAGATCACCTTTGCTCACCGTGAACAAGGGAAAAGCACTCGTGCTCATTTTCCTTCAAAGGTGGAACACGCTCTCAAAGATGTGCTTCATCTTCTTCACATGGATTTGTGTGGCCCGCGCGCACAAACGATCAATGGCAAACGCTACATCTTAGTAATTGTTGATGACTACTCACGATGGACTTGGGTCTACTTTCTTCAAGCAAAGACCAAGCTCCACAAATGATCATCACCTTTCTCACAAAAATACAGTTCAGCTCCGCAACACCGCCGGGATAATCGTAATGCATAAAGGAACCGAATTTGTTAACAAAACCCTTCGAGAATTCTATGAGAAAGTAGGAATTCAAAGATCAAACATCTATTGCACGACACCGAACAAAACGGAGTTGTTGAAAGACTAAACCGAACGTTAGTGGAAGATGCAAGAACAATGTTAATCAATGCTAAACTTCCAGATTACTTATGGGCGTATGATAACGCCACACGCCGTTTGGGGTCAAAGGAACTTCCTTTCTTCGAGCAAGTTTTATAACACCCTAGGCAAGTGAACCTAATCGTTGTAGTGTAGTAATTAGGGTAAGCCACGGGTATTGATATCGCTCTCTGGGGAATAGGAATGCTAGTAGGAGTTACTACGCTAAGGTTAAGGTTGAGGAAGATTATTTTTATCTTTTATATTTTATGAAAATGGAAAGGTACGAGTCTCGGGTATTGGATTTGGGGGTTTGGTATTTCACCGATTACTCTACTATTATCTAATTATCTAAACTAAGGTCATGGGAGTCTATGTCTAATTAATGTGTGCTCGTATGATAGTTTAAAGATGTGTTTACTTAGTTTGTATTACTCCTTAATTATCTCCTATTGATGGTTGAGTGTCACGCCTTATTCCTAGTTGCGTTGTGTTTCTAAAGTTGTGGTATGCGCTTCTCCCAACTCTTTGAACTTACCAAAGGGTCTTGTCTACAAATCCACGAGATTATAGACCCTACCTAAGGCACTCTTCGGATGTTTTAGACTACAATCACTGTAATCATACTCTAGGGTTCACAAAGATGAATCAAGCATTATACACAACGAATGACCTATCGCATTACTAGATCATTAATCAACTAAGATAAGAAACAACCAATCAATATTTAATAATTAAGTTTCATACTTCCTAAGCAAACACACAAATAAATTAATGGACATGGAGAACATGCAAGCATACACACAAATAATCAAAGACATAATTGAATTAATGAAGCAAAACTTATCTTGGTGTAAGATAGGGTTAAAAACCCTAAAATACCGTACAAGACACCTTAGGTTCGGTTTTAGGTTTTACCCAAAGACTCTCCACACAAAGACTAAAAATTCGGATTCTATATATAAGATTACAATTGCGACGGCGCCACCTTATGTTTAGTGACGCCGTGTCGCCGCCATTAGGGTTTCGCCTTGGCCACGTTAACCTTGCGACGGCGCCACCTTATGTCCGCGACGCCGTCTTCACTTCGACGCCGTCTCGATCGCATCTAGGCCGCTCGAGTAGCGACGGCCTACTCTTTCACACTAGACGCCTCTTGAAAACACGAGTTTTGAGTTCGACCGTCACAACAATTCTCCGACGCGCCGTACATAGAACCCGACGCCTTCTACATTCAACGATCGTGAGTGTCTCGATTTCGACTTTGGCCATTTTCTTCATATATTCGCGCCTTTTCGTCCAAATAAGTGCCATTCCAAAGATTTTGCCTTCACGAGACCTAAAAAGTGAAAAGGAACGATATTAAGCAATAACGGATACAAAAGTGATCAAATAAGGACTTAAACGACCCCTCAAAATGGTACCTTTTAAAACCTTATCAAGAAGCTATATCTACTGCATGCTATACTCAAAACCGTTCTATGATCACAAAACGCCACAACAAAACACCTTTCGAGCTTGTCCACAACTATAAACCGAACCTCAAACACTTTCATGTATTTGGATCCCTTTGCTATCCAAATAATGATCGTGATGATTTTGGAAAGCTCAAAGCCAAAGTCGATATTGGAGTCTTTATTGGATATCGTGACAATTATAAAGGTTTCAACTGGAATCATCGAACCAAGGAGGTAATGGAAACGATTCATGCTCATTTTGATGAACTCACGAAAATGGCTTCGAGTACAATAACTTAGAACCCGGTCATAACCGCTTAAACTTCCTCAACCCCATCATCACCGAACAAAGCCCCCGCCTAACTCACAACAAATGGAAAGGTTATTTGCTCCTCCGCTCGCGACGATATTGATGAACGTGCTCTGTGTATCCATTGCTTCACCGCACAACCCGATAATATTCCTATACCGATACACTGCTACAACAACCATCGTTGAAGATGCACCTACACCCGCTTGACTCCAACACAACAGCTTGAACACACCGCTTCCAACAATGATGAACAAGTCGATGATATTTCAATGAAGTACCCCACCGCAGATTTTGATCCAAATGCTCTTCAACCCGCTTGCTAATGAGATCGCCGCACTGTATGTCGCGGAATCTTCAACAAACCATTTGAATCCTCGTAATCGCACAATGTATACCAACATCAACCTCTACACACCGATGGACAAAAGACCATCCTCCGGCTAACATTATTGGCAACCCGAATCAATCGGCCGTTACGAGACAACGCCTTCACACGATGGTGAACATTGCATTTATGCACTCACCGTCCCGCTAACTGAGCCTAAAACATTAAAGACGCAATGACAAAAGACAACCGGATTGAATCCATGCAGAAGAACTCAACCAATTCAAACGCCTCAAGTATGGAATCGTTGAAAGACCAACAGGGTCTACGTCATTGGTCTAAAATGGATTTGGAAAACAAATTGATGTCAAGGAACGCCATCCCAAAAAGTCACGCCTAGTTGCTAAGGGTTATCGCCGTGAAGAGGAATAAACTTTGAAGAATCTTTTGCTCCGGCTGTTCGCCTTGAGGTCGCTCGGATATTTCTCGTCGCGACTCATATGAATATGACGGTCATCGATGGATGTCAAACGGCGCTTCTCAATGGACAACTTAAAGAAACGGTCTATGTCACCAACCGTATGGATTCGTTGATCCCGAGTTCCCAACCATGTCTAAAACCGAACAAAGCTCTTTATGGTCTCAAACAAGCCCCTGCATGGTACGTGATCGGTGCTAAACAGACAAGTCTAAAAGACTACAAACTGCTCAACAACCAATGCAATTAAGATCCGAGGAGTACAATGTTTCCCGGTCGTTATGTCCCAAATGAGCTATGCAATGGATCAATCAACGCCTAGTGATCGAGAAATTTGAACGAAAAGGAATTGTGATTATTATAACTAAGGAAAATCCAACAAATTAAAAACGCCTTAAATGCAAATTAAAGAAAATTAAAAGATAAAACTTATTAAATAAACGCTATCACTATATTTAAAGTGATGAACGTTTAAAACCTAAAACGACGCTTAAATTAAAATCTACGCGACGCACAAAATAAAAAGTGAAACTAAATCAATATTAACCCTAAAAATATGAAATGATGTTTTTACAATCCTAATGATATAAGAAAATATTTAGAAAAATAAAATTATTTTTAAAACTAATTATCTAATTAAAACTATTTTAACTATTAATTAATTACCTAAAATATAAGAAAATATGAAATTAAGCTAGAAAATAAGATTAACACTTGGAAAAGTCTAAAATATCAAAATAGACTTTTCAAAACTATTTTGTATTTTTGTGACTATTTTTCTATTTTCTAGGATTTTAAACTATTAAATACTAATTAAATTACTAAAATTACCAAATAAGCTATGAAAATCTAGAAAATTACTTTTTTACTTTTTATATTTATCTAAGCCTAAGAAAATTGAAAACTTATTTTTTGAACCTTTTCTAATTTTTGTATTAAATGCTATTTAAAAAGTATTAAAACTAATTAAAAATAGGAAAAATAGCAAAACATTTTATAAAAATCAAAAATTCAGGAAACTCTAAAATAATGATAAGAAGCTATGAAAATTAGAAAACAGGTACTTGTGTACAAGATTATGGAGTCGAGTGAGAGTGCTTATTGAAATAAGCACAAAATAAGCCAAATGATCTAAACAGGCAACCAACTGTTAACAAAGACTATGATACACTAAATATGACCAAATGAAACTTAAACAAACAAGCTACAATCACTGATACACAAGCTACCAAGATTTGATGATTTTGATTTAAGAACTAAAAACAGTTTTTGGGTACTAGCTTGCAGACAACAAATAAGCTCTAGAATAAGCTGCAAACTAAAAACCAATGATTGATATCTAAACTAGACCTAAGTGGCTAGCTCTGACCAAAATACCAGACCTAAACAAGCTATTATGAGCTTTGTGCAAGCTTGTGTAAAGTCGAGAAAACCACTCACTAATATCGAGTATGGGCGCAGGCAACAGCCTGCTTTTAAGTTATGCACAAGCTCAACCAGAGAGCTTGAGCTTGAAGCAGACATCGGGTCTTGTAAACAACCAAGTGAACTACTTATATCCCAAAAATCAGAACCTAAAACCCTTTAATAAGTCCTATGCAGAATCTGCAAGATCTGCAAAAATCCAACTTTTCACCATTTTTGACTTTTGAAAATTGTTTTATCTTTGACTTTAGTGAAGTTTGATCCAGATTTTATGACTGATAATCAAGTTAAATGATGTAATGAAACTTTCACAACCTTTGTTAATGACTTTTAAACACAAAATGATGATTTTCTCTTTTAAAAATCTTACACAGTGGACTGTGAGACAGTTTTGTTGGAATTTTGACTTTTTGAGTGTTGTAGACACAAACTAAGACTCAAATGAGTCAAGTGAGGCTAAACAAACATGAATCAATAACAGATAAACACTGATGAGGTCTTGAATACAGAAAATGAAGCAATTCCAAACACTCCTTAAAAACTTGTTTTGCCAATTAAAATGATGCAACAACTGACTAAGCATATAACAATGATCAAACTAGATTATCCTAACCTAATTACTACTTTTAGAACAGAGTTTAATAAAATTTTATGAGCACAAATTTTACTATGCTAAAACTTGAAATTTACTTACAATAGGTCCAATAGCCACTATGGCTTGTCACACATGAAACCAAGGAACCACTATCCTAATCCAACCCACTAGCTTCCAATTCAACCCATTTCCACCTTTGAATCACCCCATATCATGTCTGCACCCATTTTGCTTCTGGCGTTGACTTTTGTTGACCAGTCTCCAAATATGCCTAAAACTGGAGTTTAAGCTTATGAAAAGCTTTTATAAGCTTGTAAAAACTATTTAGAGCTGAGAAATGAGATGGTTGAAGCTTGTAAACAAGACTTATATTTGGAAATTTGCAACATGTGAACATAAAGTGAGAATGTTAAACACAAACTGATATTAATACTTAAATTGAGTTTCAATACATTAAAAAGCTTTAACTTGATACAAAATGACAAAAGATTACAAGTTTTACACTGAACTAATAACTTGACATAAAAAAAACGACATAAGAAAGAAAATTAAAACTAGAAGACCCTTGCATTTGCTCCCATTGCTTCTCTTTTATAACCCAAAGTCTTTCTCTTTCTTCTCTGTTGAAATCCCAACAAATCCCTGCCCTTGGATTGCTCAAATTAATCTCAACCATTCAAAATGGTTTTTGGCGCCAATTTTCATTTCTGCCATTTGAGGTTGAGTGAGGGGTTGGGGGAGCATTAAATGAAGCTTGGAAGGTAGTTGTGGAGTGGGGGACATGGTTTAGTGAAATTGGAGGAGGGGATGGGTGTAGCGAGTTCAAGCGAAGCGATTGAGAATGAGAAGACTTTGGCGCCCTGTTTGTTTGACCATTTGACCTCAGGCAAGTATTAATAATAGGGGGGGTTCACAATTCAAATGGCAGGGGGTCAAAGGTGGTAAAGGGTCCAAAATTAGTGAAATGGTTTTAAACTTCAAGGACTAAAGGTGTCAATTCTGAAAGTGTAGGGATTTAAGCTGCCAACATCTCAAACTTGTTTCAAGGGACCAAAAGTGACACTCTCAGAAAGTATAAGGACCAATGTTGCCTTTTTCTCATTTTCCAGGGACCATTTCTGCCAATTTTGAAACTTGAGGGACCAAAGTTGTAATTTCTCAAACTTTTGATAATTTTTCACCAAAGGACTAAATTTGACAAGTTTTGATTTTAAAAGGACCTTTGGTGACTTTACTTTTGAAATTATGTGCTCAGGGACTGTTTTTGACAATTTATGAAACTTGGGGATCGTGACGCAATTTTGCAAAATTGATATGTTTTCATCCGATTTTGATATTTTGAATTTGAAACACATAAAACAACGATTTGTGATATTTTGATCATTTAGATGTGTTTCGAGTGTTTCAGATGAATTTGCAGTTTATTTTGTATAAAATGATGAGTATTTAGAGACTCATCGACGATAAGCTATCATCTTTCCTCATTGCCAATAATTTCACCAAAGGCTCGGTTGACCCAACTCTTTTATACAATATCACGGGCACATATCTTAATTGTTCAAATATCGTGGATGACATCATTTTGGGTCTACACATAAAAGTTTTCAATCGCTTTTGCAAAACTAATGAAGAAAAATTTTGAAATGTCCATGATGGGTGAACTTATGTTCTTTCTAGGACCGCAAGTTTATCAATCACCCGTGGAATTTTCTTGAGTCGGTCAAATATGCCCTTGAACTGTTAAACAAATTTGGAATGACAACTGTGACACTTATGCCACACCAATGGCTCATACCAAAAGCTAGAGGCGATTTACATGGGAAATTAGTTGACCCTACCAAATACCAAGTATTATTGGGTCTCTCATGTATCTAATACTAAGGAGACTGATATTGTCTTTGCCGCTTATCTATGCTCCCGCTATCGATCGCGACCAACTAAAACCCACCCTCTCGAGGCTAAAAGAATCCTCCGATACATCAAAGGAACCATTAACTTGGGGATCCGTATCAGAAGGATTACGGTTTTGAACTAATCGCCAGACGACGACCACGCAGGATGCTTAGACTCAAGAAAAGTACTTCAGAGCTCTACAATTTCGGTGATAAAGCGGTGTCTTGGCAATCAAAGAAGAGGATTGTACATGTTGTCATCAACAAGGTAGTATGTAGCCATATACGCATGTTGTGCTCAAGTCATCCGGATGAGAACACAACTCAAAGACTATGGTTACGATTCGACGGAATCCCGATGTCTTTGCGATAATCGGTGCCATTGCGATCTCGCAACTCGGTTCAACACTCAAATCAAAGCACATCGATCTACGCTATCATTTCATCAAGGACCACGTGGAAGCAGTGTACCGTTGAATTATACTTTGTGGGTCTCGAATACCAATTGGCGGATCGCTCACCAAAGCCTTGCCTCCCGCTAGGTTTAATGAGTTGGTCCACGGATTGGTATGAGGTGTTTGACTTAAGAGGAATTGGATGACCTCTAAAACAGTCTTAAAAACACATCAAACACCAAAACATCTTTTGTAAATAATTTTTCAAAAACAAAATACAAAAATATAAAATCTTATAAAACAACAAAAATATTCTTCTAATCTATTTTTCTTTCAACATTGCAAGTACATTTCTTCCGTCAACACCTTAATCTTTCTAAATTCGGTATTTTTCCGATCAAGTGTTGAGGGGGAGAAATCAAAACTTTAACTGTTTCAAAACATCTGTGTACTTGCATGTTATCATACCTCGGTTGTTTCCTTTAACAAATGGTGGTGAAGTTTCTGGTACAATGACTCTCCTCGAACTTAAATTAATAACCTTTCATTATTTTTTCAAGTCGAGGGGGAGTGTCGTCAAGTTTCTTTCCTAAAAATCTTTGTTTGGTAACCAAAATGGAAGTTAAATGGCTTTGTTTGAAAAAAGGAAAAGGTGGAGGGACCAAAACTGTCAAAATGTTAAAGTTATTTTAATAAAACACCTCCCCACCTAACTTCCACCTCACATTTATTACTCTAAACCTAACAAGATCCTACGCACGAAATTGCTCATCCTATCTCGTGTTTTGATCATCATCTTGTAAGTGGATTAATGTTTCTAACATGTTTTTAAACATTGGTTTTGATTTTCAAGAGAATCCAACGGTCAAATCTAATGATATGGGTGATTTTGTGTTCTTCACTACAGCGAAGAACACATGATCATGTGTTATGTGTTTGTGACTAAAAGATAATGTCAAAATGTTTTAAAACATCAATGATATGTTTTCTATCTTCAAAACAAACCCAGAAACACGAATTGATGAATTTTGAAAATTAGGGTTTATGAGTCGGATTGGGTATTTTTGAATGTGAAGTGTTTTGGTCAAAAAGATTGTTGGGTTATGCTCTTGTGTTGTTGAATTGATGATTTCCAAGGTTTCTAACCACCCAGAAACACGAATTGGTTGACAATTCGAAACTAGGGTTTAAAGTTCATAACTTTTGGGTATTTTTGATTCTCAACAAACTAAGTGTTATAACTTGACTTATAGACTCTCAACATATCTTAGACCTACCAGAATTTGTATGGTGCAAAGTCCATGGCTAAAAGTGATACGCGTAATTCTCAACCCTTAGGGTTTTGACCTACGCGTATGACTTTCTACGCGTAATGGTTCTGAAAAGCTTCATGCCATGTTTTGTTGATTAAATGATGTTTTGTGATAATGTTAATGATTTGATGAACTTATTTCAGGATTTGCTACGCTTAAAATTCGTAATCAAGGTCTTTGCATTTCACGCATAAGGATTACCCCACGCGTGAGTCGGTTATGCCTACGCGTAAGGTTCTGATGGGACCACGCGTATCTCGTGAAGGATATGCGAACAATCTCACGCATAAGGTCTACTCTCACGAGTAAACCTTACGCGTAAGGTTTTATACGCCACGCATAAGATCTACGCGTAAGGTCCCTTTTCCACGCTGCGTAACTTTTTCTACGCGAAGATAGGATCCTACGCGTAAGCTTATAACTACGCGTATAAAACACTTGCTTACACATAACTTTGTCATTGCTACGCATAAGCCTGGATGGACCTTCATTATGAATTGTTACGTGTACAAACTTGTAAATAAACTAATCATATCGTCACGAATCCAATAATGTCACTAATAAATCTAAAATGTTTGAGATGTTGTGAACCATAAGTGATAACATAAACTTTAAAACTTAAAGTTAACTAACTCACAAAACATTTCACGATGTCATTGGACTATTGGACATACAAGTGACTTAGGACTCGTAACAATCATTGACACTGTACATTCAATAACTAGACAATAAGACCTTACGTTGACTAACATTATGTCTTCGATATGTTGGTTCTTTTGGCTAATGTTATTTCGAGATCACGACATGGTGAAAAAATGAATGTGGATGCATCAAGTTCTCTCCATTGTCGATATCTATCCTTATGGCTATCCAATGAAGATAGGAAGAAGAATCTCCGTGTTGACTTTGACACCTCACTTGCTCGGAATCTTCGTGTTTAATTGCTATTGATATTCGAGGACTCATCCGTATCGAATATGCTCACTCACTCGCAACTGTTCACGAGATCTATATCCAACAGATTACGGAACACTATGGAAAGGGTCAAAGAACGGATGCGTGACGGTGACTCAATCACAAACAAGTCACCATTACACCTCTGAGACTTAAACATTCTCCTAATTCTCAAGTCGATCCAACCAAACTATATGCCACACCGTCAAGAGCTCACTCTCCAATTCTTAATCGATATCGGTTATGGCGAGGCTACGGAGTAATCAACAAGCATTCTCACGTAGAGCTTAAGAGTATTCCTCAACCATGGAGAACTCTACATGATCATCACCAAGTCTGCTTCGGTGGTGACGGTGGCTATGAGCATCCTAAGCTCTTGGAACTGCAAATATTTTGGGCATTGGTCAACATGAAACACATCGCTATCGAAGCTCGATTTGGGATGACATGATGTCATTTCTCAACAAGCTTGGCTCAAAGATTCCTACATCGGATATACTAAATGTTGATCCGAGAGCACTTGAAATTCATCCCGATATTCCCAAGAGGCTCAATGACCCCGACAATCACGATATGTTGACGGAGCCTATTCTATCTTCGAGAATCAAGGAATCATCTACAAAGAAACAAGGTCTTTGTGTTGCGATTTCCTTCTAGCGAAGATGTCGAAAGCTCAAACGTACAAAAGGTATCTGGAAGCGTTAGACAAGGCAAAGTTGGTCATCTCGACGAAAAATCTTCGGAACACCTGTAAGGAGAACCGAGAAGAGGAAGTGCAGAAGCGCAACAAGCATCGTGTGAGTCAAAGGAAGCTTCCTAAAAGGAATCCTCCTTCTAAAAGGATTGTTCCGTAAAGGAAGCCGAACCTATTCCCACACTTGAACCGCAAAGAAAGCTTGTGGACGAGAGCTCAAGAGATCCGTCTGAGATGAAGAGGTTCATTACTCGCAACTACAACCAAGCACACGCCAAGAGCAAAACCTCCAAGTCCTCCCATTTGTCCAAGGAAAAGGAAAACTCAAACAATTGTACCCTATGATGAGAGCTCGAAGAAGAAGAAGAGCAACTGGATAACTCATACGGAAGAAGTTTACAATCGTCGACACCTTCAAAAATCAAGAATTTGCTAAAGATCAAATGGGTGGCCCGGTGGGTCAAGTGGTGCGACTCAATCTTCACCAACTCGATGCGGTTAATCAACCCGATAAGGGGCTGGTGCCACCACTCTTGTGCAACAACAAAAGCCCGCAGAGGATACTATTGTTTATGATTTTGAGGAACCTAAGGCGAGAAAGATAAAGATGCTTCTGACGATGTGTACGGATAGTCCTACACACTCACGAAGGAAACTTCGAACCACCAAAGGACCCGAATCTCCTCACATCTCATCATCATCGGATTCTTCGTCTCATTCATCACAACCACCATCTAAGAAGTCAACCAAATCATCATCCAAACAGTGAAGAAACCACCTAAATCTTGGATTTCAAATACATGAAAGAATTTTGAAATTTGTCAAACAAGTTAGAAAGAAGGACATGCTCCACGAAAACCGAATTGGTATCTTGACCAAATGCAAGACTTACATGATGAGAATGACAAGATACGTAAAGAAAGGAAAGTTATTCAGAATTCATGAAAGATCATCGTAAAGAGGAACCGAATGAAATGATTGAAGGTTACACTCAAAAGTACCTTCGGGATATCATTCCTAAAGTCCAAAAGGAACCGGAGAAGTCGACAAGAGATCATACCCACAAGTTTCTTCTCGACATTGTCCCGGTGTGACTAGAGAAGTATTTTCCGACAACTCACTCCTAACATCGTCGCATTAGTTAAACATACAATGGCCAATGAAGTCGATCTCTCGAATGCGAGCTAATCGCTAAACTAGTGATGCAAATGTCAAAGCGATCCGGAACATTTACTTTGGATGAAGCTAAATTTTTCAAGGTCTACTTGCTTTTCAACTCGGATCATCATGTAAAGAGTCACCGATCAACCCAAACGGCCAAGAGATGGCGATGATAAGGACAAGGACTCGCATCTAAACGTCGAAACAATCGGTGAATCTTCTTCTATGCAACCCCACCTCAATGGACTCCTTCTCAACGAAGATCTCCTCCTCGCTCTTCAACCGATAAACCTCGGGGCGATTCCGAGTTACCACCCGGACTCAAAAACCGGTGATCACTTTGATTATACGGGTGGTGACGATAAAGAGGTCCTTGAGCCCCAACAACAACCCACCTCTCCCAAACAAGGACATAAACCAGCATCATCATCTAAGCCTTGAAAAGAAGAAGAAGACGCTTCATACATCGACGTCATATCATGGCTAGATGACGATAAAGCCAAGAATTTGAATAGTTTTCTACACTTGTTAACAACACTCCCTACCCGAAGAAGGTCAAGAATTGGTAGCGGTAGTACCTTGGAGCATGCAAAGATTTTGCAAGAAAGGTTCCGTATGAAGAAGATGACGAATCTGAATTGAAGCGCATCAAGAATGAAGCATTCCTACTTTTGAAAGACACTCGAAAAGTGCAATCGAGGTTGAATATCACCTTGAAAACATTGCTCGAGCCATGTCTAACAACATGGATTGGCTCAACCCGTAGCAAACATCGACTTCACCAAACGGGACAATCCTCCATATTACACCGGTGGTCTCGACCTCTACCTACCATTGGCCAACCCGATCGACCTAAGTTCCTTTCGAGACATTTCTTCAACAAAGACTTAGATTTTCTTCAACACGGTGGCGATGGTTCAAGGAAATCGCTACATCTCGACACTTCCATTCCTGTTGCCATATACTCGATTGTATAGCCATCGAGGCGTGCTACCCACATGTTCTCCGACAAAGTGGTAGCGTATGACCAAGATGCAATGTATGGGATTCACCATTGGTCGGAACGCCAAAGAATCTACTACGTGTCGCTTGGTCCGTAAGTCTCAACATGCGGTGTTCATTACTAAAAGTATCGTGGCCATCCAACATGTTGGTCTATCGTCTAAATGGGACTACACTTTTCTCAAGAAGATTGTGGTCAAAAGACAAGACGAAAGGGACTATGCATTCTCTCAAGTCGACTTTGAGAATTTGAACATCAACGATATTGAAGACATGTACCTTGCCAAAGTTCAAGGTCGCATGAGACAATTTCAAGCTGAAGTACAACGTGAATTCATCAAGTCACCGCTCATCTTCATCGACGCATTGTCATCAAAGAACGTGTTGAAGATCTTGACTTGTTGTTGAATCATATCGAACGTGTAAACTTCACCCCACCACGACTTGATCTTCCCGACATCAACCACTTACACAACTTACGCTCATCAAGAAACCTTTTGGCGTCGTTTGCGGTGAACTTCAACGAAGCGCTTAATGGCGTGTGACGATCTTCACAAATTGGGGATCACACTTTGAAGGCGGTGGGGATGGATTGGCTTATCGGTTGAAAGATATACATGAAAAGATTGGGAACCCAAAGCGATGGAACTCTAAGGGATGAAGGGATGTGAGAAGGATCATCGAATGATTGATGAAAGGTTGTTCGAAGGGATCGATTGCACGATTGGAGAGCTTTGTTGGTGGTCGACCCAGATGAACATTACCGGCTTTCAACGCCTGCTTGCACTCTCGGAAACATCACTTGGACTTCTGGTACTCCTTGATTTGGTTCTTTCATTAAAATTTTGGATGTTTGATGATATATGTCGATGGCTTGTGCACACATAACGTTGTACAACCCGTAATTGTCAAGAAAGGACCACGTGGTGCGCCTCGGTTCCACAATCCTTATAAAAGGAGCGAAAGCTTCTTATTTTGAGTAAAACCTATCAAACCTTTCATTTTCAAGGTTTTGCTCAAAACACAAGTACTTCCCATATGATTTTTCAAAACCTCAACCGTTTATATCACTAGTTGAGGGAGTATTTGAATTAAAACTTTGTTCACAAATTGTTCATAGTGGTCATCTTCCCGCAACACTCGAAATGGTCATATTTATTCTCAAACGTTTCAAAATAACATTTTCATATGCCATTTTGAGGGGAGAAAGCGTGTGATAAGAAATATGTTGTGCAAAATGCAAATGAATCTGTGTACCTCGAGACTTAACCAACGAATTGACGATACTAAACTATTAGTAACTCGAAAAGACTTGTCTGGACGGGTAATAATTTCAAGCTAGTTCGCTAGTAATGTAAACGTGTCTCGTAAAGGACTTGTCCAAGTAGAAAGTACCATTCGAGACACTCTTGGTAGACATGAACTCGACGGGTATGACAACCTTTCGAGGTTTGTCTACACCTTCAAGGTAGTTATTAGAGCTAGTTGTCACCTAAAACCGACAATGTAACTCTTTAACTACGTAACGTAACCGTGTCTCATGGGGATTGTCTATCTTCAACGGATCAATTCAAAAGTGCGCGCTCTTTCCTCACCGTGCATTTAAACCATTAATACTCTTAAGCACATGTGGGGGAGTATTTATGCAAAACTTATCTCTCACGATGGTTCAAACATGTTTTCATTTACAAACCCTTTGAGAGATATTTTCACATACTGATGGTTTAATGGCAAACATAGGTTAGTCATGGGTTATAAGGTGACTAAGGTTAGGAATAACTGTCCTATGATCCGCCAGAGTCGGAGGGATCTACCCAAGGACATCACAAATAGTTAGTACTTAGAAGTCCTTAGGTACGATTATAAAAAGGAGTAAATGAGGATCGGAGAAAGAAGGAGTTGAAGAATCAAAAGAAATGCAAAGAAAAGGGTGAAAAGAAACGACCCTCAGTTATTCAACTTAGGGCGGACACGGGTTCAATTCATATACTCTTGATTGTCACTTAGTGACACCGGTATTGAAGATTAAAAGTCGTCATGGACCCGATGGACGCATGCACTAAACCTTCTTAGCCACTCAAGTTTCTCTCAAAAGAAGCTTGTTTCATTCTCACAGGAACCCCACGTAAACTATTGGCTTTCTCTTAGAGATCATTGGTATTGAAGAAGGAGACCCTCTCCCTAGTCTCCGCGGGAAAACCAAAACGCACTATTGAGTCTAGAGCCACGAGATTCATCAAAAGATCTCTTAGGAACACTTGACATTTAATCACTTGATGATCAACAAATAAGATTATCGGTGGTTCATATCGAGTCCTTCATGATCTTAGCAATCTGTCGAGAACATTTATGAGCGGTTCACATCGTGATCCTCGGTGATTAAATGGAAACTCTGCCGGTCAACATCAAATAGCCCCGACGGCGGTCACCGGTAACTCCCGTGGATTACGCGGAGTGTGTCTCAAACGGTCTGATCGTGAGGTGATGCTACGGTGTACCTCGACGACTCATCGAGAATAGATGTACCCGGTGCACATCGTGTTATCTCACTTGTGGGACTCCAGGTCAGAGAGCGGCCTTTGTAAGAATTAGAGTTGTGTTTTCACACTATGTTGTTAACACTCTCAAGTTCAAACTTATAAGTGCCGGAAACCGCTTATTACTAACCGTTTGAAATGTTTTTTCTTATGGAAGCTCGGAGCGGAATGATCGTCTTGATTCTTCTCATGCTCACGCCAACATCATCACTAATGGAAGTTCTATTCAACAAACAACACAACCGTCGAATAATTCTTCGTCAAACCAAAGAATCTACAAAGTCAAAACTTAAAGAACTTCATCGGCATTGAATTCCAACGTCAAAGAGCGTGTGAGCATGTTGAAGAATGACGTGGAGACAATGGAGCAACAAGGCACTGACACGAATCGATGATCGAGACAACAACATACTATCACTTTCACCACAAGAACAATGATCAAAGAACAAAGTTAAAGATGACGTCAAGCATAAGCTGTTCAAAGATAACTATCTCTACACTAGGAGATTGTTCGAATCAAGGCATTTCCTCTCATAAGAAAGAAGAATGTCGAAGGCGTCGAGCTACTATTACATCAACGCCTTCACCGTTTACATTCATATATACTTGAGGGGAGATTGTTGGAATCACTCCAAACGATATTTCAAGTATTTATATTTCATATGTAATAGGTAGCTTTATTATGGCCTTTATGTTTGTTTAAGGTCTAGCTTATGTAGAAGGCCCATAAGCTTAGGCCCAAGCCCAATAAGGAATAGGGAAGGAGAGGGAGTGTTGCCCTAGCTCCTTGCCTATATAAACCATGTAATAACCCTCACTTGAGGGTTGGTTGTTCAAGTTTTCTTTTCATTCACTCTCTTTGCCTTAACCGTGTTATTACTTGTGTATGCGTGGTGTTTAGCTTGTTCAATCGCCTCTATCTCTTTCTTATTACTTGTGTTTGTAAAACTAGTGACCTAACATAATATACCCGGGAAATTACACTATCTCCAACCACATAATCTCCATAACCCATAATAGCTCCAAAATGGTCGTTTCGAATCTAACGGTCCGATAAATTTACTCACGAAGTTCATGAGCATGAGCGATCTCGGTCATATGCTTGGAACGGCTGAGTCCATGTACCATAGAACGATTTGAACGATCTGCAGTTGAACACATACAAGAATGGATGATGGATAATTGGGATCCCATGCAAGAATGGGTTCCAATTGGTTAGTAACTGATGATTGGATCACCCACATCGACATAGAAGCATTAATATCGAAATTGAGGCAATGGAATCATTATGAATAGGCTGCAGACTAGTGTTCGATTTGCCCTATTCAAAGTATGTGCACTTCTTAAGGAGCAGTTCTACCAAGAGGCATCCATTTTCTAGTGGGCATTGCCTGACTATCCTTATGGCCAACAGGTATCCATTGATAACCTATCTTTCTAAATGTTCTTCCTGTGGGCTTCCACTGTTTTCTAACTTTCTTTTGCCTTTGCCATTTTGCCTTCTTCGCATGATATTTTGCATTAACATTGTTAACTAGAGATTTGACAGCATTAGACAAAGCTTTCACACCACATACATGATTAGAAACAGAATTCAAGCAGACATCATTACAAGGTTTGCAAGTAGTATCAAAATTCGAATTAATTACAGTACGCCTATGGCTAATACTAGAATCAACACGATTCGTTTTATTCGACTCAAGCTTAAAGTTCCTAGGTTGGTCTTCTACTATCTTCCAATGCACATTCTTAGCTTGCGAGGTCCTATCATTCCTTGTATTGTCTTGAGACTTTGACCTTTCGCTTTAATGTCACCGATTACTCTGTAGAGGAATGGGAACATTAGTTGGTTTTGCTACTCTTTGCATTTCTGTTTAGATGTTGGGATCGAACTACATGCAGCACACTAAGGTTCACTTTCTTAACACTCACAGATCTGGAATCTGACCTATTTGAAGATATACTCCAATGCTCATTCAAAACATTGGGCATCGAATGGATATCATACTTGGCACTAGGCATAGAACACGGAATCAAAGGATTAACTCTCTCTCCTAAGGACTTAGGGCATATTGTGATTAGGCATTCTAGAATTTCTTGAGATCGTTTGGCATATAAGCATGCATGCCCAATTGCATTATCAAGTGGTTTCTCTAACTTATCCTCTTCAACAATCTCACGGAGACATTCTAGACAATCCTTAAGAGATGAGAAATATGTTTGAATAGCAAGTTTATTATTCCTAAGATGAGGAGGAACATATTTCACAGATAAAGCATATTTATTACAAACAGTACCTTTGATCCATCATTCTCCCCATTGGTCATTGGCATTTTCCTTTTACGACTCTTGATTCTCAATTTCCTTTTGCAATGAAGCTATTTGTTCATTGTTTTTATTACGAGTGACCTTTATTGATTCAAATAACTCACTGAAATGACGTTTAACCTTTTCATTTTCTTCTAGAAAGCTTTCGTTTTCCTTTTGTAAAGCATTTACTAAGTTTTGAAGATGAAACGTTTGAGAATTCTGAGAATCTAAAGGAGGAGGCATTTGGGAGTCAGTCACATTGGTCTTTTCACCCTTTAATTGAGAGATTTGGGCCTTCAATCTTTTGATCGTGTTATAATGAGCTCGAATTTGTTCATCACGTTTGCTAATTTTAAAAACTGCATCAAACTCAGGAGCATCAGATGATGTCTTGATATTTGAGGTTTTAACATTTTCTTTGAGATGTTGATATTTTAATTGCAAAGCAAGATGTTCAACTTCTAATTTTGAAAACTGTTTAACCAGGTTATCATGATCATCTTGTTCGATTTTCTCATGCAATTTTTAATTCATTGTTTCAAGCTCAATTACACGATTATGGGAAACTTTCAAAGCAACAGATAATTCATGAAATTGAGATGCAGTAACAGAAGAATTCGTAGCAACGTAAAACACATCTTGAGCAACACATTGAGAAATCAAGTTCTCATTTAATATATGCAGATTCTTCCTTTCAATTTCACTATATTTAAGTTCCCGATCATAATCATTGACCTCAACAATCATTGCATCAAATTCCTTTTCCATTTCCTTAATATCAGTGTTTATTCCAATTTTAAGATTCTCAAATTGACCTTTTAACTGATTAAAGAAAGGCATGACCTCGGTTAAATAACATTCTTTGGTTTGCTCAAAGCCCCTTTCCCCTCAGTTATTCCTGTAGGTGTGATTCTCTTCTTACACGTTTTCTCAAAATCAACAAACAGTTGATAAACAACATATAGGCTGATTAAGGTCCTGCTATTAGTAGCAATAGATCTAGGAACTAGGTGCATTGGTGTATTTGGAGGATACACAGTTGCTTTTGACAATCTCCTACAAGGGGAATTCGTTTCAACAAGATTTTCAGCTTTTTGCATATCCGTATCCTTTTTCCAAAAAATCTGTTCAGGTGTTAGAAGTGTCTAAGACTTAAACTTGTTTAAGGAGATCCAGTTTTCCTTAGTGTAATCATGAGGTTTGAATGTTATGTTATTCTTTTTACACTCAGGATTTTCTAGCTTCTTGTTCAATTTCTCCCTAGTGACTTCATCTGATTTCTTATATTCCTCAGTGCATTCAACGCAACTAGGTTTCTGCCTAGGCTTAAGGATTTCATTACCATCATAAATTACCTTATGAGTAGCTCTAGCCTTTTTAATAGCCTGTGGACTAGGTTCCTTAACAAGGGGAACGCTATGCTTATCGCTTAAGACTCTATGCTTAGTAACCATGTGAGCAGTCTGAATGGTATTCCCTTGTATGTACAACTTATTTTCAAGTTTGTTTTTCAAAATTTTCAGATTGGAAAAATCATTCAAAAGTTTTGATTCCTTAGCATTGAATTCTTGCTTAAGCAATTTCACATTTTCTTGAAGTTCTTGTTTTTGCTTAGCAGTTTTAGAAAGCTTTTCTTGCAAGGAGTTTAACTCTTGTTTTAATACTTCTTCTTTAAAATTACTTTTTCTAATAATTGTACGCATTTGGTTATCCATATCCTGCTCACGGGTAGTTAGCTCAAACTTAGCACGTTGTTCATAAATGGCAACTTGATCCTTATAGGTATTGAGTTCAGTGGTCAAGGAATCATCAGGCACAAATGCAGTGAATTCATCAGGCATGCATGTATTATTGATTGCAGAAGATTCATCATTAGGTACAATATGACTGTCATCTTGTTTCACATATTGTTCATATGGGATAATATTGTCATTTCCCATATTTTCAATATCTGACTCAATGACTTCAGTAGATTGTACTTCATGGGGAATCTTTTGCTCATCAACCACATCATATAGTTTGAGTACCTCTTTAATGATGGATTCCTTGGATGGACTGGCATGTTGAGGTGAAGAGGTCATTGGAGAGATATTAGCCATGAAGATGGTTTGTGCACATGGTTCATCATCAACGTCCGAGTCATATGCATCACAATCTGCAACTTGAAAGGCGTTGGGATTGTTTTGAGAAACATGCACTGGTTGTTCGTCCACATCAGCATCGTATGTTCTAGCATTCCCATCAGTCAAGAACAACAGCTCCTCTTTATTCAACATCGCACCATTATCTTGTGCTTGAACCAGTAACATCTTGTCCCTGAAGTATTCTGCGTTTTAAGGGCGTTTTGGTTGAGTACAATTCCTAGCAATGTGCCCTTATCCACCACAGTTATAGCACTTGATTGGTTTTAATTGACCCTGAACTATATTCCTTCCACGATTCTGATTTCCAACATATCCACCACCAACACCAGCATTCCCATAACCTACATTTCATTTTCATTGTGTGGAGGATAAGTGTTCATCTTCCTTGCACATTTTCCACCACAATCCTTACATCTCTTACAAAGTAGCATGATTTTGACGATTTGATGCAGTTCTGAGATAGTTGTTAGTGTGAGGTGTGAGATTCAGGTTTTGCTTGACCATAAGAGCCACTTGATTGATAAAGTGCTCCATGACTGCATCAGAACTAGGTTGCTTATATCCAGAATCAGGAATGGGCTTGTGATTATCAATTCTAGTGGGTGTGACTTGTGATGATTTGGTGAAGAATGCAGTTGTATCATTTGATGAGCTTGTTTCTCCTGGTTGTGATTTGAACTGTTCAAGAATCCTTCTTTCAAACATTGCATGTTTCTCATTCTGAAGAAGGAAAGCATACAATTGCTCATAGTTGGTGTTTTTAAGTCCTTTGGTAAGCTTCACAGAAGTGACAAACTTGTGCTATTCAGGATTCATGTTGTTTACGAATTTTGAGTTCAGCTGAATGTTTGGCATAGTCATCTTGATATTCTTCATATCATTCACCAGCTTGTAGAATCTCACATAATATTCATAGACACTTTCTTGGGCTTCATCTTAAAGTGCTCAAATTCATCATACAATTGTGATTCTCTGTCTTCGATGGTCAATTCGGAACACGAGAGAAGCATTTTGACATTATCCCAAACGCGCTTAGCACGTGTTATGATTGATCAGGTTGTAGATGTCTTTAGGAAGATCCTGAAGTATGATGTTAGAAGGCCTGATATCATCATCAAATCGCTTTTTCTCCTTATCACTTAGCTCATCATATGTCTTTGGTCTGTCTAATCCAAAGATCATTGTACCATCTGCTGCAGTATCAATTATGTCTCTTGTAGTCTCAACCCGATACGGTCCTTCATCAATTGACTTAAGGATGTTAACCCCATTTTCTTTTCCCAAGCAGTACAACCCGATTCTTTGTGACCGGGACTCATAGTCGATTCTATCAAGCATGGGAGGGCAGTATCGATCCTGCGACTTGCACATTATCAAGAACGGAAGACATGTTTAAATACTACGGATTTTACAAATCTTTGACTTAACCGGAAATAGAATCTTTCACGGATTTTACAAAATCAAGAGATAAACCGTAAAACTTATACACTTATGCGTAGTCACCTCGTTATGCGTAGGAACTTATGCGTAGATGAGAGCTTCAGCGTGAGCAGTTTACGCGTAACACAACTTACGAGTAGACACAAGCTACGGCGTGAGCGAGTTCTGGCGTAGACTAGAGCTTACGCGTAGAGTTTTAGGGTAAAATGCTTAAGTTTATGCGTAAACCAAAGCTTAGGCATAAGAACCTTATGTGTAAGTTTCCCTTAGGCGTAAGACAAGCTTATGTGTAAGAAAAAGCTTATGCGTAAGAATTGTTAAGCGTAAGTTTTATGCTTATGCGTAAAATTAGGGTTTTACCCAAAACGATCTCTTACACTTCACAGTGTATGAGATATCCAAAGTCGAAGTGTTTTTCAGGCTTATCCAAGCAAGAAGAACACTGAGTAACCACCGAAGATGAAGATCAAGAGAAAATTTCTAACGCGTAGGATTAGAGTTTGGTTATGCGTAGGAAGTACAAATTTTGCCAAACACGTTTTTATGATAAAAAACGTTAAGACAACCAGATAAAGATGATAACACAGCCTTAAAAACACCAAAACAACAAGTCTCGAAGATCAAAACCCTTTGTTCTCTCTTACGCGAGATCCGCATACACCGTATCCAAACACTCTTAAAAACCAAGAAAACTTGTAAAGTTTGAAACTTTTGCCGAAGGCGAAAGTTTAACACTCAATAAACCTTAACCCATAATAATCTTGGATTAAAAAGTGTAAAATTTAAAGCTTTAAAGATTCAAAAACTCGTATGCGAGACACCCTTTTTACGCGTAAAACAACAACTAAACCTTAACTCGAACAATAACTATCAAACCAAGAACATGATCAAACCATGGCTCTTGATACCATTTGTAGGATCTTGGTTTGTTACACAATCAGATATGCAGCGCTAGGGTTAAAGGTTTAGAGAGAGAAAGTGGGAGAGAATGGGAACCCTAGAGAGACAAAGAAAAATATATTATGAAGCTCCAACCCTTTGCCTTGGAGGGCAAAGGGTATTTATAGGGTACAAGCATAGACGCCTCCTTTAGGAGGTGGATCAAACATCTGGTGGGTAAAGACCCGTCCGTCCTCCACGGTGTTACAAAGTAATCTAAATACTAACACTGAATAACTACGACTACGAGCTTTCTAACGAGCATACATACTTGAGGTGACCGACACTTTAAGTATTGGATTTACTAAATCCCAACAAAATATTTTATGATCATGTCAACCTCTCAACTAAGTAATCCATCGACCAAGCGGCCGGTGGCAAACTTAATGATCTCACCGCGGAAGAATCGTGGGGTACAATAGAGGACCTTGCTCTCTATGACAATGAAAGTTGGAATGACCCCCGTGAGTTGCCCAAAACCATAAAGACAATCTCCTTGCCTCCCATTGACTCACAACCTTCCGACCGTAGGATGCTCGAGCTTGAAGATCAAGTCAAATTTCTATTGAGCTCTTACAAAAATCCTAAGTCTTCGCATCAAGTGAACAAAATCACTCTACCTTGTGAGCTGTGTAGTGGTCCCCACGACACTCGTGATTGCACAAGACTCCCCGAACAAGCTTTGCGGACTCACCTCCACGCTGCATCGGCGGAGCGGAGAGAAGTGGTACATTTTCAAGCCCGAACAAAACAACTTAGGAAACTCCTACAACCCCTCATGGAGGAATCACCCTAACCTTAAGTGGAACCAAAACTCAAACCCATCTCAAAGCTCATCTAGTCTACCTAATAGGTTCAACCCTCCAAATACCGGGAACTCCGCTAGTCTTGAGGCAATTGTGTCGAGATTCATGTCATCTCAAGAAACTCGATTCACTAATCTTGAAGCCGATTTCAAGCAACGACAAGGCGAGATGACAAACAAACTCGACGCCCTCTTAAAAGCCTTCAATGACCGGGAAATTGGGGCACTACCAAGTGACACTATAAAGAACCCAAAAGTGAATTCGATTTCATCGACTTCATGTTCTTGCTCACCTTGGGAGAGTGCATATCCATGCCCTTCACACCCGAAAGTTTATCCGGTTAACGCCATCAACACGGGTTCCAAGCGATCCATCATGAAGTACCAAGGACCCGAACTATTGGTCCAACCAACTCTTGAGAAACCCGTCAACCAAGAACCTAAACCTAATCTAGAGGATGAGTATAAGGAACTCCACCAAGAAAAATCGGTTGTTGAAGTCTTGGCTCATGCACCTTATTACAATTCTTTAAAAGAAAAATATGAGCAAGAACTAAAGCTAGGAGAACGTGGGTCCGCATTCGTGCAAAATAAGTTACCTAAGAAGTTAGATGATCCCGGGCTATTCATTCTTCCTTGTAGGCTTGGAAACTCCAAATCTTTCGACACTTTAGCCGATTTAGGATCGAGCATCAATCTTCTTCCGTTGTCACTCCATAGAAGCCTTAACCTAGGTAAGATAGAGCCAACGGAAACCATCTTAGGTCTAGTGGATGGTAGTATTGCATATCCGGTAGGGATAATAAAAGACATGGTAGTGCACGTAGGTGAATTGACTCTTTTGGTGGATTTCCATGTGCTAGACATAAATAAGGACCCGACATGCCCGTTGTTAGTAAGAAGGAGATTCTTAGCTACCGCTAGTGCCATTATTGATTGTAAGATGTCTAAAATAGTGGTAGGAGAAGGGAGTGCTATGTCAATTTACGATGTCAAGAAGCATGTCTACTACAAACAGGAAGAAATTCCCTATGAGATCATGTTAGATAGAACGCCATCTAGATATGAGCCTTGTTAGTAATTCAACTTTCCATGACCAAGAATTGGCCAGGGATATTGATTGTACAAAAAGATGTACATACCAGGCCGTCAATGGTGATTGATGGAGTTAGGGGTGATGGTGGTGATGCCGAGTGCAAGATAACCTGAAAATAAGAAATAAAAGACACTACGTTTGACGTAGCGTGGGGGGAAGCCCCCGCGAACCGCCTCCGGTGTGAGAATCAGTCATGGTGATTATGTCATGAAAGTATTGAGGTGGAGAAGATGAGATCTCTTGGGTTAAGTTAGGTCACATACCTCTGTGATGACTTCCTTATTTATAGGTATAATAGGCTGATGGAGCAGTTACAGAGGGTCCTGGCAGTTACAGAGGTCATGGCTAAGATCATGGTTGTTGATAAGTTCTATTTGACAGCTCGATCATACCCACATTCATAGGCAGAGAGGCTATGACCTTTAGGCTTCGACCCTTGTCGGAGGGGGCTCCGTTGAACCTGACTGGGGGGCTCCAAACTGTGACGGAGGCCTTGACGGAGGGGGCTTCGAACTGTAACAGAGGCCAGGCTCCGAACCTCAACAGAGGTTAGACACTATGAGTGCTTTGGGTGTAGGTTGCCGGATTCCTTTGCGGTAGCCATTGTGAATGACTTTATGCCAACTTTATGTGTAGGACGAAGGCATAGGTTTCTTCCTTTAGGAGGGCACATCATACCCTTTGTACAAATGGTAAGCTAAGTACCATAGTGACGGTATCGCTCGTTAGCAAAGCGGAGGGTACGTCATCAAGCTCCCCAGTCTAATGTTATGCATGCGAAGAGTGCATGGCTTTAGACTTATCATTTCTTTGTTAAAAAAGACTTGGTAACAATGTCTACTACTTTTGTTTTGTCAAATCAAATATAAAAGTAGCTATACTTGTTTTTAATAGTCCACATTTGACTCTATCATGGTGGATACCTCATTAAGCCCCCAGTCTAATGTTATGACTTTGTAGGAGGCATGAGATTAGACTTTAGTATTCCATAAACCATTTGTTATATAAGGAGCGTGTGTATTAGGTTTTTCCATATAACTTTCGCTTATAGTTATAAGCGAGTTTTATCATAACCTATTTGTACATACGTTGCGTTGTCGAAAGGTACCAAGGTTTGTGTATAAACTTGGCTTTGTTTTATAATGCATGACATAATGGCATTTCATCATGAATCTTAGGCTCTGGCATGCTCACCTACCTGATGCGAGGATCATGGGGGTGTCCCATGATTTTAGGTAACCGCTTGGTTAATGTCCCACGATCCCTATCTTGCTGGGAAAGCCTTGATAAGGTTGTGAACGTGGGTTTGAATTGGTCTTATGAAACCTTTGCATTAATATCTTCGAAGAGCATACCCCGAAGGGCTTAGGCCTTCGATTGGTGAATTCCCAACTGGTAACCATATCAAAGATGAATGGTTTTACGCCAAAGAAGATTTTTGGAGGTTTGCCAAGTATGTCGGAATGTAGCTCCGAAGTGAGTATGAAGGGGAGACCTTCAAATTGAATGGAGGGTATATCATCAAGCCCCTCAGTCGAAAGTGATGCGTACACTTTGAATGTAATGCTTTCGACTTAAAAGAAATACTTCCTTGTGATAAATCTAACAAGGATTAATCTTTAAGTAATATAGACCTAGAAGGTCGTGTATTTTGTATGTATACGAAGCTTATGGACTTCATTTAAGCAAAGTAGTAGTCCTTGGACAATTTACTATTCTGCATGGTATGTGGCTTCGGCCAAAGACAATATTGAATGGGCTTCGGCCGTATGATGCAGGTACTAGGGTTAAGGCCCTAGTTTAAATGGAATCAAGTAGGGAAATATCCCTACGTACTTTTAAATATGTTTCTTGTACACTTCTCGTACGCCATTTTTCCGACGCTTAAATTTTACAACATAAGGTGTAATAACCTCATTGTGTGTAAATTACAACACCAAGAATATTGTGACAAATTTTGATCATTGACAGAGGGTCACGACCCACTCTATCTTTAATCCTTTAAGTTTTATAGCTTTGTGTATGATACTATAAACTATTAGGAGAGTTAATGTGAATGTGTTGATAGGCTTTAGTAATCTTATAAGGCTTCTGTCATACCTTATGCCATACCTTTCGACATTGAAACTCATAAACGACTTGGCTGAACAAATCTTTGTGTTTAAGAAACGAAGCAAGAGATTTGTGGGAAATATATTATATCATTGAATTGGTAGAGAGGATTACATCCTTTTGAAATGAACACTAAGACAACTACCAATAATGCTTGCTTTTCCATGAGAAGCTTTCAGTACATTGATTTTAAACAAAATAAAGTAAGTTTTACATCTATGAGGTTATGTAATTATACCTGCAGAGTCGAGGCTCTATAATTGTGTCTACATAGACACAAATAAATCATGTGAACAGAGGCTATGCTCTGTAATCGTCTCGACAGAGATACCTATATATTATTGAACAGAGCCGAAGCTCTGTAATCGTGTCGAAGGAGACACCTATGAATCAGAGGCTATACTTTGTAGTTGTGTCGACAGAGGCTTATGTCAGCATATGTGATGCTCCGTAGTCATATCGACAGAGACTTATGTCAACATGTGTGAGGCTCCGTCATCTCAAAATATATGATAATAGTATATAAGTTCCATGATAAATTTTGCTAATATATAATTCGCAGATATGAGTCTCTGTCATCTCAATAGAGCTTGTGTGAAATGCCTTATCAAAAGAGGCTTTGTCAGCAGTGGACTTATCATCACAAGTGACATAATAAAGCTTAGTATAAAATTACTTAAGGCTTATTTACGTACATCACGTATGTGTGGATTATGTTTTATGCTAAAAACAACATGAAAGCTCTAACAGAGGTTCTAGGAACATAGGGTATCCTCTGTCAATGTTGAACTATCTCTAATGATCATTGTGTCATAAGCAGATGCTCAATAAAAGATGGTTTATAGTGCTCTTAATAAACATCAAAAGTTTCATATGTAGATAATCTGATTTGTAGTGAAACAAAAGCAATATAGCGGATTAGTTTCGTAGAAAACATACCAGATTGACAAAGGGTATCCTCTGTCGTTAATGTACTGTCTTTGTTCACCTTGTGGTAAACATTTTGCGAAGGAAGGTTCTGGCCCTACTTGAGTGTACCATTATGTGCCCCAATTTCTTAAATGAATCCGTGCGAAGGTTAAAACAGAGGTTGCCATAGAGACTGGAACGGAGGGCCCGAACAGAGGCTCCTACGAAGGTTATTGAACCTTCTCTCCAAAACAGACCATAACAGAGGCTGCTACGGAGTCTGCAACGGAGGCTCCTACGAAGGTTGTTGAGTTTGAAACTTCTTCTTAAAGTGAACCCAAACAGAGGCTGCTACGGAGTCTGCAACGGAGGCTCCTACGAAGGTTGTTGAGTTTGAACCTTCTGCATAAAACGAACCCAAACAGAGGCTGCTATGGAGCATGCAATGGAGGATCCTACAAAGGTTGTTGAGTTTGAACATTCTTCATAAAACGAACCCAAACAGAGGCTGCTACGGAGGCTCCTACGAAGGTTGTTGAGTTTGAACCTTCTTCATAAAACGAACCTAAATAGAGGCTGCTACGGAGTCTGCAATGGAGGATCCTACGAAGGTTGTTGAGTTTGAACCTTCTTCATAAAACGAACCCAAACAGAGGTTGCTACGGACATAACGTAAAGTTTGTGGTTGGTGGAAAATCTCGTGATTAGAGATAAAAGTGGATATTTCAGTGGTGCTACCATGTGGTAACAAGGATGTATGGAATTACGGTTGAATTCGACCGTTATTTATGGAAAATGGTTATTTGACTCGGAAAACGGGACTTATTGTTGCGGGTCCCACGGATGGCGCCACTGATTGTACAAAAAGATGCACATTCCAGGCCGTCAATGGTGATTGACGGAGTTAGGGGTGATGGTGGTGATGCCGAGTGCAAGATAACCTGAAAATAAGAAATAGAAGACACTAAGTTTGATGGAGCGTGGGGGGAAGCCCCCGCGAACCGCCTCCGGTGTGAGAATCAGTCATGGTGATTGTGTCATGAAAGTATTGAGGTGGAGAAGATGAGATCTCTTGGGTTAAGTTAGGTCACATACCTCTGTGATGACTTCCTTATTTATAGGTATAATAGGCTGATGGAGCAGTTACAGAGGGTCCTGGCAGTTACAGAGGTCATGGCTAAGATCATGGTTGTTGACCAGTTCTATTTGAACAGCTCGATCATACCCACGTTCTTAGGCAGAGAGGCTATGACATTTAGGCTTCGACCCTTGTCGGAGGGGGCTCCGTCGAACCTGACTGAGGGGGCTCCGAACTGTGATGGAGGCCTTGACGGAGGGGGCTCCAACTGTGATGGAGGACTTGACGGAGGCCAGGCTCCGAACATCAACAGAGGTTAGACACTATGAGTGCTTTGGGTGTAGGTTGGCGGATTCCCTTGCGGTAGCCATTGTGAATGACTTTATGCCAACATAATGTTTAGGACGAAGGCATAGGCTTCATCCTTTAGGAGGGCACATCATACCCTTTGTACAAATGGTAAGCTAAGTACCATAGTGACGATATTGCTCGTTAGCAGAGCTGAGGGTACGTCATCAGATATAGAAGTGAACCCGTTCGAGGACGCCTTCGTATTTAGGAAGATGACCGAGTTCCTAGGAAGCTTGCCCGTTAATCTTGTCATGAATAAGTGGAAAGTTGAGAGTGAGAAACCTAAGCATAATTGGAATTGGGATAGACCACCTAATGATAAAAATGGAGAATGGCACATTAGGATGACAATCTATGACCCCGATGGAGAAAAGTTTGAAAAGGAATACCGAACTAAGCATACCACTAGGAACTTAAATGACAAGTTTGATCCTTATGACATTCATGAGGATAAACTTACTTATATAGGTACGTAGGGGCACAACTTCGAGTCTAGCTACAAGACTCATATATAAAGAAAAGCACTTCATGGGAGGCAACCCATGCTTAATTGTTTGCTTGTTTGTGTGTCATATATCTTTTCATTGGTTGTTTATTCTCATGTTTGAAAATGTGAAAATGCTTTATTTTTTCCTTAACCTCGTCTTAATTACATATAAAGGTATTTTACAAAAAGGATAAGTGTAGGGAAGATTACACACGTTTTTAAAAGAACGTGAACATGAGAATTACGATTATTGAAAAAGATATATATGTATGTTTGTTAGAGTCAAATGCTTGTATCGAGTCATAATGGATGTTTTGCAAAAAAAATTCAGATTTTAAAGATGTATTTTTTCCAGAATTTTTCCAGAAAAACGTAGCAGACCAGTTTCTGTCAGGATAACCTGACGGCGTCAAGATTGCAACCTGACGACGTCAGGAGTAGCAGAAACAACTTATCTAACCTTCTCTCGTTTTCTGCGCTACTTAAAATTTTTTGGAATTTCTCAGGTCTTAATTTTCCAGAAAATCTGCAAACATCTATTCCACAAGCATTATATCTAACTTTCTCTCATTTAAGCTCACAAATTACCAAGGACAAGACAAATGATCAAGTGAGTGAATAGTTTCTAAGTTCCCGTTTTATTCTCCCTCCCTACACTTAAAACTGAACATTGTCCCCAATGTTCCCCGAAAGCATCAAAGTTATGATAAAAGAAGGTAAGTAAGTAAGGAAAGAAACTAGTACTCCCCTGATTAGCTCAGTAGGATATGTATGAAGTTGAGATTAAATTCTTTTCCAAGAATAATGCATGAGTAATAAGCTTTATCCAATTTGTGTTTCTTCTTCTTGCCCAATATAACCTGCACACTTATAAGAAAACAAACGAAACCTTCGCGTAAAATTGGCGGTAAAACTATATATGTCACACAACTACACTAGAAAGCAAGTAAGATATAATGCTTGTGGAATGGATATTTGCAGTTTTTCTAGAAAATTAAGACCTGAGAATTTCCAAAAAATTATAAGTTGCACAGAAAGCGAAAAACTGAGTATTCTATTTCTACATCGCCTGATGTCGTCAGGCTTTAATCCTGACGCCGTCAGGTTGTCCTAACAGAAAGTGGTCTGCTGCGTTTTTCTAGAAAAATTCTGAAAAAATTACATCATTAAAACCTGGAAAAATTCCTGCAAAACATCCATACAAGCATTTGACTCTAACAAACACACATATATATATATATCAATTTCACTAATTGCAATTCTCTAGTTCATGTTCTTAGAAACGTATGTGATCTTCCCTATAATTATCTTTTTGTGAAATACCTTTATATGTAATTAAGACGAGGTTAAAGACAAAATAAAGCATTTTCACAAAGTCTAACATGAGAAAAACAACAATGAAAAAGCTATAAGACACACAAAAATTAAAAAACAAAACAAGCAAACAATTAAGCATGGGTTGCCTCCCACAAAGCGCTTTTCTTTATTTATGAGTCTTGTAGCTAGACTCGAAGTCGTGCTCCTACGTCGTCTCATTTTTCATCCTCAATGAAAATTCTATCATATTGACAAAATTCACATCTACTCTATATCTAGGTCCTAGGGTCAAACAATCCCTATAGTAGAGCCTCCTTTTCTCACACATAAAGTTCAAGCCTTTTTTCAATATCCTCTTTGCTCTTTTCCTCAAAGGCTATAATGTTACCTCGTTCATAATGGGATAGAGGGCCATATCCGTTCATCTTCCAAGGCATCCTATATGTAATTTTATCGTCCCCTTTTGCAAATCTAACCGTTCCCTCGGACTTGTTATAGCTTAGTTTAGATTTTTCAACAAACGGTTTTCCTGACGCAACTTGGGACAAGCTATAGTCGATGACACATCCTATATCTTCTAGGACCATAAAATCAACTAGGTAGGTGAAGTTTCCTACAAAGACGTGTACATCCTGGACCCTTCCCACAAAATTGCAAACCCCACCAGGATACTTAGGGTCCCTCCTAATCTTAACTCGCGCATTCAATATGTCATTGTAAACAACTGATGACATCACATTGATGGGAGAGTCCGTATCTATGTAAGCATGCTCGACATTCCTATATCCAATCATACAAGGGATCTTGATATTTCAAGGATTTCCTCTCCAAATCTTTGGGCATATTCTATTGATGGGTGATCAAGGATTGTCGATTATGTATTTGTGGTACGCAACTTCTTCCTTAGTGAGATAATGATTAAAATAGGCATTAGTCTCCTCATTCTCACTTTCATTTACTAAGTCATCACCTGAACTATTGCCAATCATGGAGCCAACAATCGAGGCGCTAACCGCTTTTTCAACAGCGTCCCTAATTGTTCTCTCAAATACCCTACGCAAGTCGTGAAGCTAATTGACTTTACTAGTGATTCGGTTGTGATGAGGGTTGGAGGAATGTTGGTCAATTGTATTGGGATTTAGTAAATCCAGTACTTAAAGTGTCGGTCACCTCAAGTATGTATACTCGTTAGAAAGCTCGTAGTCCTAGTGATTCAGTGTTAGTATTTAGTTTACTTTGTAACACCGTGGAGGACGGACGGGTCTTTACCCACTGTATGACTGATCCACAGCCTAATAGAGGCGTCTAAGGTTGTACCCTATAAATACCCTTTGCCCTCCAAGGCAAAGGGTTGGAGCTTTCATAATACATTTTTCTTTGTCTCTCTAGGGTTCCCATTCTCTCCCACTTTCTCTCTCTAAACCCTTAACCTAACGCCGCCGCCTACCTTGTAACAAACCAAGATCTTACAAATGGTATCAGAGCCATGGTTTGATCATCCATCTCTCATGTTCTTGGTTTGATTGTTATTCTTGGGTTAAGGTTTGGTTTATACGCGTAAAGTGGTATTTATGTGTGGTCTCGTATACGGTATTTTTGAATCCCTAAAGCTTTAAATTTTTCACTTTTTAATCCAAGATTCTTGTGGGTTAAGGTCTATTGAGTGCTAAAATTTCATTTTCTTGCAAAAAGGTTCAAACTTTACAAGTTTTTCTTGGTTTTTATGCGTGTTTGGATACGTGTGTACGGACTTACGCATAAGAGAGATTCGTGGTTTTGATCCTCTAGCTTTGTTGCTTTGGTGTTTTTAAGGTTGTGTCATCATTATAATATGGTTTACTAAACGATTTTGATCATAAAACGTGTTTGGCAAATTTTGTACTTTCTACGCATATCAAAACCCTAATCTTACGCGTAAGGTGTTTTTCACGAGATCTTTATTTCTGGTGGTTACTCAGTGTTCTTCTTGCTTGGATAAGCCTGAAAAACACTTCGACTTTGGATATCTCTTACGCTGTGAAGTGCAAGAGATTTTTGTGGGTAAAACCCTAATTTTACGCATAAGCATAAAACTTACGCATAAAAAATTCTTACGCATAAGCCTTTTCTTACGCATAAGCTTGTCTTACGCCTAAGGGAAACTTACGCATAAGGTTCTTACGCCTAAGCTTTGGTTTACGCATAAACTTAAGTCTTTTACCCTAAAACTCTACGCGTAAGCTCTAAACTACGTGTAAGCTCTGTCTACGCATAAGCTTGTGTCTACGCGTAAGTTTGTTGTTACGCCTAAGTTGCTGTCTACGCGTAAGCTTTCAACTACGCATAAGTTTCTACGCGTAACATCTTTGCTCACGCATAAGTGTATAATTTTTACGGTTTATCTCTTGATTTTGTAAAATCCGTGAAAGAATCTATTTCCTGTTAAGTCAAAGATTTGTAAAATCCGTAGAATTTAAACATGTCTTCCGTTGTCGATGATGTGCAAGCTGCAGGATCGATACTGCCTCCCATGCTTGATAGAACCGACTATGAGTCTTGGTCACAAAGAATCAGTCAGCATCGCTAGGAAAGGAGAATGGGGTTAACATCCTAATTCAATTGATGAAGGACCGTATCGGGTTGAGACTACAAGAGACATAATTGATATTGCGGCGGATGGAACAATGATCTTTGGGTTAGACGGACCAAAGACTTATGATGGTGAGTGATAAAGAGAAAAGAGATTTGATGTCGATGATGTGGCTTCAAACATCATACTTGTGGTCTTCCAAAAGACATCTACAAGCTTATCAATCACAAACACGAAGCTAAGGTGGTTTGGGATAATGTCAAGATGCTTCTCTCGTGTTCGAATTGACCATCGAAGCAGAGAATCACAATTGTATGATGAATTCGAGCACTTTAAGATGAAACCCAAGAAAGTGTCTATGAATATTACGTGAGATTCCACAAGTCGGTGAATGATATGAGGAATATCAAGATGACTATGCCAAACAGTCATCCGAACTCAAAATTGTAAACAACATGAATCCCGAATGGCACAAGTTTGTCACTACGTGAAGCTTACTAAAGGACTAAAGAATACCAACTATGAGCAATTGTATGCCTTCCTTCTTCGTAATGAGAAACATGCTATGTTTGAAAAAGGATTCTTGAACAGTTCAAATCTCAACCAGAGAAACAAGCTCATCAAATGATACAACCGCATTCTTCACCAAAGCATCACAAGTCACACCCACTGGAAATGATAATCACAAGCCCGTTCACGATTCGGGATATAAGCAACCTAATTTCGATGCGGTCATGGAGCACTTTATCAATCAAGTGGCTCTTATGGTCAAGCAAAACACGAATCTCACCCTCACACTAACAACTATCTCGAAGCGCATCCAATCGTCAAAATCATGCCCTTTGTGAGAGACGGAAAGATTGTGGTGGAAAATGTGCAAGGAAGATGTAATGCTTATCCTCCACACAATGAACAAGGTAATGTAGGTTATGGGAATTTGGTGTTGGTGGTGGATATGTTGGAAATCGAATCGTGGAAGGAATATAGTTCGAGGTCAATTAAAACCAATCAAGTGCTACAAGCGTGGTGGAGAAGGGCACATTGCTAGAACGTACTCAACCAAAACGCCTCAAAACGCAGAATACTTGTGGACAAGATGTTGTTGGTTCAAGCACAAGATAATGGTGTAATTTGAATGAAGAGGAGTCGTTGTTCTTGGTGATGGGAATGCTCGAACATATGATGGAGATGTGGACGAACAACCCGATACATGTTTTGCAGAACAATCCCAACGCCTTTCAAGTCGCAGATCGTGATGCATTGACTCGAGGCGTTGATGATGAACCATGTGCACAAACTATCTTCATGGCTAATATCTCTCCAATGACCTCTTCATCTCAACAAGCCACCCATCCAAGGAATCCATCATTAAAGAGGTACTCAAACTATAAGATGTGGTTGATGAGCAAAGATTCACCAAGAAGTACAATCCATCAAGTCATTGAGTCGATATTGAAAATATGGGAAATAACAATGTTATCCCATATGAACAATATGTGAAACAAGATGATGATCTTGTTGTACCTAGTGATGAATCTTCGCAATTAACAATGAATGCATGCTCGATGAATACACTGCATTTGTGCCTGATGATTCCTTGACCACTGAACTCAATACCTATAAGGAACAAGTTGCCATTTATGAACAACGTGCTAAGTTTGAGTTAACAACCCGTGAGCAGGATATGGATAACCAAATGCGTACAATTATTAGAAAAATTAATTTTAGAGAAGAAGTAATAAAACAAGAGTTAAACTCCTTACAAGAAAAGCTTTCTAAAACTGCTAAGCAAAAATAAGAACTTCAAGAAAATGTGAAAATGCTTAAGCAAGAATTCAATGCTAAGGAATCAAAACTTTTGAATGATTTTTCCAATCTAAAAACTTTGAAAAACAAACTTGAGAATAAGTTGTACGTATAAGGAATACCATTCGGACTACTCACATGATCACTAAGCATAGAGTCTTAAGCGATAAGCATAGCGTTCCCCTTGTTGAGGAACCTAGTCCGAGGCTATTAAAAGGCTAGAGCTGCTCATAAGGTACTTTATGATGGTAATGAAATCCTTAAGCCTGGCGTAAACCTAGTTGCGTTGAGTGCACCGAGGAAGATAAGAAATCGATGAAGTCACTAGGGAGAAATTGAACAAGAAGCTAGAAAATCCTGAGTGTAAAAAGAATAACATAACGTTCAAACCTCATGATTATACTAAGGAAAACTGGATCTCCTTAAACAAGTTTAAGCCTCAGACACTTCTAACTCCTGAACAAGTGTTCTGGAAAAAGGATATGGATATGCAAAAAGCTGAAAATCTTGTTGAAACGAATCCCCCTTGTAGGAAATTGCCTCGTGCAACTGTGTATCCTCCTAATACACCAATGCACTTAGTTCCTAGATCTATTGCCACTAATAGCATGACCTTAATCAGCCTATATGTTGTTTATCAGCTGTTTGTTGATTTTGAGAAAACGTGTAAGAAGAGAATCACACCTACAGGGATAACTGAGGGGGAAAGGGGTTTTGAGTAAACCAAAGAATGTTATTTAACCGAGGTCATGCCTTTAGTTAAACAATTAAAATGTTAATTTGAGAGTCTTAAAATTGGAATAAACACTGATATTAAAGAAATGGAAAAGGAATTTGATGCAATGATTGTCGAGGTCAATGATTATGAACGGGAACTTAAATATAATGAAATTGAAAGGAAGAATCTGCATATATTAAATGAGAACTTGATTTCTCAATGTGTTGCTCAAGATGTGTTTTACGTTGCTACGAACTCTTCTATTACTGCATCTCAATTTCATGAATTATCTGTTGCTTTGAAAGTTTCCCATGATCGTGTAATTGAGCTTGAAACAACGAATTCAAAATTGCATGAGAAAATCGAAAAGGATGATCATGATAACCTAGTTAGACATTTTTCAAAATTAGAAGTTGAACATCTTGCTTTGCAATTAAAATATCAACATCTCAAAGAAAATGTTAAAACTTCAAATATCAAGACATCCTCTGATGTTCCTGAGTTTGATGCAATTTTTGAAATTAGCAAACGTGATGAACAAATTCGAGCTCATTATAACACGATCAAAAAACTGAAAGCCCAAATCTCTCAATTAAAGGGTGAAAAGACCAATGTGACTGGCTCCCAAATGCCTCCTCTTTTAGATTCTCAGAATTCTCAAACATTTCATCTTCAAAACTTAGTAAATGCATTACAAAAGGAAAACGAGAGCTTTCTAGAAGAAAATGAAAAGGTTAAACGTCATTTCAATGAGTTATTTGAATCAATAAAGGTCACTCGTAATAAAAATAACGAACAAATAGCTTCATTGCAAAAGGAAATTGAGAATCTGAAGAGCCAGGTAAAAGGGAAAATGCCAATGACCAATGGGGAGAATGATGGATCAAAGGTACCTGTTTGTAATAAATATGCTTTGTCTATGAAATATGTTCCTCCTCATCTTAGGAACAATAAACTTGCTATTCAAACATATTTCTCATCCCTTAAGGATTGTCTAGAATGTCTCCGTGAGATTGTTGAAGAGGATAAGTTAGAGAAACCACTTGATAATGCAATTGGGCATGCATGCTTATATGCCAAACGATCTCAAGAAATTCTAGAATGCTTAATCACAATATGCCCTAAGTCCTTAGGTGAGAGAGTTAATCCTTTGATTCCGTGTTCTATGCCTAGTGCCAAGTATGATATCCATTCGATGCCCAATGTTTTGAATGTGAACTGTGCTATACCTTCAAGTAGGTCAGATTCTAGATCTATTAGTGCTAAGAAAGCGAAATCTAGTGTACCTTTTAGGAGTACAAATCCCAGCACTTCTAGTGTTAAGCAAGTGAACCTTAGTGTGCCTGCATGTAGTTCAGATCCCAGCACATCTAAACAGGAGATGCAAAGAGTAGCAAAACCAACTAATGTTCCCATTCCCTCTACAGAGTAATCGGTGACATTAAAGTGAGCGGTCAAAGTCTCAAGACAATACAAGGAATGATAGGACCGCAAGCTAAGAATGTGCATTGGAAGAGAGTAGAAGACCAACCTAGGAACTTTAAGCTTGAGTCGAATAAAACGAATCGTGTTGATTCTAGTATTAGCCATAGGCGCATCGTAATTAATTCAATTGCTACTATTTGCAAACCTTGTAATGATGTCCTTGAATTACATTTCTAATCATGAATGTGGTGTGAATGCTTTGTCTAATGTCACAAACTTCCGATTAACATTGTTAATGCAAAATATCATGCTAAGAAGGCGAAAAGGCTAAGGCGTAAGAAAGTTAGAAAACAATTGGAAGTCCACGGGAAGAACATTTAGTAAGATAGGTTATCAATGGATACCGTGGCCATAAGGATAATCGTGCAATGCCCACTAGAAAATGGATGCCTCATGGTAGAACTATTCCTTAAGAAGTGAACATACTTTGAGTAGGGCAAATACGAACACTAGTATCGCATCTATTTATAATGATTCCATTGCCTCAATTTTCGATATGAATGCTTCTATGTCCGATGTGGGTGATCCAATCATCGTTATTAACCAAATGGAACCCATTCTTGCATGGGGATCCCAATTATCCGATCATCCATTCTTGTGCATGTTCAACCTGCGGATCGCTCAAATCGCTCGTGGTACCGGACTCAGCCGCTCAAAGCATATGACTAGAGATCGCTCATGCTCATGAACTTCGTGAGTAAATTTATCGGAATGTTAGATTCGAAACGACCATTTTGGAGCTATTATGGGTCATGGAGATTATGTGGTTGGAGATAGTGTAATTTCTCGGGTATACTATGTGGAAGGTCTTGGTCATAACTTGTTCTCTGTTGGTCAATTCTGTGATTCCGATCTTGAAGTGGCTTTTAGAAAACATACTTGTTTCGTTAGAGAACTTGATGGTGTGGAACTATTAAGAGGAACTCGTGGTTCAAATCTATACACCATCTCTATCGAAGACATGATGAAGTCCTCTCCAATCTGCTTGTTGTCAAAGGCTTCCAAAACAAAGTCATGGTTATGGCATCGTCGTCTCAATCACTTGAACTTCGGCACCATTAATAACCTTGCCAGAAAGGATCTTGTCAGAGGCTTACCTAGATTAAAATATGAAAAATATCATCTTTGTTCAGCCTGCCAATTGGGAAAAAGCACGAAATATGCTCACAAACCAAAACCCACAAACTCTGTAATGGAAGTCCTTCATACCCTTCATATGGATCTGTGCGGACCAATGAGAGTGCAAACGATAAATGGGAAGAAATATATCTTAGTCGTTGTTGATGACTACTCTCGATTTACTTGGGTAAAGTTTTTGAGGACAAAGGATGAAACTCCTGCTGTCATCATTAAGCTTATCAAGCAACTTCAGGTTCGTCTTAACAATATGGTTAAATTGTTCGCACTGACAATGGCATAGAGTTCGTTAACAAAGAATTAAGTCAATTTTATGAAAGTATTGGAATCAGTCCTCAAAGAAGTGTTCCACGAACTCCTCAACAGAACGGTGTAGTTGAAAGACGAAATCGAACTCTTGTGGAAGCCGCAAGAACAATGCTAATTTATTCTAAGGTTCCAATGTTTCTATGGGCTGAAGCCATTGCCACTGCTTGCTACACCCAAAATCGTTCCCTTATTCACACCTCTCATGGAAAAACTCCATATGAACTTGTCCATAAACGAAAAACTGATCTATCCTACCTTCGTGTGTTTGGTGCTTTGTGCTATCCAACAAATGACGGTCAAGATTTAGGTAAATTAAGAGCTAAAGCAGACATTGGAGTTTTTTTAGGTTATGCACCAAACAAGAAGGGTTACCGAATCTACAACAAAAGAACTCGAGATATCATGGAAACTATTCACGTTACGTTCGATGAGCTGTCCGGGCAAATGGCTCCAGGACAATCCGGTTCTGGACCCGCACTTCAAAACAGTCCCATTGGTTCATCCCTTGTACCAATTTCCTCTCCAACAACACCATATGTACCTCCATCTGAAGATGATTTGAAGAAATTGTTTGATCCAATGTTTGATGAACATTATGAGCCAAGTGCCACTAATCTATCAATTCCAACAACATAGGTTGCTCCTATCTCTGTCAATGAAGTCAACTCTTCAGTCTCAATATCATTAAGTCAAGAAGCGCCTGCTGCTGATCACTCTGTCTCATCAACAAATCATCAATCATCGAATGTACATCATGGAATTGTTTCTGGCACCAATAATGAAGTTAATCCCTTTGCTACTCCCGAAGATGCTCCATTTGAAAACATCTTCACCCCTGAACCATCTTCATCAGGGGATATAAACTCTGCTACATCAGTCCTTCAACAACAACCACACGAACATCTTAGAAAATGGACACATGACCATCCATTGGAAAACATCATTGGGAATCTTTCTCGTCCTGTATCAACTCGAAAACAATTAGCTACTGATGCCTTATGGTGCTTCTTCAACTCAGTACTCTCTAAGATCGAACCTGTGAGGTCACTAGTTTTACAAACACAAGTTATATAGAAAGAGATGAAGGCGGATGAACAAGTTATCACACACACACACACGTATAATAACACGGTTAAGGCAAAGAGAGTGAATGAAAAGAAAACTTGAACAACCAACCCTCAAGTGAGGGTTATTACATGGTTTATATAGGCAAGGAGCTAGGGCAACACTCCCTCTCCTTCCCTATTCCTTATTGGGCTTGGGCCTAAGCTTATGGGCCTTCTACATAAGCTTGACCTTAAACAAACATAAATGCCATAATAAAGCTACCTATTACATATGAAATATAAATACTTGAAATCTTGTTTAGGAGTGATTCCAACAATCTCCCCTCAAGTATATATGAATGTAAACGGTGAAGGCGTTGATGTAATAGTAGTCGTGACGCCTTCCGACATTCTTCTTTCTTGTAAGAGGAATTGCCTTGATTCGAACAATCTCCCGGTAGTAGAGATAGTTATCTTTGAACAGTTATGCTCGACGTCATCTTTAACTTTGTTCTTTGATCATTGTTCTTTGTGGTGAAAGTGATAGTATGTTGTTATCGCATCGACCGCCTCAGTGCGCTTGTTGCTCCGGTGTTCCACGTCATTCTTCAACATGCTCACACGCTCTTTGACGTTGGAAATCAATATCGATGAAGTTCGTAAGTCTTTGACTTTGTAGATTCTTTGATTGATGAAGAATCATTTCGATTGTTGTGTTGCATTCGAATAGAACTTCCATTAGTGATGATGTTGGCGTGAGCATGAGAAGAATCAAGACGATCATCCCGCCCCGAGCTTCCATAAGGAGAAAACATTTCAAACGGTTAGTAATAAGCGGTTTCCAGCACTTATGTGTTTGAACTTCGAGAGTGTTAACAAGATAGTGTGAAAACACAACTCTAATTCTTACAAAGGCCGTTCTCGAACCGGAGTCCCACAAGTGAGATAACGCGATGTACCAAGTACATCTGATTCGAGATGAGTCGAGGTACATCAAGTATCACCACACGATCAGACCATTTGAGACACACTCCGCGTAATCCACGGGAGTTACCGAAGTGACCGCCGTGGTCGTTTGATGTTGACCCGGCAGGAGTTTCCATTCAATCACCGAGGATCACGATGTGAACCTCTCATAAATGTTCTCGATGATTGCTAAGATCCGTGAAGGACTCGATATGAACCATCGATGATCTTATTTGTTGATCATCAAGTGATAAAATGTCAAGTGTTCCTAAGAGATCTTTTGATGAATCTCGTGGTTCTAGACTCAATAGTGCGTTTTGGTTTTCCGAGCGGAGACTAGGAGAGGTCTCCTTCTTCAATACCAACGATCTCTAAGAGAAAGCCAATAGTTTACGTAGGGTTCCCGTGAGAATGAAACAAGCTTCATTAAGAGAAACTTGAGTGGCTAAGAAGGTTTAGTGCATGCGCCACCGGGTCTATGACGACTTTTAATCTTCAATACCGGTGTCACTAAGTGACAACCAAGAGTATATGAATTGAACCCGTGTCCGCCCTAAGTTGAATAACTGGAGGGTTTCTTTTCACCCTTTACTTTACATTTCCTTTTTGATTCTTCAACTCCTTCTTTCTCCGATTCTCATATTCTCCTTTTTACAATCATTCCTAAGGACTTCTAACACTAACTAATGGTAGTGTCCTTGGGTAGATCCCTCCGGCTCTGGCGGATCATAGGACGGTTATTCCTAACCTTAGTCACCTTATAACTCCATGACTAACCTATGTTGACATTAAAACCACTGTTTGTGAAAATATCTCTCAAAGAGTTTGTTAATGAAAACCATGTTTGAACCACAGTGAGAGATGATGTTTTGCATAAATACTCCCCCACCACATGTGCTTAATAGTTTTAATGGTTAAATGCACAGTGAGGAAAGAGCGCGCACTTTTGAATTGATCCACTAAAGATAGACAATCTCCCACGAGACACGGTTACGTTGAATAGTTAAAGAGTTACATTGTCAGCTTTTAGGTGGCAACTAGCTCTAATAACTACTTTGAAGGTGTAGACAAACCTTGAAAGGTTGTCAAACCCGTCAGAGTTCATGTCTATCAAAAGTTTCTCGAATGGTACTTTCTACTTGGACAAGTCCTTTGCGAGACACGCTTACATTACTAGCGAACTAGCTTGAAATTATTACCCGTCCCAGACAAGTCTTTTCGAGTTACAAACAGCTTTAGTACCGTCAATTCGTTGGTTAAGTCCGAGGTGCATGATTCATTTGCATTTTGCACAACATATTTCTTATCACACACTTTTCTCCCCTCAAAATGGCATATAAAAATGTTATTTTGAACGGTTGAGAATAAATATGACCATTTTGAGTGTTGGGAAGAGTGACCATCGTGAACAATTTGTGAACAAAGTTTGAATTCAAATACCCCTCAACTAGTGATATAAACGGTTGAGGTTTTGAAAATCATTTGGGAAGTACTTGTCTTTTGAGCAAAACCTTGAAAAGTGAAAGGTTTGATAGGTTTTACTAAAAATAAGAAGCTTTCGCTCCTTTTATAAGGATTGTGGCACCGAGGCGCACTACGTGGTCCTTTCTAGACAATTACGGGTTGTACATCGTTATGTGTGCACAAGCCACATTAGGGAAAAGATGAAATAAGTATGAAACAAATTAACCTTTCCCCAATTGACGATGTTTCTAAATTAGCTTCCTCAAACCGATAACTGTCTATAGCGATTTGAAACTTTGATGAAGTCTAAATTTTCTAACTTTTAAAGGTTTCAAGATGCGCTGAATTTGTAGATGAGCAAGAAACCACACAAAGTAAGTCTGACTAATTGCGGAAGATCCGTTCGAGGGTAACATGCCAGAAATCAACAAGATCTTTTCACGTATGTAGACGCATCACACCAAATAAACCATGAAAGATGAAATGATACGGCTTTCCCCTGACTGTTGTGGTCTTTCGGAATACTAATCACCTGTAAGTATGCAATAAGTCGATACCAAGACTGTGTGTGAGGCATCATAACATCATATTTGGGTAACTTCACATAAGATCACCCGTGAAATTGAGACGATAACACCAAAGTGAGACGTTTGAGCCACATATCGTCTAATTATTTTTCCCTAATTGAAGAAATTCAAGAAGGCATTGGATTTTCGCAAAGAAGCACGTGGAAAAACGAAGAAGGAAAGGGACGCCTACACTCTCTCCCTGTCGATGTTTTCAATGAATCAGAATCATACACCACGTATGTTGATGATGAATTGAAGACATCGAAACCATGTAAATCCAAGCAACCGAACAAGTGTGAAGTACCATAAATATCTCGAGAGAATCAATCACGACAAAAACATCTCGCTCATTAAGTTGATCATCACCGTGACATTGTTGTAGGAAACACTTTGTTCTTCGCTTTGAGATTCGATTGGAGGTGCGGCTACAAGAACGGTTGTTGTTGTAGAGTCGATGTATCGTAAATTAGAGTATTATCGGTTGTGCAATGGAAACATTCGATACATCCGAAGCACGACTTTGATGTAATCTTTAACCGGAGGAGCAAGCAATGTTTCCAATTCATGACGATTAAGTACAATGGTGGAACAAATTGATGGATCATGATATGTATGATGGTGAGAAACGGGTCCTATGTCAGATTGCAATAAGAGCCATTGTTGTTGTACCGCATAGAAAAATAGAAGAGGGGCAAGGAAGAGAAAGACATGGATCCCCAAGTTTAACGGGTTCCGTGTGTTAGAGGCATAAAGATGTAGTGTCAATTATCTTCTTGACACCGAACATGCTATTTTGATGATTTCCTTTCCCGCCACACGGATGGATGTAGAGGTATCACACTTGTTTTGGTGCAACTACTTAGTATTTTGCTGTAGGAATCCACCTAAGACCAGTAGCTTTGAAAACTCTACCCGTTGGTATCCATCTAAGGTTAGATCTAAGGGATGTTGAAACTTCTTTTGGGAAGAATTTGCGTCCTATATTGATCCACCTATTAGGTTTCGAAATTTTACGTTTAGAGCAACGGGTTTATTTCTAACTGCTTGAGTAAACTTAGGTTTTGGTTTGCTACTACAAGCAAGTGTTCAAGAATACACTCGAAGGTGATACACTAGGTCGTGAACCTAAGATTCCATCCTTTTGAGTAGTGCCTTTTCCTAGCCTTTTCAAGATCACGTTCTTGTCGCGCCATTTGAATCATATGAATCTTTACGCTTAATGCTCGGTTTAGACACGTTGTTCGAACTAATCCTAGATTTGCCAGAGCACCACAAGTTGAGGTTTAATGTAAACATGTATAATGTAAACAGTTTAACGAAACATGTTTAATGTAAATGTATGATTATTCTTAGGCCATGAATGTGGAGTATTTGGTTTTATCAAATGATTATTCTCAACAACTTGGGAGGAAACCGTGGTTTTGACGATTTTGAACGCTCGATTTAAAAGCGTTGGATGTCCGACAACCGATTGGTTTCGATTGGTTTTAGAGACGATTTCCCAAGGTTGTTGGTTTTGCAAAATAAGTATCCACACTCTTGTCGGCTAATCTTCTCGCTTGTTTTGTAAAGCAACATGTGCAAGCCCTTTGCTTGAATTTGAGCCTTTAAATGCTCATTTTCTTTTATTAATGTATCCACACGATTACTTTGTTCATTTGAAAACCCGACCATTGTGTTCTCAAGAAAAGATTTGTTTTGTAGTTTAAGTTCAAGAGAGATGCAATGTGCCTCTAGTTTTGAAAAATCTTTATGAAACCGAGCAATGGTCTTTTTAGAAGAATGTTTTCGATTCAAGAGTTTGATTTGACGCTTCAGCTTGAATTGTTAACAAGTAAGGGCTCGTATATGAGAAAGTTGTTCGACATTGTGCAACACACGGTCAACCTCTCCTTCATTATCGAATTCAGTTGCTCGCTTTGTTGTATCGCATTTGCAGCGTAATATGATCAAAGAGATAGTACCTCGACCATCTGTTTTGTGTCGATGTCATAGGTGGGTAAGATATCTTTCTCAACCATTTGTTCTTCGTCACATTTGGGCTCGGTGTCGTAGTTAAGTATGATATCTTCGCCAGATCTCCGTCGTCATCCCGCTTCCAATGCTACAACCTCCTTGTCCGCACACGAGCGGATGCAAGACTCACAACATTCTCAACGTCCATTTGAGCATTCCTTTCATGTACAAAGAACTCTTGCACCTTGTACGATGCGGGATATTGAGAATTAGATGTTGTCGACGCTTGAATGCCGAGATATAGCCATGAATCCTTCTTGCAATGCCACAAATGGATCTTTATGATCATAATCCATTTCACTTTCTGCGCAGAAGAATCAAAGAGAAGAAAAGGTGCGAAGACGATATAGCACACAGAAGGCCGATATAGTAAATTTCAATTTCCTCCAAAATAATTTTGAAAATTTTTACTCTCAAAATTTGAAATTCACTATAAAATCCAATTCTAAGAATGTAGGAAAATTTGAGTAATGACAATTTTGACGCCAAATTTGACCAAAATTTTGAATTTAGGCCCAAAAATTTGAATTTTGACCAAAATTTTCACAGCTTAAACCAAAATTTGAATCTCGCGTAAAAATTGAACGTTTAGTCTCCTCCAAAAATTTGATTTTTTTTTTTTTTTTTTTTTTTGAAAACTTGTGTTGATGGATCTTTGTAGTCGAATGAACCTTTGTTTGATGAAGTGTCCTTAGGCGTAGAAATCTTGTGAGAGCAATATAACACTTATGCGTAGAAATCACCAAAGTTACGCGTAACAATAAGGAGTTACGCGTAGGATTTAGCTTACGCGTAAGTAGGATAAAAGCACTAAAGTTATGCGTAGGCAAAAGTTAGGCATAGAAAGTTAGGCGAGGATTACCTTATGCGCGAGAACTAAGTTTACGCAGAAGTGAATCTTATGCGTAGGATTTCACGCGTAAGCTTATGCTTAAGCGTAAGTTTAGGGTTTTTCTCAAATGATCTTTACACTATCACAAAGGCAAAAGATATCCAAAGTCCACGTATTTTCGGACTTATCCAAGTAAGAAAACACGGAATAAACCAGAAAATGAAGATCAAACCAAGGAAAATCTTACACGTAATTTTAGGGTTTTGCTACGCGTAGGATTACTCGTAACTTTGATTTTGCCCAAATGTGTTTCTAAACCGATTTTTGTTATGGAATAGCTTCAATAGTACCAAAAGAACACAAAATGTGAAACTTGATGTACCAAAAGCGCTAAACGGGTTACGCTGTAGAACGACACCCACGCACAAAAACAAGCTTAAAAACGTAGATCCATGCGTAAAGTTTGAAACTTTTTGCCAAAAACAAGTATTTTAACACCTCAAAACATTGAAAGTACAAGAATCTTGGATTAAAAAGTGTAAAAAACGTGTTTTTAAACGAACCAAAGTATCACTCGTTAGCCTTACGCGTAGGACCAAAACCCACTTCAAAAGCAATAACGATTCACCCAACTATTAGGCGATTGATACCACTGATAGGTCACTAGTTTTACAAACACAAGTTATATAGAAAGAGATGAAGGCGGATGAACAAGTTATCACACACACACACACACGTATAATAACACGGTTAAGGCAAAGAGAGTGAATGAAAAGAAAACTTGAACAACCAACCCTCAAGTGAGGGTTATTACATGGTTTATATAGGCAAGGAGCTAGGGCAACACTCCCTCTCCTTCCCTATTCCGTATTGGGCTTGGGCCTAAGCTTATGGGCCTTCTACATAAGCTTGACCTTAAACAAACATAAAGGCCATAATAAAGCTACCTATTACATATGAAATATAAATACTTGAAATACTGTTTAGGAGTGATTCCAACAGAACCAAAAGATGTTAAAACTGCAATGTCTGAGGACAGCTGGTTTAATGCAATGCAAGAAGAAATTAATGAGTTTGATCATCTAGATGTATGGGAATTAGTACCTGCTCCTGATTGTGCAATGATCATTGCTCTCAAGTGGATCTTCAAAGTGAAGCTTGATGAGCACGGTGATGTTCTGAAAAATAAGGCACGGTTAGTGGCTAAAGGTTATCGTCAGGAAGAAGGTATCGAATTTGAGGAATCTTTGCTCTGTTGCACGATCGAAGCCATCGTAATCTTCTTGGCTAATTGATGAGTGTCTAAATACTCATCATTTTGTACCATTTAAACCGCAAAACATCCGAAAACACTCGTAAATGCATCAAAATGATAAAAATATCACAAATAAGTGTTTTATGTGTTTTAAACGCAAAATATCAAAATCGGTGAAAACGATCAAGTTTGCATAATTGGCGCTTTAGTCCCCAAGTTTCAAAAGTTGTCAAAAGCAGGTCCCCGGTAAAACAAAATAAAGAAAATATCATTTTCAAGTCCCTAGGGATTCATGAGTTGTCAAAATTGGTCCTTGAGATTTAAAATTGCAAATTTACAACTTAGGTCCCTAAACTTTCAAAAATGACAAGTTTGGTCCTTGGAATATTGGAGGTTGTCAAGTTTGGCCCTTGGATTATAATTTCAGAATGTACATGATTGGCCCCTGGAAAAATCAGAATTGGCAGCAATGGTCCCTCAAGTTTGGAAGAATTGCAAAACAAGTCCTTGTTATTTAAATATAAGCCTTGACCCCTTTGGACTTGACCCCTGCCATATACCCTTTTTGGACCCCCTGCCATTACCCTTTTTGGACCCCTGGTCAACCCCAGTCAAACCACTTCTCCCGCCCACCTTATCCTCTTCTTCCTCCCACTTGCTTGCAACTGCAACACTCACCCATCACCTCTCCCCTCTCACCTTATCCCTTCAACCCTACTCCATAATCATCACCTTTTCCTCCACCACCCCCCAGTTGCAAAATCAGGCCCCCACTGCCAATAAACCACTTTCCCGCCAAAATTACATCAAACGGCCAATATAGTCTCAACTGATCCAATGGTCTTGGAAACAAGTGGGATGTGCTCAGAAACAAGTTGCAAGACCTTTTGCATATAAAAAGAAGAAAGAGGAGAAGAGCAGAGGAGTAGTACTTAGTTTTTAAATTTCATGTATGTCGCTTTTAATCTCAATGTTTTAGTTTAAGTTCAAAGTTGTAATTTCTGCTTCTAAGTACTAAACTTAAGTTATTTTGTCAGTGTAATCTACTTTCAAGCATCAATTCAAAGTTTTAATATAATTTCAAGTTTTTATGTTAACTATTATAAAATCAGCTTTCTTGCTTTTGTACTCAATGCTCCAAGTATCTATTTTTAACTTAAATAAGCTTATTTAAGCTATTGATAGCTTTTAGTAAGCTTAGAAATTAGTTTCATTCAATATTCCATCTTGGTCAACGAAAGTCAAAGGGGAGGGTTTCTTGTACTGTGGATATTAGACCAGATCTGGAAGCACTTGTAGGCAAGATGTGATCTTGTTTACACCCTATTCAGCTAGAAATTAAAGGTTATCAGTTTGCTCTTTTTATTTTCAAGTTCTTGGTATATAATTTATAAGATTAGTTTATGTGTTAATTACTGTTAAGACTGCTTATCTATGTTAATTTCAGCTTAAATTAAGTTAGTGTTAGTTTCTGTATTGTCTGCATGCTCTGAATCAAACACATGCTTTGAAAAATTTCATTTATTTCACTTAAAAGTGTGTTTGGATCAGGCCTTAAACCTGAGCTAGAGAGTAGTGTAGTGGTTAAGTTGAATTGCAGTGTTCCTAGTAGGTATATTAGAGTCTTTAGGTTCATCCATTTGCACCTTAGAACTCTAGTAGTCAAAATCACAGTTAATCAGTTGTAATTTCCATTTCGTGAGATTCAGTTCACCATCTCTCACATTTAGGTGTTATATTTGTTAAAGCAGCTTGAATTAGTTTCCTTTCATCATAAAAGATCAATTTCAATTCAGTTTTGGGAATCAAAGTTCACCAAAGTCAAATGTTGCTTATGTTTTTAAAAGTCAAAATGAACAAATCAGTTTTGGTCCAAACTTCATAGATGTTTCATGTATTCATACAAGGTCTAAATCAAGTGGTATTTTGGAATCCACAAGTTCATTTGGTGGTTAGTGATAAAGTATCATTGGATTAATTTTGAGAGTTTTCCTTGATAGTCAAATCAGTGCTTAAAATGGGTAGAAAGTGCCCTGTGCACAATCTCAGTGACAACTGAGTGTGCACAGGTTTTGCAACAGCTCACAACAAACTCATAAGAGCTTATCTAGGGCTCATTTTTAGTTTACAAGTTCTTAGCCAGGTCTACTTGAGGACCACAATTCCAGTTTTCCTTAAAGCTCATTTGATAAGCCTGTAGGATAGCTTAAACTAGGGTAGCTAGGCTGTTTGGCCAAAAATCATTTTTAAGCTTGAATCATGGATTAGAGCTTGTTACTTGTTAGGACTAGCTGGAATTAGTTAGAATTAGTTCATTATAGCATATTATAGCTTCTTCTTTCAGTTTGGTAGCTTATTGTGCTCATTTGCTTAATTCAAGTGCTTATTTATAAGCACTTGCACTGCAGTTTCATAATCCCACACATAAGCTACTGTTTTTATATTTTTCATAGAATCAGAATATTAATTTAGACTTTTCCTGAATTTTTCATATTTTTCTAGCACTGTTTGCTATTTTTCTTCATTTAAAACAGTTTTTAGGCATTTTTAATTAGCTTTTAATACAATTAAATCGTAAAAGCTTCAAAAAATAAGTTTTCATTTTCCTAGGTTAAGATAAATATAAAAGTCAAAAAATATTTTTCCGATTTTCATAGTTTAATTTGTAATTTTAGCAATTTAATTAGTTCTAAGTAGTTTTAATTCATAGAAAATAGAAAATAATCGAAAAATACAAAATTAGTTTTGAAAATTCTATTTAGTTATTTTAGATTTTTCTAAGTCATAATTTCATTTTTCTAGCTTTATTTCATATTTTCTTGTATTTTAGGGTATTATTAAATAGTTAAAATTAGTTTTTAATTAATAATAATTAATTAAATAGTTATAAAAATAATTCTCTTTTTCTCAAAATTTTCGCTTATCATTAGGTTTGTAAAAATGTCATTTTTGTATTTTTAGGATTAATATTGCTTCAGTTTCACATTTTTTTTGTACGTCACGTAGTTTTTAAGTTAAAATTGTAAAAGATAAATCAAAAACATCAGTTTAAATATAGTGATAGCGTTTATTTAATATAATTTATATTTTTAATTTTCTTTAATTTGCATTTAAGCCCCTGTAATTTATAAACTTTTTCCTTAGGTATAATCAATCATATCTCTTTTTCCGTTCAAATTCTCTCGATCACTATTCGTTTGACTATTCTCGCACAGCTCGTTGGGACATAACGACCTGGGGAAACACTATACTCTCCTGGACTTCATTGCATTTGGTTCCGCATCGCTTTAAGTTTCTTACGGTTGACCATTCACAAGTGGTCACCGTGTGACAAAACTTGACCGTCTGGGAGCGAATCAAATTTTACGCCGCCGGGAGTCGTGCTAATAATCTTACGCTTAGCGATTAGTGATTTGAGTATTCACTCCTTGTTCATACCATCTATATATATTTATATTTTCCTACAAAAATCCAAAAATCCAAAAAAAATCTTAAAACATATAAAACACAAAAATATTTTTCTTTTGTTTCTACATATATATAAATCAAAAACCCAAAAAGATTTTCTTTCTTATTTTTACAAAATGTTTATCCAAAAATCCAAAAATATCCATCTTTACCCTCTCACATCTTTGATTCTTCATCCCTACCTCTCTGAAAACATTTGATTCTTTCTATGTCTTATCCTCACCCTCTTGGTTGTCAATGGTGTGGTGGTCCTTATAATGGTGGCAATTGCCCCAGTTGTAGCATGGTGGAATCAGAAACGGTCCATCTATAACCGTGATCCCTATTCCTACCATAACACAACCGATTTATTCCATCGCCTACCACACCGTGAGACTCAAGCAGCTTTATCTTGTTGTGAGTACCGTGGTGGTTCACACTCCAGCTCGATTGTCAATCGGAAACACGCTTGTCTATGAGCGTGTTCCCGATAACAATTATGACTACCACACATATAACTCATGTACCACATCGTTTTATCATGTGAGTATTGTGGAGGTCCACATCGTAGCTCGATTGTCAAACAAGGAATCTATTTCCTTGTAACAATTACGACTCTTCAGATCATAACCAACCTCTACAAGACTAAATGAATCAGCACCACTCACCGAGCCACTTCCTCAAAATCTTCTCCTTGATCTTTTGGATTTAGTGAAGATTTGAAGGAATGTAAACATTCCCAAGATAATCCAAATCAAAATCCATGGAAGAATTGTTAGTCAAGAGCAGTCGCTAAAATAAATTCCCAAATTGCGCTTGAAAAATCTATTAGGAATCAATCGCAAAAGAAAAATCACCAGATCTAGCTCTCAATTTCGTTTTATTCCCGATGACGGTGATGATGAGGATACACTTGATATCCTTCAATTCTATAAAGATTCGTCAAGTTCATCGATGGTATCCCAATAGTTGAGATTCATTCTCAAACAACTGCTATCACACCCGAGGTTCACACTCACTCTCTCGAGCATGGGGACGAGCATCTTGACACTGCTCTCGAAAAGGAATCGGACGAATTCATAAAGTCTAGTGTTGAGAACCTTGTCCCAATCCCAAGAGAGTCACTGTGGAATTCTCGAGCATTTGTGTGATATCCCTACCCTCTTGTCTTCCCAAAAGATCATGTTGAGATGTTCTCGATTTCGATGATGATGATTCGTTGTCTTGTGGAGACATCGCTTATGTGGAAGATTTACCTTCCGAGCTTGTTAGCTTAGAAGAAGAGAATGATGAAGTTATCGACATCGAAATCAAAGATGAAGCACTTCGTGCAACATTACTGAATGTCAGTCTTCTCATTTCTAAAATCGAGGCTTTCAAAGAGAAGCCTATTTCATCTCCTATCCCCATTAAGGATAGTGACATTCTTTCCGATGATTCTATTCCGGAAATGAAAACCTTCTGTTTTGATAATATGGGTGAGAAGATTAGTGGCAGTACTACTTTTCATTCTCATAATTCTCTCCCTAATTATGAATCATTTACATTGGAGGAGTTCACTAGTGAACCCACTCATATCAATTCTGAATATGATTCATTCACCTTCATGGAGTTCTCAGATGAACTCACTCATATCATATGTCCGCTGGAGTATGATAATTTCTACTTTGATCTAGACACACCCATAATATGTCTTGATCAAGCGAGCTTAACTGATGAGATTCATGAAACTATGAATTCTCCTATTGAGGATGAAGAGTTAGTCATGATTTTTATCATGATTTTCTTTCTTTTCTTCATATATTCTCGTCACTTCTCCTGCTCTTCACTCCTTCGGAATGAAGACATTATCTTGACCCCGCATTTCCATGTACCATTATCTTGAGCCGATCTCTATATCTCATCGGTGTGGAACTTTCACGTACTTCAATGTTTATCCAAACATCTTGAATGAAAATCCGATGGAGATTGTCTCTTCCACTTACTTCCCATGAACAAATTAATTCTGGGTCGAGTCAAACTAGCGACTCGGGAATCAAAAAATGAGTTAAACATGGGTTTTCACCGTGTGTACCACCCTAGTGTGGGGAGTTGCCCCGTTGTTGTATATAAGTTTTCTAAAAAAAAAAAAAAAAAAATCTTGCTAAATAATGGCCGTAGTATTTCCCTTTACGTTTTTTGTTTCGCATAACCGCTGCATCTTGTGAATATTGAGGGCAATATTCATTTCTAGTGTGGGGGAATTTCATGAATTTTATCATGTAATTATACCACCCAATTCCCCGTTTTGGCCAATATTTTTTTTTTTTTGAGTAAGTGTTTTGCACTTACTCACCTTACTGATTATCATCCGCCATGTCTAATAAACAAAAGGATTGGCTAATCGAGGAGCGACGACTCTTGGTAAAGATATCTCAAAACCGTTGACGACTTGCAATTTGCCCAAAATTGTATGGTGTTCATTTCACCATATCTTTAATTAATGAAGAGTTGGCTAGCCCGCAAGTTTATGGCTTGTGGTAAAGGCGTGGAAAAACCATAATTGGTAATCACCACCAAAGATAATATTGATAATTTATCTAAGAGTTGGCTAGTCCGTAGCAAACGGCTTCGTAAAGACAAATCAAACCGTTGAAAGTCGATGGTTTGCTCAAAATCATTTGGTTATCGGTGTACCAAGGTTCTTACTTGAACCGAAACATTTGGCTACTCCGTAAGTAATGGCTTTTGGTAAAGAGATGAAATCCATTAATTTTTCTCAAAACATTGCTAGGGACTAGCAATATCTTAGTGTGGGGATTGATGAGTGTCTAAATACTCATCATTTTGTACCATTTAAACCGCAAAAACATCCGAAAACACTCGTAAATGCATCAAAATGATAAAATATCACAAATAAGTGTTTTATGTGTTTTAAATGCAAAATATCAAAACTGTGAAAACGATCAAGTTTGCATAATTGGCGCTTTAGTCCCCAAGTTTCAAAAGTTGTCAAAAAAGTCCCCGGTAAAACAAAATAAAGAAAAATATCATTTTCAAGTCCCTAGGGATTCATGAGTTGTCAAAATTGGTCCTTGAGATTTAAAATTGCAAATTTACAACTTAGGTCCCTAAACTTTCAAACTTGACAAGTTTGGTCCTTAGAATATTGGAGGTTGTCAAGTTTGGCCCTTGGATTATAATTTCAGAATGTACATGATTGGCCCCTGGAAAAATCAGAATTGGCAGCAATGGTCCCTCAAGTTTGGAAGAATTGCAAAACAAGTCCTTGTTATTTAAATATAAGCCTTGACCCCTTTGGACTTGACCCCTGCCATATACCCTTTTTGGACCCCCTGCCATTACCCTTTTTGGACCCCTGGTCAACCCCAGTCAAACCACTTCTCCCGCCCACCTTATCCTCTTCTTCCTCCCACTTGCCTGCAACTGCAACACTCACCCATCACCTCTCCCCTCTCACCTTATCCCTTCAACCCTACTCCATAATCATCACCTTTTCCTCCACCACCCCCCAGTTGCAAAATCAGACCCCCACTGCCAATAAACCACTTTCCCGCCAAAATTACATCAAACGGCCAATATAGTCTCAACTGATCCAATGGTCCTGGAAACAAGTGGGATGTGCTCAGAAACAAGTTGCAAGACCTTTTGCATATAAAAAGAAGAAAGAGGAGAAGAGCAGAGGAATAGTACTTAGTTTTTAAATTTCATGTATGTCGTTTTTAATCTCAATGTTTTAGTTTAAGTTCAAAGTTGTAATTTCCTGTTTCTAAGTACTAAACTTAAGTTATTTTGTCAGTGTAATCTACTTTCAAGCATCAATTCAAAGTTTTAATATAATTTCAAGTTTTTATGTTAACTATTATAAAATCAGCTTTCTTGCTTTTGTACTCAATGCTCCAAGTATCTATTTTTAACTTAAATAAGCTTATTTAAGCTATTGATAGCTTTTAGTAAGCTTAGAAATTAGTTTCATTCAATATTCCATCTTGGTCAACGAAAGTCAAAGGGGAGGGTTTCTTGTACTGTGGATATTAGACCAGATCTGGAAGCACTTGTAGGCAAGATGTGATCTTGTTTACACCCTATTCAGCTAGAAATTAAAGGTTATCAGTTTGCTCTTTTTATTTTCAAGTTCTGGTATATAATTTATAAGATTAGTTTATGTGTTAATTACTGTTAAGACTGCTTATCTATGTGAATTTCAGCTTAAATTAAGTTAGTGTTAGTTTCTGTATTGTCTGCATGCTCTGAATCAAACACATGCTTTGAAAAATTTCATTTATTTCACTTAAAAGTGTGTTTGGATCTGTGCCTTAAACCCGAGCTAGAGAGTAGTGTAGTGGTTAAGTTGAATTGCAAGTGTTCCTAGTAGGTATATTAGAGTCTTTAGGTTCATCCATTTGCACCTTAGAACTCTAGTAGTCAAAATCATGATTAATCGCTTGTATTTCCATTTATGTGAGATTCAGTTCACCATCTCTCACATTTAGGTGTTATATTTGTTAAAGCAGCTTGAATTAGTTTCCTTTCATCATAAAAGATCAATTTCAATTCAGTTTTGGGAATCAAAGTTCACCAAAGTCAAATGTTGCTTCTGTTTTTAAAAGTCAAAATGAACAAATCAGTTTTGGTCCAACCTTCATAGATGTTTCATGTATTCATACAAGGTCTAAATCAAGTGGTATTTTGGAATCCACAAGTTCATTTGGTGGTTAGTGATAAAGTATCATTGGATTAATTTTGAGAGTTTTCCTTGATAGTCAAATCAGTGCTTAAAATGGGTAGAAAGTGCCCTGTGCACAATCTCAGTGACAACTGAGTGTGCACAGGTTTTGCAACAGCTCACAACAAACTCATAAGAGCTTATCTAGGGCTCATTTTTAGTTTACAAGTTCTTAGCCAGGTCTACTTGAGGACCACAATTCCAGTTTTCCTTAAAGCTCATTTGATAAGCCCAGTAGGATAGCTTAAACTAGGTAACAGTCGTTTGGCCAAAAATCATTTTTAAGCTTGAATCATGGGTTAGAGCTTGTTACTTGTTAGACTAGTGGAATTAGTTAGAATTAGTTCATTATAGCATATTATAGCTTCTTCTTTTCAGTTTGGTAGCTTATTGTGCTCATTTGCTTAATTCAAGTGCTTATTTATAAGCACTTGCACTGCAGTTTCATAATCCCACACATAAGCTACTGTTTTTATATTTTTCATAGAATCAGAATATTAATTTAGACTTTTCCTAATTTTTCATATTTTTCTAGCACTGCTTGCTATTTTTCTTCATTTAAAACAGCTTTTAGGCATTTTAATTAGCTTTTAATACAATTAAATCGTAAAAGCTTCAAAAATAAGTTTTCATTTTCCTAGGTTAAGATAAATATAAAAAGTCAAAAAATATTTTTCCGATTTTTCATAGTTTAATTTGTAATTTTTAGCAATTTAATTAGTTCTAAGTAGTTTTTAATTCATAGAAAATAGAAAATAATCAGAAAAATACAAAATTAGTTTTGAAAATTCTATTTAGTTATTTTAGATTTTTCTAAGTCATAATTTCATTTTTCTAGCTTTATTTCATATTTTCTTGTATTTTAGGGTATTATTAAATAGTTAAATTTAGTTTTTAATTAATAATAATTAATTAAATAGCTATAAAAATAATTTTCTTTTTCTCAAAATTTTCGCTTATCATTAGGTTTGTAAAAATGTCATTTTTGTATTTTTAGGATTAATATTGCTTCAGTTTCACATTTTCTTTTGTACGTCACGTAGTTTTTAAGTTAAAATTGTAAAAGATAAATCAAAAATATCAGTTTAAATATAGTGATAGCGTTTATTTAATATAATTTATCTTTTTAATTTTCTTTAATTTGCATTTAAGCCCCTGTAATTTATAAACTTTTTCCTTAGGTATAATCAATCATATCTCTTTTCCGCTCAAATTCTCTCGATCACTATTCGTTTCGACTATTCTCGCATGTACCGTTGGGACATAACGACTGGGAAACACTATACTCTACTGGACTTCATTGCATTTGGTTCCAGACTGTTTTAAGTTTCTTACGGTTGACCATTCACAAGTGGTCAGCTTGTGTGACAAAACTTGACCGTCTGGGAGCGAATCACTAATGCTGCTAGCAAAAACATGGTAGTTTATCAGATGGATGTGAAAACCGCCTTTCTTAATGGAGATCTTAAAGAAGTGGTATTCGTCAGCCAGAAGGTTTTATGAATCCAGAGCATCCTACTCATGTCTATCGCTTGAAAAAGGCCCTTTACGGTTTGAAGCAAGCTCCAAGGGCATGGTATGATACGCTATCAAAATTTCTTCTATCCACCGGATTCAAAGAAAGGAGCGATTGATCCAACATTGTTCACCGTAAAGTCGCAAACATTTAATTCACGCTCAAATTTATGTTGATGATATTATTTTTGCCTCGACTGACCCAAATGCATGTGACCGCTTTTCTATGGAGATGGGCTCCAAATTTCAAATGTCAATGATGGGACAAATGTCATTTTTCTTGGGATTACAAAGTTCACAAAGTCCCAAAGGCATTTTTATAAATCAATCAAAATACGCTAATGAAATATTAAAGAAATTTTGATTTACCTCCAGTGACCCTGTTGACACTCCTATGGTGGAGCGTACAAAACTGGATGAGGACCACTCAGGGATCATAGTAGATCAAACGAAATATCGTAGTATGATTGGATCCCTGATGTACCTCACACAAGCCAGACTGGACATTTTGTTCATTGATGCATGTGTGTTAGATACCGTGCTAAGCCTACCAAAAGCACCTTGAAGCGGTTAAACGGGTCTTTCGGTATCTCCAAGGAACCATTAATATGGGACTTTGGTATCCGAAGGACTCCGGTATGTCACTAACGGCCTATGCAGATGCTGACCATGCAGGATGTCAAGATACACGTCGAAGCACGTCAGGTGGTGCTCAATTTTTAGGTGATAAACTTGTAAGCTGGTCTTCAAAGAAACAAAGGAGCACTTCCATATCCTCTACAGAGGCTGAATACATAGCCATGTCATCGTGTTGTGCTCAAATCTTATGGATGAGATCCCAATTATCGACTATGGCTTTGTATTCAACAAAGTTCCTATGTATTGTGATAACAAAAGTGCCATTGCTCTCTCCGCAACAATGTTCAACACCCTAGAGCAAAGCACATCGACATTCGACATCACTTCATCGTGGAACAAGTTGAAAATGGTGTGGTTGAGCTATACTGTAAGGACCGAATATCAACTAGCAGACATCTTCACCAAAGCTCTTTTCGAGAACGCTTTGAGTTTATTCTTCCTCGACTAGGCTTAAAGAGCCTTCAACCGAACGCCAAACGTCTTCAAGAAGACGCCGAGGAGTAAAGGTGTTCGACTATCTATTCTTTGTATATATCTTTTCAAAACCAAATACAAAAATATAAAACAAACAAAACGAAAATAGAAAAATATAAATCTTTTCAAAATCCATAAAAAATGTAAAATCTTCAAAATCTTCAAAAATATTGTTTATTTATCATGTTTTTCTTGTCGGTTCGATAACATCTACGGACTTTGAGTTGCCACCAAAGAATGGCACGGTCTCTAGATGAAGTTCGAATTTAAAAAAAAAAAAAAAAAAAAAAAAAAAAAAAAACGAGATGGAGAAAAATGTTGGTTTATTGTCATTTCAGACAGTAACCCGCTTTTCAAAGAAAGAACATAGCCATGCTTTATCATGTTTCTCAAATCTCATGCTCTGATTCTAAAAGCATTTATCTGCTATCTAATGAGAACAAATTGCTTTGTAAAATAACTCGGACTCAAGTTTGAAAATCATCTGGACTTAAAGTTTGTCAAAACATCTATCTCTCAATCAACAACATAGGTCATTGATTGAGGGGGAGAATGATTTCAATTAAAAGGATTATTTGTCATTCAATTGTTTTCAAAAGATATTCAAGCATGTTTGATCAATGTTGTTTAAAATCTGATCCTTATCAGTTAAAACGTTTTCATAATCAAGTCACAATTCTCTTTAAAAAGCTTTCAAAATCAATTTAAATCTACAGAGATCACAAATCTCAAATGATTTGATAATTGTGATCGGGGGAGAATTTGTGATTTAAATTGGATTTAAACTGATAATTCGGTAAATGGTTTTATAAGGATGTACAAGCTCTCCTTCCCACATGTGCCAAACGATTTCAAATTTTTCTATGCACATGTTGAGGGGGAGCACCTATCTTAAACCAAAAATATTTGAAACGTGATCAATTTATCTCAATGTGCAATCTTTTCCTAATATGTGCAAAACACTTTCAAATATCTATGCACATATTTAGGGGGAGCAAGCTTATGAAAACCTCATCCTTCCCTTATATGCTTTATCTACTTGATTTGATTAGGGAAGTGATGTTGATATCTTTTAGAAAATGGTTATCAAAGAAGTTAATTCTTTCTCTTGCCTCCGTGTGCAAAATGATTTCAAACACTTGATGCACATGTTGAGGGGGAGCTCTTGTTCTAAAAATATCAAAAACAATTTAGGTACAAAATGCTTTGATAATATATCACAAGTATCTGGATTGATTTTCAAATGGTTTTCAATTGGTTCCAATGGCAGATGAACAATACCAAAAGACCGACCAATTTACTTTATGCATGGTGTTATAAGGATGGTTAGGTTAGATATTCGTTCCCACGATCCCGCCAGAGCCGGAGGGATCTACCAAGGGACAATCCACTAGATAGTGTAGAGTCCTTAGGTATATTGAGAAAAGGAGAAAAGCGAGAAATGGGAAGAGTGCGGACTGAGATAGAGCTAGTACTAGAATAAACCCAACAAGGTTCTAGTAATGAAGTCTCGATAAGCACTGAAGGGGTTGAAGAATGAAAAAGAATTGAATGTGAAAAGGGTGAAAATAAATAGCCCTCCAATAATTCAACCTTAGGGTAGAAACCGGTTCAATACATATGCTACTAGTGGTTACTCTGTAACACTAGTATTGAAGACAAGACATCATGGACCCAAAGGATGCATCGCACTAAACTTCCCAAGCTACTCAAGTTCCTCTTAAAAGGGCTTGTTTCATTCTCACAGTGGAACCTACATAATCTATCGACTTTCTTAGAGATGGTTGATATTGAAGAAGGAGACCCTCCCTAGTCTCCCAGATAGGAACCAAATATGCACAAATTGAGTCTAGAACCACGAGATCATTCACAATATCTCATTAGGACCCGTAATTAATGAAGACTTGTCGTTTCACACAATGTGGAAAGTGAGAATATATATTAAGAGTCCCACGATTATCCTTGTGGTATTGCCGTAACATCCGAGTGATATATTAAATATTCACGATGAAGATGGAAATCCTTCAGAGCCAACATCATACACGCCTTGGTGGGTGACATGTGAGATCTTGCAAAGATCAAGCTTGTGACAACCGGATAGAAACGATGGGGCGATTCATTCTTGAATCAACCTTGGTCCAGAAATGAATTGACGGATACCTTTGAAAAACCGGTCGTTGTGCTTAAAAGTTCTTTCCATAGCACATCGATCGTGTATTAATGTTTCAAAATTAAAGGGTATTTATGATTGATAATTGATTTTCCATAAAACCTTCGTTGTATTGCAAAACACTTTCAACTAAGCAATACACGATTGTTTTCAAATCATTTTTCATCAATCGCTGAATCTCAATTACCGTTCACTCACTCCGTGTTGTCTTCTTTGAGACGCTCCGGTTTGAGAACGCTAGAGCAATCGCGAAACCTCGTCAAGGAAATTCTTCGTAATTATACCGATCACAGGCAAGATTTTTATCGATCAACGGGAACCGTGGGCGTGTACTCAATTCAACGAAAGTGATCAAAGACACTTTCGTGCGCTTTATTGCTAACTGTTTTATGCAGGTACGCCCAACGTTTGCAGCTGATCAGAATGAACCGGTCAATTCATAGCCGTATGCTCACACAACACATTCATCTCTAAAGAAATCATGAGAAGTGCATCAATGACTCTAATATTTTCACTCCATGCTTCTGCTACGCTGCTGCAAATATCATGAATCAACAAAAGCTTCCGCTACTCTGATAAGAAGATATCATGATCCAGAATGTGAGCATGTCGGTCCAAAAGTCACAACATCACATGCTATCAACACCAGAGTCAGAGATTTATGGTTGCTGATAATCTCAAAGCTGGTTCAAAGACTCAAACATCATGTTGATCAGTTAAAGACCTCCACTTGAATTAACAAAACATGCAGAACATGGTGAATCAAAGGCTTCGAGCTAAAGATCAAAAGGGCTTAATTAAAGAAACCAAGAACAATGAGATGTTATATCAGTATGTAATCATTATAAGTTGAGGTGACCTCCCTTAGGGGGAGATTGTTGGGATTTAGTAAATCCAGTACTTAAAGTGTCGGTCACCTCAAGTATATATACTCGTTAGAAAGCTCGTAGTCCTAGTGATTCAGTGTTAGTATTTAGTTTACTTTGTAACACCGTGGAGGACGGATGGGTCTTTACCCATCAGATGCCCGATCCACACCCTAATAGAGGTGTCTAAGGTTGTACTTATAAATACCCTTTGCCTCCAAGGCAAAGGGTTGGAGCTTATAATACATTTTTCTTTGTCTCTCTAGGGTTCCCATTCTCTCCCACTTTCTCTCTCTAAACCCTTAACCTAACGCCGCCGCCTACCTTGTAACAAACCAAGATCTTACAAATTGGTTGTGGTTTGAGTGGAAGTGGTTGATTTGGTGGTGGGTTATCGCCTTCCATGATGAAAAGTGATAAGGTTACGAACAAAAACACAAAGAAGGGGGATAGACTACAAGAAAGCTAATTGTTGGAATCACTCCTAAACTAGAATTCAAGTGTTAGTAATTAATATGTAATAGTTAGCTTCATTATGGCTTTTATGTTAGTAATAAAGGCTAGGCTTATGTAGAAAGCCCATGAGCCTATGCCAAGCCCAATAAGGAAAGGATGGGAACTTGGTGTGTTGCCCTAGTTCCTTCCTATAAATACCCATGTAAACCTTCTATTGAAGGTTGGTTGTTCACATTTACATTTCTCTTATGCATAACTTTTCTCTCATATCATACGCGTAGAGTGTTAGTGTGTTCATCCGATCCTTTCTCTTCTCCTTTCTTATATTGATGCTTGTGTTACATAAATGGGAACCTAACAATGGTATCATTTGCCATTTAGTTGGGTGAAACTTTCTTGTTTTTGAAGTTTTTAAAGTCTACACGTAAGGTTTCACGTTTTTAACCTTTCTCACGCATTAAGCTCAAATTTTTTCACTTTAAAATTCAAGATTCTTGTACTTTAAAGGTTATTTGGTGATAAAGTTTACGTTTTTGGCAAAAAGTTTAAAACTTTTCGTGTATTTCACTGTTTTTAAGCTTGTTTTGATTCGTATAGTGTTTTCTACGCGTAAGGTGAAAACGTGTTTTGGATCATCAAGTTTCATACTTTTATGTTATTTTGGTGATATTGAAGCTATTTCATCATAAAAAATCAGGTTTCTAAACACTTTTGGGCATAAAATCAGTTTTTGGTGAAAGTTGGTTTTTTCTACTCGTAAGAAAACCCTAATCTTACGCCTAAGCCTCAGATCTTATGCATAAGCATTTCATCATTTGATCTTCAGAACTGTTGGTTTACTCAGTGTTTTCTTGCTTGGATAAGCCCGAAAACACTTCGACTTTGGATATCTTTTACATCGGTATAAGTGTAAAGGATTTTGGTAAAACCATAGTTTTACGCCTACATAAAAGCTACGAGTAAACATCTTACACATAAGCATTTTCACGATAAGCTTGTCTTACGCCTAAGGAAATCTTACGCATAAGGTTCTTACTGTTAAGCCTTTGGTTTACGCCTAAGCTAAGCTTTTATCTCAAGCCTACGCGTAAGCTATTTCTACGCATAAGCTCTTGTCTACGCATAAGCTCTTGTCTACGTGTAACAGGATTCTACGCGTAAGGTTCTTTCTACGCATAAGCTGGTTTTCTACGCTTAAGGACTTCTTCAACAAACAAAGTTTCATTCGACTACAAAGATCCATTATCTAACACAAGTTTTAAAAAATAAATAAATAAAATAAATTAACGCGAGATTCAATTTTTACGTTCAATTTTTGGCAGGAAAATTTGAGTAAAATTTAATTTCTAAGGGAGACTAAACGTTCAATTTTTATGCGAGATTCAAATTTTGGTTTAACTGTGAAAGTTTTGGTCAAAAATTCAAATTTTTGGTCCCAAATTCGATTTTTTTCGGTCAAATTTTGCGTCAAAATTGTCAAAACTCAAATTTTTCCTTCAACCTTAGAATTGATTTTTATAGTGAATTTCAAATTTTGGGAGCGAAAATGTTTCAAAATTATTTTTGGAGGGAAAAATAGAAATTCACTATATCGGCCTTCTGTGTGCTATATCGACTTCGCACCTTTTCTCTTTGATTCTTCTGACTTCATCACAACAATAAAGGGGGAGAGAAAATGTATCAATCAAAGTCGCAGATGAATGAGATAGAGACACTTTTGATGAATCGATGCATGGAACAATTTAGATCTCTTCATTCACACCTTAAGGTCCTCTCAAACAAAGACTTAGCAGGAACTCGTTCCGAGTTTGGATTCAAATGAGCCTTTTCATCACTCTTTGGAATAGACCTTGATATCTTCACTGATACAATGCTTCACAACGTAAATCAACTTGAATTCCAACTCAACAATGATGAAATTAACGAGAATGCGTCCACAACCGCCTTTAAAGTTATCAAGGAACAATTTCAGCAGTTCATCGATTCACGATTCTCTTTGGATAATGACACAGAATTGTCAAATAAGTATTTCTTAGCGTTCACTCAAATGCAGACTCAAATTTCAAAGATATATTGCTCCAACACATGGAAACTATTGAGAAAACAATCGCTGAAAGAGTACTTCACATAAAAGTGCATGCCCAAAGAGTAAATGAACAGAAGTTGCAGACTCAAGAAGAGGAAGTTAATGTGGTTAAAGTATTGGATGCTAATTTGGTTGTCACGATAAGCAGTGGGACATAATCAGAAAAGCAAGATGACAGCAGCAGATCAGAGGACGAAATTGATGATGACTGTGCAGATATCATACCCAACTATGACACAGAGTCCAACTCTGATAATGAACAAATGGTTGAGGAAGATATCGTTCCCACCTATGACACAAAGCCCAACTTTTGCAAAGAATAGATGGTTGAGGTACTATCTACTGTTGATCATATTATACCTGCAAATGCGATACAACAAACTAAGCAAACCTTAATTCAGAAATGAATGAGAGGTTGACCAGTGTGTTGCACAATGTCCAGACAACTATCTCATGTTTGAGCCCTTACTTGTTAACAATTCAACTGAAACGTCAAATTAAACTCTTGAATCTGAAAACATTCTTCTCAAAAAGACCATTGCTCAGTTTCAAAAAGATTTTTCAAAACTTGAGGCTCATTGCATCTCTCTTGAACTTAAAATGCAAAACAAAATTTTAAACTCAGAGCAAAATGGTAAATCTTTAAATGAACAAAGTAATTGTGTGGATACATTAGCAAAAGAAAATGAGAATTTAAAGGCTCAAATTCAAGCAAAGGGGCTTGCACATGTTGCTTTACAAAACAAACTGAGAAGATTAACTGACAAGAGTGTGGATACTAATTTTGCAAAACCAACAATCTTGGGGAAATCATCTCTACAACCTTTCGGAAAACAATCAGTAGTTAGACAACCAACTGCATTTAAATCTGAACGTTCTAAATCTTCAAAACCACGGTTTGCCTCCCAAGTTGTTGAGAATAATCATTTGTCAAACCACCACCCACATTCTCGCCCTAAGGAAATATGATCTGCTTTTCATAAACCTGTTTCATAAACTGCTTCGCTGCTCCCGGCCCGCCTAGGATTAGTTCGAACACTGTGTCTAAACCGAGCATTAAAATTAAAAATTCATATGATTCACATGACGCGTACAAGAACTATGATCTAGAAAAGGCTAAGAAAAGGGCACTACGCCAAAAGGATGGAATCTTAGGTTCACGACCTGGTGTATCACCTTCGAGTGTATTACTGAACACTGCTTGTAGTAGCAAACCAAAACCTAAGTTGATTCAACAAACAGTTAGAAATATACCTGTTGATCTAAAAGTAAAATTTTAGAAACCTAATAGGTGGATCAATATAGGACGCAGACTCTTCCCAAAAAAAGTTTTAACATCCCTTAGATCTAACCTTAGATGGAAACCAACGGGTAGAGTTTTCAAAACTGTTGGTCTTAGGTGGATTCCTACAGGCAAGATACTAAGTAGTTGCACCATAACAAGTGTGAAACCCTCTACATCCATCCCTGAGGTAGGAAAGGAAATCATCAAAATAGCATGTTCAGGTGTTAAGAAGATAATTGACACTACATCTTTATGCTTCTAACATTTGGAACCCAATTACACTTGGGGATCCATGTTTTTTCTTTCTTGCCCCCTTCTATTTTTCTATGCAGTACAACAAAGAATGGCTTCATCGCAATACAACAGAGGACCCGTTTCTCACCGTCTAAAACTTAATGATCCATCACCGCACCATCATTGTACTTAATCGTCAAGAATTGGAAAGTTTGTTTGCTCCAATGTTTGAAGATTCTTTAGAAATCGATTCGGATGTATCTAATGTTTCACCGCACAACCCGATCATATTCTAATTCTAGATACACCTCGAATCTACAACAACAACCGCATCAGAAGCGGCACCTCCAATCGAATCTCCGATAATGAAGATCAAACTGCTTCCAACAACAATGTCACATTGATGATCAACCATATGGCTTCCGAGCATAACAACTTGGAACCCGTCATAACCGCTTAAACTTCCTCAAACCCCATCATCACCGATCCAAGCCCCTAGCTTACTCGTCAACAAATGGAAAAGTTGTTTGCTCCTCGCTTAGTGATGATCTTGATGAACGTGCTCGTGTGTATCCAATGTTTCCACCGCTCAACCCGATCAAAATCTAATACCGATACACTTGCTACAACAACTATCGTTGAGGAAGCACCACCAATCGATTCTACAACAACAAATTAACAAACCGCATCCAATGACACTGCTCCATTGATGATGTTATGAACAATGAAGTACCCCACCGCAGATTACGATCCAAATGCGTTCTTCAACCCATTTGCCAATGAAATCACGCACCGATGTTGCGGAATCATCTACAAGCCATTTGAATCCTCCCAACTGCATAATGTATATCAACATCAACCTTCCACACATCGTTGGACTAAAGACCATCCTCTTGAGAATATTATTGGTAACCCGAATCAACTAGTCATAACGAGACAACGTCTTCACACGACGGTGAACATTGCATTTATGCACTCACCGCTCACCAATCGAACCTAAAACATTAAAGATGCAATGACAAAAGACAACCGGATTGAATCCATGCAAGAAGAACTCAATCGTTTAAACGCCTTGAAGTGTGGAATTGGTTGAAAGACCAACAGGGTCTACGCTATTGGTCTCAAATGGATTTGGAAAACAAATTGATGTCAAGGAACCGTAATCGTAAATAAGTCACGCCTAGTGGCTAAGGGTTATAGATGTGAAGAGGTATTGACTTTGAAGAATCTTTCACTCCGGTTGCTCGCCTTGAGGTTGTACGGATTTTTTCGGCGTCATGCTCACATGAACATCACCGTTTATCGATGGACATCAAAACGGCCTTTCTCAATGGAAAACCGAAGAAACGGTCTATGTCACCACTGAAGGATTCGTTGATCTAGAGTTCCCGAACCATGTCTACAAGCTGAACAAGGCTCTCTACGGACTCAAACAAGCTCCTCAGGCGTGGTACGATAAGTTATCATCCTTCCTCATTGCCAATAATTTCGTCAAAGGTTCGGTCGACCCTACACTTTTCATACAATATCACGGGGCACACATTTTAATCGCTCAAATTTATGGATGACATCATTTTTGGTCAACACATCTAAAGTATGCAAACGCTTTTTCAAAACTTGTTAGGAATTAGAAATTCGTGTATTAAAGAGTCGGTCACCTCAAGTATATGTAATCGTTAGAAAGCTCGTAGTCGTAGTTTTTTAAGTTAAGTAGTATTTAGTTAAGTAACACCGTGGAGGACGGACGGTCTTTACCCATCGTAGATGCCCGATCCACGAAAGCCCCAAAGTGTGGCGAGTTATGTAAGACTATAAATACTCTACCTTCCAAGGTAGAGAGTTGGAGCTCATAATAATATCTTTCACTTTCTCTCACTAAGTTCCCTAAACCTCTAACTTTCTCTCTAGAATTCCATCTATATGCTACTTTGTGTTATGGTTTGATGTGTATGTGAAAAGTTATATCTTACAATTGGTATCAAGAGCCATGGTTAGATCATATCTTGCACATCTTTGGATTTCTAGTGGTTTTAGGTGGTTTTGAGTTTGAAAAGTTTAGTGGTTTTTGCATCATTTGGTTGATTTCTTGTGTTAAAGTTTGAATTTTGTTAGTACTTTCATGTTTAGAATCATCACAAGTGTTTAGGTTTTCATTTGGTAAGCTTGAATCATCTTGGTTGGGTTGTTTTGGATTGAAAAGTGAAGTTTATATGGTTTTTCATGCTAGCGACTTAGTTCACGGATAACTTTCTTCATAGCGACTTGCTTCACAAAATTGTAGCGAGTTACGCTTTAAACCTAGCGAGTTAGATCTAGCGAGTTAAAGTACAAGTAGTGGACCTCCACCACGAGTAGCGACTTGGTGGTAGCGACTTGGTCCAGAGCGAGTTGCTCTTTAGCGACTTGCATTTCTAGCGACTGGCAGCTAATCATCGCCAAAATTTTGCTAGCGACTGAGGGGTAGCGAGTTACTACTTAGCGACTTGCTTTGTGTCTAGCGACTGGGACTCTAGCGACTTAGTTGGCTAGCTAATTAATTAAGTGTTAGCGACTTAGTGCATTAATTCTTAGCGACTTAGTGCATTAATTTCTAGCGACTTAGTGTATTATCTTCTAGCGACTTGAGTGATTGTTTACGGTTTTCTTGATTTAGTAAAACCCGTGAAAGAATCTATTTCCGCTTAATCATAGAGTTATAAAATCCCGTATAACTGTTAACATGTCTACCAACGTCCCTACCGTCATCTCCATCGCTGTCGAGGATGTACAAGCAATGGCTCGATACTCGCCCACCCATGCTTGACAGAATCGACTACGATTCTTGGGCTCAACGAATCGATTGTATTGCCTTGAAAGGAAAATGGTGTCAATATTCTCAAATCCATTGATGAAGGACCATATCGAGTTGAGACGACTAGAGACATACTTGATACTAATGAAGATGGTACTCTGCTTACGGAATGGATGACCTAAGATGTATGATGAGCTTGATGATAAGGAGAAAAGAGATTCGATGCGATATCGTGGCTTCAAACATTGTTCTTCAAGGTCTTCCTAAAGACATCTACAAGTCGATCAATCATAACACCGATGCAAAGGCGCTTTGGGATAACGTTAAGATGCTTCTCTCGTGTTCGTAATTAACTATGGAAGACAGAGAATCCCAACTCTATGACTAATTTGAGCACTTCAAGATGAAACCGATGAGAGTGTCTATGAGTACTATGTGAGATTTCATAAGTTAGTGAATGACATGAGGAACATCGAATGACTATGCCTAACATTCACCGAACTCAAAGTTTGTGAACAACATGAATCCCGAATGGCACAAGTTTGTCACAATTGTGAAACTCACTAAAGGATTGAAGAATACAAACTATGAGCAACTCTATGCCTTCCTCCTTCGTAATGAGAGACATGCTATGTTTGAAAAATTGATTCTCAATCGCTCAAAACCAACTGTGGAGAGACAAGCTCGCCTAATGACTCAACAAATTTTCTACTCAAACATCGGAATCACAACCAAAGCATCACAAGTCATACCTTGGGTAATGGTAATCACAAACTCATCCCCGATCCTATGTTCAAACAAGTCGATGCCGATGCACACGCTGGTAACATCATTAATCAACTTGCTCTTCTCATTAGTCAAAACATGAATTCTCCCACAAACCAACAACAACCTCGTAATCGCATCTAACCCACATAATCAAGCCACCGTTAAAGATGGAAGGATCGGTGCAACCAGCTCAGAAAGACAAGATGATCGTGGAAGAGGTGGAGCCGGGAGAGGTTATGTTGGCAACCGTAATCGAGGAAGAAATGGTAACCAAGGTCAAGCTAAGCCAATCAAATGCTATAACGTGGTGGTGAAGGACACATTGCAAGGAACCGCACATCTCCAAAGCGCCCATGCACGCCGACATTTCGTAGATAAGATGTTGCCGCACAAGCTCGTGACAATGGTGTGCGCTGATGAAGAGGAATTGTCGCTTTTTTGCCGAGGGCAATGCCAAGACCTATGATGCGATGTGGATGAGCAATTTATTCGTGAGATAGGTCACAATCATCGAATGCCTTTCAAGTCGCCGATCGTGATGCATACGACTGATGTAGATGATGGACCCATCGCACACACAATTTTCATGGCTAGCATTTCTCCAATGGTTTCTCCCAAGGTCTCTTCTTCACCACAAGTCGGCACATCCAAGGACAAACTCATCTCGAGGTATTAAAACTATACGATGATGTCGATGTGCAATGATGCATGACAAAGTACAATCAATCGAAACTATTGAATCAAATGTTGAAAATATGGGTAATAACAATATTGTCCCATACGATCAATACGTGAAACAAAGTGAAAGTGAAGTTGTACCAAGTGATGCATCTTCGCATCAACAATGACTATGTCTTTGATGAATACACCGCATGTGCTCCCGATGATTCCATAATTTCGAACTAAATGCCTATAAGGAACGTGTTGCTATTTATGAACAACGCAAAATTTGAGTTGACCACTCGTGAAAGTGAAATGGATGACCAAGTGAGTACAAGAATTAGAAAAGTAAGTTTAGAGAAGAAGTATTGAAACAAGAATTAAATTCCTTGCAAGAAAAACTTTCTAAAACAAATAAACAAAACAAGAACTTCAAGAAAATGTGAAAATGCTTAAGCAAGAATTTAATGCAAAGGAATCAAAACTCTTGAGAGATTTTTCTAATCGACAACTTTGAAAACAAACTTGAAAACAAGTTGTACATACAAGGAAACACCATTCGATCGCTCACATGGTCACCAAACATCGAGTCTTAAGCGATAAGCATAGCATTCCCTTGTTGAGGAACCAAATCCAGAGGTAATTAAAAGGCTAGAAATGCTCATAAGGTGCTTTATGATGGTGATGAAATCCTTAAGCCTAGGCGTAAACCTAGTTGCGTTGAGTGCACCGAGGAAGATAAGAAATCAAATGAAATCACTAGGAAAAGATGAATAAGAAACAAAATGATCCCAAATGCAAAGAGAAAACATAATTATCACTCCTCATGATTACAAGAAGGAAAACTGGATTTCTTAAACAAGTTTAAGCCTCGACATTGTTGACTCCGAACAAGTCTTTCGAAAAGGATTTAGATAAGGTAAAGCGGAAAATATTGTTGAAACTAATCCTCCCTTAGGAAAATGCCTAGAGCGATCGTGTATCCTCCTAATACACCAATGCATCTTGTACCTAGAAGAATTGCCACTAAAAGCAAGACATTAATTAGCCAATACGTTATATTTCAACTATTTGTTGATTTTGAGAAAACTTGCAAGAAAAGGATCACACCCATCGTATAATCAAGGAGAAAGGGTTTTGAACAAATGAAAGAATGTTATTTAATCGAGGTCATGCCCTTCTTTAAACTTCTAAAAGATCACTTTGAGAGTCTTAAAAGGGATAGAAACCGATATTAAGGGAATGGAAAAGGAATTTGATGCAATGGTTGTTGAAGTTAGTGACTATGAGCGCAATCAAATATAATGAGATTGAGAGAAAGAACCGCATACATTAAATGAGAATCTTATTATCGAATGTGTTGCTCAAGATGTGTTTTTCATCGCTCAAATTGCTCTATTAATGCTTCCAAATTTCATGAATTATCTCGTGGCCCGAAAGTCTCCCATGATCGTGTCATTGAGCTTGAAAAACTAATTCTAAACTAAATGAGAAAATTGAATCGATGATCACGACAATTTCGTTAAACATTTTTCTAAACTAGAAGTTGAGCATTTTAATTTACAACTAAAATATCAACATCTTAAAGAAAATGTCAAAACTTCAAATGTCAAGACATCTTCGATGCTCCGTAGTTTGATGCGCTTTTCAAATTAACAAACGTGATGAATGATTCAAGCTCAAGGCAACACGATCGTAAAGTTGAAAGCCCAAATCTCTCAATTAAAGGGTCAAACAAACAATATGACAGCTCCCAAATGCCTCCTTCTTTAGATTCTCGTAATTCTCAAACGTTTCATCTTCAAAACCTAGTAAATGCTTTACAAAAGGAAAACGAAAGTTTTCTAGAAGAAAATGAAAAGGTTAAACGTCACTTCAATGAGTTGTTTGAATCAATTAAAGTCACTCAGAATAAAAACAACGAACAAATAACTTCATTGCAAAAGGAAATTGAGAATCAAGAGTCGTAAAAGGGAAAATGCCAATGATCAATGGGGAGAATGTTGTATCTAAGGTTCACTCTGTAATAAATATGCTTTATCTCGTGACATATGTCCCCTCATCTAAGGAACAACAAACTTGCCATTCAAACATATTTCTCATCCCTTAAGGATTGCTTAGAATGCCGCGTGAGATTGTTGAAGAGGATAAGCTAGAGAAACCTCATGATAATGCAATTGGACATGCATGCTTATATGCCAAACGATCTCAAGAAATCTTAGAATGCTTGATCACAATATGCCCAAAGACATTAGGTGAGAGAGTTAACCCTTTGATTCCATGCTCAATGCCTAAGGCCAAATATGATATGCACTCGATTCCCAATGTTTTGAATGTGAACCGAGTGTACCCTTGAGTAGTTCGATTCTAGATCCGCAATGCTAGGAAAGAGAACTCAAATGTGCCTTCTAGGAGTACTAATCTCAAGACTCTAGTTTTAAGAAAGTGAACCTTAGTGCACCTGCATGTAGTTCAGATCCCAAAGACATCTAAACAGTGGTGCAAAGAGCAAGAAACAAACTAATGTTCCCATTCCTCTACAGAGTAATCATGACATTAAAGGGAGCAGTCAAAGTCTCAAGACAATACAAGGAATGATAGGACCTCGCAAGCTAAGAATGTGCACCGGAAAAAAGAGAAGAACAATCTAGGAACCTTAAGTTTGAATCGAATAAAACGAATCGTGTTGATTCTAGTATTAGCCATAGGCGCATCGTAATTAATTCAATTCGATACTATTTGCAAACCTTGTACCGATGATTGCTTGAATTCGCTTCTAATCATGGATGTGATGTTAATGTTTCGCCTAATGATGTTAATTGTCCAGCTAATTTTGTTAATGCTAAAATTCATGCTAAAAAGGCTAAAAGGCAAAAGCGAAAGAGAGTTAGAAAACAATGGAAACCCACAGAAGAACATTCAAGTAATAGGCTTTTATTGATACCGTTGGTCATAAGACTAATCGATAATGCCCACTAGAAAATGGATGCCCACCGTAGAACTATTCCTTAAGAAGTGGTCACACCGTAAATGTGGCTAATACGTACACTAGTATTGCATCTATTCACAATGATTCCATTACCTCATTTTCTCGATATGAATGCTTCTATTTCGATGCGGGTGGTCCAACCATTGTAACTAACCAAATGGAACCCATTCTTGCATGGGGATCCCAATTATCCAGCTTATCCATTCTTGTCTCGTGTTCAACCGCAGATCGCTCAAATCGCTCGTGGTACCGGACTCAGTCGCTCCAAGCATATGACCGAGACCGTCACGCTCATGAACTTCGTGAGCAAATTCATCGGACCGTTAGATTTGGTAATGATCATTTCGGTGCTATTATGGGTTATGGAGATTATGTTGTTGGTGATAGTGTCATCTCTAGAGTGTATTATGTGGAAGGTTTAGGTCATAACTGCTCTCTCGCTGGTCAATTTCGTGATTCTCGATCTAGAAGTAGCCTTCGTAAAACATACCGCTTTGTTAGAGATCTTAATGGTAAGGAACTGCTGAAAGGAACTCGTGGCTCAAACCTTTACACCATCTCTATCGATGACATGATGAGAGCTTCTCCAATCGCTTGTTATCTAAGGCTTCAAAACAAAGTCATGGTTATGGCATCGCTGCCTCAATCACTTGAACTTCGCACCATCAACGATCTTTCCGTAAAGGACTTAGTTGTAGGTTTACCTAGACTAAAGTATGAAAAGGATCATCTTTGTTCAAAGATGTCAATTGGGAAAAGCAAGAAGTATGCCCATAAACCCAAACCTACTAACTCGTCACGTAAGTTCTTCATATGATTCATATGGATTTATGGACCAATGAGGGTGCGTAATATCTTTGGGAAGAAATATGTGTTAGTTGTGGTTGATGATTATTCTAGATTCACCGGTCAAGTTCTTAAGGACAAAGGATGAAACTCCGATATCATCATCAAACTCATCAAACAAATGCAGTTCGACTAAACAAAACCGCCGTAATTATCGTAATGCATAATGGAACCGAGTTTGTCAACAAACAACTTAGTGAATTCTATGAAAGCGTTGGAATCACCATCAAAGAAGTGTTCCACGAACCCCTCAATGTAACGGTGTAGTTGAAAGACTAAATCGCACTTTTGTTGAAGCCGCTAGAACAATGCCGATCTACTCAAAGGTTCCAATGTTTCTCCGGGTCAAGCAATTGCCACCGCATGCTACACACAAAATCGCTCCTCGATTCACACTATTCATGGAAAACTCCATATGAACTTGTCCACAACAGTAAAACCTAATCTATCTTTCCTTCGTGTTTGGTGCATTGTGCTATCCAACTAATGAGGGTCAAGACTTAGGCAAACTTAGGGCCAAAGTCGACATTGGAGTATTTGTAGGATATGCATCAAACAAAAGGGATACCGAATCTACAACAAAAGAACCCGAAATATCATGGAAACAATTCACGTTACGCTTGATGAGTCGACCGTCAAATGGCTCCTCGGACACTCCACCAGACCCGCACTTCAAAACAATTCCCATTGGTTCATCCCTTGTTCCAAACTCCTCTCAAGAAACTCCATATGTACCTCCATCCAAGATGATGTAAAGAAATTGTTTGATCCTATGTTTGATGAACTCAGATGATTCAATTACTAATGAGGTAATGATTCCTACAACAGAGGATGCTCATATTCCGTTGAATGAAGTCAATCCCTCGCCTCAATATCTTTAAGTCAAGAAGCACCGTCACGATCCTTCGCCTCATCAACAAATCATCATTCTTCAAATGTACATCATGGAAATGTTTCGCATCAATGATGAAGTTAATCCCTTTGCTACTCCTCAAGATGCTCCATTTGAAAACATATTTGCTACTCCCGAATCATCATCGAACCATCTTCTTCAGAGACATCGACTCGCTACCTCGCCTCAACAACCGCCACATGAACACCTCGTAAAATGGACTCACGATCATCCATTAGACAACATCATTGGTAATCCTCTCGCCCCAGATCAACCCGAAACAACTCGCAACCGATGCCTTATGGTGCTTCTTCAACTCCGCACTATCTAAGATCGAACCAAAAGATGTTAAACCGCTATGAATGAAGATAGTCGGTTCAATGCCATGCAAGATGAAATTCATGAGTTTGATCGTCTTGATGTATGGGAGCTAGTACCGCCCAGATCGTGCTATGATTATAGCTCTAAAATGGATCTTCAAAGTAAAACTTGATGAGCATGGTGATGTGTTGAAGAACAAGGCTCGATTAGTTGCTAAAGGATATCGCCAAGAGGAGGGTATAGACTTTGAAGAATCTTTTGCTCCAGCTTGCTCGAATCGAGGCAATCGTAATCTTTCCGCTAATGTCGCTAGTAAGAACATGGTAGTTTATCGATGGATGTAAAGACGGCATTTCTAAACGGAGATCTTAAAGAAGTCGCTCACGCCGCCCAACCTCAAGGATTTGTGAATCAAGAGCATCCTACTCACGCTTATCGCTTGAAGAAGGCTCTTTACGGTTTAAAGCAAGCTCCAAGGGCATGGTATGATACATCACAAAGTTTCTTCTATCAACCGGATTCATCAAAGGAGCAATGATCCTACATTGTTCACCGTGAAGTCGTGCAAACATTTAATTCATGTTCAAATTTATGTTGATGATATTATTTTGCCTCGATGCACCCAATGGAATGTGATCGCTTTTCAAATGAAATGAGTTCAAAGTTTCAAATGTCAATGATGGGACAAATGTCATTTTTCTTGGGATTACAAATTTCACAAAGTCCCGAGGCATTTTCATAAATCAATCTAAATATGCAATGTAGATTTTAAAGAAATTTGATTTGATTCAAGTGACCGCTGACACCCCCATGATTGACCGAACCAAACTAGATGAGGACCTCTCGTGGATCATGATTGACCAAACGAAATATCGGAGTATGATTGATCCCCGATGTATCTCAACGCTAGTAGACCGTACATCTTGTTCATTGCTTGCATGTGTGCTAGATACCGTGCTAAGCCTACTAAAAGCACCTTGAAGCGCTTAAACGGGTCTTTCGGTATTCCAAGGAACCATCAATATGGGACTATGGTACCAAGGACACCGTATGTCACTAACGGCCTATGCAGATGCCGATCATGCAGTTGTCAAGATACACGTCAAGCACGCCGAGGTGCTCTTTTGGGTGATAAGCTTGTGAGTCGGTCTTCAAAGAAGCAAATGAGTACTTTATTTCCTCTACAGAGGTGAATACATAGCCATGTCATCTTGTTGTGCTCAAATCTTATGGATGAGATCTCAATTATCCGACTATGGCTTTGAATTCAACAAAATCCTCCGCATCGTGATAATAAAGTGCTATTGCTCTCTCATGCAACAACGCTCAACACTCAAGAGCAAAGCATATCGACATTCGACATCATTTCATCGTGGAACAAGTGGAAAAGGTGTGGTGGAACTATATTTTGTGAGGTCTCGAATATCGCTAGCGACATCTTCACCAAAGCTCTTCCAAGAGAACGCTTTGAGTTTATTCTTCCACGACTTGGTTTGAAAAGCCTTCAACCGTAAACTCTCAAACGCCTTCGTGGAGGAAGACGAGGAGTAAAGGTCTATCTTCATCTATCTCTTGTAAATATTTATTTGAAAAACAAAATACAAAATTATAAAACCTTCAAAATCAAATAGAAAATTATAAAACTTTCAAAATCCATAAAAATTTGAAAAATTCAAAAATCTTCAAAAATATTGTCATTTTGTCATGTTTTTCTCGGTTCGATAATATCTACGGTTTGTGTTGTCATTCAAAGAATGACACGGACTTTAGATGTTGTTCGAATTTTAAAAAAAAAAAAAAAAAAAAAAAAAAAAAAAAAAAAAATTTTGGGAGAAAGAGAAATGGTTTATTGTCATTTTCGTGCAATAACCCGGTTTTAAAAGAAAGAACAGAGCCATGTTTTAACATGTTTTCAAATTCCATGCTCGATTCTATAAACATTTATCTCATTGAAACCAAATGCTTTGAAAAATAACTCGATCTCTATTTTTGATAATCATCTCGACTTATTTGTCAAAATCTTATCTCTCAATCAACAACCTATGTCATTGATTGAGGGGAGAATGATTTCAATTAAATTAAAAAGTTATTTGGCATTAAATTGTTTTCAAAAGATATACATGCATGTTTTATCAATGGAGTTTAAAGTCTTAAAATCCGATCCTTATCGCTCAAACGCTTTCACAATCAAGTCACAATTCTCCTTAAAGCTTTCAAAATCAATTTAATTATACGAGATCACAAATCTCAAATGTTTTGATAATTGTGATCGGGGAGAATGTGTGATTTAAATTGGATTTAAACCGATAATTCGGTAAATGGTTTCATAAGAATGTACATGTCGTCCTTCCCACATGTGACAAACGATTTCAAATTTTCCATGCACATGTTGAGGGGAGCATCTATCTTAAACCTTTGATTTGAAACGTGATCATTCATCCCAATGTGTGTGTTCCTCTAGTATGTGCAAAACTCTTTTCAAACCTCGAGGCACATATTGAGGGGAGCAAATTTATGGAAACCTCATCCTTCCCTAAATGCTATATCTACTTGATTTGATGTGGGAAGTGATGTTGATATCTTTAGAAAATGGTAATCAAAGAAGTTAATTCTTTCTCTTGCCTCCGTGTGCAAAACATTTTCAAATACTTGATGCACATGTTGAGGGGAGTTCTCGTTTAAAATATCAAAACAATTCAGTACAAAATGCTTTGATAATATATCACAAGTATCCGAATTGATTTTCAAATGGTTTTCAATTGGATCCAATGGCGTATGAACAATACCAAATAGACCGACCAACTTTACTTTATGTACGGTGATATAAGGATGATAAGGTTAGGTATGTGTTCCCATGATCCGCCGTAACCGGAGGGATCTACCCAGGACAATCCACTAGTTAGTGTAGAAGTCCTTAGGTATGATGATAAAAGGAGAAAATGAGATATGGGAAGAGTGCGGACTAAGACCGAGCTAGTAATCGAATAAACCCAACAAGGTTCTAGCTATGAAGTCTCGTAAGCAATCAAGGGGTTGAAGAATTAAAAGAATTGAATGAGAAAAGGGTGAAAACAAATAGCCTCCATTTATTCAACCTTAGGCGTAAACCGGTTCAATTCATATGCTACCGATGGTAACATCGGTATTGAAGACAAGACGTCATGGACCCAAAGGACGACCGCACTTCAACTTTCCAAACCACTCAAGTTCCTCTTAAAAGGACTTGTTTCATTCTCACGGGAACCGACATTATCTATCGACTTTCTTAGAGATGGTTGATATGAAGAAGGAGACCTCTCCCTAGTCTCCGCTATAGGATCCAAATATGCACAAATTGAGTCTAGAGCCACGAGATCATCAATAAATCTCATTAGGACACTTTCAATGAAGACTCTCTGCTTCACACAATGTGGAAAGAGAGATTATATCTTGAGTCCCACGATTATCCTTGTGGTATTGCCGTAACATCCGAGTGATGTGTTTACATATTCACAATGAAGATGGAAAGCCTTCGAGCCAACATCAAACAAGCTCCTCGGTAGGTGGCATGTGAGATCTATTATATAGATCAACCATGTGACAACCGAATGTAAACAATGGGGCGATTCAATCTCTTGAATCAATCCTCGTTCAGTTATGGATTGACGGATACCTTTGAAAACCGGTCTTTGTGCTTAAAACTCTTTTCTTTAGCACATCGACCGTGTACTAATTTTTCAAACCAAAAGGTGTTTTTATGATTGATAATTGATTTTCAATAAAACCTTCGTTGTATTGCAAAACAATTTCTATTGAGCAATACACGATTGTTTTTCAAATCTCTTTTCATCAATCGCTGGACTTAAAATTACCGGTTCACTCACTCCGTGTTGTCTTCTTTGAGATGTTCCGTTTGAGAACAACTAGAACAACCGCGAAACCCCGTCAAGGAGATTCTTAGGAATTATACCGATCACAGCAAGATTTGTATCGATCAACGGGAACCGTGGGTCGTGTACTCAATTCAACGAAGTGATCAAAGACACTTTCGTGCGATTTATTGCTAATCGTTGTATGCGTGTACACCCGACGCTTGTAAATGATCGTAATGAAGCGGTCAATCCATAGCCGCATGCTCACTTAACACATTCAACTCAAAGAAATCATGATTAGTGCATCAATGACTCGATATTTTCACTCCATGCTTCGCTACGCCGCCAATATCATGATTCAACTAAAGCTTCCGCCACTCGATGAGAAGATTTCATGATCCGTAATGTGAGCATGTCGGTCCTAAAGTCACAACATCACATAATACCAACACCACAAAGGATGTGTCGAGATTGTTGATAGTCGATGATCTCAAAAGATGGCTCAAAATTATTATCACGTGGATCAAGAAAGACCTCCACTTGGAATATCCAAACATGCAATGTGAAGAATCAATGACTACGAGCTTAGGAGCAAAGGACTACATCAAGAATGCAAGATCAATTGTTAATGTAATATCTATTTGTATTCTATGTAATTTTGGTACATGATTGAGGTGACCTCCTTGGGAGATTGTTAGGAATTAGAAATTCCGTGTATTAAAGAGTCGGTCACCTCAAGTATATGTAATCGTTAGAAAGCTCGTAGTCGTAGTTCTTTAAGTTAAGTAGTATTTAGTTAAGTAACACCGTGGAGGACGGACGGTCTTTACCCATCAGATGCCCGATCCATGCCCCAAATGTGTGGCGAGTTATGTAAGACTATAAATATACTCTACCTTCCAAGGTAGAGAGTTGGAGCTCATAATAATATCTTTCACTTTCTCTCACTAAGTTCCCTAAACCTCTAACTTTCTCTCTAGAATTCCATCTATATGCTACTTTGTGTTATGGTTTGATGTGTATGTGAAAAGTTATATCTTACATTTTCAAAATTAGGTTTATACGCGTGAATTGGGCGTTTTCAATTGAGTGTGTTTCTGGTTAAAAGGATAGTTGTGTTATGTTGTTAACGTGTTTAATTGATCAAAACCGTGCTTGTTACATACCCAGAAACATCAATTGTTTGAAAATTAAGATTTAGGGTTTGTGTTCATACAAATTGGGTACTTTTGATCAGTTATGTTTTAAATGTTAAAACTTGTTGCAACATAGTCATATGGCCTCTTAGATATCCCAGAAATTATTTGGTGCATTTCCTATGGCTAGATTCCTTATTCGTAATTCTTGAATGTTTAGGGTTTAAGTTTTACGCAGAAGCTAATCTTACGCCAGAATCGCGTATGCTTGAAATAACATGTTAGACGAAAGGGGTTGAATGTGATGTTAATTATGGTGTTATGATGAATTTATTTCGTGATTATTACGCGTAAAAATTCGTAATCAAGGTTAATTGAACTTCTATGCATAAGGATCACCTTACGCGTAGCATGTTATGCGTAAGAGAAATCTTCACGCGTAACCTTTACGCCGTAAGGTTCTACAAAGGGACTACGCGTATCCCGTGAAGGATATGCGAACAAGAACCTTTACGCATAAGGTTCACTCTTATGAGTAAGCCTTACGCGTAAGGTTCCACATACGCCACGCGTAAGCTCTATGCTTTAGGCTCTCTTTTCCCACGCTAACATTTCTTACACGTAAGTCAAGATCCCACGATAAGCTTATGCTTACGCCGATAACCACTCTGTTTACGCATAAGCTTGGAATTTTACGCCTAAGTCTTAGATCAACCAAAATTATGAATTGTTACGCGACAAACTTGTAAATAAATAAATCATAACGTCACGAAACCAAAATGTCACTAATAAGCTTAAATGTTTAATAAGTTGTGAAAATAAGTGAAAACTTGGACTTTAAAACTCAAAGTTAATCTACTCACGAAACTTATCACGACGCCTTTGGACTATTGGACTAACATGTGACATTGACTCAGAATAATCATTGACATATCACATTCAATAAATAGACAATAAAATTAACTTTTGACTTACATAATGCCTTTCGATATGTTGGTTCTTTTGGCTAAATATCTTTCAGATCATGATATGGACGTTCAAATGGAAAATGTGGATGCACCAAATGTTCTCACTGTTGAAGACATCTTCCCCAATGGTTACCCAATGAAGATTGGAAAGAACAATCTCAGAGTTGACTTTGACAACATCTCATGTTCTGAGTCTTCTTGTCAGATTGCAGTGGATATTCTGAAGACTCACTCGTATCAAAACATGCTCACAAATTCAGCTACTGTACCAGAGATCTACATTCATCAATTCTGGCACACAATTCAAAAGGTCAAAGGTCAAAGTGCTGTGACGGTGACGCTGAACAACAAACAAGTCACCATCACTCCTGCTGATTTAAGAGTTGTTCTTCTTCTTCCAACCATTGAGCCTACTGAATTCTCTGCTACTCCTACGGAAGAGGTCGTTCTTCAATTCATGGTCGACATTGGCTATGATGAGGCTACTGGAGTTATCACAAAACATTCCTCAGTGGATCTCAAGAACAACCCTCAACCATGGAGAACACTGTACATTATGCTTGCTAAATCAGTGTCCGGACGTGACAGTGGATATGAGCACCCAAAGCTCATGGAACTTCAAATATTTTGGGGCATGGTCAATATGAAACACATTGAATTTGTAGCTGTTATCTGGGACGACATGATGACGTACCTGAAAAGGCCTGGCACCAAGATTCCCTATATCAGATATACCAAATTGTTGATCAAAAGGATTCTTGAAACCAATCCAGATATTCCCCAAAGACTTGAAGACCCCAAACATCACTCCGAGTTGCTTGAGCCTACACTCAACGTTGTTAGATTTAAGGACTCAACGACAAAGAAACAAGGTGCGGTGTTACCAGATTGTCTTCTCACTGATGTTATCAAAGAACTTTATTCGTACAAACGATATCTAGTAGCAGTGGAAGCAGGCAAAGTAGGGTTTATTTATGGTAAATATTCTGGGACACCTGTCAGGAAGACAAGGAGAGGCAGTGCAGGAAGTATTACGAGCACTGAAAGTATGAGAAAGTATCCAAAAAGGACTCACATTAACAAAAGGAGAGTTCTATCATCGAGTGCCATCCCTATTCCCAAACCTGAACCGCAACAAAAGCTAATGGACGAGGACTCAGTGGACACTGAAACGGATGAAGAGGTCATCTACTCTGAAACTCCAATCGATGATCCTTTGACGGTAGCTAAATCTCCCAGTCCAAAAGCTGATAAAGGTAAAACCCCAGTTGTTGAGCCAGAAGAAGAGGAGAGCTCAAATGAAGAACCACCGGACAAATACTACGGAAAAAGGTGAAGAATCTTAGACTCCAACACGTTGCTCAAGAGTTTAATCTGCAACAAACTCGTGGCCTCGAGGGTCAAGTGGTGGAACTCAAGCCACACCCGTTTCAATGCGGTTAATCAACCCGATAAGGGAACCGTACCACCACCCACGAACATCAACAAAAGCAACCGGAGGATTCTATCAATTATGACTTTGAGGAACCGTAAATGGAGAAGTCCGAGAAAATTCTCGATGAAGATGTTGAGGTTGCAGCTAAAGCAAATGCAGAAAAAGAAGCTCAAGCTCAAGCAGATGAAGAAGCCAGGATTAAGGCTGAAGAAATGGCTAAATCTGGAAAGGATGACGATGTTGATTATGATTATTTTCTTCTAGATAGTCCAACACGCTCCAAGGAACTAACTTCTGAGCCACCAAAAAACCCTGAGCCTCCTCATGTCTCATCATCATCAGACTCGTCTTCTCACTCTTCACCTCCACCATCCAAAGGCACAACCAGATCTGTATCCAAGTCAGTAAAGAAACCAACCGACTCTTGGATATCCCGAGCTAAGACAAAGATTGTCAAAGCTTTCAGGCAAGTCAGGAAGAAAGACGTGACCAACAAAAAGCTGAATCAACTCGCTGACAGAATCAATCTTCTACAAGACAGGATAGACGAGATGTTGAGTGAAAGGGAGTTTATCCAAGTTTATCAAACGTGATGTCCAAGGGAAATGAACAAGTCGATTAGGAATATACTCATCGTTCCTTCTCGACATTGTTCCTCGGAGTGACAAAAGAGATGTTCACCGACAACTCTATCCGAATCTCATGCGATTGGCCAAACAAACAATACGATCAACGCCTTAATCATATAATCAACCCAATCGAGCCTACGACTTCTCTCGATGCGTAATTGGTTTCAAGCTTGTACTCTAAATGTCAAACGATCCGAAAGTTTACTTCTGACAAAGGTAAACTGTTTGACGCATTGCTGGATTACCAACTTAAAACGGGATGCAGAGCGGCAGCTGAAACGGCTAAGCGTCCTAGAGACGATGATGATGCGGATAACGATAAACAATAGAAATGTAAGAAGAAGTCTGGTGAATCCTCCTCTATGCTACCACCACTCCAAAGGACTCCAACCGAAACAAGATCTCCTCCAAGTTCTGCTGCTGATAAACCTCAGGACTCTGAGTTACCACCATCAACATAAAAAACCGGTGATCATTTCGAATACACTGGTGGTGACGATGAAGAGATCCCAGAGCCCCAACAACAACCCACCTCTCCCGCCACAACAAAGAAACCAGAATCCTCCTCAAAGCCTAAGAAAAAGAAGACAAAGACCAATGTTGTCTCATGGCTAGACGAAGATGACACCGTAGAATATGACTGGTTTTCTACACTTGTTGATGCTACTCCCTCCCTACCAGAAGGTCAAGAAATGGTAGATGGCCGTACTATGGAGCATGTGAAGCTGATTCAAGAACAATTTAGAGTGAAGAAGATGACTAAGGCTGAGCTAAGGCGAATTAAGAATGAAGCCTTCCAACTGCTTAAAGACAGCTCAGAAAGTGCAATTAAAGTTGAATACCATCTCGAAAACATTGCACGAGCCATGTCGAACAATATCGATTGGCTCAATCCCGAAGCTAACATCGACTTCACAAGACATGACAAAGCTCCATACTACACAGACTGGACCAGACCGCTACCAACAATTGGCCGACCGGATCAACCTCAAATTCCATACCGTTACTTCTTCAACAATGACCTCGAGTTTCTTCTACACGGTAGCGATGTTACAAGAAAGTACGCTACGTCACTCACATTTCCTTTCCCAGCCGCAATCTATTCTAACAATCCAGCCATCGAGGAAGAAGCCACACACATGTTTGCTAACCAAGTGGAAAAGTATGACCTTGATGCGATGTATGGGATTCATCATTGTCCTGAATGCCAAAGAATCTTCTACAAAAGCTTCCAGGTTCAAAAATCGAAGAAGGAAGTGTTTAGTGATAAACGGATCGTTGCTATTAACCATGTTACTCTTTCGTCAAAGTGGGACTACACATCCTCAAGAACATTGTGGTCAAACGACAAGACGAAGAGGACTATGACTTCTGTGAAGCGGATTTTTCGAGACTGTCGCTAAATGACATTGAAGATATGTATCTCACTAAGGTGCAAGGACGAATGCGACACTTCTCCACAACCGTCCAACGCAAATACATCAAGTCATTACTCATCTACATCGAAGCATAGTGATCCAAGCGTGTAGAAGACATACGACTTGCCGTGGAATCGTATAAGACACGTGTTAACCTCACTAAACCAAAGCTAGACCTTCACGACATTAACCAACTAGCTCATTACACCTTAATCAAGCAACCATTTGGGGTAGTCTATAGAAGTGAACTACACCGCAATTGCTTCATGGCGTGTAAAGAGATTCATAAGTTTGGGGATCACACATTGAAGAAAGGCAGGGATGGGTTAGCTTATCGGTTAAAGGCGATACAACAAGGCATTGGGTCACCTAAGAGATGGAATTCGAGGGAGAGAAGGGATGTGAAGAAGATCATCACGCGGATTGATGAAAGGTTGTTCGAAGGGATCGCCTCGTAACTTTGGAGAGTTTCGTAGGTGGTCGCCCAAAGATATCTCTCATGGGCTATCAACGCCCGTAACGCATTCTCGAAGTTATTGCTGGACTACCTGATTCTCCTGGTAACCCTTGATTTGTTTCACTAACTTATCATTTGGATGTGTGATTTTTAATGACAATGGCTTGTGCACACATAACAGTGTACAACCCGTACTTGTAATGAAAGGACTCTGTGGTACGCATCAGTGCAACAATCCTATAAAAGGAGCGAAAGCTTCTTACTTTTGAGTAAAATTTATCAAAACTTCACTTTTCAAAGTTTTGCTCAAAAGAACAAGTACTTCCCCTTATGATTTCCAAAACCTCAAAAGTTATTATCACTTGTTGAGGGGGAGTATTTGATTATAAAACTTTGTTCACAAATTGTTCTTCGTGGTAATCTTCCCACAAAACTCGAAATGGACATATTCGATATCAAATTTCGTCAAAAATAACATTTATATGCCATTTTGAGGGGAGAAAATTATGTGATAAGAAATATGTTTTGAATTGCTAATGAATCGTTGTACTGAGACTTAACCAATGAATTGACGAGATCTTAAATGTTAGTAACTCGAAATGACTTGTCCGGGACGGGTAATAATTTCAAACTAGTTCGCTAGTGATGTAAACGTGTCTCGCAAAGGACTTGTCCGAGTAGAATGTACCATTCGAGAAACTCTTGGTAGACATGAACTTTGACGGGTTTGACAACCTTTCGAGGTTTGTCCACACCTTCAAGGTAGTTATTAGAGTTAGTTGTCACCTAAAAGCTGATAATGTAACTCTTTAACTATGCAATGTAACCGTGTCTCGCTGGGGATTGTATATCTTGAGTTGATCAATTCAAAAGTGCGTGCTCTTATCTCATCGTGCAGATTTCTGTCAAAATACTTAAGCACGTGTGGAGGGGGAGTATTTATGCAAAATCTTAAACTCTCAACAGTGGCATTAAATGCTTTTACTCATAACCACTTTGAGAGATTTTCATGAAATTGGTTTTATGGCAACATAGGTTAGTCATGGAGTTATAAGGTGACTAAGGTTAGGAATAACTGTCTATGATCCGCCAGAGTCGGAGGATCTACCCAAGGACACCACCAATAGTTAGAATGAGAAGTCCTTAGGTCGAAAAGTAAAGAAAAGGGTGAAAAGAAATAGCCCTCCGATTATTCAACTTAGGCGGATAACGGGTTCAATTCATATGCTACTTGGTTGTCACTTGATGACACCGGTATTGAAGATTAAAGTCGTCATGGACTCAAAGGACGCATGCACTAAACCTTCTTAGCCACTCAAGTTTCTCTCAATGTAAGATTGTTTCATTCTCACAGGAACCCCACGTAAACTATCGGCTTTCTCTTAGAGATTCTTGGTATTGAAGCAAGGAGACCTCTCCCTAGTCTCCGTCAGAAAACCAAAGCGCACTATTGAGTCTAGAGCCACGAGATTCATCAAAAGATCTCTTAGGTACACTTGACATTTCATCACTTGTCGCTCAACAATAAGGACGCAAGTGATACATTATCGAGTCCTACATGATCTTAGCAACTGTCGAGAACATTTATGAGAGGTTCACTAATATGATCCTCGGTGATTGAATGAAAACTCCCGCCAGGTCAACATCAAACGACCACGAAAGCAGTCACTTGTAACTCCCCATGGATTATGCTTAGTGTGTCTCAAACGGTCTACGATCGTGCGGTGATGCTTCGTGTACCTCAATGACTCATCTTAACTCAGAGGTGTACCTCAAGACATCACGTTATCTCACTCGTGGGACTCAGGTTCAGAACGACCTTTGTGAGAATTAGAGTTGTGTTTTCATACTATGTCATAACACTCTCAAGTTCAAACTTGTAAGCTACCGGATTATTTCGACCCATGTTTTATGTTTTCTTCTTATGGATGCTTGCGGGTGGAAAAGGTCGTGCGATTCTCCACATGCTCATACCTACAACATCACTAATTGAAGTTCCTCAAAAGGCAACACAAAGCGTAATGATTCTTTGTCAAAGTCAAAGAATCTACAAAGTTTAAAGACTAAGAGAACTACATCAGTACTGAAATCCAACGTTAAAAGAGCGTGTGAGCATGTTGGAGAAAGACGTGGAGACACTGGAGCAACGAAGCGGACCTGATGCAGATAACAACAACATACTATCACTTCCATCACAAAGAACAAAGATCAAAGAAAATGATGACGTCAAAGCAGAATACTTCAAAGGAAACAATTTCCCTACACTAGGGAGATTGTTCGAATCAAGGAACTTATTCTCACAAGAAAGAAGAATGTCAGAAGACGTCAAAGCTACTATCACATCAGCACCTACAACGTTTAAAGATCAAATCATCAATCACTAACACTTAGGGGGAGATTGTTGGAATCACTCCTAAACTAGAATTCAAGTGTTAGTAATTAATATGTAATAGTTAGCTTAATTATAGCTTTTATGTTAGTAATAAAGGCTAGGCTTATGTAGAAAGCTCATGAGCCTATGCCAAGCCCAATAAGGAAAGGATGGGAACTTGGTGTGTTGCCCTAGTTCCTTCCTATAAATACCCATGTAAACCTTCTATTGAAGGTTGGTTGTTCACATTTACATTTCTCTTATGCATAAATTTTCTCTCATGTCATACGCGTAGAGTGTTAGTGTGTTCATCCGATCCTTTCTCTTCTCCTTTCTTATATTGATGCTTGTGTTACATAAATGGGAACCTAACACTAATGAAAATGAGAAAAAATCTTACTTGATAGGAATCAAGCAAGGGAACCTAAACGAGATAGAGATCTAACTAGCTATTCTATTCCCCGGCAGTGGCGCCAAAAACTTGATGCGCACGAAAGGCGCGTTCGAGGTCAAGGAAACTTCCTTTTCTATGAGCAAGTTTTTCAACCTCCTAGGCAGTGAACCTAATCATTGTAGTGTAGTATGAGGTAAGCCTCGGGATTATATCATTCACTAGGGGAATAGGAATGCTAGTAAGAAATATATGACGAGAAGGTGGGGTTGAGGATGATTTTTTTTTTATTTTTTTTTATGGTTTTTAAGAAAGCTAAGGAAAAATCTCGGGACAATTGGTTTGGGGGTGATACTTCTACCGATTACTCTACTTTAACTAATTATCTAATTATCTAATTACTACGGGTAGCTATGTCTAATTGAGGTGTGCTCGTATGATGATTAAAGATGGGTTCACTTAGATACTATTACTCCCTAGTTATCTTTTATTGGTTGGTTGAGTTGTCACGTCCTTTATCTTAACGCGTTGTATTCCTAAAGGTCGTAGGGTATGCGTGGACCCTAGTTCTTTGAGGTTATCTCTCGTATATGACTCATGGAGTCGGCAAGCCTAAGCTATTTCATCCATGAACCATATCATCATAAAACATACTCAAGCATTAAATACAACGAAAAGCCTAGTTGCACTCCTAAGCCAATTTCAATTAAGACAAGAAACAACCTAAAAACAATCAATAACTAGGTTTCATAGATCTAAGCAAACACACAAGTAATTTAGCTAGACATGATAGACAAGCAAGCATACACACAATCAATCGAATATGGGGTAGGCATAATGATAATTTGGATAACAAACTTATCTTGATGTGTAAAATATGGTATGGGACCCTAGAATACTGTCCAAGTCGGACTACAATTGAGTTAGGGTTTTCTCTCCAAAATTCTACCTCTAAAATACAGAAAAATCGAATTCCATATATAGATTTACAATCGCGACGGCGTCACCTTTTGCATGGGACGCGTCAGGTCGCCATCATTAGGGTTTCGTCTGGGCCAAGTCATCGATGGGAGGGCGTCACCTTAGAGTTGTGACGTCGTCGGTCTTTAGTTGAGACGTCGTCTTGATTCTAGATCTGGGCCGTGCTGGGTGAAACCGTGAGTGACGCCTTCATATTTAAAGTGTGACGTCAAAGTTATATGACCGTAATTTTCACCGAGCCGTCGCGTGCATGTTTAGATCAAGTCTTCATAGAGGGACGGCATCACCCTTTGGATGGGACGCCGTCAGGTTCTGCTGATCAGCCTTGAGTGGCTTCGATCTTGACTTTGCCATTTTCTTCATGTATTTGCTCCTTTTTTCGTCCAAATGTGCTTCATTCCAGCATTTTGCTTCCAAAAGACATAAAAAGTAAAAAAGAACGAAATTAAGCAGTAACGGATATAAAATGTGTCGAAATAGGGCTTAAATGACCCCCTAAAAGCGTACGTTTTAAATCCTTATCAGATCTTCACTTTAATCGAACCTGTTGACACTCATCACATGCAGTTGTTCGACTACTATACACAATACCATAAGACGTTGAAACACAGTAGCAACAACATCAAATAGACAACTTTAACAATGAACGTCGGATAATTTAGGAATTGAAAACAGAAATTACGTGTGTAGTGGCTGCAAACTTAAGACGTTGCCTCGCCAACTTGTACACAACCCCTCCCTTTATCAAAGCGTATTAAAATCGGCAGCAACATATCATACCATAAGTATATTTGATACATAAAAAATTATAAAGAAGTCCTAAATTAGCAAAGCCCCCAAATCATGCAAAAATACTAATTTCAAAACACAACTTTTATATATGTATTAGTCCTAACTCACCATGTTCACACATAATCTATGGCAGATTCAACCAATAATTTGAATAACAACAATTCTCATCACCGGAATCATGAATCAGTAGCCAATCGACCACTAAACCCCATATAAATCAATAGCCCCAAACTTGCACATAACCATCAAAAAGATATTGGTACGACTTTCGCTTTGAAACCCTAACTTTCGCTTTCTGAAATCACCCAACACAAACCAAAATCGGGGTAAGTGTGTGATGGGATACCGATATGAACAACCTAGCTTTTAGGGTATCATTGACTGTGTGTGTTTGAGATCAAGAAGGATCATCCAGAAGGATCGAGGGTGGTGACCAACTATTAACCAAACGAAGACGGACAAAAAAAACACACAAGCCAAAATTAGCCCAATCAAAGCCCACGAATTATATTAACAGTTTAATCATACAAAACGACGTCGTATCCATTGTGTTTTAATAATATTTATAATTACTTGTTGATACAAAATTTGGGCGTTCTGGTTTGGAGCTCCGCCTCGTACCAATTGAGAATTCTTTGCCGAGACCGCGCACTAAGAGACAAAAGACACCGTTAGCTTAACGTGGGATTGTCTCCCACGATTATCCTCCCGTGAGAGTAAGTAATCGGTTTAGGGTTTAAGGAGAATTAGGGTTTTGAGATCGCACCTTAAACGAGGGATATGATTCCTTTATATACACACGGAATCCTTGTTGGTTCCGTGTTCCTCAACCTTCGCCAGATCCCGCCTAAGTCGGTTGGGAATGATAATCCTCTTATTTAGAAGATATCGGATATCTATTCCGTGAATAGCTTTGGGCTTGGGCCTTCGTGAGCCCAAACCTCTAATCGGTGTAGCCCGACTGCACGGGCTAAGGTAGTGTTGACTTTAGCCGGTTCGTGACCGGATGTAGACTATACGTCATCATGTCCCCCGCCTAGTATGCGCAGTGCATAATGCGGATGCTAGACTAATAACCATAGGTAATGAAAAATATACCAAACGTAACAAAGAAGCTAAAGAATATGCTACCGGATACATTGTATCCGGTAGTAATATTAAAAATGGGCGCCTCGTAGAATCGGGGAAAGTTATCGCACGGTGTCCCATCAGGCAATCTCAACCACACAGTTAGGATTAGTGGAGTCCACGTGTCGCTTAACGTGTGGATGAGAAAAACTATATAACTTACCGTTTCATTTTCACCGGGTGTCTCACAGTAAAACTCCATCCACCATTGTTAAAGCATTCTAGTAGTTGCAATCCAGAAATTAGTCAACCACAAAGGTAACCGCGCGTGCGCTTTATCAACAAAATAATAACACTATGGTTAAACAGTTGTCTGACTTCACCTCCGACCTCACCGTGAACGATCTGACGGAATTCACCTCAGAGTACTTTATACCCCTGGATGTGCATCCGGTTGTTCAAAAGCGCGAGCCACAATGCGGATTTCCCAAGGAAAGTGGGTGTATATACACGATTATTCGAATTTGCGAATCAACGTGTACCGCATCACGCTTTACGTGCGACGTGTTAAACTATTATAATCTACACATATCGCAGCTTGTAATCAGACATGCCGCCAAAGTTACCAATTTTGAGGTAAATTGCCATTTGTTGGCGATTAACCCCACCATCCACCTATTAGCGCTTTTATCACACTACGTGGGCACATGGGTGGGTGTCCTCATAAACGCTACCGGTAGACTCCGTAATGTTATACGGATAAGGTAGATTCACTTAGGAATTGGAGAGAGTATTTCTTTTGGGTAGATGATACATGCTTTCCTTGGAATTATGATTTTTATACCCGGTACATTGAGAGGATGAGTGCCGTTTCACGGTCTTATGTCGCCGAGGATGCGAATCGATAAATGCTAACCGCATCCCCATAAGTGCCTATCCCGAGGATTTTTGGTACACATGGGAATCGGTAGTAATTATTTTGGTCCCAAGATGAGATCCCTATCTTCTTAGACGCCAATGGCCAGGGTGGGTGCTTATTCCTCCGTACCTCTGTGTGTAAATAATGTAAGAGCATTCTTCCTTATATTTCGTGCAGTATATAACCTGTTTGTATATGTTGTCTTGTTTTGCGTAGAGATGGATCTATTTACCGTAGTACAGCTAGCAAAGCCCGTAGGGGTAAAGACAGGAGTACGGCCCTTGAAGGATGATGAGGAGCCGATTAAAGGTCATGATCGCAGGGCGTACCATGGAGTCGAATGTGGGGAAACAGAACCGCTCCTCAATCGCGATGGAGGCGACACCTGCGAGCCTTCCTAATTCCAGTACCTTCCTTGTGGCGCAGTTGATGAGTGTGTAAAACTCATCATTTTTGGTCAAGTCCGAATCGCAAAACATTTAAAAACACTTTAAATGCATCAAAATACTGAAAATATCTCAAAATTGTGTTTTATATGTTTCAGATGCAAAATTATTGAAAACAATTGAAAAACAAACAAAGTTTGCATAATTGGCAGTTTCAGTCCCCCAACTTTCAAAAATGACAAAACAAGTCCCCGGGAATTTCAAAAAAAAATGGAAAATTTTATTTATGGCCCTTGGTTAATAAAGTTTGTCATTTATGGTCCTTATAATAATTTTTGGAAAATTACAGCTCTGGTCCCTTGAGTTTCAGATTATACATGATAAGTCCCTTGGTTATTAATTGGATCAAAATTAAACTACCTAAGCCCAAACCCACGGTCAAACCTAGTCTACCCGGTCAACACCCACCCAAGATAACTTACCCCATTTTTTTTTTTACCCAAACCCATCTCCTTCCCCTTTCCTGCTTTACCCAAAACCTAGAAACATTCACCCTTTTATCCAAATCCCTTCACCCAAAACACTCAACCCTAATCCCCTCTATTACCCAGTTACCCCCAAATCCCTAACCCACTATCCCTCTTCCCCAAGTGCCACAGTCGCAATCCTAGCTCATAAAACTCCCATGGACGGCTTAGATTAACTTCCATCTTGTACCTACCAAATGGATGGCTTGGATTGAAGTCAAGAAGCACAAGAGAAGGTATTTGGCTGGTTCATCTCACAAAGAAAGCACAAACACAAGAAAGGAGAGAGAGAAGACATTTGTAGGCTTTTGTATAAATAAGGTTTTGGGATAAATGTAAAAGATTGTCTAGAATTTTTGTTCTAGTCCAGCATTTACTTTTGTGTATTTTAAATTTATGTAATGTCTTAATTTCAATTGCAAGTTTAATTCAGTTTAAGTTCCAAGTCTCGTTTTATGAGCATTCAGTTTTTTTTCTTCTTGCTTACAAACTATTTTTTTTTTCCAATTACCATGACTGTTTCATTGTTTAATTAGCTTTCTTAAACTAAATTTAGTGTTTGTTTGAATTTGCAAAGTAATTCCCCAAGTTTAGAAGTAATACCGTTTTATTTTAACCTTTTTTCAAGTCTTAAAAGTGTGTTTGGCACAGCAGCTTCAAGGCTGCTGTGTTGGCATTCGATGATAAGCCCACTTGATTTTGAGTTTCCTTGAGTAATTTACTTGTTACAAGCACTTAGCCAAGTTTCAAAACCTGTTTTTAAGTGACAAACATTTTTCTTTTGGCTCTGTCGGGAAATGACCCCAAACAGTCCCATAAGTCTCTTTTGAAGCCATTTGAAGCTCTTTATAAGCTTCATATGAGCTTGGTTGCAGTTATGTGTTCCTTTCCAAATTAACTTATTCCTTTAAGCTTTGTAGGGATTTAGTGTTCATTTAGTGGCTTATTTATAAGCCTAATCACCCCTCTTAGCTTTGTGTTGCGGTAGTACCATATCGACCCATTGACTCCTCTTATGACTTATTTATAAGTCGTTAGAGGGTCCCCTGCCCCACTTTTGGTACTTTGTGATCTCAGCGTAGTGTAGGATTAGTAGTTCCAGCTTATTTTCTCAATTTGGAAGACTTTAGTAGCTTATTAATAAGCCAAAAGTACCCCCTTTTGGGTTGTTACAGTAACAGTAGCCACAGCAGCTTAGGTCCCTTTTTTTTTAGCTTTTTAGTGCTTAAGTATTGCTTATTAGGTTCCCTTTAGGACCTTTAGATAGTGTAGATTAGGATTAGCTTTCAATGAGTTTTATTTGTAGCCTTTTTTGTGCCCATTTAATCCTGTAGTTTGCCAAATCCAAACAACCCTTTATTTTTATTTGCTTATGTTTCTTGTTCCCATCTTCTAACAGCTTAGTTTTTAAAGTTTTTGTAAGTTTAAGTTTTGTTAAAAGTCTTATTTTAGTCTTAAAGATAGTTTGCAAAGAAAGAAAAAGAAAAAAAAATAGAAGAAAACAAAAAGGCACTGCCCAGGATTCGAACATGGGACAGTCCATTTCCCACGAGCCAAAACCAACTCCACAACCAACTGCTCTCTTGAACCTTTTGATTATTAGCATGCGTCATTAAAGTTTTTAAAGGTTTTCCAATCCACGTTTTAAAAATCAAAATAGCAAAAAGGGAGAGGCAGGGGTCGAACCCGAGACCTCTCCCCTTAGAAGAGACATAGTGAGTACCTGGATGCCAAGCGCCCTAGGGACTTTTTTCATTCTTTTCTTGCATCATAAATCTATTAAGCACGTTTTGGCATTTAGAGCAATAAGCTATTAGAGCTTATTTCGTGGCTTATTCACGAAGCAACCAAACTGTTCTTAATTTTCTTAGGTTTAGCTTAGTTCAAAGTACTTTTAGTGATTTTTCCAGATTTTTCCCAATTAGTTTGGTATTTTTAATTATTTAATTAGTGTAAAATCGTTTTTAATTCGTAATAAATAAAATAAGAGTCGAAAAAATTCCCGGCTTTTTTCTAAAAATTTTTTTTAGTCAATTAGAACGTAGGAAAATTGATATCACACCCGTAGCCCTTAAATTGCAAAAGTTTTACGTTTTTGGCTCGGGTGGTTGCCGGTTTTTAGCGTTTTTGCATTTTAGCACCTTAGGATGTAATTTAACTTTGCTTTATTGTTTCTTAGGCTTAGTAGTAGTCTATTTAGAGTTTATATTGTTTTACATGCTTTGTTTTCATCCTCGTTCTTTATTTTGTAGAATACGTAATCACAAATCCAAAATTCGTTTAACCAATTCAAGTCCTAATCACGAAACTCAACGACATCGTCAATTTCACACCTCGTTGGGACACGACCCGGGGAAATCACTTCCCGGTATCACTTTTATCACACCCGTGAGATTTGGCACGTTAACCCTTTTCCTAAAAGGTTGATTTGTCGAGTTTTACGGTTAATTTGATATTGTTGATATTTGTGTTTTTCTCACACTCACTTTACACGAATCAAATTTTGGCGCCGCTGCCGGGGAGGTGTGTTGCGACAATATCGTGAAGTTTTTGCGATTAGTGACTTGAAGATCCTTCCTCGTGAAGTTACCGTTTTTCATAAAATCCAAAAATACAAAAATATTCTTCTCATTCCTCTTATTCGTTGATTCTATTTCTCTTACCCTCTTTTACCGTTTGATTCTATTCTTCGTTATCCTCTCAATCACTTAATTCTATTTCTTTAACCCTCTACATGTTTAATTCCCATGGCGGCGATCGATTATCGTCGTTGTTTTCATTGCAAAGGACGTATGGAAGAGGATCAAGTTTATTGTCTCAATCCCGATTGTTTATGTAAGCGGTGTGGAAGGGTTGGAGCAAGCAAATATTGCTATTGGTGCGACTAGCCGATAAAACTCTCTCGATGATTCTCCAAGTTTTTCCGACCACCCGCCACAACCCGAGATTTGTTCTATTGTTTCGAGCCCAAACCGTCGGAATTGATCAAAATCGTCGCGATTCTGGTTAAGGTTAAACGAAAAGAGCAAGAACCGGAGACCAAAATGGAAGTGGTGGAAATTGCTAGCTCTAAGAGCACACCACTTGTCCCACCTCCGAATCTTCAAAACCTTTTTGGACGATTTCATGAACATTGTTCAAAATTGCTTAAATGAATTTCACAAATTTCAACTTCGGGAAATACCGTTTTACCTAACATTTGTGATGTTGTTGAGCCCTCGATTCCTACTCCCGTACCCGAGATATCGTCGTTCGATCAAGAGTATTGCTACGGTTGTGGAGACGTGTTACCGAAAGGTTTCCATTGTTGCAAATGTATGTGCGAGTGGTGTGGAAACTATCTTATTGATGGATGTTGTTCGATTTGTGCCGAGAATTCATTCACTTATGATTCTAACCCGAACTCTTTCAGTTATCCTCAAAACGATTTCAACTACCCTCCACAAAATTCATACGAACCACAACCGTACTATAATCATTTCAGTGATTCATCGTTTCAAAGTTTCTCTCCCCAATACCCTCATTGTGATAAGTGTGGGGGTCCTCATGATGATTATCAATGTCAATCGTGGAATCAAAATTACTATGGACCTGATCCTTGTTATAACACTTCCAGTTTTGACAACATCCAACCCCCACAACTTCCCGTCATTGATCAATTTCCTCGTATAATCCTTGAAGAACTTTCCGAGGAACAAGCAGCTTGCAACGAAAGATATCTAGCCGATGAACGAGCAGCTCAAAAGCTTCTCCTATTTAACGAAGCTGCTCAACAACATTTTCTATTTAACGAAGCTTGCCGTCTCGATGACGAGGATGAGGAAGATTGGGAGACGACAAAGGACAAGGTGCATATCTCAAGCTCACAAAGTACCGCACATGTCCACTCTCCACCCTCATATTGCCTATCTACCATGGAACCTTCGGATAACCTTTAATGGGGACGAGCATCTTAGCACTATTCCGAAACGGAATCGCCTTGTGTTGAGAACCTTGTCCCAAACCCAAGTGAATCCGAGGTTATTTCTGGTGATATGTGTGATGACCCTCTCGATGATGATTCTTCTCCCACCCCGAAAGAACCTGTTGAGGTGATCTCCGAGTCTGAAAATGACTATACGTTGTTTGATGATTCGTTATCGTGTAGAGACATCGAGTATGTGGAGGAAATTCCTTCTGAGCTCGTCAGCTTGGAAGAAGTGAGAAATGTTGATCCCGATGATCTTGATATGGACACTGATTTTGAAACGGATGATGAAGATATTCTTGTTGTGTCCGAGAAACCTTTTGCTATGGCGTTCACTAATCCTCTGTTTGACTTCGATTCTGAATTCACTTTAATTTCTGATAATCCCATCTTTGACATTCAGAATGAGGATAGTGACGTTTTTACATCTCCTTCTTTACCCGAAGAAAAGAATAGTGGCAATCCCACTTCGACGTTAGACCTTCTCGAGGAGTTCGCCGATGAACTCGCTCTCGTTGATCATTCTCCACCGGGAGATGATGATGCTCACTTCGACTTTGAAGCCGACCTTACTGAATTGGAAAATCTTATTTACAATTGGTCTTCTGATAATTCGTCGAGTGACACTCTTATGGAGGAGGTCGACTTTGTTTCTTCGGATGACTCGATACCTTCGGGTTTTCAGAGTGACGATTTTGGCTTAGGTCCATCATCCACTCGTCCGCCTGCTAAACCGCTTGATGATGGAACCTCTTCAGAGCCCGATACGGACGTTTTCATTGCTACAAGTCTTTGGATAAGATTTCAACATTCCGTAAATGTTCCTCAATCTAATCTTCTACCCACCCATCCCAACCGTGAGCAACTCATTGTCATTTTGCCTTCCCTCCTATTTCTTCTCCGTGTCTTAACTCTTACGAGTGAAGATACCATCTTTGACCCCGGCATTTCCCATTATCTTGAGTAGGAATATATCTCATCGGTGTGGAACTTTCACGTGCTTCAAATGTTTGTCCAAACATCTTGAATGAAAGTCCGATCGAGATTGGTTTTCCACGTTGCTTCCCAAGGACAAATGAATTCGGGTCGAGTCAAGCTAGCGACTCGGGAATCAAAAACAAGAGCACTATATGGGTTTTCACCCGTGTGTCCCACCCTAGTGTGGGGAGTTGCCTCATTGTTGTATATAAGTTTTCTAAAAAAAAAAAATTCAAATAATGGCCGTAGTATTTCCTTTTACGTTCTATGTTTGACATAACAACCGGTACTTTGAATATTGAGGGCAATATTCATTTCTAGTGTGGGGGAATTTCGTGAATTTTATCATGTAAATATACCACCCAATTCTCCATTTTGGCCAAATTTTTTTTTGGAGTAAGTGTTTTGCACTTACTCGACTTACTGATTATCGATCCACCATGTCTAATAAACAAAAGGATTGGCTAATCCAGAGCAAACGGCTCTTGGTAAAGATATCTCAAACCGTTGACGGCTTGCAATTTGCCCAAAATTGTATGGTGTTCAAATTTCACCATATCTTTAATTAGTGAAGAGTTGGCTAGCCCGCAAGTTTATGGCTTGTGGTAAAGGCGGTTGGAAAACCATAATTGGTAATCACTCACCAAAGATATTTTATCTAAGAGTTGGCTAGTCCGTAGCAAACGGCTTCCGTAAAGACAAATCAAATCCGTTGGAAGTCGGTGGTTTGCTCAAAATCATATGGTTATCGATGTACCATAGTTCTTACTTGAGCTGAAACATTTGGCTACTCCGAGTGATGGCTTTTGGTAAAGAGATTCAAATCCATTAAGTCTTCATAAAAGATTGCTAGGGACTAGCAATGGTTTAGTGTGGGGATTGATGAGTGTGTAAAACTCATCATTTTGGTCAAGTCTCGAATCGCAAAACATTTAAAACACTCGTAAATGCATCAAAATACCGAAAATATCTCAAAATTGTGTTTTATATGTTTCGGATGCAAAATTATTGAAAACAAATGAAAACAAACAAAGTTTGCATAATTGGCGATTCGGTCCCCAACTTTCAAAAATGACAAAACAAGTCCCCGTGAATTTCAAAAAAAAATGGAAAATATTATTTATGGCCCTTGGTTAATAAAGTTTGTCATTTATGGTCCTTATAATATTTTTTGGAAAATTACAGCTCTGGTCCCTTGAGTTTCAGATTATACATGATAAGTCCCTTGGTTATTAATTGGATCAAAATTAAACTACCTAAGCCCAAACCCACGGTCAAACCTAGTCTACCCGGTCAACACCCACCCAAGATAACTTACCCCGTTTTTTTTTACCCAAACCCATCTCCTTCCCCTTTCCTGCTTTACCCAAAACCCAGAAACATTCACCCTTTTATCCAAATCCCTTCACCCAAAACACTCAACCCTAATCCCCTCTATTACCCAGTTACCCCCAAATCCCTAACCCACTATCCCTCTTCCCCAAGTGCCACAGTCGCAATCCTAGCTCATAAAACTCCCATGGACGGCTTAGATTAACTTCCATCTTGTACCTACCAAATGGATGGCTTGGATTGAAGTCAAGAAGCACAAGAGAAGGTATTTGGCTGGTTCATCTCACAAAGAAAGCACAAACACAAGAAAGGAGAGAGAGAAGACATTTGTAGGCTTTTGTATAAATAAGGTTTTGGGATAAATGTAAAAGATTGTCTAGAATTTTTGTTCTAGTCCAGCATTTACTTTTGTGTATTTTAAATTTATGTAATGTCTTAATTTCAATTGCAAGTTTAATTCAGTTTAAGTTCCAAGTCTCGTTTTATGAGCATTCAGTTTTCTTTCTTCTTGCTTACAAACTATTTTTTTTTTCCAATTACCATGACTGTTTCATTGTTTAATTAGCTTTCTTAAACTAAATTTAGTGTTTGTTTGAAGTTGCAAAGTAATTCCCCAAGTTTAGAAGTAATACCGTTTTATTTTAACCTTTTTTCAAGTCTTAAAAGTGTGTTTGGCACAGCAGCTTCAAGGCTGCTGTGTTGGCATTCGATGATAAGCCCACTTGATTTTGAGTTTCCTTGAGTAATTTACTTGTTACAAGCACTTAGCCAAGTTTCAAAACCTGTTTTTAAGTGACAAACATTTTTCTTTTGGCTCTGTCAGAGCAGCCCCAAACAGGTCCCATAAGTCTCTTTTGGAAGCCATTTTGAAGCTCTTTATAAGCTTCATATGAGCTTGGTTGCAGTTTACAGGTTCCTTTCCAAATTAACTTATTCCTTTAAGCTTTGTAGGGATTTAGTGTTCATTTAGTGGCTTATTTATAAGCCTAATCAGCCCCCTCTTAGCCTGTGTTGCAGCAGTACCATATCAGCCCACAGACTCCTCTTAACAGCTTATTTATAAGCTGTTAGAGGGGTCCCCCTTGCCCCACTTTTGGTACTTTGTGATCTCAGCGTAGTGTAGGATTAGTAGTTCCAGCTTATTTTCTCAATTTGGAAGACTTTAGTAGCTTATTAATAAGCCAAAAGTACCCCTTTTGGTCAAGTTACGATGTGATAGCCAGCATGACTTAGGTCCCTTTTTTTTTAGCTTTTTAGTGCTTAAGTATTGCTTATTAGGTTCCCTTTAGGACCTTTAGATAGTGTAGATTAGGATTAGCTTTCAATGAGTTTTATTTGTAGCCTTTTTTGTGCCCATTTAATCCTGTAGTTTGCCAAATCCAAACAACCCTTTATTTTTATTTGCTTCTGTTTCTTGTTCCCATCTTCTAACAGCTTAGTTTTTAAAGTTTTTGTAAGTTTAAGTTTTGTTAAAAGTCTTATTTTAGTCTTAAAGATAGTTTGCAAAGAAAGAAAAAGAAAAAAAAATAGAAGAAAACAAAAAGGCACTGCCCAGGATTCGAACCTGGGACAGTCCATTTCCCACGAGCCAAAACCAACTCCACAACCAACTGCTCTCTTGAACCTTTTGATTATTAGCATGCGTCATTAAAGTTTTTAAAGGTTTTCAAATCCACGTTTTAAAAATCAAAATAGCAAAAAGGGAGAGGCAGGGGTCGAACCTGAGACCTCTCCCCTTAGAAGAGACATAGTGAGTACCTGGATGCCAAGCGCCCTAGGGACTTTTTTCATTCTTTTCTTGCATCATAAATCTATTAAGCACGTTTTGGCATTTAGAGCAATAAGCTATTACAACTTATTTCGTGGCTTATTCACGAAGCAACCAAACTGTTTTAATTTTCTTAGGTTTAGCTTAGTTCAAAGTACTTTTAGTGATTTTTCCGCATTTTTCCCAATTAGTTTGGTATTTTAATTATTTAATTAGTGTAAAATCGCTTTTAATTGTAATAAATAAAATAAGAGTCTAAAAATTCCCGCTTTTTCTAAAAATTTTTTAGTCAATTAGAACGTAAGAAAATTGATATCACACCCGTAGCCCTTAAATTGCAAAAGTTTTACGTTTTTGGCTCGGGTGGTTGCCGGTTTTTAGCATTTTTGCATTTTAGCACCTTAGGATGTAATTTAGCTTTGCTTTATTGTTTCTTAGGCTTAGTAGTAGTCTATTTAGAGTTTATATTGTTTTACATGCTTTGTTTTCATCCTCGTTCTTTATTTTGTAGAATACGTAATCACAAATCCAAAATTCGTTTAACCAATTCAAGTCCTAATCACGAAACTCAACGACATCGTCAATTTCACACCTCGTTGGGACACGACCCGGGGAAATCACTTCCCGATATCACTTTTATCACACCCGTGAGATTTGGCACGTTAACCCTTTTCCTAAAAGGTTGATTTGTCGAGTTTTACGGTTAATTTGATATTGTTGATATTTGTGTTTTTCTCACACTCACTTTACACGAATCAAATTTTGGCGCGCCGGGAGGTGTGTTGCGACAATATCGTGAAGTTTTGCGATTAGTGACTTGAAGATCCTTCCTCGTGAAGTTACCGTTTTCATAAAATCCAAAATACAAAATATTCTTCTCATTCCTCTTATTCGTTGATTCTATTTCTCTTACCCTCTTTTACCGTTTGATTCTATTCTTCGTTATCCTCTCAATCACTTAATTCTATTTCTTTAACCCTCTACATGTTTAATTCCCATGGCGGCGATCGATTATCGTCGTTGTTTTCATTGCAAAGGACGTATGGAAGAGGATCAAGTTTATTGTCTCAATCCCGATTGTTTATGTAAGCGGTGTGGAAGGGTTGGAGCAAGCAAATATTGCTATTGGTGCGAATTAGCCGATAAAAACTCTCTCGATGATTCTCCAAGTTTTTCCGACCACCCGCCACAACCCGAGATTTGTTCTATTGTTTCTGAGCCCAAACCGTCCAGAATTGATCAAAATCTGTCGCGATTTACGGTTAAGGTTAAACGAAAAGAGCAAGAACCGGAGACCAAAATGGAAGTGGTGGAAATTGCTAGCTCTAAGAGCACACCACTTGTCCCACCTCCGGAATCTTCAAAACCTTTTTCGGACGATTTCATGAACATTGTTCAAAATTGCTTAAATGAATTTCGTCAAATTTCAACTTCGGGAAATACCGTTTTACCTAACATTTGTGATGTTGTTGAGCCCTCGATTCCTACTCCCGTACCCGAGATATCGTCGTTCGATCAAGAGTATTGCTACGGTTGTGGAGACGTGTTACCGAAAGGTTTCCATTGTTGCAAATGTATGTGCGAGTGGTGTGGAAACTATCTTATTGATGGATGTTGTTCGATTTGTGCCGAGAATTCATTCACTTATGATTCTAACCCGAACTCTTTCAATTATCCTCAAAACGATTTCAACTACCCTCCACAAAATTCATACGAACCACAACCGTACTATAATCATTTCAGTGATTCATCGTTTCAAAGTTTCTCTCCCCAATACCCTCATTGTGATAAGTGTGGGGGTCCTCATGATGATTATCAATGTCAATCATGGAATCAAAATTACTATGGACCTGATCCTTGTTATAACACTTCCAGTTTTGACAACATCCAACCCCCACAACTTCCCGTCATTGATCAATTTCCTCGTATAATCCTTGAAGAACTTTCCGAGGAACAAGCAGCTTGCAACGAAAGATATCTAGCCGATGAACGAGCAGCTCAAAAGCTTCTCCTATTTAACGAAGCTGCTCAACAACATTTTCTATTTAACGAAGCTTGCCGTCTCGATGACGAGGATGAGGAAGATTGGGAGACGACAAAGGACAAGGTGCATATCTCAAGCTCACAAAGTACCGCACATGTCCACTCTCCACCCTCATATTGCCTATCTACCATGGAACCTTCGGATAACCTTTTAATGGGGGACGAGCATCTTAGCACTATTCCAGAAACGGAATCGTCTTGTGTTGAGAACCTTGTCCCAAACCCAAGTGAATCCGAGGTTATTTCTGGTGATATGTGTGATGACCCTCTCGATGATGATTCTTCTCCCACCCCGAAAGAACCTGTTGAGGTGATCTCCGAGTCTGAAAATGACTATACGTTGTTTGATGATTCGTTATCGTGTGGAGACATCGAGTATGTGGAGGAAATTCCTTCTGAGCTCGTCAGCTTGGAAGAAGTGAGAAATGTTGATCCCGATGATCTTGATATGGACACTGATTTTGAAACGGATGATGAAGATATTCTTGTTGTGTCCGAGAAACCTTTTGCTATGGCGTTCACTAATCCTCTGTTTGACTTCGATTCTGAATTCACTTTAATTTCTGATAATCCCATCTTTGACATTCAGAATGAGGATAGTGACGTTTTTACATCTCCTTCTTTACCCGAAGAAAAGAATAGTGGCAATCCCACTTCGACGTTAGACCTTCTCGAGGAGTTCGCCGATGAACTCGCTCGCTGATCATTCTCCACCGGAGATGATGATGCTCACCGACTTTGAAGCCGACCCTTCTCGAATTGGAAAATCTTATTTACAATTGGTCTTCTGATAATTCGTCGAGTGACACTCTTATGGAGGAGGTCGACTTTGTTTCTTCGGATGACTCGATACCTTCGGGTTTTCAGAGTGACGATTTTGGCTTAGGTCCATCATCCACTCGTCCGCCTGCTAAACCGCTTGATGATGGAACCTCTTCAGAGCCCGATACGGACGTTTTCATTGCTACAGTGCTGGATAAGATTTCTGAACATTCCGTAAATGTTCCTCAATCTAATCTTCTACCCACCCATCCCAACCGTGAGCAACTCATTGTCATTTTGCCTTCCCCTCCTATTTCTTCTCCGTGTCTTAACTCTTACGAGAGTGAAGATACCATCTTTGACCCTGGCATTTCCCATTATCTTGAGCCGGGAATATATCTCATCGGTGTGGAACTTTCACGTGCTTCAAATGTTTGTCCAAACATCTTGAATGAAAGTCCGATCGAGATTGGTTTTCCACGTTGCTTCCCCAAGGACAAATGAATTCGGGGTCGAGTCAAGCTAGCGACTCGGGAATCAAAAACAGTAGCACTATATGGGTTTTCACCCGTGTGTCCCACCCTAGTGTGGGGGAGTTGCCCCCCGCTGTTGTATATAAGTTTTCTAAAAAAAAAAAAAAATCAAATAATGGCCGTAGTATTTCCCTTTTACGTTCTATGTTTCGGCATAACAGCCGGTACTTTGAATATTGAGGGCAATATTCATTTCTAGTGTGGGGGGGAATTCTCGTGAATTTTATCATGTAAATATACCACCCAATTCTCCATTTTTGGCCAAATTATTTTTTTTGGAGTAAGTGTTTTGCACTTACTCGACTTACTGATTATCGATCCACCATGTCTAATAAACAAAAGGATTGGCTAATCCAGAGCAAACGGCTCTTAGTAAAGATATCTCAAATCCGTTGACGGCTTGCAATTTTCCCAAAATTGTATGGTGTTCACTCACCATATCTTTAATTAGTGAAGAGTTGGCTAGCCCGCAAGTTTATGGCTTGTGGTAAAGGCGATTGGAAAACCATAATTGGTAATCACCACCAAAGATATTTTATCTAAGAGTTGGCTAGTCCGAAGCAAACGGCTCGTAAAGACAAATCAAATCCGTTGGAAGTCGGTGGTTTGCTCAAAATCATATGGTTATCGATGTACCATAGTTCTTACTTGAACCGAAACATTTGGCTACCCGAGTGATGGCTTTTGGTAAAGAGATTCAAATCCATTAAGTCTTCATAAAAGATTGCTAGGGACTAGCAATGGTTTAGTGTGGGGATTGATGAGTGTGTAAAACTCATCATTTTTGGTCAAGTCCGAATCGCAAAACATTTAAAACACTCGAAATGCATCAAAATCTCGAAAATATCTCAAAATTATGTTTTATATGTTTCAGATGCAAAATTATTGAAAACAAATGAAAAATAAACAAAGTTTGCATAATTGGCGCTTTCGGTCCCCAACTTTCAAAATGACAAAACAAGTCCCGGAATTTCAAAAAAATGGAAAATATTATTTATGGCCCTTGGTTAATAAAGTTTGTCATTTATGGTCCTTATAATATTTTTGAAAATTACTGACTCGGTCCTCGAGTTTCGGATTATACATGATAAGTCCCTTGGTTATTAATTGGATCAAAATTAAACTACCTAAGCCCAAACCCACGGTCAAACCTAGTCTACCCGGTCAACACCCACCCAAGATAACTTACCCGTTTTTTACCCAAACCCATCTCCTTCCCCTTTCTGCTTTACCCAAACCCGAAACATTCACCCTTTTATCCAAATCCTTCACCCAAAACACTCAACCCTAATCCCTCTATTACCCAGTTACCCCAAATCCCTAACCCACTATCCTCTTCCCAAGTGCCACAACATGCAATCCTAGCTCATAAAACTCCCATGGGCGGCTTAGATTAACTTCCATCTTGTACCTACCAAATGGATGGCTTGGATTGAAGTCAAGAAGCACAAGAGAAGGTATTTGGTGGTTCATCTCACAAAGAAAGCACAAACACAAGAAAGGAGAGAGAAGACATTTGTAGGCTTTTGTATAAATAAGGTTTTGGGATAAATGTAAAAGATTGTCTAGAATTTTTGTTCTAGTCCAGCATTTACTTTTGTGTATTTTAAATTTATGTAATGTCTTAATTTCAATTGCAAGTTTAATTCAGTTTAAGTTCCAAGTCTCGTTTTATGAGCATTCAGTTTTCTTTCTTCTTGCTTACAAACTGTTTTTTTTTTTCCAATTACCATGACTGTTTCATTGTTTAATTAGCTTTCTTAAACTAAATTTAGTGTTTGTTTGAAGTTGCAAAGTAATTCCCCAAGTTTAGAAGTAATACCGTTTTATTTTAACCTTTTTTCAAGTCTTAAAAGTGTGTTTGGCACAGCAGCTTCAAGGCTGCTGTGTTGGCATTCGATGATAAGCCCACTTGATTTTGAGTTTCCTTGAGTAATTTACTTGTTACAAGCACTTAGCCAAGTTTCAAAACCTGCTTTTAAGTGACAAACATTTTCTTTTGGCTCACTGTCGAGCAGCCCCAAACAGTCCCATAAGTCTCTTTGGAAGCCATTTTGAAGCTCTTTATAAGCTTCATATGAGCTTGGTTGCGTTCTGTGTTCCTTTCCAAATTAACTTATTCCTTTAAGCTTTGTAGGATTTAGTGTTCATTTAGTGGCTTATTTATAAGCCTAATCGCCCCCTCTTAGCTGTGTGTTGCGATACCATATATCACTGGACTCCTCTTAATGACTTATTTATAAGTCGTTGTAGGGTCCCCTGCCCCACTTTTGGTACTTTGTGATCTCAGCGTAGTGTAGGATTAGTAGTTCCAGCTTATTTTCTCAATTTGGAAGACTTTAGTAGCTTATTAATAAGCCAAAAGTACCCCTTTTAAAATATTACGATGTGAGCTACAAGCACTTAGGTCCCTTTTTTTTTAGCTTTTTAGTGCTTAAGTATTGCTTATTAGGTTCCCTTTAGGACCTTTAGATAGTGTAGATTAGGATTAGCTTTCAATGAGTTTTATTTGTAGCCTTTTTTGTGCCCATTTAATCCTGTAGTTTGCCAAATCCAAACAACCCTTTATTTTTATTTGCTTCATTTCTTGTTCCCATCTTCTAACGACAAATTTTAGTTTTTAAAGTTTTGTAAGTTTAAGTTTTGTTAAAAGTCTTATTTTAGTCTTAAAGATAGTTTGCAAAGAAAGAAAAAGAAAAAAAAATAGAAGAAAACAAAAGGCACCGCTTGATTCAACTCGAGGACCCATTTCCACGAGCCAAAACCAAACCAACTGCTCTCTTGAACCTTTTGATTATTAGCATGCGTCATTAAAGTTTTTAAAGGTTTTCAAATCCACGTTTTAAAAATCAAAATAGCAAAAAGGGAGAGGCAGGGGTCGAACCTGAGACCTCTCCCCTTAGAAGAGACATAGTGAGTACCTGGATGCCAAGCGCCCTAGGGACTTTTTTCATTCTTTTCTTGCATCATAAATCTATTAAGCACGTTTTGGCATTTAGAGCAATAAGCTATTAGAGCTTATTTCGTGGCTTATTCACGAAGCAACCAAACTGTTCTTAATTTTCTTAGGTTTAGCTTAGTTCAAAGTACTTTTAGTGATTTTTCCAGATTTTTCCCAATTAGTTTGGTATTTTTAATTATTTAATTAGTGTAAAATCGTTTTTAATTCGTAATAAATAAAATAAGAGTCGAAAAAATTCCCGGCTTTTTTCTAAATTTTTTTTTTAGTCAATTAGAACGTAGGAAAATTGATATCACACCCGCTCCCTTAAATTGCAAAAGTTTTACGTTTTTGGCTCGGGTGGTTGCCGGTTTTTAGCGTTTTTGCATTTTAGCACCTTAGGATGTAATTTAGCTTTGCTTTATTGTTTCTTAGGCTTAGTAGTAGTCTATTTAGAGTTTATATTGTTTTACATGCTTTGTTTTCATCCTCGTTCTTTATTTTGTAGAATACGTAATCACAAATCCAAAATTCGTTTAACCAATTCAAGTCTTAATCACGAAACTCAACGACATAGTCAATTTCACACCTCGTTGGGACACGACCCGGGGAAATCACTTCCCGGTATCACTTTTATCACACCCGTGAGATTTGGCACGTTAACCCTTTTCCTAAAAGGTTGATTTGTCGAGTTTTACGGTTAATTTGATATTGTTGATATTTGTGTTTTTCTCACACTCACTTTACACGAATCACGCAGCCACCACCCGTAGCTGTGCCTCCCCCTATGGAGGAAGAAGAACAAGAATCTGGGCTCAATCGCAAAAGGACACGAGGAGATGATGGTGCAGGCACTTCAAGGAAGAAGCGCCCCGTGATCCATACTGTAGAATTATCATCCACTGATGAAGCGTCGTCGCACCCTTCTGCTCATATTTCGGGACCGCAGTAAGTAATGTCGTATATGTATTGTTTCCTTTGTTGGTTGATGTGCCAGTTGTGAATCTAACATTTCTCTGGTGAACATACGCAGGGTGGAGCAGGTTATAGAGTCACCCCAAGGCTAGTCTCGACGTTCGGCGCATTCTCGAGCCACGAGTCGAACAATGAAGACCATCGATGCGGATGCACCCATGGAGCAATTGGTTGAAGAATTGGTGCAGGTCTCCGCACATCAGCTTCGCTAATCGTGAAGCTGAAAGACCGAAGTTTACGGTGGGAGAATCAAGATTCACAAAGGACCAAACAATAGCGTTCCGAGGGAATCGGGCAAACACCGGGCGCGGTGGATAGCGCCCAAGCGGAGGCAAAGGATCTGAGCGCGTACGCTCAAAAACAAGCCGAAGAAAAAATGGCGCTAATGTGCCAAATAAATCAAGAGCGTGCGGATGTTGCCGGGTACAAGTCTGCGTGCCACTGGGTACTTAAATATCTTGAGAAGGGCAAAGATGCGATGACCTCCCAACTTGAGGGATTTTGTGCCACTGTGAAAGAAGCACCGAGGTGCAAGAGGCGGCGCGCAGACTCAAAGATTGAGTACGACGAGGAGTTGTATCCTCACCGATGTCAACTATAGTGAGCGCAGTGGCTCAGAGGTCATGGTCTTCGCCTTGCCGCACTTAATACCACAGAGTCACCGAAGTGCGTAATGCCTTGAGGGAAGTAGTTCGGTCGCGATCCGAGCGGCAAGGCGTGTCGTAGAGGCTCGCATGAATCGGGAACTTCAAGGTACAGTAATGAGGTACCAAATTATGATGCTAAAGCGTATGAGCACCTGGTTACTGCAATGAAAAGGATGAAAGAGTTAGAAATCCCTATGATCTCCGATCTTGGCGTGATCGAGGATTATCCTATAGACGTCATCATGGCGGGGTTGACTCAAGGCCATCATGCCGAAGGTGCGAAGCCCACCAGTTACAACTTGAAACCCCATGACTCACGACCGGTGCACTGTTTTCATGCGTCCAAAGGATATTTTGAATCCGTTTGCTTTAGAGAAAGAAGTGCCCTTGAAGGAGGTACTAGAAGCGCATGCGACCAGACTTGCCCAAAAGAAAGGTATCAAGGGGAAGGCAATCTTGTGCGGGGTTGGTGCGGCGCACCAGCCAAGATCTGATGGGGTGCCGGTAAGTGTTGCCACTGTGTCTCAGCAGGATTCAGATCTGTTGAAGAGGCTTAACGAGGTCAAAGATACCTCGAACCGCGTGGGTGGCTCATCTATTGAGCGTTGTAAGAGTTGGTAGGTTTATGTGTTGCAAAATAACAATCTTTGTGTAATAACGCGTGGTTATTTAATAAAATCATCGCTTGGTGAGTTCACGTTGGATGTTGTTGCAATTTGTGATGCGGTGTTTGTCTGCTTGTCTTTACGTAAAAGATGTATGCATTGTGACAAGTATATGCACGTGTGAATAATGCAGGAAAGCCATAATCGTGTATGAAGAACCCAAAAATTTCAAGTATTATCATAGTCGTGTATGCTAATAATATTCAGCGTACTGTAAATATAAAATTAAGGAAGCAAGTATCTTGGTTCCAAAGTTGTTAAACGCAGACGTGTGCAATGTTGTGCGCCGTCGTGGGATGCGCATGTAACTTATTCCAACGTCTCGAGAACAAGGTGTTTAACAAGGATGCGTGATCCGGTGTTGATGGGTTTGCAACCTCTTACTCAACAAGTTGTTTAGTAGGTTAACTTATCCTTTTACCATCGTGGGTTTATTATGGTGCATGCACGCCATCGTGGGCGAAATGAAAAGTTGTTAAGACATACAAGATATGGAAATAACAAATTAAAATATGTGTGAGTTAGCTAGAAACCGCGCGTTTTATTAAGACTTGCAAGTTTTGATGATAAGTAAATAAGACAATTATACTAAGTAAAAGAAAGAGTGACTACATAGATGTTTATTGGGCAATCGAAAGTGCGAGAGCGTCTGTCTTGTTGGCCGTAGCCCTTCCTATAGGTAGCACCTCTCGAGGTTGCGATGTTCCATGCGTGGCGGCCACGACCATCCAAGCCTCGTAGCTTGTACGAGCCGCACTGATGCTTCAATAACCTCGTAAGGTCCTTCCCATTTTGGTCCGAGCTTGCCCATGTCTTCTGCGTGGCTCGCATCATTAGCCTGTGAGCGAAATCACACAGTGCGAAGGAGACGCTGCGTACTTTGGTGTCATAGTAACCCTTCATTCTTGACTTTGATTTTTCCTCCCTTATAGATGCGCGTTCGCGCCTTTCTTCCAGCAGATCCAAATCAAGACGGCGTTCGTCGTCATTAGTTGCCATGTTAACCTCAGCGGTGCGAATGGTTGGCATTCCAATTTCGGCCGGTATGACGGCTTCTGTCCCATAGACTAGTGAAAAGGGGGTGTCTCCCGTGCTAGTTTTTATTGAGGTGCGGTGCGCCCACAAAACATGCGAAAGCTCTTCCACCCATCTTCCTTTGTATGCATCCAGCGCTTTAATTCCTTCGCCCAGTTGCGATTTGCACGCCTACTAAGCCATTGGTTTGTGGGTGTTTAAGCGATGCGGCAGTCTTGTGTGATGTTCAACTTCGCACCAATCTTTGAAAGGATTTTCGCAGAATTGTTTCCCGTTATCCGAGATGATTTCACCAGGTAAACCGAAGCGACATACAATGTTTTCGCAGACGAAGCGTTTTACCTGGTTGCCAGTGATTGTTACCACTGCTTTTGCTTCGATCCACTTAGTGAAATAGTCTATGGCGACTATGAGGAATTTTAATCCTCCCGCAGCGACTGGAAAAGGTCCTGCAATGTCAATGCCCCACTTATAGAATGGCCATGGGGATGTGATTGGTGTTAGCTCGTGCTGTGGTTTGCGTGGGACAGGTCGATGTACTTGGCAGTCGTTGCACTTCCTTATTAAGTCCCGCATCGCGGTGCATGGTTGGCCATGAGTACCACGATCGCATGGCGTGGCGCCACAACGGACCGTGGTCACGAGTGCATGCCGCATGAGCCTTCATGGATTTCTCATGAGACATAATTTGCTTGTAGTGGTCCTACACAATGAGCCATGGTTGAAGGAAAGAGCGTCGGTACAATATGTTGTCTCGAAGTTCGAATCTTTTTGCGTCTTGCGCGTATCCTCGCGAGCTTCCTTACGCTCTTGGGTAACATTCCTTTGTTTAGGAAGTCCGTAATCGGTGTCATCCATGTAGGACCTTCCTCCTCTATGATTGTGGAAACCTCCATCTCCGATATGGATTTGCTTTTAGTGTTTCCACCAAGACTTGCTTTGTGAGATGTGCGAAGCTTGTCGAGGCGATCTTGCTTAGTCGTCGCCTTGCGGTTTTCTCCTCTAGGGACTTGCTTGATGGTGAATCTATCAAAGCCTTTGATCAATGTTTTGGTTTTGTCAAGATATTGAATCATATTTTCCTCTTTAGCCACGTATTCGCCCAACACGTGGTTGGCCACTATAGGGAATCCACATTTGCTTCCGTGTTACGTACACCCATTCGAGCCGCAATGCGTAGTCCGCGATTAGAGCTTCATATTTCGCCTCATTATTTGTGGTCAGAATTCAAAGCAGCAGTGCGTAAGTGAATTCCATTCCTACGGATTTGTGAGAATGAGGTTCGCCTCGACCCGCCCACGCACGAAGATCCATCGTAAACAAGATCCATGGATCTAGTAGTATCTTCTTACTTGGTGCGGGACCTCGTCGGTATCGGCTTCTCGATGATGAAGTGCGCGAATTTGTCCTTTGATTGCGGACGCGGTGCGTAAGAGATGTTGTGTTCACCTAGCAATACACTCCACTTTTGGAGTCGGCCCGATGCATCGGTTTGGAGATGATCCGTTTGATCGGTTGGTGCGTGATTATCGCTATCGAATGCGCTTGAAGTACTGCGCAATCGTTTGGCGACAAACACCAATGCTAGAACTAACTTTTCCATTGCACTATAATTCATCTCCGTCTTCTTGAGCGCTTTGCTTCTGAAGTAGATGGGGTTTATCTTGAATCCCTATCTCGTTAGTAGCACCACCGACCGCCCATCGATTGCGCATAAGTACATGATCGCTCTTCCCACGGTCGGGTGCAACAAGTGTTGGGAGCGTAGCTAGATGTCGTTTGAGCCGAGTGAAGGCTACTTACGCCTCCGTAGTCCAAATGAAGTCACCCTTCTTTATGCACTTCGAGTGTCTTGAAAAGGGTAGCGATTTTCTGCCGACTTGGATAGGAACTGCTTAGGCCGCCAACTTTCCATTGAGAGATTGGAACTCCTTCAACGCTTGCGGTGAGGAAGATCGATGACCGCCTTTGTTTTTTCTAGGCATGGTTTTATACCGTCAGTTCGATAAGGTATCCAAGAAACATGCCTTGAGAGCTCAAGGTACACTTTTTCGGATTGACTTCATGTTGATCTCTCGTAGAGTTTTGAACGCTTCCTCAATGTCGCGTACTAACTCGCCTTCAAGATGGCTCTTTATGACTAGGTCATCAACATAGACCTCTAGATTGCGCCCACCGCCGAAAGCATTATCTACTAACCTGGTAGGTGGCGCCGATTCTTCAAACCAAAGGGCATTTTGTGTAACAATAAACGCCTTGGCTTGTGTGGAAGGCTGTTTTTTCCTCGTCTTCTTTAGCCATCTGTATTTGATGGTATCCTTTGTATGCATCGAGGAAACACTTTAATGGGTATCCACACAAAGACTCTACTTTCCAGTCTATCTCTGGTAATGGATAGCAGTCTTGTGGACATGCTTTGTTAATACATGATGTTTGCAGAGGCTCCACCGTCGATGTACATGCGGTGGATGTCGTGGCCCCCCGCGCTTATCTCTATAGTGAGTGGTTCCACCTCTGCGTTGTCCGTAGTTAAGGTGGGGAAAGAGATTTCCTTTCCACGTGAAAATTCTTGGTCGACCTTACGCCTAGTGATTCACCGCCATGATTGTATCATGTAGATTGTGTCGGCCTTGTCTTTGGGTGTTTCCTTCTTGTTTCCACTTTTTGTCTATCCTTTCCTCTTTAATGTTTTGACCAAGTGGTCCAATCTACCTTCTTTAACCATCTTGTCGATGAGTTGGCGTAGTTGGACGCATTCGTTGGTGGTATGGCCCTTCCATGCATGGTAATCACAAGATCCATTCCCAAAGGCGCCGATCCTCCTGAGTGCGATCTGCGTCGATCTTGGAAAATTCGCACCTTCATTGCGAGTATTTCCTTCGGGTCTTAGTTAGCGGGTGTATCTGTCATTATCCCTCCCGCTCCCCGGTCATTGCGATAGCTCTATTACAGTTACTACTCCGGTCATTGGATTGTCTCCCGTGTTGTTCCTGTGACCGTAGTTCGAGTAGTTCCTTTGCTATCCGCCGCGTGCTTCTCCCCAGACGAAGGACCGAGAGCGTTTCATGAGTTCATCAAAGGTTTCGTGGATCTTGTCGCTCAACCTCTTGATGAGTTACGGATTGTTAATCCTGCTCATGAAACCGTAGATCTTCAATACTCGGGCATGCTTTAACTTGCATGCATTCGCCTTGAAGCGTTCCATGAATACGCCAGACTCTCCTTATGCCGCTTTACCTCGGCGAGTTCGACAGATTTTTAGCGCACTTCTTCCTTTGAGTAAAGTTTAGCGAAACGCCTTTCTCAATTCCTTAAACCGTTGATGCTTCGCGTGAAGCTTCACGAACCGCCCGCTTTCCCACTGGTGTGGAGTTGAACATGTGGCACACACGTGCCGCGCCAATTTTCAATTGTCGCACCGACTCAAAAATTACGAGGTGATCATCGTGGTCACCGTTCCATCATAGGTCTTTACGTTGGCGGGCATGCGCCTCTTTGCTTTGCTCGAAAGTCACCGATGCGCCGAGTGAACGATCCACCTTTGGCGACGCCAAGGAGGATATATCTTCATCCTCCGGTCATCATATCTCATTTCGGACTTCCGGTGTCCGGTTTCACTATCCTCGTTGTCCGAGGAATTTTCGAGGATGAATTTTTCCTCTTTCGGCCATACCGACCGTCCTCCCGAGTTTGTACTCGGAGGGCTTTCACTGGGAATAGTGTCGTCCCAATTTGTCTTGGATTCTGCGGCTACCAAGTCTAGTGTGGACATTGGTACGCTTTTCATCTTCATCATTCTCACTCAGATGATGCGAGTGAGATGTCTTATCCTCCTCAATTCTTCTCCCGATTCGGTTGAATCACCGGGGTCATGGCTATCTCTCCCGCTTCTTTTTCGATGGCGCAGATGGGAAGTTTCGATTCAGAATCGAAATCGAGTCGGGCTTTCAAGTTCCGACCGATCTCTTCTTCTCTTCCTCTTGCATGAGGCGGTTAATGTTTCGTAGTTACGGGATACGAAACTTATGGTGTTAGCTCAGTGCGACCCCCGAGAGCAAGTGTGTTTGTTTCTATCACTACATCCTTATTTCGGTCGGTGCGCCGGTGCCTTTGTCGGGCCGGTTTTAGCACCGATTGGAAGGGAGTAGTAAAGGCGCGCTGTGATGGGTCTACTCCACTCGTGGTGGTTGTAGTGGCTTGGGTTGTTCTGAGCGGTTCCACCGTAGGAAGATCAAGTCTTGGCACGATCCCTTATTTTTAGCAGTCACTGGTTGTCCTGCAGGTCCGCTTAGGAGTTAGTCCACTTTGCGACTTCTTTCCCATAAGGTCGATGCGATCACTGACACCGTGCTTTGTCATTCTAGTGTTGGTTCTTAGTGTGGTCCCACGGATGGCGCCATTTGTTGATACAAAAGTTGGGCGTTCTGGTTTGGAGCTCCCGCCTCGTACTAATCGAGAATTCCGCTGAGACCGCGCGACTAAGAGACAAAAGACACCGTTAGGCTTACCGTGGGATTGTCTCCCACGATTATCCTCCCGTGAGAGTAAGTAATCGGTTTAGGGTTTAAGGAGAATTAGGGTTTTGAGATCGCACTTAAACGAGGATATGATTCCCTTTATATACACACGGAATCCTTGTTGGTTCCATGTTCCTCAACCTTCGCGATCCCGCCTAAGTCGGTTAGAATGATAATCCTCTTATTTAGAAGATATCGATATCTATTAGTGAATAGCTTTGGGCTTGGGCGCCGTGAGCCCAAACCTCTGTCAGTGTGTAGCCCGACTGCACGGCCAAGGTAGTGTTGACTTTAGCGGGTTCGTGACCGGATGTAGACTATACGTCATCATTACTTATTTTTAAAAATTTTCAGAAATGTATTTTCCAAAATATTGTCCATGGGAAACAATATAAAATTGACTACTGGACCAAGTTATTAGGCCAAATTTAAAAAATTTGTAGCCCACAGAAACCGACCCAAACCCCTGAAACAACCATCTACACAGTCAGTGACCTTGTAAAACCAAGCCAATCAGTTTCCTTTGAATTCAATCAAATCAAATCAAATCAAATGGGCACTCGAGAAGTATACGAACAAAAGCTACGAACAGGAAACCTTTACCACGAACCTACAATCAAACCTGGTCTCGGCACTCCCCGATGTCCTCGTTGCCTCTCCTTACTAGACTCTGATTCGGTTAGTTTTATTATTTTTCTTTTCATTTTAAATAACTGACCACTTTTATAAACTTTGATCTATGATTTTGGAAAGCGCAGGATAAAGGTGAATGGACTATTACTCCTGTCTTACATGATGCTACTGCTGTGGTAATACTCACTCCTTTTGCTTTTTAATATTTTTCATCCTATTTATTTATTTATTTATTAGTTTGTCTGTCCCGTTTTGCTTTCGAATTATAACTAATTAAATCATTTTCCTAAATTGAATCTTTTTACTTTTCTAAAACCGTGCTAACTTCCAAAGTGGAACCATATTTTGATGCCTCTTGGTTTGTTGAGGAGGCGTTTGGATTAGCTTGAATTTCCCCTTATCGGCTTATTTGAAATTTTGATTAACCGATAAGCTCATTTTTTAAAGCTTATGAGCTTATAAGCAATAAGCTCTTAAGTCGATAAGCTCACAAACTGTTAAAAAGTGAGCTTATTTGTGTTTTCATTTTTAAAAGGTGCCTTAAGCTAAGAAAATAAGTTAACCCCAAACTCTCCTGTGTGTTTAGGGCTTTTGATAAATAGATTGACCTGAATTTGTGTTTGGAAGTTGAGTTGCAGACTTACCCTCACAAACTAAGGCTAAACACAATGGTAACCTAAGTCACCCATGCCACATCAGCTGTCTCTCTCCGACGACCCGACGACAACCTAGTTGCCACAGTGGTGACCTAGTTATTTTTTTTTATTTTTATTTTTTTAAATTCAAACATTTTTTATTTATAGGATGTAAAGTGGTAAAGTGTTTTTTTTTTTTTTTTTTACCAAACTGTACACAAAATGGGAAGAGAACTCGGTTGAATCCACAAACTAGTTCATCACTTGTGCCCACTCAACCGAAGCCAACCGACCACCCCACAATGGGGCAACCGGTGGCAACCGAAGGTCACCCCCTTCGGTTCACCTATCCATTGTGTTTAGCCTAATATTCATGGGAATTATGGCAAAAGTATATGATTGTAAACGACAAATAACAGAAAGTTACGCAAGCATTTTAGCTGAGTGGGGGAGTTTGTGACTTGATTCACACATCAGTCCTTCATGCGAAATACAGGCTCGTTGTAAATCATTGATAGAGTGTTAATTGTTTCTGCTATTTTTTAGTTTATATGGATGTATTTCTCTATTGTTGTACACTTGTACCTTGGGGATTAGGAAATAAAAGTTGTACAAGAGTAGTGACCATTTAAGTTGTAGTCGTATGGACTGCCACATCGCCTAGAAATAATGATTTTAGCATCCTGTTTCGGGTTGTTTCCGTTGGGTTTAGTAAGATTCTAGGAGTAATGTCATGACTTTCTTTCCCACATTGGCTTAGGGTGTCGAATGCAAGATCCTTCTAAGTCATAGATAATGGATGATAATAACTTCTGAACATGGTTTAGCTAATTGCTTAATAGGTTGGTTTGTCACACTGAGATTCGGTGCTTCTCTTATGACAGAATGTCACTTGAGGCAAACTTTATACATTAAAATATCAAATTCATGAACATTGCATTGTTTATTAATCATAGGATAATTTGCCATGAGGATGCGAGCGTTGTACTTGATACACAGCCGTAGCATCATCAAGAAGTTATAACTTAAAATGTTCACTAAAAATTCTAACGGCCATCACCATCACCATCATACTCAAAGTAGTTTTCTGGAATTTTGATGCTTAGGAAGCGGTGGTGCGTACTCTTTTGTGAATCTATGTATCAAGTGATTTGTGGTGTGGTCTTGTTTGTATACGCTAATTGCTGACTTTGGGTATGGGATACTGGATTTGATATTGAAGTGGGAATTGTGTTCTTTCTTAAAAATTGAGATATGGATTAGCTTTAGTTTCTTGGTTTTCGGGCTTATTTAAATATGGAAAAGCCGATAAGCTTAATTGTTTAAACCTTATGTAATTAGAGGCTATAAGCAGTAACCTTATGTAATTGTTTAACCCTTTACCCAGAATATAAGCAGTAAACTCATAAGCTGTTATGAGAGAGCTTACCGGCTTTTAAAATTTCAGATAGGCCCATAAGCCGGGTAAGTAAGCTAATCTAAGCCCCCTCTCTGTGTTTAGGGTTTTAGATATATAGATTGACATGAATTTGTTTTTGGAAGTCTGAATTGCAATGTGCAGTATCCTAACAAACTTTAAACCGTAGGAATTTGGCAAAAGAATTCAATTGATAGAAGGTTACGGGAGCATATTATCTAAGTATGGGAGTTTTTGACTTGCTTTGCACATCCATCCTCCGTGCAAAATAAGACGTGTTAATTTTTTACGCCATTTTTCAGTTAATTTAGAGGGCTATTTCTGTATTGTAGACTTGTAGTACCACTGGATTTGGAAAAAGAACTGCACAGGCTTTGACCGTTTGAGATGTACTGGTATGGGCTCGTACATCGCTTAGGAATAATGAAATTAGCATTCTATTCGGTTTTTTGTGTAGGGTTTACTAAGATCCCAGGAATAATATGTGAGAGATGTCATGACTTTCTTTCCCACATTGGTGTGGGGTGTAGAATGAAATATCTTTCTAAGTCACCCTGAGGTTTGGTGCTAATAACATACGAGCATGGTTTAGTTGATTTCTGTCACCCTGAGGTTTGGTGCTACTCTTATGACTGAATGTCACTTTGGGCATACATCATACATTAAACTAAATTCATGACCGCTGTAGTGTTTGGCAAGACGCAAGCATAGTAGTTTAAACACAGACGTAGGATCATCAAGCAGTTACAGCTTACAATCTTTCCTACTCTAAATTCTACCTTTGCCATCATACTGTAAATGGCTTTCTAGAAGTTGACATTTAGGGATCGGTGGTGCTTACCCCTTGTTGAATCTCAGTATCAAGTGCTTTATGCTGTGGTGACCGTGGTCTTCTTTGCATACCCTAATTGTTGACTTTGAGTATGCAATGCTGGTTTTTGATATTAAAGGGTGAATTGTGCTCTTTTTCTAAAAATTGGAGATATGAATATAAGATCAGAAATTAAGTCAAAAGTTTAGAATAGATCTTGCTAATGCATTCTAAAGAATAAGGAGGTGAGGCAAGCTAACAGATTCTCCCAGATTCAATGTTTTATACTAACAAAAATACAAACACAGTAATTAAATTATAAAAGCAGCATCCTGATAGACTTAAGCTTAAACTTATGTTTCTTTTATAAATTGTAAGCACCACAATATAATACATTTCTGCTATGTGGTCCCTTTTAGACTTTTAGATGTACCCTATGTATCCTCAGTGTTTCTCAGAAGTGACGAATGTTAGCTTTTACACTCATTTGTTTGCAATATATATTATTATTGTATTTGCACAATCAGATTTTGCTTGATTTGTACATTTTGACGGATTGGTGCCGGGCCTCGGTAGTGCGACAAAAACCATAGAGAAATGCTCAGGGGTCTGAGTGAGTTCTAAAGAGCAAGAAAATAACCAGAAAGGGATGCATCTTTTTCTGTTGATCAGTAGCCTTGAACTTGAATGTGATCATATACGTCATTAGCTTTTAAGTTATAAAAGTTTCAGTTACCAGTATTAGCTTTTAAGATTATAATAGAACGAGATATATAGGCAGTGACTACATGTTTCTATTGAAACAAATACTCTTCATTAGTCATTACAATCCTATGTCTAAGAGCAAGTGAATCTCCAGTCCTCGATGTGCTACTGGAGATATATGACAGTTCTGCCTCCAATGACTTGTACACAAGATTTTGGTTTCGCAGGGCGCTTTTCTGCAACTAACAAATGCATCTGTCAAATTCATCCAACAGGCTGGCTGTGGTTTAGGTGGAATGCTTGGTGCCTTTTACGGCTTGAATACGGGAATGCCATATCTCCAGAAACATGTCAAAGGACCAAAGTGGCTTCCGTTCATTATAGGGGTACTTCTACAACTAGAATTGATGTCTTTTATTTCTTTCTGTTCAGTTTCTATATGGAAACGTCTTATCTGTCAACTTTATGTTAGCATTCTCATAAATTTTGTTTTCTGGCAGATTCCTCCATTGCTAATGTTTTCTGCTGGCAGTGCTGCATTGGGAGGTATGCAATATGGTTTTCTTTTCTTAGTGTGTTTTCTCTTGTGTCTGCAAGTTGATGCCTTATGCATCACAAATGTAATATGTACCAAAATGCTCTCTGAGTGATTACATTTGTGATCTTAGTACATGAGAAATGTCAATGGAGATGGACATGATTGAAAGGAAAACTGACATTAGGAAGAGGTTGGGGATGAGCTTGGTTCCGGAACCAGAACCAAAAGAACCGAGAACTGGACCGATTTGTCTTTTCGGTTCAGGTTTGGTTCTTTGGGTATTTCCGGGTTGGAACCGGAATTTCTTGCCCTTTGAAGATTTCGATGTCGTCGGTGTCCTTTTACCACTTAAAACTATAATCAGTCATAACCATCAATAATATGTTGCTCAATTAAAACTATAATCATTAAATGTAATAACTACTTATGGACACATAACACATACAATCATAGCATGTTATAGGCACATCATAATCAATCATGGACATGTTGTGAGCATATATTAATAATAAAGAAACTTACTTTCATGATGATGATGGTAGTTTATGTGAATCTTGAATGTGAATTGCTATTTGGCTGTTATTATATTTAGATTAATTATTGATTTCGGGATGTTTCAATGGATTTAAGATTAGGATTTATCGTTTTTGATGAGTTTTTATGGAATGGACACAATAGGGGGTGAGAATTTTGGACAGTGTATGGGAAGGATTGAATAGGCTATTAAAATTACACCTCTTTTTGATAAAGAAAGTCGGCTGGTTTTTCAGTTCCGATACCGAGAACTGCCGGTTCAGTTCGGAACAGAACCGAGAACCAAAAAGTGCCCAATCCCAAGAACCAGAACCGGAACTGCGGTTCTTGGTTCCGGCTCGGTTCTCGGTTCTTCAATCCATATGCTCATTCCTAGTTGACGATGGGCGGCAAGGTGTAAACTTTTAAATAAACATTGCTAAAAGAAGGCCAATGCCCACTTATAATAGTCCCCCAACACTTCACAAGTTTAAGGTTACTTTTTTACGAATATAGGGGAGATGGATGAGGATAGTAAGATTATATGAAATAGTAGATTAAATTTAACCACTTAAGGGTGGCCTAGTGGCAAAAGGGCCTGTGACGATCACTCTAAAATGTGTGAGGTCTCAAGTTCAATTCCTGCTAGGTACAAACAACCTTGAAGTGGCCACGCCAACCTCCTGAAAAGGGAGGGCTTTACGTGGTTTGAGAGTGGGTTCAAACCCCATGGATGGCTTCACCTGGTTTGAGGGTGGGTTCAAACCCCATGGATTAGTCGGCCAAAAGGTCGGAAACCATGATTACCAAAAAAAAGTATATATATATATTAATAAAATAAAAAAAAAAAAAAATGTTAGTATGCGTTTAGGATAATATTCTGATTACTGGGTTAATGCTAATACTGATCTTAGTCATTCTATGTTGTTACTTTAACACAGTTATCAGTTTTATTTCGAAATTCAAGGTTAAAGTGTGATCTAAACTTGTAGATATAGTTTGGTACAATATTGTGTACCGGTCGAACAATAACTGTCAAGGTATGTCTAGGAGTAATAACTTCCATCTCTTTCGAGCAGAATACACTCAAAGTCTGTACAAGGTTATAAACTGATTATAATAACAAATTTCTGTAGGTAACATCCTCATTTACCCCAAAATTTTTTATTAGTTTTATTGGCTGCTTAGGTGTCTATATCAAGTTTGTATTTTCCTAGAATAATAGTTAGATGATTGAAAATACACTTATTTGATTATCTATTTAAAGATGGAATGAGGGTCTAGTGTCATTAGTTAGTTCTCATTACAACTGTACAACATACGAAAGTCATGAATGACTCAATTATAAGTCTTAAGAGTCATTTGGGTAGGTGAATTGCATGTGTTATTGTATTCCCTTTGTGTTCACTGTTTTCTCTTTGAGGTACAAATCGAAAGATGTATGTAAGATCAAGTTGGCTGACATATTTTTTAATTACAGGATATGGCCTACCAAACTTCACTCAACTCAGTGTGACATCATATTATGCTGCATCAAGTGCCTCACATTACGGTATTTCATTGATTACGAGATACATTGAAGACACTTATAAGACCCGTTCACAACAACAAAAGCTTCGGTGATTATTTTCTGGTACACGACTCATATTACCGCTTGTTCGGCTATGTAGATATCTAGTCAATTTTGTGAAAATGATCCCTTATTATTACCGAGTCCTTTTAAGGCTTAAAAATAGCATAAAGATATGTATAACTATATTATACTCTTTTTATTTTGAGAATTCGGAGGGCTTATAATTCTGAAGTAAACAAATAATGGAATTGATAACCAGGAAGATGAAACAATTGTTAGTTTACATTATTCTTGTGTTGTGTTGGCAAGTTATAGCATCGGTTGATAGGATATGGAATGACAATTCCCTAATCTTAAGAGTGATTTCACATATGCATATTAATAAATGTTGTTTGTGTTCTTTTGATGTAAATCATCTCTTTGTTTAAAGGGCAACTGTAGCTTAGATTGTATTGAGGTAACACAAGTTGGTCTACAGATGATCTATGACCACTGCACTGATGAGTTGATGCTGTTATATATGCTTAGTCATTTGCAGTAACTAAGAGACATATTTATTAGCAGAGAACTAAGCCCTAGTATACATATGGGGTGGGGTCACGATCTCAGTTTTCTTAGGCTTAGGGGTCTCACACCTTCACAGTTTCTAGTTTTCACATATGTACAGTGTTGTAAAAATCGGCCATGGCGGCCGCCATGGCGGATATCGGCAGTCCACCGCCACGATATTTCCCAAATCGGTCTAACATGGCGTTTTGGTCAAAATCGGTCAGAAATCGGCCTTGGAGGCGGTTTGGTCAACGTGGTCAACGCCGGTCAACGGTGGTCAACTTCAGATCTTGGGTTTTTTTTTTTCAAATTCACGGCAATTAACTCCGATTTTATTGATTTTGTTCTAATTTAAGCTAGTTTTTGTAATTAATCTTGCTAATATTCATTTCTTTAATAAATTCCTTTGTAATTTAGGGTCATCATGGCGCCGCTTATGGCGGTATGGCGCTTGGCGGGGTCAACCGCCACTGCATGCCGAAGCGATTTTACAACCTGCATATACGTACATGCATAACGCTTTCAAGCGTTAGATGGCAATCGATCAGTATCGCCAACAGATAAACTTCTTTACGATTATCACGATTGTGCATAAGTGAGTATTTTAAAAAAAAATGCAAACGCGGCTTTCCCACTTGTTAAACGTGTAGCCTGACTTTGTTGCCGTGATCAACAAGTCATCGCTCCCGCTAAGCGCTTATGGATTTCTCAACCATTTGAGGCTTACAAAGATATCCTTACTGTAATCCTCAAAGACAAAATCAATAAGAGAGACTTGGTTGTGACGGGGTCATGTCAGAATTAAGGTGAGATACATGTATGTTATGTACCTGTTTTTTTGTTGGTGTTACTTTTCGTAGCCCTTTTTTTCTGCGTGGGTGAAGCTTACAACACTATCTATGCGTTAATCTCGTATGCTTATAATGTAGTATTTATATTAAATCGGATTACATTGAGCATAAGCTACTAATTCACACTAAGTGCATGTATTCGGTGGTCTATTTTTTGGTGTTTTAGGTTCTATTCACGCAAATGGGCTTTTAATATTGGTCTGTTAAAATTATGTCATACGTTTATTAACGTATTACTTACGCATTGATAGAGTGTTATGCAAGTTTTATGAAGGGGGTGTAGGAACAAGGTCCGCGAGTGTCTATTTGAGCCTTAAAATTAGAGGTGGTCCAAATTCCAAAATATCACAATGTGTGTGCACTCTTCATATAATCCACATTAATGTCTCTTTTAAAAAGGGACTTAGGATAAAAGGGATGCCTCCTTGATGAATCAAGAATTTTCATACAGTCATCTAGCTAACCCAATAAGTAATGACGTAAGATGGAATAAATTGCTACCGAGGAAGATCAACATTCACCCATGGAGTCAACTGCCCGCATGTCTACCTTACAGAAGAGGGTATGGATCATTCTGCACGATGTACGGATGTACCATACGAGACAATTTTGGCAAAAGGCAGAAATTAACACCCCTCTTTTTAGAATGCAAAATCGCAAGAGACTTATGGAACTCTATTGCGAAATGGTGGAACATAATCCTGTGACTCAAAGAAGCTCTTTGACGTGATAGTTATCTTCGGCTCAAAGAAACTTAGTGATAAACTATGAGATTAAGTCCATGGCTCAACATTCACGTATGAAGCAAAGCTTTAAAATAGGGCATTTTCATCATAGTTATTTGCCAAAAATTGTTTATATGAAATTTTTCCGTCGCTTTTTTTTATGCGAAATCTTTTATTGTTATTTCTAAATCAGATATAATATTTTATTTTCAATCGATACATGTCGAAAACCAAAGGTCGATTTAATAACTGCAAAAAGATGGGTGGATAATAGTCTTCTAATAAGAGTTTAAATGGCTGGTTTAATTTGCTTATCATTTCATGCTAAAATAACCTTTTCTTTTATAATTGATATATTGGGCTTAAATTCTACAACTTATAGGATACAAAGTAAAAATAAATGAGGCCCAACATCTTTGCTTATTTAACATTTATCACATAATCAAATATTTAAAGATGACAACCTAAAAAAATGTGAGTAACTTTGTATATATGCAATACTCTAGAAAAATCAGGGTCTTCGAAAATTTATATATATCTTAATGGACGTGCAAAAGACTCAACATTAAATATTCTCGGCTTCAAATGGCTCTAATATTTTATTACTAAACTTTTTGGCTTTTTTTCCAGCACATGCAAAAGTTGCTTCCTGATTGGTTGCTCTATAAACCAATTTTTTATTAATAATTTTGTTTAGGGTTATTTTTAGTCCAGTTAAATGCCCAGACCCAATTTGTTTACTTTTTTTTATTTTTATTTTTCTCTTCCGGATGAATGGTACCGAGTTACCGACGCTTGGTTTGTTGGAACATAACCCACTTATTTTTGGTTTGTTGGAACATAACCCACTTATTATTAGCCACAACCATTTTGACAAAACGTTTTTTTACAAAAAAATACGCTAACATTTTTAATGTAACTTGCAAACTTTACAAAATTACTTACACATCATGCAGGTGAACCAATCTTAAAGTACTCAATAGGAACGGACCTAAGATTTTCGAGAAGATGTCTCAAAAAATATTTTTTGTGTAACTAAAGTTATATCAAAAAATCAAAAGTATCAAAAAAATGTATCAAGGGTTCCGCATACCAAAACCGCATTCTCTAAACACCGGATGTAGCCAGGTCAACACGCAGACCAATGTAGGTCCGTCCACCAGACTCAACGCAAACCATACGAAAACATTAATCACTAAGCGTAAATACATGCAAACACCGAACCAAAATACATGCAAAAATACTGCACGAATGCGGTAAAAAACCTTGTTGAAACTTATTACTTGCCTTACCTGCCAAGTTATTCTTTTAATAGGATCTTATAAAGAAAATTGCCGAGCTTGATTGGATAGAATGATCACATTACCCCAACCCAACAATGCATCATCCAATTCTTGTAAACTTTACAAATTATTTCATCCGCCACTAGTTACTTGCTTTGCTAGGATCTATAGTTTCGTAAATTCTATATTCAAGTAATTTTATTGCATTAAAAACTGACATGTATTTTTAATGAAAAGAAGGGTCGTTAATTTGTAACTTTAAACCATTGATTTGCAATTCAAAGTTTTCTATCAATACATATCAACGCAAAACGATAATATCCAAAAGTCAGTTATTATTTTTATTATTAGAGACTAAAAGATGAAAAAGGGCACAGTCCGTGTATGTGTTAAACACTAATTAACTGTCTTGCGACCCAAGTATTATCTATTTAGCCTATAAATATGTTATGTTGCAAACCTTAGTCATCATTATAGATCAAAATCAATACACTAAATACTTTTATCGATCTAAACACATAACATCATGTCGACAACTTTCCGAACCCGCTTCCCATCCCCTATGCCACTAAGACGGTCACCTCGGTTAGCTGGTAACTCAGTTCACTCATCAACGCACGAAACACCACCCTGCAGACTCCCTCCACCAACCTCCCCGAATCAAAAGACGGTTTTTCTAGACCTTGATGATACCCTAATCTATTCTGTATGGTGTCCCCCCTCACCACGGCCTCCTCGAACGTATGATTTCTTAGTCAAGTTTGATCAAAAAGTTAGATATGTAACCAAACGTCCATATGTTGATGAATTTCTTAACTATTTAAACCATAACAATTTTGAGATTGTGATTTTTACTGCTGGAGCAGAAGCATATGCTTCAGCGACTTTGGATATATTGGATCCAAAGGGTTTGATTTCGCACAGATTATATAGAAGTTCTTGTAAAATGCTAGATGGGAAGTTGGCTAAGGATTTATCTGATTTAGGACGCAATTTGAAGAATGTGGTGATTATTGATGATAGACCTAGCTTCTACAGATTGCAACTGGAGAATGGTATTCCTATCACACCGTTCACTTATAATAATGTTCGAGATGATGAACTGAAGAAACTAATGGATAAATTTTTCAATAAATGTGAACAGTATGAAGATTTGAAAGATGCTCTAAAGCATTTGGGAGCCAAGAACTCGAAGCAAAGAAAAAGACTGAAGAGGGGGATTTGAAAACGGATCGACTTAATACAACCCTTAAGTGGTAAACTAATTATATCATTTCATTGAAAGCAAATATGTATTTGCTACTTAAAAATTATCAATGAATCTTTTTGTCGTTGCGAACTTTGATTTTTTTTTTCTTAGATTTTCTTTCTTTGCTCAAAGATTTTGTGCTCTTAGTCTTGGCCAGACCTGTTGTGGAATAACCGCGATAATATCCCACCGACTAGGTAAAAGGTGTGAATGTTTCAACACCACAACTATACCCCAAAATAGCTTATTGAAAATTATACACTATGAAAAGAACCAAGAATGAAACACCAACAAACTTTATATATTTCTCAAACTAGAAACATACTACTACAAAAGAAAGGGAGATAGCAAACGCTACAAGGACTACCTGTGCGTGTGTTTTGGTGTACCAAACTCAAAGGAAATGCTTCTATTTATATGCTTCAACTCTTCACAAGTAGCAAGCAACTTGCTTATCTTCAACTTGCATAATCTGTATAAAATCTTGGATAAGATTCCATATCTTTCATAAGATTTCATATCTTTTTCAAGTTGCATATCTTGGACAGTATTGAGCCATAATTCAACAAACCTCCACCTTGGGCTAGACCAATCTTGACGAATGCAAGATTGGCGGTGGAGGTTTTTGATGGCACAAGCCATTTCGGTATGTGGCAAAGTGAGGTCTAGACATTGCCATTGAAGAAAGTAAACCATAGGATGTAGAAGAGAGGAATTGGTTAACCATCAATCGGTTAGCTTGTGGTACGGTTCGTTCATGTCTTTCGAGAAAAGAAACATCCGCCTACAAACTGTGGGTGGCGTTGGAAGAGAATTTTCTGAAGAAAAATTGTCAGAATAAGCTCTTTATGAAGAAGCGACTCTTTCGCTTCACATATGTACCGGGTACCACGATGAATGATCACATTACCAGTTTTAACCAACTGGTAACCGATTTGATGAATATGGATGAGGTGTTCAAAGACCAGGATCTAGCATTGATCTTTGTTGGGATCGCTTAGGAGGAGTACGAGTTGCTTGAAAGAACTCTACTTAATGGAAAGGATGATGTGTCTCTTAGTGAAGTTTGTGCCGCCTTGTATAGTAAAGAACTGAGAAGGAAGGAAAAGCAGATTAGTTCAAGTGGAGACGCAGAGGTTTTGCTGGTCAGAGGTTGTTCGCAAAAGAAGGGCACCGATAAGAGGTGGAGATCCAAGTTGAGGCAGAGACTAAGTAAAGATGAATGTGCCTTTTGTCATGAAAAAGGTCATTGGAAGAGAGATTGTCCAAAATTGAAAACCAAGGATAATCATTACAAAGGGAAAGCTGTAGCGGAGGCGAATGTCACCAAGTGTGATGATGAAGAATCAAATCTCTCACTTGCAACATCGTCAGCCAATAATGCTTCTGATGTATGGCTATTAGATTCCGCATGTAGCCATCATATTACACCACATCGAGAGTGGTTAAGTAATTTTCAAGAAAATGAGGAAGTTGTTTATACGGCAGACGAAACTCCCCTCAATACTCATGGGATTGGTTCCGTTCGATAGAAGAATGAAGATGGAACAATTGTAACCTTGAAAGGTGTTCGTTATTCGCCAAAGTTGAAAAAGAATCTCATTTCCGTCGGTACCTTAGAATCTAAAGGATTCGAAGTAAGAGCAAAGGATGGGGTTATGAAGATCATCTCTGGCGTACTTGTAATAATGAAGGGTATTCGTAAAATAAACAACACGTATCACTACAAGGGTAGAACGGTTGTTGGAACTGTAGCAGCTGTTACTGATGGTGATAGAAATTCAGAAGCTGTGAAACTATGGCATATGTGCTTAGGACATGAAGGAGAGAAATCCTTGAATTTGCTCATAAAGCAAGGATTATTGAAAGGAGTAAGTTCCTGTAAGTTGGATCTCTATGAGCATTGCATCAACGGGAAGACAACAAGGGTGAAATTTGGGACAGCTATCCACAAGACACAAGGTATCTTGGATTATGTCCACTCTGATGTATGGGGTCCCTCAAAGACAAGATCTTTAGGAGGAAGACACTATTATGTGACCTTTGTTGATGACTTTTCCCGAAGAGTTTGGGTGTACACATTGAAGACAAAGGATGAAGTGCTAGGAATGTTCATCAAGTGGAAAAAGATGATGGAAACTCAGACGTGCAGAAAGATCAAACATCTCCGAACAGATAACGGCGGAGAGTATAAAAATGACCAGTTCACAAAATTTTGTGAAGACGAAGGCATTGTCAGACACTTCAATTGTCGAGCATACACCACACAGGGGTGGCGAGCATGAACCGAACTTTCTTTGGAGAAAGTTCGTGTATGTTATCCAATGTTGGGTTGGGTAAAGAATTTTGAAATAAAAGCGTGACATATGCGTGTCACCGTTAATCGTTGCCATCTCGCTATTGATGGGGAAACACCATCTGAGAAATGGTATGGAAAACCTGCTACATATTATGATTCCTTGCATGTGTTTGGTTCTGCTGCATATTATCATGTGAAGGAATCAAAGTTGGATCCCAGAGCAAAGAAAGCATTATTCATGGGGATTACCTTTGGAATCAAAGGCTATCGTCTATGGTGTCCAGAGACGAAGAAGAAGATCTTTAGCAGGGATGTCACCTTTAATGAATCTACCATGTTGTAGAAGGTGAATGCTAAGCAGTTAGATGGAACTCCCAAAAAGGTGGAGTTTGAAATAATAATTGTACCAGATGATAGAGAAATAGTTGATGATTCTCCTATGGTAGAAGGAGATTATGAAGAAGAGGAGGTTCAAACTGAAGAACCTCCACAGCAACAATATGAATCAATTGCTACCAGCAAGCCCAAAAGAAACACTAAAAGGCCTGCTCTCCTTAATGATACGGTGGCTTGTGCATCTTCAATTGCAGCTGATGATGTTCCTAGTACTTACTCTGAAGCGGTTCGAGACTGTAACACCCCTAAAATTTGCACAGCGGAAGCGTTCGGGTCATGGGGTGCTACTAAATCAATATACACAACGCAAGGTAATAAAGAATGGAAATTCTATTCCATTTTCAAAATATAGATTTATTCAAGAAATAGTTTTACATCATTGTTTCAAAGTGCGGAAGTAAAGCCCATAAAAATATATGTTGTCCCATTAAAAGTTGTATTAGAATGTTTGAAAACACTTCGGATGCCAGTCTTCAACGAATGCCTTTGCCATTTCCCACGCCAAGAAGTAAACCTGAGAAAAACATGCTAAAATGTCAACACAATGGTTGGTGAGTTCATAGGTTTAAGTCAAAGTTTTCAAGTTGGACCACAGTTGAACATATAACATCTCCGTGAATGACACTATATGCAAAAAGGCTATTACGCTAGTACCAAGTTCATGCAACCGAAACTACGACAGTGTGCATGCATCTAGAAGCATGATATATAAGGGCCCGACAAGTGTATTTCCAGTACACTGGTAATCGATATGATATACGTTCGACGTTTGCCTATACGGTCAAACTCGAACGGGGGTGTCATCCCCAATAGATATATTCATAACAATCGCGCTTCCCCAAAGGGAATTGACGGTAGCATAGTGGGATTCAAGGTTGTTTCACATAATAGTGTTTTTAGTTTTAGGTCCGAAAAGAGTTTTGCATGTTTCTCACCCCATAGTTTTATAAAACAAGTAATAAGATTAAAAGTGGGGCTATAAACTCACCTTAGCAAATGCGCAATCCAAAAGTGGGATTTAATGAATGTTGTGAAGCAGCACCGACACGCGACCTAGACAAGGAGGGCAATGTTTTAGTTCATGGTTTTAAGTATTACTTACTCAAAATAGTTCAGTTTTTTTATAATCGCATTTACACTAAACTTTAGTTTGTAAAAATGATTAAATGGTTTTACTAGTAAGTATATATACTTTTCATGTTGACACCATAACAATATTAAAATCCAAAATTTGGTTTGAAAATATTTACGTTATTCTTTTAGTAAGTATAGAATGTATATATACTTATTTAAGTTGACACATGATAGTAGTGTCAAAAATCAAATATTAGTTGATTTGTTTTCTAATTGTATTTAGAAAATATGTAAGTTAAAGTTGAAGACCCTCATGTTTGTTAATTGACGAAATGATATAGTAGTCCTCATTTAATTATTAAGATTTGTTCTTAATATTTATTGTTCTCAACTAGAGATTTTACTTGACATATATATGTCTACACCTTGTTGTCAAATTTTTGACGTAAGCCTTATTAAGTGAACATGTTTTAAGCACTTGTTGTTTTATGTTAAACCTTTACACATGTTTACTTGTATTGAGACTTTTTACCCTTGACATAACTTCAATATGTAACGAAATGAAAGGAAAGAATAGGCGGGAATGAGTTTAGTTTTATAATTTTATTTCCGGTATACATTTCACGTTTTACTTTGTCGGCTCGTTTAACCACCCACGAATACCCCGAAATCCTCATGGGTTGTGGCCCGGTATCGTTTGTATTAAGGTACCCGGATTGGGCCTAGGCCCGAAGTGGGGTTTGTACACAGGAAAAGGCTTCAACCTATTGTTAAACAAACACACCCTCATGAACAGTCCATGGGATGCGGCCCAACATAGGCTTGTTGGAACAGAAATGGTTTTTGTTACCAATTTTGGTGACACATGATATTTTTCAAAACATGGTACTGGGCAACTAATTTGACGAAAGGAAAGGTAGCCAAGTGCTACTATGTTTCACGAGCAGGCTTATACCAGGATTTTTAGAGAGCATAATACCTTCCAAAACGTGATGCTAAAGTATTTGTTTTGACACGGAACTTCAACACAAACGGCTTAGACTTCGAGGTATAACTCGACTATGGTATGTGAAGTCGAGACTTCTTGACTAGGGAGTGTGTGACCCGTCACTGTGGTACTACCAAAGTGGGGTTCTCGACTTACTTACACGTTTTTAAAACACTCCTATTTCAATGACAAGTATGAATCAAATGAAGGTGGACTATGGCTATGCATTTTTCTTGGCCGACAACAAAAAGTAGGAAAGAAAGACTATGTAGGAAATCCGTTTCAACAGGAATTCCACCAACACATTTTATCCGGGATCACTTTAGCTTCGGCTAACGCGGTACTCATAACTGACTATACCAAACTTTAGGATGTGGTTCCTACCAATTTAAGTATACCCCTAACCATGGTAGTGTAAGTTTTTCTTAAGTTGTTATTGACCCAATTCGACACAAGATTAGACAAAGGTGTAGGAGATATTTCACATATTACTTTTCATTACAAGGTCGACAATATTAGGTTGTGCAACAAATAGATTAACAACAAGTTTCAGATTCAATATCAATGTGACTCGAAATTTTTATAAAACTTAACTTCTAGTTTTCTTTGGTTCATACTCTCGACAAAACAGTAATAAGAAAAACCAATGACAAAATTAATCCCAACATGACTAATTATTAGTCGACATCCAAAGTGATTAACAAACATCCAAGACACTTATCAATTTCACTTTCATTAACTACCGAGTTCATAAATTTAACAAGGTATAAAGTTGGAACAAATTCTTACAAACGAAAGTGATGACAATGAATTCGAAGGCCAACCCAAGAGTCTAACACCACCAACAATCCCAATCGATCTTGAGCAAAACACAACAAAGATTTTTCAATACCTTTAAGCTCTTATCTTTTGTGGTGAGATTTGAGGTATGTTATTCCCCTGGGTTGCCTCGTTGAGAATAAAAAGAAAGGAGAAGAGGTAGTCTTTGACTAAGCTTTTGTGCTCTTGACTTCTTGGTGTGACCATATATGGTTAATCTCCTTGATTCTCTTTTTCTTTGTTGAGGCGTGCGATGAGTAGCAGAAAAGAATGAGACAAAATCTTCATGGAATTAGTGTGATGTTGAGAAAGTGAGATGAAAGTAGGGTGTAGATTATCCATCTTGTTGAGACACGCGCGGCAGCAGTGGAAGGAGAAGGTGGGAGACAATTTCTTTCATGGAGTAAGATAGTTTTGGAATGAAGATGGTAAAGGTTGTCCAAACCTTTCCCAAAGTAGTTTTTCTATGCCTTTGACCTAGGCGCTGTGTTTGTAGCAGGAGGGAGATAGGATCCTATGTAGAAGAAAGGTTTTTGTGTTTATCTCTTTTAGAAAGAGAGAGAGAGAGAGAGAGAGAGAGAGAGAGAGAGAGAGAGATACACGAAATATTTGGGAAACAGCCAAGTGAGTGGCGACAAAATAGAAGGAAAAGAGGAGAGGGGGTTTTATTTGGGGTAGGTGATTAAGTTGTATTTTATTAGATTTGTAAGATTTTATTTGTGATAAAAAAATTTATTTTGTTAAATGTTATAATTTAAAGTGAAGGTTGTGTTAAATATTTTTGGTGTCCCGCGATATAAAACCGTGACTGAAGTTATTAATGTATGATAATTTTTATGATGTAATATCTTATAGATACGCTTCAGAAATATTATTATCTTTGTAGTATTTTCCATTACAGGAGTTTATCATTTGTTTTATTTGCCCTTATCATAGTGTCGGTACGCGTGCAGTGTCGGTCACTGGGGAAAACTAGATAACCTCTCGTCTTACAATTTTTAATCGTAAGGCAATAACATAATATTCATATAATGAAATGAATGCAAAAGTAATGCGATAAGCTATTGTATGCGAGTTATCTACTCAAATGATCAGGCAAAGCTTATGCATGCTTAATAACTAGGTTTAGTAATAATAAATTACCATTTATTATTTAATTATGAGTGAAAAATTACCGTGTGTCACATCCTCCCCGCCTTAGAAGGAAAACCGTCCTCGATTTTCAGTTAGAATTACTTGCTGAAGTTGAGAAAAGATGTGGGTATTTACGCTTGAATTGGTCTTCAAGTTCCCACTTGTATTCTGGACCTCTTTGAGAGTTCCAGCGGACCTTAACGATAGGAATGCGGCTTTGCTTGTTTACTTTTATATTTTAACTGTAACTGGTCGCGATTATAGAATGAAAAGAAAGAAAAAAAAATCTAGCCGCGAAATATCAGTATGAAAATTTACGGGTTGTTATAGAGACTCAGAGAGCGAGAAGTGAAGGATTTCCATGAGCGAAGAAATGCAGTCTCTTCAGAAGAATCAGACATGGGAGTTGACCAACCTCCCAAAAGGGAAGAAGGCAATTGGATGCAAATGGTTGTATGCAAAGAAAGAAGGATTTCCTAGCCAAGATAATGTTCGCTATAAAGCAAGATTGGTAGCTAAAGGCTACGCTCAGAAAGAGGGAATTGATTACAATGAAGTTTTTTCTCCAGTGGTAAAGCATTCCTCTATTAGAATTTTGTTGGCGTTGGTAGCACAGTTGGATTTGGAACTAGTTCAAATGGATGTGAAGACTGCATTTCTACATGGAGACTTGGAAGAGGAAATCTATATGGTTCAGTCAGAAGGATTCAAAGTTGCTGGAAAGGAGCATGAAGTATGTAAGCTTCATAAATCGTTGTAAGGATTGAAGCAATCCCCAAGACAGTGGTACAAGCGATTTGATAAGTTTAAGATACAATCGAAGTACACAAGAAGCAAATATGACCATTGTGTCTATTTGAAAAAGCTACAAGATGGGTCCTTCGTATATCTTCTTCTATATGTAGATGATATGTTGATAGCTTCTCAAAGTCTAGACGAGATTGAAAAGTTAAAGACTCGGTTGAGAAGCGAATTTGAGATGAAAGATCTCGGTGAAGCAAAGATGATTCTCGGCATGGAGATAGTCAGAGACAGAAAATTGAGGAAGCTCTGTTTGACTCAGAAACAATATCTGAGAAGGATTCTAAAGTGTTTTAGGTTCGACAAGCAAACAAAACGAGTTAGTAATCCACTCGCTTCTCAATTTAAGATCAGTGCTACTATGTCACCGAAAAATGATGCAAAGAAGGCATACATGGAGAAAGTGCCTTATGCAAATGCTGTCGGTAGCTTAATGTATGCTATGATATGTACTCGACCAGATGTTAGTCATGCTGTTGGGATGGTGAGCAGGTATATGCATAACCCTGGAAAAGGACATTGGCAAGCTGTGAAATGGATATTACGGTACATCCATAACACGGTCGATGTAGGGTTAGTATTTGAGCATGGAAGTAGTCAGTGGGTAGCGGGATATTGCGATTCTGACTATGCTGGAGATTTAGACAAGCGAAGATCTACTACATGCTATGTTTTTACTCTGGAAAAAGCTCCAATTAGTTGGAAGTCAACCTTACAGTCAACTACTGCTTTGTCAACTACGGAAGCAGAATATATGGCGATTACAGAGGCTGTAAAGGAGGCAATTTGGCTTCAAGGGTTGCTCGGTGAAATTGGAATCAAACAGAAATTTGTCACGATGCATTCTGACAGTCAAAGTGCAATTCACTTAGCGAAGAATCAAGTTTATCACGCAAGGACGAAGCACATTGATGTTCGGTATCATTTCATACGAGAGATACTGGAAGAAGGAGATAGCAAACACTCCAAGGACTACTTGTGTGTGTGTTTTGGTGTACTAAACTCAAATGAAATGCTTCTATTTATAGGCTTCAACTCTTCACAAGTAGCAAGCAACTTGCTTATCTTCAACTTGCATAATCTGTATAAAATCTTGGATAAGATTCCATATCTTTCATAAGATTTCATATCTTTTTCAAGTTGCATATCTTGGACAGTATTGAGCCATTATTCAACAAGACCCAGGTTTCTTCTTTGTTGATTCAATAGAGTCTCGGAATTCCGTATCGAGTTTCTTACGCATCATCTCATATAGGAGTCCCACTATAACTCTTGTTTACTAAAAGCCCATTTAGCCGCAACAAAACATATTGTCATATTCTAATGATCTACACGTACATTCTTAAGGGGGTGTTTGTTTAAGTTTATATTTGGGCTTATGAGCTTATTTGATTTTGGCTTATATTTTATAAGTTTTAATTTTCCTACTTATTTTGAGATTATGGGCTTATATAAGTTTATTATAAATTTATATAAGCCCACAAGTTTTAAAATAAGCCGAAAAATTAAGGCTTTGAAATATAAGCCGGAACACAAGTAAGCTCATTGAATAATCATAGTTTGCCAAATACTCAGACATATAAGTAGAAAAGATTATCTAAATTGCAAACTGAAGAAAGTAATGCACATAAATATGTGTGTTTATTACGTATAGCGAGTTGCAACTATAAAAATCAGAAGAAAATTGAAAACATATTAATCAAATTCAAGTGGATTACTGGACATTTTAGACAAGTCTTTCCTAGTTTTAGAGAAGGTAGCTAAACTACAGGTAAAAAAAAAAGAAAAAAGAAAGGCGAACCCAACGGGGAAACCAAAAACCCAAACTTTTAGGGCGGGGTGGGGCATGCTTATCAAGTTTCAGGGCCTTAACGGGGATTTTTTGGATTTGGGACGGAGACGGGGCTCAACATCTTCGCCCCACCCCTCCCCGCCCCGATACACATATATACATACGTATATATCTATATACAATTACATCTATGTTATCTATAATAATAATAATAATAATAATAATAATAATAATAATAATAATAATAATAATAATAATAATAATAATAATAATAATAATAATAAAGCATTTAACACTCTCTCTTATTCAATTAAGATTTTCACATATAAGTAAATAAAACTACTTAAGCTATATGTACAACTAATTTATGCATAAACACCTATACATATTAACTGATCAACATTTGTAATTAATGTCATATTTAAAACACACATTTAATAAAAGTTATAAAAAATAAACATAATGTACAAACTATTTGAAGCACAAATACAACTAAAAAAAAAAACTACTGTTCAAGAGATACAATTAATATACTATTTAATTAACCCCTTCACCAAAATATACAACCATTTAACACAATGTACAATTTAATCAAGCTACTAAGTCAAACACTTAAAAAGCCATTAGGATGCTCGTAGTGGTCGGCCGACCGGTCCGGTCCCCGCAGCGCCTACCGAGTCACCACCATTGCAGCATGAGAGTCGAACTGGGTCGGTCGGCTCAAAAATTAACGAAGGGTGATTGGGTAGGGGTGTTCACGGGGCGGTTCGGCTCGGTTCGCTTAGAAATTTTAATTATCCATCATCGGGCGGGTAGTTCATTTTACTATCCGAAACCAAACAGTACTAGACGGGTAACTACCCGAAATTGGGTCACGGTTAACCATTCTAAAAATTTAATCGTATCAAATCGGAAACATAAGTTAAAACGTAATATGTAAAGTTGTTCCATCTTAATAAATTATTCAAATTATCATATGTAACAAAATAACTAATACAATCTATTTGACATTTATAGTTTACGATCACTTTAATCATATGTAATCCATGAAAGTTACTAATTAGGTAAGTAAAAATGTGGTATACTATAATAGTGGGTTCTAAGTTAAACATTTTTTTTCCCAACAGAAATCAAGTTAAACTTTGGTCGTGTATGTTAGGAATTGGGAAAGACAATTGTGAGGCTATCGGAACACTTTGAAAAGTACATTTTTTATATAATAAAACAAAATCTCTAATGGGAATTTTTCATTTTAAAAAAATCAAACCATACCTTATTTGGTAATAATTTTTTTAATTTGATGTTTTTTTTAAATATGTTTAATTAAAACAAACCTAAACACTTCTTTATTTGGCAAAACAAATAATAAATTCGTTTTGCATATTACATGTATTGAAAAACGGAAAATACACATGTACCTGATAGCTATACTTTCATAGTTTTGGACTAAAATGTATATTTTAAAAAATATGCGCACTTCCAAAGTTCTTCCTCATTGTTTCCCATACTGTCTTCTCTTTTTTTCCCAAAACCAAATCCTCGTGTGAGAGCATGAAGAGGATCGATAAACCAAAATTCAAAACCCCTAATCTTAGCTTCAATACTTAAAGAATTAGGTATGCATTATTGATTCAATTCACTAATTTATTTTGTTCATTGACCAATTATGTGGATACAAAACTAGAAAATCAAAGTCTCCAAATGACCACCAAATTCCTATATTCACAGCCATCTCACACTTCTCCCCCCCCAAAAAAAAATTCCTATCTATGATTACAAGCCCCACTATTTCATTTTAAAAGACCTGATTATATTAAAAGGATTGAACGTGATGTTGTTAGAGGCCTTAATTATTTGGTATTCTCACAAAAGGTATCGATTAGGCGTTAATTATTTTTGTTCTAATTGTTAATTATTGTTTCTATTATCTATTTGTGTTATTGATCGACCTATGATGTGATTTCTTTATTTGATTGTTGATTGATGACATTTAAATGTGAATTGGGATTTTTAGGTCAAATTAGATGTTGCTTTAGGTCCAGATTAAAACGGATGTTAATTTTAATGGGTTTTTGGTCTGCGTTACATTTTCAACAGGTATGGTGTTCATGTCATGATCCAAAAACAGGTATGTTGTTAAAAACAATTAGAAAAAGGTTTAAAAGATAAATACTACTATGTTTTTAGAAACAGGTATGTTGTTATCTTTTAAAGATAAGTAAGTGTTAAAATATCGAATCTATATCTTCTCTTAATAATCAACCAATATGCTAATATATAGTTATAACAACCCACGATTTTGTTATACAATCTTCATCTAATACTTTTGTTAATCACACCTCTTTTAGAGATCAGTGGTGAAAAGAATTGGTGGAATATTAAGGTGAAGATTACATCCATGTGGAGCCAATACTTCACAAACAACAATCAATTCAGGCTATCTGGAATTGATTTGATCTTGATGAATGAACATGTATCATTAACTAAGTAATCTTCATGGTTGCTATTTGTTTAGATACGTCATTATAATGACATATTTTATGGTTTTTGATAATACAAGAGATGGTAAAGAAGTGAGTATGGTCAGATAGTTTCGAAAAACAACCTTTTCATCAAATATCTTGGCCTGGTAAATCATTGCCTCTTTTTTTATGTAAAATTTGGTTGATATTGTTACAATCTGTAAAAATCTATTCCAATGAATCAGGATTTAAGCTCAAGGAAAACCGATGAATGAGGTATGATTTTTGTTTTTAAGTATTTTTTATTAGGTCAATCCCTGATTCAATCTTTTAATTCTCTTATTATGTCGCTGTGTCATTAGGGAAGTAATCACGATTGAAAGTGTCAAAGAAATTACCGATCTCCTATTTGATAAAAGAGGATATTTGGTTTTTAAGTGTTAGAGAAGTAATCTATGTATTCTCATCCGCTTATCTATGGTCTGTTTTTGCTTATAGTGCAAGAGATCAGGCAGATTAAACGACTGCAACATGGCAGAATTCTTTAGAGGAGCAGTTTGAGTGATATAAGGTTTTATAGTGTTCAATATAACCACTGTACAACAACATGAAGAAAAAAACTGCAAGTATTGCCTATTTATGACCTGGTTACTCAAACTTTTGAATTTTGTTGGTGGCAGATAGATGGTCCATTATTTTATGGGATCAATAGTGATATTGACCAAGTAAAGAGGAAATCAAAGACGACATTACCGGAAGTAATTGAGAATTATAACCTGAATATGCGATCACGCCAGACCAAAACATCTTCTTTTGTGATATTCGCCCTTCTTGGAACGTCCATCTCAGTATATCTAGAAAATTGTGACCTATTGGTAAGACATCTGTGTTCGCATAGCTTTCATATGAAATTAGACATATATTTAATACGGAAGATATATTTAATCGTTCTTGCATTCCCAAGCTTTGAAATTAGTTTTATTTTACATTTAATGCTTCATATTTATAATTTTTTAAGTCTCGGTGTGCCACATCAAAGAGGGAGACAAATTATCAGTTTATTGTTAGTAAATTTGTTAGTTCTAGAGCTCTTTCACCCTAAGTTGTTGATTTCTTTTGACAAAATAAAAAACTAATAAAGGGGCAAGCTCTTTCTAGCCGTCTCTGAGATCTCAGAGGCTTCCAACATTATGTTCATACTTGAGTCTTATGGTTTATATATTTCGTACTAATATTAGTAGCTGATTCAATATTGTTTCGACCAAGCATACAAATTACAATATGAGATAGCTGATAACTTGGCCATTTAAGAAATAGTGTTGGATGCACATGTTGATCAGATTAGTTGAGATTGTTTGAGAGTTCTAAGTATAATACACTCTTTAATTTTACAATCTCAACATGCTACAACTGAAGTCTTCCAACCTAAAAAAACAACAGGTAAAATGGCTATTTGTTTATGGAAGACAGATTCTTGCTTGCAGAAATTTGATGCACTCCATTTTTATAAAGGTGAATCAAAAACTAAGGCAAGTAAGATCGAATACTGCTCTAACCCACTACCTATTGGTGGAGAAGCATCTCATACTACTCATAGTACGATTGGGCTACAAGCGTTTGGTGGTATATAGATGTAACAAAGCATGCATTTCATAGCTTTTCATTAATATGACACAATAAGGATGTATTGAAAGTGTCCCATGGGCAAGTTTATCTTAAACGAGTCTTAACACCTATATTGCAACTTGGCAGTTGATTTTTGTAAGTTTGTGCACCAATGAAAATTCATTTTTGCAAGCCAGTTAGTTTGACTTTTTTTTTTTTTTTTTTTTTAATACAATGAAAGCTCATTTGTGGTCTTGGGGTTGGTTAGTTTTAAACTTTGTTACTACCTTTTCTAATTGCCATTTGTTTCAAACTTGAATTTTCATGCTCTCAGATTATGGCTTATGTGAAGTCAGTGCTCTGCATTCTCTTTATCTCAATAGTGCATGTATGCGTGGGTCTGTATGTTTGCTTTTTCTTAGCTTCATGGCTTTTTTACTTCAAATATTGTATTTGCTATAACTCACATGTTGTTATAATTTAAGATGAGAGGTAAAGTCCAAGGACTATTCTTTTGGTCCCTTTGTGGACTAATGACGGGTTTAGTGAAAAACGTTTACAGAATGACACGGGTTAGATTAATAATAACGAAAATGCTGTTTTTTCTCTTGCTCGCCTCCATCTTCTCTTATGCTATGAGAATTCTATATATTTTATCTTACTAATTTGTTTAATCTTTAATGTAGAAACTGAAGCAACTAGCCTATGAGGTTTGATCTGATGTGATCCCCAATGTTCCTAAAGCCACCTGTAGTTTCATTGAGTTCTTCCGCAAAGGTTGTTGATTGAGTTTTTGGCACACCTGGCCTAGGTACGGTTGTTTATTATATTATTAAAATACTGGACTATCTATTAAATAAAATGATGATCATCATGATATATGACTCTAACTTTGTTTTATTCACTGCAAATACAGTTTTGTATACTTTTGACCCGTTAGACTTTTTTTACTTATAGCTATTTAATTTTTATGCTAATTAACTTGGTCAATGATTAAGTGGACCAAACATAAAATGGGAATATGGGATATTGGTATTGTAGATAATTGATAATGGAGTGCTTGAAACCCCCTCGGGACTATTTGAAGTTTGTGGCGTCCAAGTTCTTTGTAGACAACGAAGTAGTTTCTTACATAGGTACTAATTTATGTTTTCGAGCTTAAGTTTATAAGGTGAAGCGTTATTGCATCTTTTTTTATTTAAATATTTAATTTCCTATAGGTGGACTATAATAGGTCAATAGATTGCTCCTAACCACACTTTTAATACTCATGTTAAATTTGCTCTCAAGGTTAATTTCTTTCTTTCAAATAGCGATGTTATAATTCAGAAGGGAACATGGTTTATTTGGTAATAAAAAGTTGTTGAACCTGAGATGTTCATGAATCATCTCATCTCAGTTGAATTATGTCACTTTGTTTAGTGTTTTTGTTAACTGTTAGAACCTGGAACTATATCAGTTGGTGTTTTAGTTTGTTTTTTGTTTATTGGTTGTTGTAGCTTTGATTTGAGATTTTATGTTTTGTTTGTTAATTGTCGAGTCTTTCGTCTTTCCTGTTAACTCAGTGTTGGTTGTTAACGTATTAGCGTACTATGAAGGTCGGAATGTTTCACCGGATTCCGTCATTGATCTAGGGTTCTGTGTTTTAAATTTTGAGAGGTCTCAATTTTCACCAATCCATTATTGCATTCTGTTTTTGTGTAGCTGATTTAGTTTAACTCCTAAACAAATCAACCCTAACGTTACTTATCTGTGTGTAATATCTTATCTTATAAGGTAATCTCACATGTGGTAGTATAAACGTTACTCATCTTTAGAATTCATGTTTGGTTCTGTATGTCTGTTATAATTTTCACTCATTTATTAGTCAAATTTAATTTCAGAGAAGCTAAGAAGCTTTACCTATTTTCACGACATATGTTTGGTTGTGGATATATTATGAATTTATCAGGTTTTACATTATTGCCTTGGAGCCACTATATGAACGAAAAGTTGGAACGTACTTATCGACAATGAGGGTTTTTAGCTGCCCAATTGATCGACACGTAAGTAGCTGTTGTTAAATTGATGCAATAATAATAAAGAGGAAAATTATCGTACATAATCATTTCAGTGAAAATTTTACTACTTGAAAAACTGAAGGTGCGTTTTTCATGGTACACTAATAACGTGTCCCAAAATCTTACTCAATGCCTTTTTAACTTTTATTTGATATTTTCTTTTAGATGTGATGCAGTAGAAATAGCTAAAATTGTTAGTGCAACGCTCATGCTGTATCCTGAAGTGAATCCAGTTTGGCAACACACTAAGGTCAAGAAACCATATATGGTGTTTTGTATTTCTGTAGCTCCTTCACGGATATTTGTTATGTGGATCATTTTATGAATATAAAAAATCAGCATGCTTTTCGAAAGACAATCATCTTTGCAAAACATACCATTTACGAATCTTTCAATATTAAGCTAATATGTCAATTAAACAGTTGTTGTACCTTATGGTTATTATAACAAAAACAGTTATAATACACAACTACATGCAAAAAATAGATGTTTCGACAGTTGTTGATGCAAGTAGTAATAGAAATCTATTTGATTTGTGGCTGTAAGTACATAGGTTAAAAAAAAATGACTAGGTTTGTATAGGTTATAAGCTTATTGTTACTGATGAATTAGATAAGGCTGCATGTCTATATTGAGGATGCTTAGCATTGGTAATTAAAAGTGCTTTATCTTATTATTGTGGTTAGGGTTTTTGGGACCGCCTAGTTTAGTGCATAGAAACTCTTTTGAGTTTTTGGATACCCAGCTATGTTGCTCTAAAATTTGTTTTTTAATCGATAAAAATATATTATTAAAAATTTAGAAAAAACCCCATGCGTGCACGGGCATTATAACTAGTTGTTAGTCTACGACTTAATCCTTTATTACTTGTTCAAAATATTTTTGAAAACTAAGTTTCTAAAGACTAAAATTATTAAACTCCCTTCTAGTTTTCTACAAATAAGTATGAAACTTTGTTGGGATAATCTTGCTCTTGATAAATTATTATTCTGGTAATGGAGGATTCGAAATTATAGTATGTCAACAAGAGCCAATATTGGTAAAAGAGAAATTGACATTCTCTATTTTATGTCTGTTTTATGAGGAAAAAATCGAAGAAGAAGATCACATTTTCGCACTTTGTACCTCTTCTCATAATATTTGGAATTTAATTCGTAAATGGTGGGGGTTGTATGTGATCCCTTTTGACAGAGCCTTAAACGTTCTTGATATAGCCGATGACGGTGATTTAAATTTGGGTGCAGAGAACAAGTTCTTCTGTGGTTCAAGGTCCACGATTGTCTATTTGAGTCTAAATCAGAAGGTGGTCCAAACTATATCAATGTGTGCACTCCTCTTTCGTCTTTGTTGTTCCCCTCTTTTGTTTACATTTACAGTCTTATAATGACATTTAACACTATTTTCATAAAGTTACTTTTGTGGTAATAATAACTACAGCCAAGGTGACCTTCTTTAGAAGCAAAGCCATTGTGATAAATTCCATGCTCATCTCACAAGTGTTATGCATGTGTTTCGTAATTGTGTCATTAATTAACTATTCATGAATGGAGGTTTACCCGGCTCAATCACACATGATAGTAGATGTGACGATGTACTTGTTTGGTAATATTCTTCGATATCATTCATAAATTATAAACTTTTCAATAAAAGGTTCAACATCAGCAACATATTTTCAATCTTAATCAAGTCTCATAGGTACGTCACAAGCTATTTTCAAAATGACTACACCAAAATCATGCTCAATGCGTATATATGTAAATTACGTCACTTTCGAAATGATTACACCTTAAACATGCATGCTCAATGCTGATAAGAATACTGTGATGATTCTTGTCATCTTTAAAATGAGCACAAACACCATGTTTAAGGCCCGAACTTAAAATCTCAAGTGCACGAAGTCATGAAGCATCATTATATTTTCAGAAAATTACCCAAGTGTCACCACGAAACCGACACATAATATTAACGTTATACTTGACAAAACCTATAAAACACATCATCAACTAATATGTATTTAGCATGCTATTTTTTTTATGCATGTATCTATTATTGAAATGAAGTATATATCCCTCCAAAGATCAATAATTACATATATATGCAACCTAAACTCATAATTGCGTATATATCCTCTCAAAACACTAAATATTGCATATATATCCAAATAACTAATTTATATATAAATAAAATCTTAAAATACACAATAATTTTACATTGACCATTATACCCCTTACTTATATTTCCTTATAATGATTGTATCCCCATTTATCATCTCTAGTATATATTTACGAAACCCAGTCAAAAATCAAGAACATCCACACGTACGTATAACTAATTTTTGAATGGCTTTTATGTTTGACAAAGCCACATATACTATCTCAAACTCAAACGTGCTCTTATTTAATATGTATAATGACCTTGTGTTTTTTTTTTCTAATTAATTAGGATTGAAGCAGTATCATAGATTCGCCATGATAAAACTGTGATACTATTCGTGAATTCTCATTTTGATAAAAATTCAATTCGTATCATTATTTCATTCCCGCACTTATTGAAAAAACATGACTGCTAATCTTTGAAATCTCATAAAGTTGTAGTTGGTATTTATACTTTTCTTAAAAATAGTACAGAACTCAAGAACTTATGTTAATTTAATTTGTTATGTTTTGTTGTGTTATTATGTATATATAGTGTCTTATACTAGCAGTTTTTAGTAGGGTAATAATATAAGAGATGAAGAACAAAGGGTATATCATTATTACATGTCCTGTCGCTTTGGATATTTGGGCTTTCGTCTATCGTTGGTGTGATCTATCTCCGCCAACCGTTCATTCTATCATTGACATGGTTCATTGGATGGAGCAAGTTCATCTTACGAGTTCTCAGAGATTGATTCTTCAAGTTATCGTGTTGACAACAAGTTGGTCGATTTGGAAATTCAGGAACGCTTTGATCTTTGACGCCAACAAACCGAAGAAAGATATGCTAGTTAATTCCATAGTTGATCTATCGTTTTTTTGGTTTGGTAATAGAAATAGCAAACTTCGTCCTAATCGGACGTGGCTTCAAAACCCACTTGGGTAGTTTAGTTGGTGAAAAGTTTTCGCTTTTTCCGTTTCTAAATTCCAGAAGGGAATAGTTTTTCTTCTACAGAAGAGTTGAAGTTTGAAAATCCGTTTAGTTGGAGTTATATTTTTCCTTTTTAAAAGCGAGGCGGTGGACGGAGAGGTGGGGGCGATGGAAGGTGGGCGGCGATGGAAGGTGGACGGAAGTGGGCGTGATAAAAGTGGGGTGAGAGGAAATGGGGTTATTATTTTAGAAATGAAAAAAGTGAGAACAGGTGTAATGGTATTTTCATTTTTTCTATTAAGAATGGAAAATGAGAAATTCATATTTTGGAAAATTATTGGAAAAATTATGACTAAACAGGTTTCAGTTTTTCCCTTTCATATGAAAAATTTTACGAAAAAATGGAGTATTTCTCCAACTAAACTACTTAATATTCCTTTGTAATTGTCATTAGTTTTTGCTAACTTTTAATAAATCTTAGCCTTTCTAAAAAAAAAAAAAAAAAAAAAAAAAAAAAAAAAAAGAACAAAGGGTATAATGGGAAGTTTAGAGGTAGACAATAATTCTTATGTATTTTAAGATTTTATTTAATGTATAATATAATTATTTGGGTATATATGTAATATTTGGTGTTTTAGAAGGATATATATATATGTAATAATGAGTTTAAGTAGGATATATACGCAATTATTGATCTTTGAAGGGATATATATGCAATTGCCCCTAATATATATGTCAGCCCAATAATTTTTGTTTAAGTTAAAACTTTTTCTGCTGATTTTTTTGTTGGTGCGGCCTTTTTTAGCACGTTGAGTTAGGTTTATTTAATGGTTGTGATTTTTCAAGATAACCCAAATATTAATTCACGTTCAACTTTTAAGGTTTTTAACAATTCCCAAGGCAAAAGTTCAATATAGATCCAAAATTTACCATAGATCCAATGAACCAATAATAGTCATTCATTTTTTATTATGATAAACTTTCACCATTTTTTAAATTAAATATCTCGCAAACCGTTAACCGTTCTGCGATAAAATTATCTATCATGACGAGAATTAAATTATCTTTCTATAGATATGCACTACTATATATTTTAACAACTTTTTTTTTTCAAAATTTCGGTCAACAAAATCATATATGATTTGTGAAAATCATATATGATTCGATTTTATGAATCATATATGATTTTTGAGAATCATATATGATTGTAAAAATCATATATGATTCGTAAAATCGAATCATACATGATTTTTAAAATCATATATGATTCGTAAAAATCATATATGATTTTTCGGACGAATTTTGAAAAAATGTTTGTCGAAAATATATAAAAGTGCATATCTATGAAAGATAATTAATTCTCGTCACTGATATGTATTTTTATATTTTGAAGATTTACCGTTTGTAAGATATGTTATTTTAAAAAAAAAAATGGAAAATGATTTTCTATTAATTTAGATAAAAAATGGAGGGTTATGATTGGTTCATTTGTTATATTACAAATATGAGTTATAGTATCTCAACTCTTCCCTTCAATTCCCTTCCGTAGCTTAATACGTGTGGTTTAAATAAGTTTAATTCAAATTAGGTTTACATTATACCAGATCCATCGTAAACTCGCGTATTATCATGACGAAGACTCTACAAACATCCAAACCTACGATTCCTAAACCCAAACGATGTCGAATTCGAAAGAAAACTCCCAACATTTCCGACACCAACATTGCCCGCACCTGCCACCGCTACCTCATTAAGATCTTATCAAAACTTGCACGTGGGATGCTTGGCTCATGCATCAACGTAACACATAAGAGAAAAAAGACGGTGTTCCTAGACTTTGATAAAACGCTAATCCATTCTATACTTGAATTCATAGTAAAGTATGGAAAATGTTATAGATATGTTAGGAAATGTCCATACATTGATGAATTTCTTAACTATTTAAATCAAAACAATTTTGAAATTGTGATATTTACTGCTTCAAAAGAAGTTTATGCTTCGGAGGTGTTGGATAAATTGGATCCGAAAGGTTTGATTTCTCATAGATTATATCAAAATTCTTGTAAAAGAATTGGCAGGAGGTTGGTTAAGGATTTATCAGATTTTGGACGGGATTTGAAGAATGTGGTGATTATTGACGATAACCCTAGTTTTTACCGATTGCAGCCAGAAAATGCAATTCAAATCACACCATTTATTGATCATCTTCAAGATTTTGAGTTGAAGAAATTGATGAATAGTTTTTTCAGTATATTAAATTTATTGCAAAGATTTAAAGGATGTTGTGAAGCATTATCATGTTGCCCGGATTGGAAATTGAAACGGGAGAAACAAATCAAACTTCAAGTGGTGAAGCTTGAACATTTCACTGAGATCAATTGTTTAAATTTTTTTCCAGCACTTGCATGTTGAGGCCAATTTGCTTATATTTATCCTTTCTATGCAATTTTGTTTTAGAAAATTCAACTTGAACAGTTAGAGAAGCTTGCATTTATATGGCTTTTGATTTAACTATGGGTATGTGTTTCACGAGGGAGTATGAAATTCTAAACCCAACCATTTTGGTGATTATGAAGTTTGCACTAACAAACATTTTCTTTTGCCCAAACCCAAATTCAAAAGGATTTGTAACATGACTAAGATAAACGGAGACCCTCTCAAATTCGCGATCACATAAACATAATACGCTTATGTTCCTCACAAACAAAAGAATGGACCCTTGTTTCAAAGAAAATTGGGTACAATTGTAGCTAGGCTCACTTTTCGTTTGTGAGGGAACAAGATGGGTTATGTGCTTATGTTCATGACAACATGAGAGTATCCAAATCTAATCAATATACCTTTCTTAATTGACATTGAATTACAAATATTTAATATTGGTTATAAATAGATGTACATATAAACTAACTTGATTTTGAGCTCTCCACTTTTGTTCAAACGAGTAACACACGTTTGAATGGTAGCAGTGTTAAGTGTCTGGCTATAGGAAATCACCAAATTGTCATCGGATTGCCATTGATTGGTGTTTAATTTACTCTTGTTGCATAATGATGCTATAATAAGCATCAAGGAACCTCAAAAATATTTCAGTTTATCTAATTTAATGCCATGACTAATTGTATTTAATTTGGGTTAACTAGTTTGAATTTGAATGGCTACGTCATATGGAGGTATGCTCGGATAACTAGTAGATATCCCTCGCTTCTTTATGGGGCTAATGAAGCGATGATCAAACTTAGTCAAGTCTTCAAATTATTCAAGGCGTAGTTTTGTTTCTTATAGTTGTGTGTTTGTTAAAGGCTAAAACATATCAATGGGACTATAAGACTTGTGTATACAAGTGATCAGAATAACTGGTTGTCATCTAAAGAATCCTAACACGAATGAATCTTAATCGAAGAGGTATTGATTTACACCCCGTAAGATGCCAACTGTGTGATGATGATATGGAATCAGAAGAGTGTGTGTTTGTCTCTTGTAAAATCACGGTTGATACTTGGAACGATGTACGGTGGAAACTTACAAAACTTATCAACAACTAACCTTCATGATATAGTTAGCTTGGCGGATAACACACCATTAGCGGCTAAACACCAAGTTTTTTTCTGCAAAAAGGTCAAACAAATGTCTTCTCTTTAACGATAACAAAATTTCTTCTTTAATTGAACTTTAAGTATATTGAAGCATTTCTCTTTGAGTTAAACAAAGTGGTTTAATCATTTTTGTAACGCTTTGTCCTCCGCTTGTATTATTACTTAGCTAGTTGCTAGCTTTAATATCATTGTCGTTAAAAAATGAATTTCATATTTATATTTAACAAAGGTGCATGTAAACAATAATGATTAGAACTTTTGATGACAAGTGACATCTAATTAATTCAGATAAACAATTCAAGCTGATCAGTACACTCTTCGATCTTAAACTATAGTGTCTAACTTGATGTAGGGTTTTTAAGTTTGAATGTGGCACAAACAACCTTAAAATGATTACATCAATCTTTTCAAAAGGGAAAAAATTTATTGGTTTAATACGAGCGGGTTAACCCGCGCGTTGCGACAGTCGTTGCTTGCCGATCATTTTATTCGGGAATGAATTCTTTAAAGTGTTTTTTTTTTTTTTTTTTTTTTTTTTTTTTTTGCATTGTTCGTATGCATGCGAGACTGATCTCACGCGTTCTGTTCGTGAGCCAATGTATTTTAGTATATATATATAATGTGGCATTGAGCACAAGACCAATGTAATAGCCGACGGAAACCATGGACCATGGTTATTAATAATTAAAAAAAAAAAAAAAAAAAAAGAGAGAGAGAGTGGTCTCTAGTTTTTATAGGGTGTGATTTAACCCGACCAAACCAGCGAAAATTAAACGAGTTCGGGTTGTCTTTAAATAGATTCGAGTCGATTTGGGTCAACCTATCTAACCCATTTATTAAGCAGTCGGGTTCGGGTTGGAATAAAATAAGCGGGTCGACCGTCAACCCGTTAAGATTTTTTTGTCATAAACTCAAAATTATTTATATTTTATTGTGCGGGTTGAATGTGTTAAGCAGTCGACCCTACAACCTGCTTAACTTCGTGTAATGTCTTAGCTTTTGTATTAAAAAGGTTAAAATGGTCAACCGAAACCATTGAACCGATTCAACCCTTTTAACATATTCAACCCGTGTAACCTATTTAACCCGCCAACCCAAGTATATATATGGGTTAAATATGTTAGGTTCGGGTTATGTCTAACAGAGTTAGGGTTGACATATGACACGATGATTTAAATGGGTCAGGTTTGGGTTGGGATTTTCTGACCCGCCAACCTGACAACCCGAACCCGCCAACCTGAACCCGACCCGAATTGCCACCCCTAGTTTTTTATAATCATAGAAAATTAAGGTTAATATGTAATGTATATAGAAATGACTGATGATGGTAAGGTAGTTACATTTGTAAAAGTAAAAACTGAACATCAACAACCAACCTTGCTTTTGAACCACTATTTTCTAATCATCTCACAGCAATTTAGTGGTTTTCTTTTTCTTTTAACGATAAAAAAATAGAAAAATGATTTGTAGGCCTAAGTAGTAGACCTAAAAAGAGACCTACAAATGTGATTGGTGTATTTTAAAAATGATTGGTGAATATGAGGAGAGAGAAATTGTGTATTTTAAAAATTGAATATGTAAGGGGGCGTTTGGTTCACTTTTTTTAAAAACGTGGATTTAAAAACCTGGAGTATTTTTAACATGGAGGTGTTTCAAATGGTGGGGTTAAAATTCGAAAGCGTGTTTGGTTGACACAAAATCAAATTTGAAAAAAAAATCACAAAATCTATAAAAAAGGTTTATAAAAAATTTATAAAAAGTTTATAAAAGTTTTATAAAAAGTTTATAAAAGTTTTATAAAAATCACAAAATCTATAAAAAATTTATAAAAGTTTTATAAAAAGTTTATAAAAAAATATATAAAAAAGTTTATAAAAAAATATAAAAAAGTTTATAAAAAAATTATAAAAAGTTTATAAAAATTTATAAAAATTTTTAAAAAAGTTTATAAAAATTTATAAAAGTTTTATAAAAAGTTTATAAAAAAGTTTATAAAAAATATATAAAAAGTTTATAAAACCAAATTATAAAAAGTTTATAAAAATTTATAAAAAATTTTATAAAAATTATAAAAAACTTTATAAAAAAGTTTGTAAAAAAAGTTTATAAAAAAATATAAAAAGTTTATAAAAAAATTATAAAAAGTTTATAAAAATTTATAAAAATTTATAAAAAGTTTATAAAAAATTATAAAAAAGTTTGTAAAAAAGTTTATAAAAAAATATAAAAAAGTTTATAAAAAAATTTATAAAAAGTTTATATAAAAATTTATAAAGTTTATAAAAAGTTTTCAAAAAAAAAAAAAAAAAAAAAAAAAAAGGTCCAAACCATGAAAACCCTGAAACCACCCCTCCATGGTGGTTTCTTAAACCTCATTTTTTTTGGTCAACGATTTAAAACCGGTTGACCGTCAACCAAACACCGTCTTTAAAAACCAACGAAATACAAACCAATGAAAACCGCCAAAAAAGGGCGAACCAAACGCCCCCTAAATGAGTTAGGTCTATTTGTAGGTCTAGTTAGTAGGCCTATTTATCATAACTCAAAAAAATATTATATAAAATAGGAATAAAAAGCTACTAACAAAGTGCTAGAAGTCAAAAAGCACAACACAAATCTAAAAATAAACTAAGCAACACTTTCTAGATTTCTTCCGAGCCTTTAACTGCGAAAACTATAAAAATAATAATAAAAACTCTTGCTAATTACGGAAAATCAAAACAAAAGAAAAATCCCTACCCACGGTTAATATAATCCATACATTTGATGAAAATGAAGATAATAAAACTGCTAAACAAAATACATACTAATACTGTATCTCTGTTTTCAATTCCTTTATGAAAATACTACAATCGTTTAAAATCCGGTTGTTCTAGAAAAATGTCACACTTTAGAATTTCTTCACAATCTTACAAAAAAGTGCATTCATAGACTGACAGAGAAATGAGCATGGAAGAGCATGGGGTGTCATGGCACACTTATACCTCTTCAATTGCGCATCATTTGTGTCACATCACCTCCACATCACTCCAACACACTCACTTAAAAATACCCCCCAATCACAACTAACTCAAACCTCTTCATTTGGGCCCCACCCACCCTCATTTTATTTTTTTTCCATATTTTTCAAACACAATAAAATTCATTTCATTCGTTTAAATAAAAATACAACTACAATACGGAAAAAAAAAAAAAAACATACGATAAATAAAAAAATCATACGAAAAATATATAAATCCTAAATCCTAATCTGAATACTCCCCGTTCGCAGAATCATACGAGGGAGGTATATAATCCTCGAGGCGAGACAAAGCTTCCTCGTCTACCGAAGATTCCTCACCGGAGATTCCTGCACCATCATCTTTGTTCACCCGATAGCTCCAATTGACTTTGGTGTTGATGTTGTTCGTTACCTTTTAAACACACCGCCACAACTTGTCAATAATCTCGTCATCTTTGTGGGCTTCCTCCTTCAGAAATTTCTCGATCACACATTTTCGTTCAGTGCTGATGGCGTTGCAACTCTTGTAGTTTTCTCTCATCTGCAGCTTCTCCGTCCTCGCCTGCTCAAACAATTCGATCACGCGTATAATAGCGTCTTTTCGAGCCTCATCGTCGTTATTGCATTGATTTTGAACGTACGTTTGCATATCTTTAGCGGAATGCGGGAGACGGCAAGCCATAATAATCTTGCGTAAAGAGAAGTGTGAATTTTGAAGTTGAATTGTGTTTGAGAAGTGTGAATTTTTTTGTGTAAATGTTGGTAATATTTATAAAGTGGGTAATATTTGAATTTGAAAAAAAAAAGAAAAAAGAAAAAATAGAAACACAATTTACCGTTGTGTTTAAACGGTAAACTTTTTAAGTTTTGGTTTTGTCTTTTACCTCGTCGTTGGAGTGGCGAGCATACATGGTGTGGTGGCGAGGGACGAAACGCAGTGGCGAGCATGCCACGTTGGAGTGGCAAAGGATACTCGTTACCACACCCCAAGGTCTAATATGCAGCCACAGAAGCCTAGATTAAGTAACTGGCAACTTTAATTTTTTCATTTAATTTGAATGGTATCCTAGACTTACTTGTAAAATTCACAAAAAAATTCACTCGTTGATATTTCAGCGGTTAATTGGTGCAATTTGTGACAATTTCTCATTTCTTCTTTTTATTAAATCAATTACCCACTGACACGTCAAGAAACAAATTTTTTATGTGAATTTTATGAGTAACATTTCTCTACAAGAAATACTTGGCAGGACACTGGCATTTGAAAGCTCTTAGACATATTAAAGTACTATGCATAAATTATTTCTTATGAACAAATTACTCTCTAGTCCTTTTTAAGGGTGTGTTTGTTTCATTAAGATGTTTTAGGTCTGAATCTGACTATTATATTTTATCAGTAAGAGGTAGCTAGAAAGTCTACGGGTGTGTTTTTTTTTTTAAAGTCTTACTAGCCCTCTTACTCTTACCAGTAAGAGGAGGCGGACGTTTTGCTTGTTCGTTTTTTTTCTTTTGAGTAAGACCCAGTTAGACATATAACATCTTACTTAGTAAGAGGTGGGGACTGTCTTCTCGCCTCTTACTCGTTTGTAAACTTTATATAATATATTTGATTGTTTATTAACTATGTTATATTTATGATAAAAAAGTCTTGTTTCATATTTACATAAGTTATTTATTATCGCATTGCGTTGGTTTAATAAACAAATTGCAAAAATAAGCACTTAAAATCATTCGGACACTTATACAAAAACAAACAACATTATTTCGTTTGGTGTGTTTGTTTTTTTTAAAGTCTTACTAGCCCTCTTACTCTTACCAGTAAGAGGAGGGCATATGTTTTGCTTGTTTGTTTTTTTCTTTTAATTAAGACCCAGCTAGACATATAACATTTTACTCGATGAAGAGGTGGGGACTTGTCTTCATCGCCTCTTACTCGTTTTGTAAACTTTATATAAATATTTGACTGTTTATTAACTATGTTATATTTATGATAAAAAGTCTTGTTTCATATTTACATAAGTTATTTATTATCGCATTGCATTGGTTTAATAAACAAATTGCAAAAACGAGCACTTAAAATCATTCGGACAATTATACAAAAACGAACAACATTATTTCTTTCAGATTTAGACTTTCTAGCTATCTCTTACCAGTAAGATGTGGTAGTCAGATTCAGACCCAAAACATCTTAATGTATTAGATTATGATCGACTAACAACCTGGTTACTAGCAACGGATAACTCGATATTGAAGACGTGATTGACAGAAAAATAATATGCACAAGTAAGTACCCTAATCGAATGATTAGTATTGAAAGAATAACGTACAAGACCCCTCCCCCCTCACCTCCTTTTATAGAGATGAGGGGGGATGAAAACCGACTCTAACAAATCACCTATGTCGGTTGTGATAATAAGGAAAATACAGACGGGTTGGGCTTGGGACACAAACCGACCCAACGACCCTTATTGATATCCTAAGACTAGTTGACTAATAGGAAACTTAACGCTTAATCCCCTAGACACTCGTAAGCTAAGATAAAGACTAAATACATAACAATTTCCACCTTAGGCTTTATATTAGCCTACTCCGACACTCAAGAACTCAAGCAGTCTTTGAAGCTTGATCCAGTACCACCGTCAAGGCATCTGCGACATTGTGTTCGATACCCACCCCGAATTTCAACCGTCTTTGCTTCCAAGACCTCTCGATAAAGTGATAACGCACATTGATGTGCTTAGTCCTTTCATGAAAACATGATTCGCGATAAGTGAATCGCATACGATTATCACAATTAAGCGCCACATTGTTAAGCTCCACGCCCAACTCTTCCAAGAGTCCCTTAGCCAAATAGCTTCCTTCACGACCTCCGTAAGGGCCATATACTCCGCCTCTGTAGTTGAAAGAGCCACCACGTGTTGTAGCGTTGCCTTCCGACACAACACATCCACGTACTAAAAGCGCGTAACGGTGATAGACCTACCTTTATCCGGATCCTTAGCGTAGTGCGAATCAACAAAACTGTTACGTCCACATGGTTGCCACGATCATCCCATACACCAAACCAGCGTTTGCGATTGCCCGCAAATATTTCAAAATCCACTTCACGCTTCCCGATGCTTTTACCGGATTCGCCAAATATCGCTAACTACACTTACCGCATACGCTATGTCGGCCTCGTGCGCACCATCAAGTACATTAAGTTCCCAACCGCATTTGCATACGGCACCTTACTCATCCTTTCAACATCACAATCCCTAACCGGCAATCGTTCAACGACGACTTGAAGTGCCCGCTGATGGCATCTTAACCGATTTCCATTGTCTATTCTAAAATTATTTAAAATCTTAGAAACATACCGGATTGTGACACCCTCGAATCTTGTGACTCGATCCCCGATGATCTCCATACCAAGAATCTTCTTTGCTTCCCGAGCTCTTTCATGTCGAACTCCTTTTAAGCAAAGACTTGATAGACCCGATCTCGACCTTGCTTTTACAAGCAATCAACATATCATCTACATATAACAATAGATAGATATACTCACCTGGTGCATAATTCCTGTAATATACGCAGCTGTCGTAACTACTACGCTTAAACCCATTGCTCAACATGTACTCATCAAACCTCCTATACCATTGCCTAGGTGACTGCTTCAATCCATAAAGGGATTTCTTTAACAAACATACCTTGTTACCTTGTTCATAACCCGGTGGTTGTCTCATGTAGATCACTTCTTCAAGATTACCATGTAAAAATGCCGTCTTTACATCAAGCTGCTCCAGCTCATAATCTCTACACGCAGTCAATGCAAGTATAACCCTAATAGATGTGTGTCGAACTACCGGCGAAAATACTTCATTATAGTCAATACCTGCCCTCTGTGTGAATCCACGAGCCACCAACCTCGCCTTGTACCTAGGCTTTTGAACACCTTCAATCCCTTCCTTTATCTTGAACAGCCATTTGCAGCTTACCAGCTTTTGCCCAGCTGGATGATCTACTAACTCATAGGTCTTATTCTTCCTCGGAGAATCCATCTCTTCATCCATGTGACTTTCCACTTAGAAGCTGTCTTCACAAGCAAGCGCCTCTGGTATGTTAATGGTTCATGAGTATCTTCTTCCTCTGCTGCGAAACGCGTAGCGACCATATTACTTTCATCCGAAACCTCAAAGGTTTCGTTCTTGTCCTGGCTCTCTATCCCGAACCAAGCGATAATCTGCGAGATCCGGTGTTTGATCATGATCCCGATCCCTGCATCTTCATCGTCGCCATCTTCACGATCATCCATGCGATCTTCCTCAGTGACGATTATTTAACCTCTGCGGTTCCACCTCAACTGTAATTCCTCAATAGACTTATCGGTTACGCACGAGAATCCTTCAACGTGTCTTTGTACATGACACTTTCATTGAAGACCACGTCCTCGCTAGTGACTATCTTAGGTGATTCATTATCAAGCTGTATAGCTTTGTACCCATTCACACCTTCGGGATACCCCAAAGAACGCATTTCTTGCTCTCGGCTCGAGCTTACCTTGTTTAACGTGTGAATATGCGACGGACGAAAATCCTCAACATCCCATAATCACTTGGATGTCCCGACCACATCTCCATAGGAGTCTTTTTCTCAATCGCTATCGATGGTGACCTATTTATAAGATATGCGGCCGTACATGTCGCTTCCGCCCAGAAGGTCTTGGGCAATCCAGACTGAATTAATAAACAGCGTACCTTATCCATGAGAGTTCTATTCATCCGTTCTGCTAATCCATTCTGCTGCGGCGTCCCGGCAACTGTCAAATGTCTAGCAATCCCACTCTCAGTGCACAGTTGTTCAAACTCCCGGTTACAGAACTCAAGACCATTATCCGTCCTAAGCTTCTTAACCGTCCTCCCAGTCTGATTCTCTACTAACTGCTTCCACTCTTTGAACTTTCCAAATGCTTCGTGTTTGAACCTGAGAATATAAACCCATACCTCCGGAATAATCATCAACAATAGATAAGAAATACCTCTTACCTCCCAATGATTCCACGAGACGGACCCATAAGTGCGAATGAACATAGTCTATCACTCCACGAGTAGTGTGCCTTCCTACACGGCCCGACTCGATGTGACTTTCCCGAACACAATTCTCACAAAATCGAGCTTACCTAGACTTTTCTTGCCAAACAACTCCTGCTTTTCCGGCACTGTAGTCCCGCCTCATCGATATGTCCCGGTCTTTTGTGCCAAACACAGGCAAGGCGTCTTCTTCTTCAACACTAGCATTAAGCTCACCCTTGCTGCATGGCCATCCAAAGAGTATACGCAATTTTCCCTTCGGGTTCCAGATAAAACAACCCTAGAACCATTAATCACCTTGATTTTGCCTGACTGCAATTTTACGGTATATCCCTCTTTTTCAAGAGTTCCCAGCGATATCAAGTTTCTTTTCAATTCAGGAATATACCTGACATTGTGTAATACAAAACTTGACCCATCTTTCAGTTGTACCCTTACCTTTCCAATACCTCTGATCTTGCACTCCCTGTTGTCACCCAACAGTACCCTACCCCCATCGCATTCCGGAAAATCAAAAATAAATCTAACCTTGGTGTCATATGGTATGAACCTCCGAATCCATGATCCAATCTAGCGAGCCTCGCACTCATAACCATCATCACCTCGAACCGTCATAAATCGAACCACTAGAGCTTGGGCGATCATCTTTCTTGCGAAACCATTTGACTTCTTGCGATTATTCTTGGACGGTTTCTCTTCAAGTGCTCCTCAGTTGGCAAATATAGCACTTGAGTCTTCCACCTCGAGACTTGATCTTGACTTTCCCTAGGCGATGCGAATTCTGCGATCGGATCTTCCCTCACGTATAACCCTTCACCATCATCCCCGCCCGCTTAGATCTTTCTTTGATTTCCTTTGAATTCGGTGTGGCCATCGCATCCTCCAAAGTCAAAGCTTCCGATCCATAAAGCAAGGTATCCACAAAGTGTTCGTATGATCTTTGGTAAAGAAGTGAGTAATAATAAAGCAAGATCTTCATCCTCGAATTTTACCTCAATATTTGCTAAATCAACAACGATTTTGTTGAACTCATCTATATGCTCGAAATCGTTCGTCCGGTAGGCATGTAGAATGTGTACAACTTTTTTCAGTACAACTTGTTGGCTAAGGACTTTGTCATGTACAAAGTCTCGAGCTTAGTCCAAACCCCGTGCGTCGTCTCCCGGTAACCTCTCTCGAACCTTGTTACCTAAACACAAAATCATGGCTTGTGAGCTTTCTTGTTTAGCTCACTTTTCTTTGTAGCATCCATAGTCATGGTAAAACCTCCGAGTGCTTCACATCCATGTTGGATTAATAAAGCACGCATCTTAACTCTCCATAACCCGAAATCACCAGTTCCATCGAATTTCTCGATCTCAAACTTGGCTCCCGTCATTCTTTAATCCCTTTATTAATTTGCTAAACCTTGTGAAAAACCTCACAATCACAAACCAACAAAGTCCCTTGTGCAATACCCTTTAATTTATTAAGCTTTTGTTTTCTAAAAATAAAAACAAAATCCAATCTTTAAAATATTGGTTCCCACCAATATAATAAAATCACTTATAATAATTAAAGATTGGTTTGACTTTTAAACAAAAAACCAACTTTTGCTCAAAACCAAAAACCAATTGTTTCTCTGTTCAACTGTTCTTCTTCTTCGTCTGAACGTCGACAAGAAAACCAGAAAAAAACCGTTGTTGATTAAAAAAAAAAATCAACAAACCCTTAAGCCTCCTACACCTTGTCACAAACCCGGACAATCGAAGAACTTAAGAACCCTTTATCTGTCAACCACCTGCTGCACCTTGTCGTTCACGAACCTGAACACCAAGGAAATTTGTTGTCGATAACCTGGTAGCCCAAACAGGATATAACCTCCTGCTCCTTCCAGAAAACCGAACACCAAAGGAAAAAAAAAAACTTCAAACGATCGATCCTAGTAAACCAAAGAACCCGCGAACCCGAGCTTTGATACCACTTGTTAGATTATGATCGACTAACAACCTGGTTACTAGCAACGGATAACTCGATATTGAAGACGTGATTGACAGAAAAATAATATGCACAAGTAAGTACCTAATCGAATGATTAGTATTGAAAGAATAACGTCAAGACCCTCCCCTCACCTCCTTTTATAGAGATGAGGGGGGATGAAAACCGACTCTAACAAATCACCTATGTCGGTTGTGATAATAAGGAAAATACAGACGGGTTGGGCTTGGGACACAAACCGACCCAACGACCCTTATTGATATCCTAAGACTAGTTGACTAATAGGAAACTTAACGCTTAATCCCCTAGACACTCGTAAGCTAAGATAAAGACTAAATACATAACATAATGAAACAAACGCACCTAGCCACCTCTTACCAGTAAGATGTGGTAGTCAGATTCAGACCCAAAACATCTTAATGAAACATACACCCCTAAATCTAAACGAATTAATATTGTCCGAATAATTTTGCAATTTATTTTTTAAACCAACGCAATGTGATAATAAGTAACTTATGTAAATATGAAACAAAATTTTTTTATCATAAATATAACATAGTTAATAAAACATAAAATATATTATATTAATGCAAGTCTTCAATCTTTTATCGAATAAGAGACAATAAGACCATCACCCCACCTTTTAGTGAGTAAGATGTTATATGTCTGACCAGGTCTGACTCAAAAGAAAAAAACAAACAACACTTATGTCGGACCACCTCTTACCGCCTCTGACGCAGTAAAAGTAAAATGCTAATAAGACATTTTTTCAAAAAACAAATACACCCCAAGTCTTTTTTGTGACGAGCTTACTATTATAGCGACGACCATAGCATAACAAGATTTATATTTTTGTGAAGTCCAAAACTGAACTAAAAAATGGGATACAAAAGTTGAAGCATCAAACACCTATCGAATTTGGAAAGTAAAATTCCAAAGGTTATTGCCTTAATCAATAAGAGTACTGAACCAGAAAAGGTATAGCAGATGATTTTAACTACTTTAAGAAGCTCAATTAATAATGAAGCCAATGCGGTAAAAAATATAGTAGAAAACTTTAACAATACAAGCACATAAAGTCATAGAGGCGTTCAAAATATTTTCGTAAAATCAGAAACCTAACTTGTACTTTTTGCTTTCCAGATTCTTTTCCGTAAAGTTTTGCTTCAATTCATGGCTAATAGATTTAGCCTTTTCGCCTAGTGGTGCCTGGTATCCTATAATCCAAAAATTTGTGTGTGCAAGTGTGAGTTGAGACAATAAATGTATAATCCCCGTGCAAGTCTTTTTACTTTCACCTAGGCCGGTGAGTGAGATTTCTGCTCATTGCAGTCACCTCCGGGCTCCTTCGCACCTGGATAGTACCAGGACCCTTGTGTCCCGGCCTTTAATCAAAAAAATAAATAAATAAATAAATAAATAAAATCTTACTTTAATTTGCTACTGGATTACCTTGTCAAGGGTTTTGTAACATACCATGATCATCACATGATAACTAAAGCTCTATAAAAAGACATAAATATTATAGACGTAAATCCAAACTAACTTGATCTTGAACACTTGACTTTTGTTCAAAGGAATATGGGACTTGAGAACTAATCTCAGTTCCGATCCTTGACACGTTTAAGCCGTCGCCAAATATCGAGTTTCGTGCTGTTGGAAACCGCCACAATGCTAATGGACTACTACTGATAGTTGTTTGATGAGAACTAAAACTTGCATTCCCTCCATAAAACCTACTACTATTGTTGCCAGCATTAGCAAGACCATAAGCATTACTAGCTGTACCCCAAGATTGTAATTGTTGGTGATGGTAGTAAGGTCTTATTTCACGTTGGTAATTCATGAGACCATACATTTGTGTCGCTTTTAAGCTCCCATTAAACATAACATTATGAAGGTGAGCTCGTTTCGCGTGTTGTCGTTCTCTTTTATGTGCATTTTGATGGCCTCCTAAAGCTTGAGAAGTTGGAAACTTTCTGTGACAATAATGGCATTCGAATTTGCGGTTACTTTGGTTGCTAGTTTCTTTTGGTTCTTCATGGATAATGACTGAGGTGTTATTTGAGTCGGACTCGTCAGTTATGTTGATAGTTGATGAGTCGGTAGTTATGTTGCTTACGAATTCTTTTCCGAAAAGTCTTATGCTTTTTTCTTTGAGCCGTGAGGTCCGGGTGAATGGAAGTTTTGAGAAAGATTCGACGTTTATGAAGTTTCGGGTTTCTGGATTGTTTATTTCCATTGGAAATAAAATTCAAAGGAGGGGAATGAGGAGGAGAATATGTTGTTGAGTTATATGTAGGTGGTGATCAACGAGTAGAGTTTGCTATAAAGAAGAATTGGATACAAAAGGTCGATCTATATATTTTCTTTGAATAATCAGGTGTTCACATGTACGACTATATATATATACTCTACAAATATCATTTTATGCATTTAACAAAGTTGTTATTGGTATACCCATTAGGTGTGGTAAACGCTTGTGATTATCATCATTAAAATATTACTCTTCTTCATTTTAGCTTTTACTTTCGGATCATACTATACTCGGTGGATTAATGATCAAGGTCAAAATAAATAAATACTATAGTATTTTAAAGTTACAACGTCATTTACAAAACAAATCCGGGGATAAGATGTCCAAAGAAAATACGTGGATTTCTATAAAATACTAGGAAAATATTGTGTGTTAGTTAGGGCCCGTTTGGTTGGTGGTGTTTGACTAGGTTTTGGAATTAAAGATTTAAATCAGGTGTTTGTTTGCACATTTGATATTTCGCTTTAGGATCATATGCCAAATATAAAGGGCTCTACAAAAGACAGGTTGATGGGGTGGATTTCTGAACATGTGGGACCAGAGTTCTTTTATTTGTTTGTCTTTTCTTGCAACGTGGCTTATAAAATAATATTTATTTATTTTTTAAAATAGTAATAGTTTTAAATATAAATTATATTTATTTAAAATATAAATAATATATTATTTAATTATATTTTTCTCTCTCCTAATCCAAATCCAAATCTACAACTTTACATTAAAATCCAAATCTTAATCTAAACCCATCTACAAACCAAACGGGTCCTTAATGGTTCAGTTGTTCAATTCACGTTAAGTAAAAAAGGATATGGACGTATCAGCGAAGGTATAAATGAGAATTGTCAGCATTATCACTAGATAAATAGCTGACCATTTCAGTCCTAATACTGGACCGCCGTCTTCCCTCATTATTTATTGCTTCCTGATTTTCTTTCCTTTTTAATCGACGACTAAACCTATAAATGCAAACACCATTAAGTTGGATAGGGTTATCCAGGCATTCAAGTTAAAACTCATACTCAAGTTTGTCTTGTTGTTTTACCCGGTTTGGATACAAAATACCGAGCAACCAACTTTTTTAAAAAAGGTTCAAAGGCGAAGAAACCTACTATCCACTACAAAAAATAGTCAATTTTATACGTTTTTAAATGTTTAAAATTTCAAAGTTCACTTTTTTTTTAATGCATGAACAAATATTGCGTGAATAATATCTCAACATTACAAATTTGGACAAAATAGTTAAAACATTCACGTAAAGAAGTGTGGGAAAAAAAAAACTAAATTACATAGTGTGAAAGAATAATATAAATATATCCACCCTCACAAGCGTGTAGAAATCAATTGTCAAACAAATCACCTAAAATATTCTCCACACCTACAAACCTGTATAAATCGTATGGTCCACTCTCTATATGTCTTTTACCTTTTTTTTGTAAACAATTTTCACACGTTTGGAAGCGTGACTCTTTTTAGATAGTGTGATTTTTTGTTACCACACATTGATAAATATGTAAGTTTTTCATACACCTATAACCGTAGATAAAATCATGTTTCTACACGTTTATAATTGTGTTCAGTTTTAACACATCTTGTAGTGTGTAAATATATAAATAAAAGTACACGTCTCCATAAGACGTATAAAAATGATCGTGTAGAATTTAATTTTTGCTTTTTTGATCGGTAGGTGTTGAGTGACTGTTCCCTGACGACCAACCCATGTATACGTTTAGCTATCGTGTTGAACTTTTCGAGGAGTGAAAATCGTTCTCTGTCATTTTAATATGCCATGCTTGACCGGGTCAACTGTGTGTTCGTAGAAGAAATGTACAACCAAGATCAATGTTATTTTGCGTGATTTAGGATCCAATGAGAATAAAATAGGAATAAGAAGTGTGAGAAGAAGGCATAACCACACATTTTAGATACACCTACAAAAATGAATGCATCTCCTTTTAAATCTCTTCTACATCGTTTACGGCCCGTTTGGTTTATATATGAGTTTAGTATTAGGATTTGGATTTGATGTAGGATTGAGAGTGAGAACATATATTATAAAATAATTTAAACTGTTAATAAAAAAACTAATTTATGTAATGTCAAAAAAAGAAAAAAAGGCCTACATTGTTCCACGAGGGCAATGTCAGATATTTCCAAGTTGTTTTATTCTAACCCAACCCCTCTTGCCAGCTTTTGAATATGCTCACATTTTTGGGTTTCGGTGGGCTCAGTAATAAGTATCCATCCAATCCAAACATTTGATTTGAACCAAAACCCAAATTCTAAGGGTGAGCCCCTTCTAGCAAACGCTTCTTTAGAATGCGTGACTAGAAAACTTTCTCAGCTTTCTTATTTCATATTTGAGAAATGATTAGCATGACTAAACTTGTACATAAACTTGTGCCTAAAACTACATGTAAATAATTTATTAGTGCTAAATAGTGGGGGCATCACAAAAACCAATAAGCTAAGGATATGCATGTTTATGCATAAGTTTAGATCTACATTTAGTCATGCCAATTATTTATCTTCAAATTTTGTTCTCACTTGATCCTTTAGTATAATGAAATAAAATGAGCTCTCAATCTCATATCTCAAGTCCTTCTGAATGCGGCGGTGAGAATCTTCAGAACGGAAAACAACACATAATTCACCAATCAGGAGTCAAAAGCTTATTTTAAAGATGTTGGAATTACTCATCAAATATATGTGGTTAGAACTCAGCAGCAGAATGAAGTAGTCGAAAGAAGAAATAGAACTCTTGTGGAAGTTGCTCGTACTATGTTGATCTATTCTAGTGTGCTGTTATTTCTATGAGCAGATTGTTGTAGCCATTGCATGCTTTCTCAAAATAGATCCCTGATCTATACACTACACCAAAATGTGATTTTTGGGACGGCCAAATATTTTTGGTCGAAAACGTCGTCCCAAACTGCAGCCTAGACCCACCAACTTTCAACCAAAATGGCAATAAAAAAAACTTTAATTTTGTGCAATTTGGGACGACAATATGGTGCCATTTTTTTAAATAAATTTATTATATTTTTGCGGAAATAAAAATAGCCCACCAAGATATTGAGTCCGGCCAAACACTTTGGGACGACAATGTCGTGCCAAAGTGATTTTTTTTATTTTTCTTTTTAATAAATTTACTACATTATATTTATAATAAAAACACTTTGGGACGACAATGTCGTACCAAAGTGTGTGAATTTTTTTTTTAATAAATTTACTGGATTTTATTTTAAAAATTATATATATTTCGTTCGCTAATAGTTTCCCGCCAATATTTTTACCGGCAAAATCATACCGCTAATAGTTTCCACCCATTATTTTTTCCGCCAAATTGCAACTTTATATATCCCGCAAAGTTTTCCTTACATATCCCGGCAAAACACAAATAACCCAATCGTCAATTCCCACAAAACACACGTAACAATATAATGGGTGATTACACGCCGGAAAAGGAGTGGTCACTGGTTTTATCGTTGATATATCTCTTTGCTCGAGTTCTTGATACGTATGGGTCAGAAATTTATGATGAATATGGTTCTTATAAGAACATTGACCCGTTGATGAGAGACCGGATTCTAGAATGGTTAAGGAAACAGCCATTCTACAGGGTGTATTTGAACTGTGAACCTAATGGTGTTGGAGGAGAAAACACGCTGGAAGCTGAAGCTATGTTTGAATAGTTCGTCAAGCATAGGAAGGAAAAAGATGGAGCTGTAGAAAGCGCGTTTGATTACACATTTGATGATGCGGGAAATAGGGTAACAAATCTTGAAGCATTGTTTGAGCAGTTCATCAAGCAAAGGAAGGGAAAAGATGGTGCTAGGTTCTAGCAGAGCGGGAAGTAGCAGGAAAAAAAATTGAATGGGCGATGTTTGTTATGGTCTATGTCGTGTGTATCGTTTGAGTTGTTTCGTTTTCTTGCCGAGTTGTTTCGTTTGATCTATTTCGTTTTGTTGTCAAGTTGTTTCTTTATTCATATGTAATTTAGTATTGGAAAATGGGTGCTTGGAAACCATAATCTGGTTAACTTTGAACATGGTCAACTTGAAAGGTACATAGTAATAAGTAAAACATACGTATTATTCCAACAACAACAACTACAACACTACTACATACGAAGATTTTTCATGTCACCTAACAACTCACGGAGTATTGCATCCGACTGACATGCGTGGTCGTGGTCATCAGGAATCCTTGCCATTTCAAGTCTTGCCTCCAGCATCCTTACTCTTGTCTCTAGCACCTGTTTTTGTGATTCCAGCATGTTTATCCTAAGATCTTTGGCATTACAGCTTGAGCACTATTTTGGTACAGATCCAGAACCTTGAGATGTTGAAGCAGAAGAGATTATTCTTAAGTACTCGTCAAATTCACTCTTCCACATAAAATATCCACACCCATTATCTTTTTTTCTGGGCTGTTACATAATAAGAAAATTATAAGAGATTCAACCCAATTATTTGTATATTTACATAAATAAAAAATGTATGATTGTTCACCTTCGACAGAGGACATGCATAATATTGCCGTCCAGATGAATTTTCTGTATGTGATGTTCTTAGTCTTATATTTCCTGCTCCATAAGAACACATAAAATGATTAAATGGCTCCATCTCAGGTTTTGAAATTTGTTTGAAGATAAGAGGTTGTGAGGTTGAGTGGTTTTGAGGATAAGATCTGGTAGCTTTTGGTGGGATAAGATCTCAAGTTTTCTTTATGTGATATATAGAGCGGATGATAAGGTTTTAAAAGGTACCTTTTTGAGGGGTCGTTTAAGCCCTTATTTGATCACTTTGTAACCGTTATTTCTTAATATCGTTCCTTTTCACTTTTAGGTCTCTTGAAGGCAAAATCTGGAATGGCACTTATTTGGACGAAAAGCGCGAATATCTGAAGAAAATGGCCAAAGTCGAATCGGACACTCAAAGTCATTGAAAACATAAGGTGACGGTGTCACGGCTTATCTGTGACGCCGTCGGAGGATTTTGTGATGGGACGAAGCCAAACTCCTATTTTCAAGTGACAACGTCAAGTTATAAAAGAGTAGCCGTCATGACTCGCACGACCTAGATGCAATCGAGGCGTCGGCGAAGAGGGCGTCATAAGCATAAGGTGGCGCCATCGCAAGTCTAACGTAGCCAAGACGAAACCCTAATGACGGCGACACGATGGCGTCACAAAACATAAGGTGACGCCGTCGCATGTGTAACCTATATATAGAATCCGAATTTTTCAAGATTTGTGTGTAGTCTTTTGGAGTAAAACCTAAACCGAACCAAGGTGTCTTGTACAGTATTTTAGGGTTCCAAACCCTATCTTACACCAAGATAAGTGTTTTACTTCATTAATACAATTATGTCTTTGATTATTTGTGTGTATGCTTGCATGTTTTCCATGTCCGGCTAATTTATTTGTGTGTTTGCTTAGGGAATATGAAACTTAATTATTGAATATTGATTGGTTGTCTCTTATCTTAGTTGATTAATGATCTAGTAATGCGATAGGTCATTCGTTGTGTACTTAATGCTTGATTAAATCTTTGTGAACTTTAGAATATAACTCCTTGAGTAGTTGTAAGCTAAACCATCCAAAGAGTGCTTTAGAGTAAGAGTTTATTAACCCTAGTGGGTTTTGTAGACGAGACCCTTTGGTAAGTTCAAAGAGTTAGGGAGAAACGCATACCCTACAACTTTAGACACACAACGCAACTAAGAATAAGGACGTGACAATTCAACCACCAATAGGAGATAATTAAGGAGTAGTAGAACCTAAGTAAACACATCTTTAAACTATCATACGAGCACAATAATTAGACATAGACTACATACACCTTAGATTAGATAAGTAGATAAGTAGAGTAATCGGTAGCAATACCAACCCCCCAAATCCAAACCCCGAGATTCGTACCTTTCCTTTCCTTAAAAATATAAAAGATAAAAATAATCTTCCTCAACCCCAACCTTAGCGTAGTAACTTCTCACTAGCATTCCTATTCCCTAGAGAGCGGGCTTACCCTAATACTACACTACAACGATTATAGCCTAGGGTGTTGAAAAACCGAAAGGAAGTTCCTTTTGTGGAAAACTAGAAGGGGTTGAATAGTTTTACCAATTTAAAACTTCATTTTAAATATTTAGATCGACTTATGTCAATCTATTTGGTTGTTTATGTTGGACGTTGATAGATAGATATATAAACATGTAATGAAAGATAAAGAGTAAGTAGCACATCACCACAATACAAGTATTTATAGTGGTTCGGCTACAAGGACACCTTCCTTGCCCTACTCCACTCCCCGAGTCACCTACTCGAGAGTTCGTAAGCACTACACCAATCTCCTTATGGCGGAGAAGCCTTCACAACGTCGCTTAACCTTTTTCCGGTACAAAGCTAAATACCGAGTTCTTTCACACCAAGGCGAACCACACCTAACACAACGTCGCCTACCCTTTATACGGTGCTAGGCTAACCACCGAGTTCTTTCACACCTTAGGAGAACTAATCCTATCACAACGTCGCCTACCCTTTATTAGGTACTAGGCTAAGCACCTAGTTCCATTACTATGGAGGAACTACTACCCTTCACGACACAACACCTATTATCAAGGAGATCTACTCCTTGTTACAACACCATCAAGGATATCACCATCCTTGTAAATAAACAAATACTTATATGTATAACGATGCACCTCATCGATTATACGACCTAAGCATTCTTCCCAAATGCTACTTGATTTGATTCTTTGGCATCCTTCACTAATGCCTTTGACACAACGCTTGGCACCCTTCACTAATGCCTTCGTCTTGACACCTTTAGCATTCTTCACTAATGCTTTGACACGGATGATGAGCACCTTTCACTAATGCTTTCATCTTGACACTTTCGGCATTCTTCACTAATGCCTTCAACCCAACATCTATGGAGAAAGGTAGATCTATCAACAAGAGAACCTTCGTTGTCTTGAAGATGACGAAGCATGGCAACTCATGGACTTGAGCTTGCACGTCTTCAAGAAGTGGTGATCTTTCCTTTAAGAGGAACCTAGAAGATCACATAAAACAAAAGACAAAGACTACATAGATCTCTTGGATCCGAGGTTAGAGGTTAGAATACTTGGGGAAGTATGTGTGTAAAGGGATGAATAGAAAGGAAGAAATGGCTCTCTATTTATAGAGGAAATTCTCTCTTGTTTCCCGGATCCCACGGATCCCTTCCACTGGGATCCGCTAGCACAAAGCTAGGGATCCGTGGTCCGCCTCTTTGCCCATGGGTATTTTGGGTTATGGGTCATGGGTCATGGGTTATGGGTTGATCCATGGTTTTCAATCTAGATACAATGTACCTTAAGGATACATTGAACTTGTGTAAGTGGTATATATAAAACCATGGGTTATGGGTCAAAACCATTTGCTAGTTTTTATCTATTTAGTATATACTTGCTTTTACCCATTTTAGTATATACTTGTTTTACCCATTTTAGTGTACTTAATATAAGTATGTATTAACCCAATATGTAAACACTAGTTGTTGTACATATGTATCTAACTCATAGAGTTACTTAAACTTGTTAAGCCAATATGTAAACACTAGTTGTTGTACATGTGTATCTAAAATATAAAATCACTTAATCTTGTTATAGTGTTTTATGTGAAAACGTAAGTGTGTTATAAAACTATTAGTTCAAACCATTTACGTATTTTATTTGTTTCGTTAATATGATTTTACTTTTGTTATCGACAAAACATTAGAAGATCGTAAAATATAAATAAACGTTTTTACGGCTTATTTGTATTAACAATCTCCCCCTTTTTGTTGATGACAAAACATAAAATTATTTTAAGGAAAAGCTAAAATTCGTAAAAGTTTGAATTTGTAGTTTTACTTTCTTCTCCCCTTTTGTCGAAACAAAAGAGCCTTGAAGAAAGCAACACATTGTTTTTAAGAAAAACATGTGAAAGAAATAAAAGAGGTAGAGAGCAAGTAACGGGAAAGGATCTCGTCTTTACTCCCCCTTGACGAGTCCATCCCTAGGTAAGGGCGTCAAGAAAGTAATACTAATCTAGTTTGTTTGCAACTAAGTTTGCAAAAGATTTCGTCTAAGTGACGAATGTGCTCCCCCTTGATGATTGCAATTTTGCAAAGGGATGTCGAGAAATGTAATCCTAATATTGCAAGTAATTTGCAATGTATTGTTTTGACACAAAGCTCCCCTAGCTTTAGGGTGTCAAAAGGCTTCAAGTGTAGATTGAATAACTACAAAACAAAGGTTAGAGAACAAGTATAATGCACAATTTCTGCATATGTGATCCAAGTTAGTAGAAAAATAGTTTTACGTCTCACGGATCCCACGGTTCCCTCCTAGTAGGGATCCGTCTAGGCAATTTTGAGGATCCGTATAGGCGATGATTAAATTCGGCAATGGTGATGTAACAAGTAATGTTAACATCAAAATGAGATATGTATTTAACCAACAAACATATACTCAATTCAATATGGCAAGTAAACTATCATTCAATAAAACATAAGAGATGATCAACAAATCTCTAAAAACTAAGAGAATGATTTAGCCATATTCAACTAATACTAATAAGTGACCAAAGCTTAAGAAGCAACAATGTGCTTGAGTCTAGGGATGAGTAGACTTGTTGATTTGGTCCAATCTTTCAAGAAGATAATTAAACATGAAATGCAACTCATTTCGTACTTCTTGAACAAGTCCTTGGGTGATTAGACAATTAGAGCAATTATTGTCTTGATTAGGAACATGATGTTTTGAGGAGGTTCTACAAATGATGGTGGAGGTACATTGAGTAATTTAGGATGAGGTTCTACTAGAAATGAGAGTGGTGGTAATGGAAATTCCTCCATATGATCGAGTCCTTGGTGGTTCCTTGTTTCCAACGATGGACTAGTTGGTGATGTAGGTGGTTCCTATTTTAACGAGAAGGTTGGTGAATGGGAAGTTCTCGGTGGTGAATGCTCTAATGAATAGAGAGGCTCGGTGAAGGACTCTAGTCCATGCTCTAGGAATGAAGGTTTAGACGTTTTGCTAGAACTAGGTATGTTTGGTTTAGAGCTCGATGATCCCTTTTCTAACCTAAGAGGTTTAATGCTAATTATTGCGGTTCTCTTGGCAATTGTTGATTGGGTTTGTTGAGGTGAGATTCTAGCACTATTATCTCTTACGGATGATGATTCGGTGGATGGGAAATCCTACCATTTGTGGGTTTAACCGGAGATGATTCGGTTGAGAAAATTTCGTGTACAACACGAGCAAGTTTCTTGGGTGGTTCTTGGTTGGATGAGTTAGCACTAGGAGCTTTCCTCATGATGAAATGACTAAGGAAAAGGTTTCTAAATGCTGAGAATTATGTTGTGTTTGATGACTAAGGATTCTAGCAAGATGACTTATAAAGGGAAGGATTTAGCAAGTGCATTCAAGACTTAAGTCTCTAATATCCTATGGAATGTGATGATTAGCATGCACAAGAGTCAACTTCGTAGTTTTTGAGATTTAATTAGGATGAGGTGGAGTGTTCAAGTTAGCAAGATGAGCTTGAAATGATTGTTCGAGCAAGAGTTGACATAAATCTATCATCCGGATCCTACGGTTCCCACCAATGGGGAATCCGTCTAGGCTAATCCTAGGGATCCGGCTCTCAGTCACTAGGAAAGGATAGTAGTGATGTTTGAAAGGTCTAAAGCCTATACCTTTTTGAGTGTTTCAGTTCTCCTAAGTGTCTTTAAATGGAAGGGTACTTAAATGTTCAAGGGCAATGAGTGATGTAGCTAATGATTGCCTTATATGGAAGAAATTGGAACTTTCGTGAGTACCAATGAATGAACAAAGATGACACTAAAATCTTGAGAGTGTCAAATGGAGCTAAATGATCCTAGTGATCAGAGAGTGACTTAGGATAATGTCTTGGAGAAAATCCTAAAGGTTTTAAGGTGAACTAGAATTTGATCCATTTCGACCAATTTTGAGGTAAGGATGATTATGATCAATTTTGCCATAATCGAAAGATTTCTAAGTCTAGATGTGAGGATCATGTGAGAAATAATGAGTGATCTAGAGGCGGAAGAGTAATGAGTTTAGGTGAAGCGATAGATCGAAAAGCACTTTGAGTGTGATCCTATGAGTGAGTGTGAAGCTTACTAAGCTTGAGTAGGACTTAAGAGATCCTAAGGTATTAAGTTCACTAGTGTGAAGTAGTCTAGGAACATGGTTTGAGGTGTAAAGTTGAAACTCTACTTATTTTCCCGGATCCCACGGATCCTTCACTTGAGGGATCCGGCTAGTTACAAACTAGGGATCCGGCATCTGGGACAATTTTACTTAATAGTGAGCCTTTGTTCTAAGTATCGAAATTAGAAACTAATGATCTCTACAGTAAGCATACATGTATACAAGTAAAACATACTGAGTATCATGTAGAAATAGCACATAAGCAATTAAATGAGATCTAGCTCACAAGTAACACAGAGGTTTGTCAAACTTAACAAGCGCTATTTAAGAAGCTCAAAATAGATTTATGATCTAGATTAGTAAATCGTTTGTATTAACAATGGCGTGCAGATTAGATGATGGTGTTCAAGACGATAGGGTTGTTTTGGCCAACGGAAGCAATGAACTATGTATAGTCATTATGGATGGTGATTAGCATACAATGAACTTCGTCCATGAAGTCATGTAGCTCTTCTCGATCAAAGCAAGATAATCGCTTGATGAGGCAAGTGGTTGTGATTAATTAAATTACAACTTGGTTGATTAGTAATCCTAAGACAACGCAAAGTATTTCCATTGTAAACTTACTTTAGGGAAACATGGGAGTATAGATTTCCCAAGTGAGAGAATGAATATGAGACTATTACTAGTGGTGCTCAATTACGGCTAAACACGACCATTTTTACGGGTGATTCCACATACCCAACTTCTATCAAGGAAGCAATTCAACCGTTAGGTCAAATTGAGTTTCTAGTGCCATAAGTTCTCCAGTATTCATTCTCAAGTTAGGAAAATTTATATTCCTACAATGGCCTATCGAAGAGTAACAATGATGATACTTTGCTTCGTTTAATATTATACTTGAGACAACTAAGGTGACGAAGGCGTCATGTTAAAAATAAGTTTAAAAGTTGTCCATATGGTAAACAAAAAAATGGTTGGATGAGCTAGTTCAACATATGTTGTTGGAAAGCTTTGAGTTTGGACTTTCGGATATGAACAATTATATTTGCATTGCAAAATAATTTACTTGAGTATATCGGATGAAATAATCAAGTTGTCAATCCTACTATGAAGCTTGGAGAGCGATCATGAAAAGGAAAATGGGAGAGTACATCATCAACACAAGTGTAGGTTATGATCCGATGTACATTCTTGTTGTTTTAGAAAACGATACAAGAACAAAAGAAATCATATAAGCACATAAAACATTTATGTTGCACACATGACAAACTCAATCAAAATCCATTTAGTGTGTTATATGTTTTAAACATTTTTCAACCTATATGACTTATTTAAGTATCTAAACCAACATTTTCGACACAACTAGATGTTATCCCAAACACTCCTTCAAATAGCACATTGATTAGTAGAATATTACTAAATCGACAAACAAGAGAATGAATAGCAAGGTAAGGAAACCACATATGCTATTCAATCAAACAAGCACAAAAGCTATTTGAGATAAGCAAATAATCAAGTAATGCAAAGAAGACAATTTATCATTTAGCATAGCATACGAAAGTTCTTTTCATCGCTTTGTGTTAAATATAAACATGTATACCAAGCTTGATTAGTTTATTTTATATTTATAAATATGATCAAAACCTTAATTTCAATAGAGGACACATTGTTATTCAAAAGCGAAAACATCCGTCTCCAATTAGATCAAAAGTTTGTGCAAAAGTTATGACCGAAAAATGACTTTCTATTATTAATCAATGATTCTGTAAATTATTGTTTTGAATCAGTTTATGAAATCATTTTCAAATGAAAGTAGACTCAAATACCTTTAAAACGATCGGTGGCACGACTTCTAACGACTTACGGTTAAAAAGTTATGAATTTTTGAAATTCAGACAAAAAGTCTTCTGTACCTACGGATCCCACGGATCCCTTGCTTGAGGGATTCGTCCAGTGTAACCTGAGGGATCCGCGGATTTGACACAGAATTACAAAAATGTACGTTTTGACCCGACGAAAAGGTTTAGTCTTTGTAGAGTTTTTAGTGAAGTTATATTACCCATTTTTACCTTTATTCAAGCTTGATTAACAAGATATCTAACAAAACCTAAAAAAAATTACTAAAACACTTTTCATATTATGCTTATTATAAGATAGAAGCATATATCACCATTTTGTCCACAAGCAATTTAGCACGTTTTTGACAAAAAATTGTAACTAAGAAAACATACCTTTGTTGTATTCCCTTTGTATGGTTTTAGAAACCATAGGCGCGAAATAATTCATGATCTTCTAAGATACCCAAATCCTTTGCTATATTCCCTTTTTATGGTTTTAGAAACCGTAGACGCGAAATACTTCTTGATCTTCTAAGATACCCAAATCCTAGTATGAAGAACTCTCAAAGGAAAAAAAATTAGAATGATCTATCACTATCCAACATATGATGATTTCTAAAACATGACTCTTTGTTTTAAGAAATTCCCTTCTTTGTAGTTTTCAAACATACACGGATCGTATCAAGTTTTCAAAGTACAATATACTATAAAAAACTTGGTAACGAAGCTCTGATGCCAATTGTGGAAAACTAGAAGGGGGGTTGAATAGTTTTACCAATTTAAAACTTCCTTTTAAATATTTAGATCGACTTATGTCAATCTATTTGGTTGTTTATGTTGGACGTTGATAGATAGATATATAAACATGTAATGAAAGATAAAGAGTAAGTAGCACATCACCACGACACAAGTATTTATAGTGGTTCGGCTACAAGGACACCTTCCTTGCCCTACTCCACTCCCCGAGTCACCTACTCGAGAGTTCGTAAGCACTACACCAATCTCCTTATGGCGGAGAAGCCTTCACAACGTCGCTTAACCTTTTCCGGTACAAAGCTAAATACCGAGTTCTTTCACACCAAGGCGAACCACACCTAACACAACGTCGCCTACCCTTTATACGGTGCTAGGCTAACCACCGAGTTCTTTCACACCTTAGGAGAACTAATCCTATCACAACGTCGCCTACCCTTTATTAGGTACTAGGCTAAGCACCTAGTTCCATTACTATGGAGGAACTACTACCCTTCACGACACAACACCTATTATCAAGGAGATCTACTCCTTGTTACAACACCATCAAGGATATCACCATCCTTGTAAATAAACAAATACTTATATGTATAACGATGCACCTCATCGATTATACGACCTAAGCATTCTTCCCAAATGCTACTTGATTTGATTCTTGGCATCCTTCACTAATGCCTTTGACACAACGCTTGGCACCCTTCACTAATGCCTTCGTCTTGACACCTTTAGCATTCTTCACTAATGCTTTGACACGGATGATGATCACCTTTCACTAATGCTTTCATCTTGACACTTTCGGCATTCTTCACTAATGCCTTCAACCCAACATCTATGGAGAAAGGTAGATCTATCAACAAGAGAACCTTCGTTGTCTTGAAGATGACGAAGCATGGCAACTCATGGACTTGAGCTTGCACGTCTTCAAGAAGTGGTGATCTTTCCTTTAAGAGGAACCTAGAAGATCACATAAAAACAAAAGACAAAGACTACATAGATCTCTTGGATCTGAGGTTAGAGGGTTAGAATACTTGGGGGAAGTATGTGTGTAAAGGGATGAATAGAAAGGAAGAAATGGCTCTCTATTTATAGAGGAAATTCTCTCTGCTTCCCGGATCCCACGGATCCCTTCCACTGGGATCCGGCTAGCACAAAGCTAGGGATCCGTGGTCCGCTCCTCTTTGCCCATGGGTATTTTGGGTTATGGGTCATGGGTCATGGGTTATGGGTTGATCCATGGTTTTCAATCTAGATACAATGTACCTTAAGGATACATTGAACTTGTGTAAGTGGTATATATAAAACCATGGGTTATGGGTCAAAAACCATTTGCTAGTTTTTATCTATTTAGTATATACTTGCTTTTACCCATTTTAGTATATACTTGTTTTACCCATTTTAGTGTACTTAATATAAGTATGTATTAACCCAATATGTAAACACTAGTTGTTGTACATATGTATCTAACTCATAGAGTTACTTAAACTTGTTAAGCCAATATGTAAACACTAGTTGTTGTACATGTGTATCTAAAATCATAAAATCACTATTAGTTCAAACCTTGTTTTAGTGTTTTACTTTTGTGACAAAAATTAGAGGATCGTAAAATATAAATAAGCGTTTTTACGGCTTATTTGTTAGAAAGCTAGCTAGTTAGTTCAAACCATTTATCGTAAATTTTCTCATTTTATTTTATTTGACTTTTTTCGTAATCCCATCACTTTTCAATGGAATGATTTTACTTTTGTTATCGACAAAACATTAGAAGATCGTTATTGAACAAGGTTTTATTCACTAACACTAACTAATCTTAGACGTTTATAGGAAATATAAATAAACCTAGGCGTTTTGAACATACGCCGGCTTATTTGTATTAACTATTCCCAACAATCTTCCCTAGTTGATAATGACAAAACCATTCTTGAACGAACTTCCCTGACGGTAGAGAAATTGAGATCGGGATCTCACCATGAATGAAACAAGTATGTCTTCCTTTGTCTTCCACTTAATCCATGCCATGCCACTCAAACATCTCTTCCCTTTTGTTATTATCCAAATAGGGAACGTATGAAAATAATGATCTTGACCACCACGAACCAATATCATACTTCCAATCTAAGACTTCCAATGCTTCAAATCGCCCACCATTACGCACCATAAGAAAAATGGATCCAAAACAGTAGAAAACTTCAACTAGCAGTAGTAATAATGATCAACAATAGTAAAAATCAAAAACTTCCCCTTGAGTGATGCATGTAGATGGTTAAACATTTAACAATAAGCTTCTCCTAAAACAAAGATTTTTATTCACTAAAAACATATAATTCCCAACACGTACTCTTGGTGAATACTCGAGACCAAGCCACTTAGGCTATAGGAACACCATTGAGCTTCCCGACCAAGCCCAAACTACGGCCCTGCGATCAGAAACCATCCGGTTGGTGCAAAACGGATGTGCATTCCATGGACTTCGTTCCGAAGATCCAAATCAACATCTTAGGTATTTCCTTAAAATTGTCGATTCCATCGACCTTGATGCTACTACTCGGGAGACCACGCGCTGCGTCTCTTCCAATTCTCTCACGGACCAAGCTAGTAATTGGCTTGAGCGACTTCCGTCGGCTCCATCTCAAGTTGGGATGATCTTACCTCTCGCTTCCTTGCTCAATTTTTCCCACCGGGAGAACCACTAAGCTTAGGAATGACATCTTGATGTTCCAACAACGTCGGTGAATCTCTCTGAAGCATGAACTCGATTCAAGGACTTACTTCATAAAGTCCTCATCACGGCATTGATCTTTGGCTCCAAGTCCAAATCTTTTATGATCATGTCAACTTCCCACCAAGCGATCCATTGACCAAGCGACCGGTGGAAAACTTAGTGATCTCACCGCGGAAGAATCATGGGGTATAATAGAGGACCTTGCACTCTATGACAACGAAAGTTGGGATGACCCCCGTGAGCTACCCAAAACCGTTAAGGCAATCTCCTTGCCTCCCACTACCTCACAATCTTCCGACCGTAGGATGACCGAACTTGAAGATCAAGTTAAATTCCTAATGAGTTCCTACGAAAATCCTAAGTCCTCACGTCAAGTGAATAAAATCACTCTACCTTGTGAGTTATGTAGTGGTCCCCATGACACTCGTGATTGCACAAGACTCCCCGAACGAGCTTTTGCGGACTACGCCTCCATGCGTACCGACGGAGCAGGAGAGAAGTGGTACACTTTCAAGCCCGAACAAAACAACTTAGGAAACTCTTACAACCCCTCATGGAGAAATCACCCTAACCTTAAGTGGAACCAAAACTCAAGCACACCCCAAAGCTCATCTAGTCCACCTAATAGGTTCAACTCTCTAAACACCGGAACCCCACTAATCTTGAGGCAATTGCATCTAGATTCTGTCATCTCAAGAGACTCGATTGACTAAGCTTGAAGCCGATTTTAAGCAAAGACAAAGCGAGATGACAAACAAGCTTGATGCCCTCTTAAAAGCCTTCAATGAGCGGGAAGTTGGAGCACTCCCAAGTGATACTATAAAGAACCCAAAAGTGAATTCGATTTAAATCGACTTCATGTTCTTATTCACCATGGAGAATGCACATCCATGCCCTCTCACCCAACGGTTCACTCGGTAAATGCTATCAAAAGGGTTCCAAGCCATCCAAAATGAGGTACCAAGGCCTGCACCATTGGTAGAACCTACTCTTGAGAAACCGTCAACCAAGAATCCAAACCTAGTTTAGAGGAGGAGTACAAGGAACTCATTAGGTCACTAGTTTTACAACACAAGCATCAAGAGAAGAGATAGAGAAGAGAGATCGGTTGAACCCTTATCCAAACACATGAAATATAGAGAGAAAGGTTAAAGGAAAGAGTAAAATAGAAAAGAGAACAACCAACCCTCAAGTGAGGGTTTACATAAGGTATTTATAGGAGGGAAGCTAGGGCAACACTCCTAGTTCCCATCCTTTCCTTTATGGGCTTGGGCCTAAGCTCATGGGCCTTCTACATAAGCTTAAGGCTAATCACAAACATAAAGGCCATAATAAAGCTAACTATTACATAATAATTACTAACACTTGATTTATGGTTTAGGAGTGATTCCAACAATATCCCCCTCAAGTGTTGGTGATGAACGGTGAAGGCGTTGATGTAATAGTAGCTCGACGGCGTCTTCGACATTCTTCTTTCTTGTGAGAAGAATTGCCTTGATTCGAACAATCTCCCATTGTAGAGATAGTTGTCTTTGAATAGTTATGCTTTGGCGTCATCTTTAACTTTGTTCTTTGATTATTGTTCTTTGTGGTGAAAGTGATAGTATGTTGTTGTGCGCATCGATGCGCCTCGGTCGACTTTGCGCTCCCGTGTCTCCACGTCATTCTTCAACATGCTCACACGCTCTTTGGCGTTGGAATTCAATCTTGATGAAGTTCTCTAAGTCTTTAACTTTGTAGATTCTTTGGTTTGACGAAGAATCATTCGACGGTTGTGTTGCTTTTGAATAGAACTTTCATTAGTGATGATGTTGCGCCATGAGCATGAGAAGAATCATCACGATCATCCCGCTCCGGAGCTTCCATAAGAAGAAAACATTACAAGCGGTTAGTTATAAGGGTTAAAGCACTTACAAGTTTGAACTTCGAGAGTGTTATGACATAGTGTGAAAACACAACTCTAATTCTTACAAAAGCCGTTCTGAGCTGGAGTCCCACAAGTGAGATAACGCGATGTACCAAAGTACATCTACGATTCGATGAGTCGATGTGGTACATCAAGCATCACTCACGATTGTAGACCATTTGAGACACACTCCGCGTAATCCACGAGGAGTTACGAAGTGACTTCTTTGTCGGTTGTTTGATGTTGATCTGGCGGGAGTTTCCATTCAATCACCGAGGATCACGGATGTGAAACTCTCATAAATGTTCTCGATAGATTGCTAAGATCGTGAAGGACTCGATATGAACCATCGATAATCTTATTTGTTGATCAACAAGTGATGAAATGTCAAGTTTTCCTAAGAGATCTTTTGATGAATCTCGTGGCTCTAGAATCAATAGTGCGTTTTGGTTTTCTGGCGGAGACTAGGGAGAGGTCTCCTTCTTCAATACCAAGTAATCTCTAAGAGAAAGCCAATAGTTTACGAGGGTTCCCGTGAGAATGAAACAAGCACGTGGAGAGAAACTTGAGTGGCTAAGAAGGTTTAGTGCATGCGTCCTTTGGGTCCATGACGACTTTTAATCTTCAATACCGGTGTCACTAAGTGACAACCAAGAGTATATGAATTGAACCGATTGTCGCCCTAAGTTGAATAATTTGGAGGGCTATTTCTTTTCACCCTTTTCTTTGCATTTCTTTTAATTCTTTAACTCCTTCTTTCTCCGATTCTCATTTTCTCCTTTTATAATCATACCTAAGGACTTCTAAGTACTAACTATTTGTGATGTCCTTGGGTAGATCCCTCCGACTCTGGCGGATCTTAAGACGGTTATTCCTAACCTTAGTCACCTTATAACTCCATGACTAACCTATGTTGCCATTAAAACCTTTGTTTGTGAAACATCTCTCAAAGGGTTTGTAAATGAAAACATGTTTGAACCATTTGAGAGATAGGATTTTGCATAAATACTCCCCTCCACATGTGCTTAATAGTTTTAACGGTTAAATGCATAGTGAGGAAAGAGCGCACATTTTGAATTGATCCACTCGAGATAGACAATCCCCATGAGACACGGTTACGTTGCGTAGTTAAAGAGTTACATTGTCGGTTTTAGGTGACAACTAGCTCTAATAACTACCTTGAAGGTGTAGACAAACCTCGAAGGTTGTCATACCCGTCGAGTTCATGTCTACCAAGAGTGTCTCGAATGGTACTTTCTACTTGGACAAGTCCTTTGCGAGACACGTTTACATTACTAGCTAACTAGCTTGAAATTATTACCCGTCGAGGACAAGTCTTTTCGAGTTACAAACAATTTAGTACCGTCAATTCGTTGGTTAAGTCGAGGTACCTGATTCATTTGCATTTTGCACAACATATTTCTTATCACACAATTTTCTCCCCTAAAAATGGCATATGAAAATGTTATTTTGAGCGGTTGAGAATAAATACGACCATTTCGAGTGTTGCGGGAAGAGTGACCATTGTGAACAATTTGTGAACAAAGTTTTAATTCAAATACTCCCTCAACAAGTGATATAAATGGTTGAGGTTTTGAAAATCATACGGGAAGTACTTGTTCTTTTGAGCAAAACCTTGAATAATGAAAGGTTTGATAGGTTTTACTCAAAAGTAAAAAGCTTTCGCTCCTTTTATAAGGATTGTGGCATCAAGCGCACCACGTGGTCCTTTCTTGACAATTACGGGTTGTACACTGTTATGTGTGCACAAGCCATAGTCATAATCACACAAGCAAAATCACAATCAAGAGAATACCCAATGATTACGAACGATCAGCTACTTTCTGAGGACATTGGAAAGTCAGAATCGGAAAGTTTGGTTATCCTCCCACATAGCTCTCCAACCGTTGCATCTGATCCCGATGAATCAAACATTCATCAATCCTAGTGTAAATCAACGAACATCCTTGCAATCCTTTGAATTCCATTTCTTCGTCTGAATTATACCCAACTCAATGTCCTTCAATCGATATGCCAATCCATCTCGAACCATCTCCGTGGTGGCGTCATAGAACTTAGTGAATTTCATCGAAAGCCATGAAGCAAGTATGATGATTTTCACTTTGGTAGACAAACCCAAACTTTTGTTTAAAAGCGATTTTGTCTCGAGGTTCTTGATTGATTCCGATAAATGTGTAGAATTTAGGTAAGATTCGACCCAGGTGGAGAACTTCAACACGCTCTATGATTTGAAGCGTGTGAAAACAAGGAGTGCGAGAATGTACTTGATCCGAATTTCGGTTGAGGTTCGGTTTGAGCTCGGTATGTCGTGTTCCTCACCACCGGTGTATGTAATGTGATCAATGGTTTCTCCATTGGTGGTGTGGTTTTGAATCCTTGGTTGATCGGATGGTGGTGGTCATGTAGCTTTGTTGTGTAGTGGTGATAACACGCTTAACCATTTGTCGAATCATTAGATAGAGTTGCCTTCTTATGATTCATTGTTGACATAGGTGTTTCTTATGTTGATGGAGGTGATGATTGAGTTGATGATTTGGGCTTGGTGGAAGTGTCAATAGATGGTTCGAAGACTATTGAGGTTTGTGTATTGGATTGTCAACTATGTAGTTATCGATTCCTTCTTAAACTTTTCCTCCTCGACTCTAGCGACTTCTTTTGCCTCTTTTGAATCATTTCCTCTTGATCGCCAAATTATCATCATCATGGACTCTTTCATCCTTATCATGATCGTAATCTCCTTCGTCATATATTTCCCCATCTTCACCATGCTTTTCTTCTTGCGGTTGATTTAGTTATGTTTGCTTCATTTCAACGATAGTAGTAGCGGTGACACCACCGATCCTTACCGGGTTGATTAACCGGATCGGATGGGGTAAGAGATGTTTACAATGGATCTTCCATAAGTGGAGGACTCTTGCTTGACCTCTCGCCCCACCGGGTTGATTAACCAAAAGGTTGAAGCATGGTATTCCATCCTTTTCGCTTTAATGACTAACAAAATTGTATTTCCTCATCCATTGAATCTTACTCATCATCGGGATGACTTTGTGAGCATGAATTTGAATGGATATAGCGAAGGATGTCATGACAATTCAAAGAAGATGATTATGAGCATATGAAGTTGTTGAAGATGACACGGAGATAGTTCTTGCCAATTGTTTTGTCGTATCCATCTTGGAATGTGTTTGCCATCGAGAGCTCAGCTGGGGCATTGATGTTTATTTGCAGCCATTTCATGATCTGAAAGTCATTAGACAAAGAGACAGACATATGGAAACACAATGTGTTTGTATTAGTCTGATTTATTATCTAATTACTTGTATGATGGTAACATGTTTATGTTAGTTACAAATCCTAAGTCACATTGTTTCAATTGATTGAAGTTGATGTGATAAGTTATGTGAACATGTTACTTTTGAAATTTCAAAGTCCAATTTTTCACTTAACACACAACATATAAACATTTGTAAGCTTATACGAAACATCAGGTATTTGTGACTTATGAGTAACATTTAACAAGTAACATATCCGTAACAGGCCAAAGTGTAGTGAACAGTGGGTTAAGAGTAACAAGGATCCTTATGCGTAAGAAAGGAGCTTATGCGTAGGAGTAAGCTAAAGTGTAAGACCTAGCTTATGCGTAAGAGTTTCTTACGTGTAAGACAAGTTCAAAAGTTTTAAGCTTACGCGTAGGGATAAGCTAGATGTTACGCGTACAGTTTACTCGTAAGAGTAAAGCTTATGCGTAACAAGCCTTGTTCTGAATATCTTTCCAAGATACACGTAATCCACTGTAGACCCCTTATGCGTAAGAGTTATGCGTAAGATTTCTCTTAGGCCTAACCTTTACGCATAAAGTATTCCTTAATCGTAACGGTTTGAACACCTAAAGATTCGACATTACGAATAATTAACCCGTTAAATATAAACATGAAAACTTGATTGCGATTAACTCCAAACATCTTTTAGATCAGAACAAGCATAAGAACATATCGATACACACGGAAAGACTTAGGCGTAAAATTACTTAAACCCTAAACCCTTAATCTACGCGCATGAGATATAGCTACACAAATCAAACAAGAATGTTTCTGGAGAGTCCTAGATGTCATATGGGTGCAATGGAACAAGATATAACACATTTACACCATAGAATCAGAGGATTCCTGGGATATGAACCCTAAAAGCCTAAAACTTAAATTCTTACAGTTTAGATGTTTTTGGGCTAATTTCAAGGTTCAAAACATGCATATATACTTATTCTAACACTTTCTTGACCACCTAATAACATATCACAGAATAGACAAACCCTAAATGAGCGCAAGAACCCTAGAAATCATATTAGTGAAATTTAAGATTACGGATGGTTTTGGACGATTGAAACAAGTTTAATAGACACTAAGAAAGGTTTTAACACAACTTATTTCAATCCAAACACTTTTATGCATAATCATCCGTTCGTTCGAGTGAACAATTTTCCAAAATCGGTTTAAAGAGTTTTAACCGTTGGATTTGAAAGAATTTTAGAAACCCTTGTTTATCATCTTGATCAAAACAGTTTAGAACTTATAGATTATGAAAAACTTGAGCGGTTTAGAAGATTTGATTTGGGCGTTTGATCTTGGTGGTTTAGGAGTAAATGATTTTGTTAAAATTAATTAGCCAAGTTGACACATTCGGTCCTTCAACCTTAAAGAGGTTCCAACCAAGATCCTTTAACATCCGTTTAGGTTAGACAAGACACATGTAAGGCAAGAAACTTAACGATACTCCCCTCGACTTTTGAAATAATGAAATGGTTAAAACATTTGAGTCAGGAGAGTAATTGACAAGAAAAGTTTCCACCATTTTAGAAGAAACAACATATTTTTGAAAACATGCAAGTACAAGGTTTTATGAAACCGAAAATATTTACTTTCTCCCCTCAACACTTGTTCGGAAAATAATGAAAGGTTTGATAGAACAACGTGTTGATCAAGATTTGTACTTGCCATGTTAAAAGAAATATAGATAGAAGAATATTTTGATGTTTTATCGATTTTATAATTTTGTATTTTGTTTTGAAAATATTTACAAAGGAGGTTTTGGTGTTTGATGGGTTTTAAGACTGTTTTAGGAGGTCATCCAATTCCTCTTGAGTCAAACACCTCATACCAATCCGGTGGACCAAGTCATTAAACCTAGCGGGAGGCAAGGCTTTGGTGAGAAGATCGCCAATTGGTATTCTCAGACTCACAAAGTATAATTCAACGGTACCTGCTCCACGTGGTCCTTGATGAAATGATAGCGAAGATCGATGTGCTTTGATTTCGAGTCTTTGGCGAGTTGCGAGATTGCAATGGCACTCCGATTGTCATGAAGACATCGGATTCATCAAACACGTAACCATAGTCTTTGAGTTGTGTTCTCATCCGGATGACTTGAGCACAACACGCGGACATGGCTACATATTCTCGCTCGGTTGATGACAATGATGTACAATCCTCGCTTCTTTGATTGTGATGAGTGTGTAAATACTCATCATTTTTAGTTAATTCGAATCGCAAAGCGGTTAAAATGCTCGAAATGCATCAAAATACCGAAAATATCTTAAAAATGCATTTTATATGTTTCGGATGCAAAATGTTCAAAATCGGATGAAAACGAGCAAAGTTTGCATAATTGGCGATTTCGGTCCCAGACTTTCGAGAAAATGGCAAAATCGGTCCCTAGGCATCTATTTTAAAGAAAAGTCACCAAAAGTCCTTTTGGAATCATAAATTGTCATATTTAGTCCTTGGTGGAAAATCTAAAATATTTGAGAAATTACAGTTTAGTCCCTGAAAATCCAAAAATGGTCAAAATTAGTCATTGGAAATTTCAAAAGTGTCAAAACTAGACCTTGGTCTATTAAAGGTTGGCAAAACTAGTCCTTGGACTACATCTTCATAATTTACATGTTTGGTCCCTTGAATTTTAAATATTACACAAGTGGTCCTTGAGTTATTAATTCCACAAACCAAACGGATCCAATAAATAATCCCAAGCCCAAACATTAATCCCTTTGGCCCAAACCTTTTACCCGGTTCAAATCCACAACCCGACCAAACCCAAACCCACAGTTTAAACAAATAAACCGCCCACCTCCTTTTTTCCTGTCTTCCCCGACCACCATGTCCCCTCCCCCATACCTCCAGCCACCCTACTCCTTTCCATGTCCCCTCCAACCTCCACACCAATACAAATTACATTTATTACACCTTTCTCCTGTCCCAAATAGCCAGTACCCATTTGCACAATTTTGGCGCCAATTTAAGGAATCAAGGGTGGAGATCAAAAGAACAAAATCAATGGCTAGGATTGAGAAGAAAAACCCTAATGAAGCTTATAAATGAAGGAAGAAGACTCAGAAGTGGGTTGTCACTGTTTTTGGACCAAGTTCTTATTTTCATGCTTAGTAGTTTTTAATTTGCAATGTAATTTTCAACTGGGTTTCAAGTTCTCATGTAATAAACAAGTTATTCAAGTATCAATTCATCAGTTTCAGCAATTAATTTCAGTTTTATGATTGTTTTAATTTTCCCGCCAAAAGCCATTCATATCAAATTACAATTTTTAGTTTGATGAAAGTGCTTTAAATTGTTTGTTCAAGCTTGTATTTGGTTAATGAAGAGAATTTGTGATGTTTCATGGGTTGTAATTCAAAAGTGCAAAACAGTCAACGAAAGTCAACTGTGTGCATCATTTGGTTCAGAAATGGTTATAGTGTGAGTTGATGATGGATATGGGTTGAATAGTGTAGGTTTAGTGGTCCTTTGTTGGTTTGCAAGCCATTGTGGCTATGGATTTCTTGTAAGTGCAACTTTCACTTTATATCTAGCTTATAAAAGAAGGAGTTGTCATCTCTATCGATCTGTTACAATCTTGTGGTTTGCTGTTTTATTAGGTTTATTATAGTGTCTTGAATCTTACTTGATGATTAGCATAGGCTGATTTTGTGTTTGAGCTTGAGTAGATTACAAAACTGCCCCTAAAGGAGTGTTTGGATTGCTTTTGTTAACTGCTTTAGAGGTAATAAGGTTCTGATGCAGTAGATCAGTGGTTCTTTGATTGTTATAGTTTATTTAGTTCATATCTGTCATTAATTTGCTCTTGTATGCATCATTAGTCAATTTTTTCATATAGTCTGCTCTTATATGCATACTGTGGGTAACTAGCTACTGTTATCATCTCACATAGGATTAGAAGTGGTTTATCTAGCTTGCTTTGTTCTCATTTCATCAAATTATATCATCATCAGTCCATAATTTGTTCCCAAATCTCACTTTAGTCAACTCTTAATCTGTTTTAAGAAAGTCAATTGTTTAAAAATCTGGTTTTTGCAGAAAGTGCAGACCATGCACAAGGTTCATCTCAAATAGATAAGGTCGATTTTGGTCTAGAGTTAGTACGCTGGGTGGTCTACTTAATTCAAGTGCTAGTTTTCATTTTGGCTTATTGGATCGGTAGATACATTAGCTCAAACTAGGTACTGTTTCCTTTGTTTACATTACGTGCGTACCACCGTCCATTTCTGACTTTTGTTTTGATCATAACTTCTTAAATACTTGTCCTTATTAGCTGTAATTTGGGTTACATGTTCTCTGGTTGGTTGTCTTGAGATCCACATTGTTGGTTTTCCTTTTAGCTTAATGGATAAGCATTTGTATGAGCCTAAAGTAGGGACTTGAGATCTGTTTTACTTAAGTTGTAGTTTGCTTAAATCCTAGATAGACTGCTCTTTAGGTGTTAGATTTAGATGTAGATGGTTGCCTTAGGTTAGTTTTAGGTTACCTTAGCTTGTGTAGAAGTTTGGTTCCCTCAAGTGCTTATTTACTTACTTTCAATTGCTTATTTCCACTTCAGTTACATAGCAACCCTTAAATTCCCCACTTAAGCCCTAGTTTTTATATTTTTCCCTGCTCTAGAATAGCATTTTAGAATTTCCCTGAATTTTTCATAATTTTTGACTACTGTTTAGTATTTTTCTCAATTAAAAATAGTTTTTAATCACTTTTAATTAGCTTTTATTACAAATAATTAAGAAAAGGTTCAAAAAATAATTTTTCATTTTTCTTAGATTAAGATAAATATAAAAGACAAAAAATATTTTTCTAGATTTTCTTAGTTAAATTTGTATTTTTAAGTAATTTAATTAGTTTTAATAGTTTAAAATTCTAGAAAATAGAAAATAATCGAAAATTACAAAATAGTTTTGAAAATTCTATTTTGATATTTTAGATTTTTCCAGGTCTTAATTTTATTTTTCTAGCTTTATTTCACATTTTCTTGTATTTTAGGTAATTATTTAATAGTTAAAAATAGTTTTTAATTAGATAATTTGTTTTAAAAATAATTTTCTTTTTCTATAAATTTTCTTTTATCATTAGGTTTGTAAAAATGTATTTTTCATATTTTTAGGACTTTTATTTCTTAGTTTCACTTTTTATTTTGTACGTTTACGTAATTTTTATTTAAACGTAAGTTTTTAGTTTTAAGTTTTAAACGTTCATCAATTTTAAAAATAGTGATAGCGTTTATTTAATAGATTTTATCTTTTTAATTTTCTTTAATTTTCATTTTAGCCCTTGTAGTTTATGTCCTTTTTCTGTAGTTATAATAATTCCAAATCTCCTTTTCCGTTCAAATCTCGCGATCACTATTCGTAGGGTGATCCATTGCTGACTTCATTTGGGACATAACGACCCGGGAGACCCTATACTCCTCGGATCTTCATTGAGTCGTTCTGAGCCGTTTAAGGTTCTTACGATCCGCCATTCACAAGTGGCGGTTTGTGTGAAACCTCGAGTATTCGGGAGCGCATCAAATCCCCAGGCGCATTGCGGAGTTGTCTTTGATTATCTTACGTCAGCGATTAGAGATTTGGATATTCACTCCTTGTTTATACCATTTGTATGTGTTTATATTTTCTTTTAAAATCAAAATCCAAAAGATTTTCATCTTTGTTTTGCATCATGTTTTCAAAAAATACAAAATACTCTTCTCATTCCTCTTATCCGTATGATTCTATTTCTCTTACCCCTCGCCGTTTGATTCTACTCTTCTTTAACCTCAAAGCTGTTTAATTCTATTTCTTTAACCCTCTTCATGTTTAATTCTCATGGCGACGATCGATTATCCTCGTTGTTTCCTTTGCAGCGATATGGAAGAGGATCGACTCATTGTCGAATCCGGATTGTTTATGCAAGCAATGTGGAAGGATGGGTGCAAGCAAATATTGTTATTGGTGCGAATTATCGATAACTCTCGATGATTCTCCAAGTTTTTCCGACCATCCGCCACAACCCGATGAACCCGTTCAAAAACGGAGACCATAACGGAAGTGGTGGAAATTGCTAGCTCTCGAGCACACCACTTGTCCCACCTCCCGATTTTTCTGAATGTTCTTGAGACTTGATAGTCATCCGGATCACAATGTTGGTTTGTTGATTCTTTGAATAAAGCGATTCCTCTTCATAACTCTCAAATCAATCGTTTATTCCTTGTGTCGGTTGTGGTGAGCCTCTCTTTGGTTCACCCCGTCGTTGGTGTACTTGTGTACAATGTGGTAATGATATCCATAACGGGAGTTGTTTGTTTTGTGGTTCGAGGAATTCATTTGATTATGATCCTAATCGAACTCATTTAACGACCCTCAAATTTTTCCAATTACCACCCACAGCCCGACTCATCTTCATATAATCAACATACTGCTTTGTGAATTTTGTGGAGGTCCTCACCTAGAATTTGATTGTCAATCGGGAAACACGTTTGTCTATGAGCAGTTTTCGGTGATGCTCGAACTTTGGTTATGACCAAAATCCATATGATTCACAGTCCAGACTCAGCGGTTTCTTGTTGTAGTCTGTGGAGGTCCCCATTTCACGATTGTTAAATAGGGAACCCGGTTCCTTGTAACAATCATGACTCTTACTTGTTTGACAATTTCCAACCTCCACAAACATTATCTGGTTCAAACTCCACCGAGCCGTTATCTCATGAAATCTCCAGATTTTGAAACCACAATGAAAACACTTGATGATATGATTCAAAACTTTAAGAATCAAGTGAGTGGTGAAAAGACCATAGGAGAATTGCGTGGCGAACGAGAAGAACGAAGCTCGCAAATCTAGGGAAGAATTATTAATCCTAGAGCAAGCGGCTCTAAGGCGTTCCCAATTTCTCAAGGCGGCTCTTTATGATGATGATGAGGAGAGTTTTATCCTTTTAAAGATAATATTTCTCAACTCCTCGATCGGTTGATATTCCGTGATTGAGATTCCATCTCAAACAAGCGCTATCACACCCGAGATTCACACTCACTCTCTTATTATGGGGACGAGCATCTGACCTTTGTTCACGAAAAGGAATCGGACGAATTCATAAAGTCTAGTGTTGAGAACCTTGTCCCAATCCCAAGAGAGTCACGGAATTCTTGATCATGTGTGTGATATTCCTCCTCCTCTTGTCTTCCAAAATGATCATGTTGAGATGTTCTCCGATTCGATGATGATGATTCATTATCTTGTGGAGACATCATTTATGTGGAAGATTCACCTTACGAGCTTGTTAGCTTAGAAGAAGAGAATGATGAAGTTCTTGGCTGAAATCAAAGATGAAGCACTTCGTGCAACATTCTTGAATGTCGGTCTTCTCATTTCTAAAATCGAGGCTTTCAAAGAGAAACCTATTTCATCTCCTACCCCATTAGGGTAGTGACATTCTTTCAGATGATTCTATTAGGAAATGAAAGCCTCTGTTTTGATAATATGGGAGAGAAGATTAGTGGCGTACCACTTCTCATTCTCATAATTCTCTCCTCGATCATGAATCATTTACTTTTGAGGAGTTCGCGGTGAACCCACTCATATCAACTCGAATATGATTCATTCACCTTCATGGAGTTCTTAGATGAACTCACTCATATCATATCTCCGCCGGAGTATGATAATTTCTACTGATCTAGACACTCTCATAATATGTCTTGATCAAGCAAGCCGATGAGATTCATGAAACTATGAATTCTCATATTGAGGATGAAGAGTTAATTATGATTTCTATCATGATTTTCTTTCTTTTCTTCATATATTACATCACTTCTCCTGTTCTTCACTCCTTGGGAATGAAGACATTATCTTTGATCCGGCATTTCCATATACCATTTTGAGCGGTTCTATGTATATCTCATCGATTGTGGAACTTTCGCGTGCTTCAAATGTTTTTCCAAACATCTTGAATGAAAGTCCGATGGAGATTGTTTCTTCCACTTTGCTTCCCATGAACCAATGAATTCGGTCGAGTCAAGCTAGCGACTCGGAAATCAAAACAAGAGACACACCATATGGGTTTTCACCCATATTTCGACTTCTTACCCTTTCTACCACCTAAGTGTGGGGTGATGCCCCATGTTATATATATCTCTTAAAAAAAAAAAAAAAAAAAAATCTCTTTCTAAATAATGGCCGTAGTATTTCCCTTTTCGTTCTCGGTTTCGGCATAACCGCTGTACTTTGAATATTGAGGCAATATTCATTTCTAAGTGTGGGGAATTCTCACGAATTTTATCATACAATTATACCAATTCCCGTTTTTGGCCAAAATTTTTTTGGAGTAAGTGTTCTACACTTACTCATCTTGATTATCGATCCGCCATGTCTATTAGACAAAAGGATTGGCTAATCCAGAGCAAACGGCTCTTGGTAAAGATATTTCAAATCCGTTGACGACTTGCAATTTGCCCAAAATTGTATGGTATTCAAATTCACCATATCTTAAAAAGTGAAGAGTTGGCTAGCCCGCAAGATTATGGCTTGTGGTAAAGGCGATGGAAAAACCATAATTGGTAATCAGCTCACCAAAGATAATATTGATAATTTATCTAAGAGTTGGCTAGTCCGGAAGAGTGCGGCTCGGTAAAGACAAATCAAATCCGTTGAAAGTCGGTGGTTTGCTCAAAATCACATGGTTATCGGTGTACCATGGTTCTTACTTGAATCGAAACATTTGGCTACTCCGAAGTAATGGCTTTTGGTAAAGAGATTCAAATCCATTAGTTTTCTCAAAGATTGCTAGGGACTAGCAATAGTTTAGTGTGGGGATTGATGAGTGTGTAAATACTCATCATTTTAGTTAATTACGAGCTGAAAGCGGTTAAAATGCTCGAAATGCATCAAAATCTCGAAAATATCTTAAAATGCATTTTATATGTTTCGGATGCAAAATGTTCAAAATCGGATGAAAAACGAGCAAAGTTTGCATAATTGGCGATTTTAGGTCCCAGACTTTGAGAAAATGGCAAAATCGGTCCTAGGCATCTATTTTAAAGAAAAGTCACCAAAGGTCCTTTTGGAATCATAAATTGTCATATTTAGTCCTTTGGTGGAAAATCTAAAATATTTGAAATTAGGTTTAGTCACGAAAATCCAAAAATGGTCAAAATTAGTCCTTGGAAATTTCAAAAGTGTCAAAACTAGACCTTGGTCTATTAAAGGTTAGCAAAACTAGTCCTTGGACTACATCTTCATAATTTACATGTTTGGTCCTTGAATTTCAAATATTACACAAGTGGTCCTTGAGTTATTAATTCCATGAACCAAACGGATCCAATAAATAATCCCAAGCCCAAACATTAATCCCTTTGGCCCAAACCTTTACCCGGTTCAAATCCACAACCCGACCAAACCCAAACCCCGGTTTAAACAAATAAACCGCCCACCTCCTTTTTTTCCTGTCTTCCCGACCACCATGTCCCTCCCCATACCTCAAGCCACCCTACTCCTTTCCATGTCCCTCAACCTCCACACCAATACAAATTACATTTATTACACCTTTCTCCCTGTCCCAAATAGCGCATACCCATTTGCACAATTTTGGCGCCAATTTAAGGAATCAAGGGTGGAGATCAAAGAACAAAATCAATGGCTAGGATTGAGAAGAAAAACCTAATGAAGCTTATAAATGAAGGAAGAAGACTCAGAAGTGGGTTGTCACTGTTTTTGGACCAAGTTCTTATTTTCATGCTTAGTCGTTTTTAATTTGCAATGTAATTTTCAACTGGGTTTCAAGTTCTCATGTAATAAACAAGTTATTCAAGTATCAATTCATCGGTTTGACAATTAATTTCGGTTTATGATTGTTCTAATTTTCCTTAAAAGCCATTCATATCAAATTACAATTTTTAGTTTGATGAAAGTGCTTTAAATTGTTTGTTCAAGCTTGTATTTGGTTAATGAAGAGAATTTGTGATGTTTCATGGGTTGTAATTCAAAAGTGCAAAACAGTCAACGAAAGTCAACTGTGTGCATCATTTGGTTCAGAAATGGTTATAGTGTGAGTTGATGATGGATATGGGTTGAATAGTGTAGGTTTAGTGGTCCTTTTGTTGGTTTGCAAGCCATTGTGGCTATGGATTTCTTGTAAGTGCAACTTTCACTTTATATCTAGCTTATAAAAAGAAGGAGTTGTCATCTCTATCAGATCTGTTACAATCTTGTGGTTTGCTGTTTTATTAGGTTTATTATAGTGTCTTGAATCTTACTTGATGATTAGCATAGGCTGATTTTGTGTTTGAGCTTGAGTAGATTACAAAACTGCCCCTAAAGGAGTGTTTGGATTACTTTTGTTAACTGCTTTAGAGGTAATAAGGTTGCAGTAGATCAGTGGTTCTTTGATTGTTATAGTTTATTTAGTTCATATCTGTCATTAATTTGCTCTTGTATGCATCATTAGTCAATTTTTTCATATAGTCTGCTCTTATATGCATACTGTGGGTAACTAGCTACTGTTATCATCTCACATAGGATTAGAAGTGGTTTATCTAGCTTGCTTTGTTCTCATTTCATCAAATTATATCATCATCAGTCCATAATTTGTTCCCAAATCTCACTTTAGTCAACTCTTGTCTGCTTTTAAGAAAGTCGATTGTTTAAAAATCGGTTTTGCAGAAAGTGCGAGACCATGCACAAGGTTCATCTCAAATAGATAAGGTCGATTTTGGTCCGAGTTAGTACGCTAGGTGGTCTACTTAATTCAAGTGCTAGTTTTCATTTTGGCTTATTGGATCGGTAGATACATTAGCTCAAACTAGGTACTGTTTCATTGTTTACATTACGTGCGTACCCTTGTCCATTTTACGACTTTTGTTTTGATCATAACTTCTTAAATACTTGTCCTTATTAGGCGTAATTTGGGTTACATGTTCTCGGTTGGTTGTCTTGAGATCCACATTGTTGGTTTTCCTTTTAGCTTAATGGATAAGCATTTGTATGAGCCTAAAGTAGGGACTTGAGATCATTTTACTTAAGTTGCGGTTTGCTTAAATCCTAGATAGACTGCTCTTTAGGTGTTAGATTTAGATGTAGATGGTTGCCTTAGGTTAGTTTTAGTTTACCTTAGCTTGTGTAGAAGTTTGGTTCCCTCAAGTGCTTATTTACTTACTTTCAATTGCTTATTTCCACTTCAGTTACATAGCAGCCCTTAAATTCCCACTTAAGCCCTAGTTTTATATTTTCCCTGCTCTAGAATAGCATTTTAGAATTTCCTGAATTTTCATAATTTTGACTCTTGTTTAGTATTTTCTCAATTAAAATAGTTTTAATCACTTTTAATTAGCTTTTATTACAAATAATTAAGAAAGGTTCAAAAAATAATTTTTCATTTTCTTAGATTAAGATAAATATAAAAAGAAAAAAATATTTTTCTAGATTTTCTTAGTTAAATTTGTATTTTTAAGTAATTTAATTAGTTTTTAATAGTTTAAAATTCCTAGAAAATAGAAAAATAATCAGAAAATTACAAAAATAGTTTTGAAAATTCTATTTTGATATTTTAGATTTTTCCAGGTCTTAATTTTATTTTTCTAGCTTTATTTCACATTTTCTTGTATTTTAGGTAATTATTTAATAGTTAAAAATAGTTTTTAATTAGATAATTAGTTTTAAAAATAATTTTCTTTTTCTATAAATTTTCTTTTATCATTAGGTTTGTAAAAATGTATTTTTCATATTTTTAGGACTTTTATTTCTTAGTTTCACTTTTTATTTTGTACGTTTACGTAATTTTTATTTAAGCGTAAGTTTTAGTTTTAAGTTTTAAGCGTTCATCAATTTTAAAAATAGTGATAGCGTTTATTTAATAGATTTTATCTTTTAATTTCCTTTAATTTTCATTTTAGCCCTTGTAGTTTATGTCCTTTTTACGTAGTTATAATAATTCCAAATCTCCTTTTAGTTCAAATCTCACGATCACTATTCGTAGGGTGATCCATTGCACTCATTTGGGACATAACGACAGGGAGACCCTATACTCCTCGGATCTTCATTGAGTACGTTCTGAGCCGTTTTAAGGTTCTTACGGTCTGCCATTCACTGATGGCGGGTTTGTGTGAAACCTTGGTGTTCGGGAGCGCATCGGATGCCAAGACACGGTTTATCACCAAGAAATTGTAGAGCTCTGAAGTACTTTTCCTTGAGTCTAAGCATCCTGCGTGGTCGGTCGAAAAAGCGATTAGTTCAAAACCGAATCCTTGGATACGGATCCCAGTTAATGGTTCCTTGATGTATCGGAGGATTCTTTTAGCCTCGAGAGGTGAGTTTGATTGGTCGCGACGATAGCGGGAGCATAGATAAATGGCAAAGACAATATCAGTCTGCTAGTTTGTTAGATACATGAGAGACCCAATAATACTTGGTATTTGGTAGGGTCGACTAATTTCCCATGTAAATCGGCGTCTAGCTTCTTGGTATGAGCCATTGGTGTGGCATAAGTGTCCTGAGGTGTCATTCAAATTTGTTTAACGGTTCAAGGGCATATTTGGACTGACTCAAGAAAATACCACGGGTGATTGATGAACTTGCGATCCTAGAAAGAACGTGAGTTCACCCATCATGGACATTTCAAAATTTTTCTTCATTAGTTTTGCAAAAGCGGTTGAAAACTTTTTATGTGTAGACCCAAAATGATGTCATCCACGTAAATTTGAATAATTAAGATATGTGCCCGTGATATTGTATAAAAGAGTTGGGTCAACCGAACCTTTGGTGAAATTATTAGCAATGAGGAAAGATGATAGCTTATCGTACCATGCAGGGGCTTGTTTGAGACCATAAAGAGCTTTGTTCGGTTTGTAGACATTGTTGGGCACTCTGGATCAACGAATCATTCGGGTTGGGTGACATAAACCGTTTCTTTCGGTTGTCCGTTGAGAAGCGCAGTTTTGACATCCATTTGAAAGACCGTCATATTCATATGAGCCGCGAATGCGAGAAATATCGAACAACCTCAAGGCGAGCAGCGGAGCAAAAGATTCTTGAAAGTCTATTCCTCTTCCGACGATAACCCTTAGCAACTAGGCGTGACTTGTTTGGGATGGCGTTCCTTGACATCAATTTGTTTTCCAAATCCATTTTAGACCAATGGCGTAGACCCTGTTGGTCTTTCAACCGATTCCCATACTTCAAGGCGTTTGAATTGGTTGAGTTCTTCCCGCATGGATTCAATCCGGTTGTCTTTTGTCATTGCGTCTTTAATGTTTTTAGGCTCAGTTAGCGAGACGGTGAGTGCATAAATGCAATGTTCACCATCGTGTGAAGACGTTGTCTCGTAACGGTTGGTTGATTCGGGTTGCCAATAATGTTAGCGGAGGATGGTCTTTTGTCCATCGGTGTGTAGAGGTTGATGTTGGTATACATTGTGCAGATTACGAGGATTCAAATGGTTTGTTGAAGATTCCGCGACATCCAGTGCGCGATCTCATTAGCAAGCGGGTTGAAGAACGCATTTGGATCAAAATCTGCGGGTGGGGTACGTCAATCGAATATCATCATTTGGTTCATCATTGTTGGAAGCGGTGTGTTCAAGCTGTTGTGTTGGAGTCAAGCTGGTGTAGGTGCATCTTCAACGATGGTTGTTGTAGCAGTGTATCGGTATAGGAATATTATCGGGTTGTGCTGTGAAACATCGGATACACCGAGCACGTTCATCAATATCGTCCTTTGAGCGGAGGAGCAAATAACCTTTCCATTTGTTGACGAGTGGTGGGGCTTTGTTCGGTGATGATGGGGTTGAGGAAGTTTAAGCGGTTGTGACGGGTTCTAAGTGTTATACTCAAAAGCCATTGTGAAGAAGTTTGAATCAACATCCCTCAAGCGACAAGCTGTCTTTAGCGATTTGAAACTTTGATGAAGTCTACATTTCCTCTAACTTTTGAAGGTTTCGATGTCGTGAATTTGTAGATGAGCGATAAACCACACAAAGAAAATCGACTAATTGCGGAAGATTCGTTCGAGGGTAACATGCCGAGATCAACAAGATCTTCTCACGTATGTAGGCGCATCACGACAAACAAACCACGAAAGTCGAAATGATACGACTTTCCCCTGAATGTTGTGGTCTTTCGGAATACTAATCACCTGTGAATAAGCAATAACTCGATGCCAAGATCGTGTGTGAGGCATCTGAACATCATATTTGGGTAACTTCACACATTATAATCCGTGAAAGGTGAGGCGATAACACTGAATTAAGACGTTTGATCCACAGATCGTCTCATTTCTTCCCCCTGATTGAAGAAGATCAAGAAGGCATTGGGTTTTCGCAAAGAAGCAAGTGGAAGAACAAGGAAGCAATGACCACCTACACACTCTCTCCCCCTCGATGTTTTCAATGATTCAGAATCATACACCACGTATGTTGATGATGAATTGAAGACATCGAAACCATGTATAAGGAGATTGCGAAACCATGTATGTCCAATTGATCGAACAAGTGTGAAGTACCAAAAATATATCGAGAGAATCAACTGCTGATAAAACTTCTCTGTTCATTATGTTGATCATCAGCTATGAAATTGTTGTAGGAAACACTTTGATCTTCTGTTATCAAAGATTCGATTGTTGGAGGTGCATCTATAACAATGGTAGTTGTTGTAGTTTCAGAGTGTATCCGAAATTAGATTATGATCAGGTTTTGCAGCGGAAGCATTCGATACATCTGAAGCACGACTTTAGAAAGATTCTTTAACCAGAGGAGCAATCAATTTTTCCATTTCTTGACGATTAAGTACAATGTGTGATGCAGCTGATGGATCATGATATTTTTGACGGTGAGAAACGGGTCCTACGCTATATTGCAGTAGAAGCCATAGGCATTGTACTTGCATAGACAAATAGAAGGGGGCAAGAAAGAAAAGAAACATAGATCCCCAGTGTAGCGGGTTCCAGTGTTAGAGGCATAAAGATGTAGTGTCAATTATCTTCTTGACACTGAACATGCTATTTTGATGATTTCCTTTCTGCCTCACGGATGGATGTAGTGGGTATCTCACTTGTTTTGGTGCAACTACTTAGTATCTTGCACTGTAGGAATCCACCTAAGACCAGCAGTTTTGAAAACTCTACCCGTTGGTATCCATCTAAGGTTAGATCTAAGGATGTTGAAACTTCTTTTGGGAAGAATTTGCGTCCTATATTGATCCACCTATTAGGTTTCGAAATTTTACGTTTAGATCAGCGGGTTTATTTCTAACTGTTTGAGTTAACTTAGGTTTTGGTTTGCTACTACAAGCGGTGTTCAATAATACACTCGAAGATGATACACTAGGTCGTGAACCTAAGATTCCATCCTTTTGGAGTAGTGCCCTTTTCTAGCCTTTTCTAGATCATAGTTCTTGTATCGTCATTTGAATCATATGAATTTTTACGTTTAATGCTCGGTTTAGACACGGTGTCTGAACTAATCCTAGATTGGCGAGCGACCACTTATGCAGGTATATGAAATAGGTTTAACGAAACATGTTTAATAGAAGCGAAGGATTATTCTTAGGCGGGAATGTGGGTGATTGGTTTTATCAAATGATTATTCTCAACAACTTGGGAGGAAACCGTGGTTTTGGCGATTTTGAGCGTTGATTTAAAAGCGGTTGGATGTCGACAACTTATTGGTTTCGATTGGTTTTAGAGACGATTTCCCCAAGGTTGTTGGTTTTGCAAAATAAGTATCCACACTCTTGTCGATTAATCTTCTCGGTTTGTTTTGTAAAGCAACATGTGCAAGCCCTTTGCTTGAATTTGAGCCTTTAAATGCTCATTTTCTTTTACTAATGTATCCACACGATTACTTTGTTCATTTGAAGATGACCATTGTGTTACGAAGAAAAGATTTGTTTTGAAGTTTAAGTTCAAGAGATGCAATGTGCCTCTAGTTTTGAAAATCTTTATGAAGCGAGCAATGGTCTTTTGAGAAGAATGTTTTCGATTCAAGAGTTTGATTTGACGTTTGAGTTGAATTGTTAACAAGTAAGAGCTCGGACATGAGAAAGTTATGCGGACATTGTGCAACATCTTGGTCAACCTCTCCTTCATTCTTGAATTCGGGTTGCTCGGTTTGTTGTATCACATTCTTGAGCGAGAATATGATCAACGATGGATTGTACCTCGACCATACATTACGTATCGATGTCATAGGTGGGTAAGATATCTTCCTCGACCATTTGTTCTTCGTCACGTTGGGCTCGGTGTCGTAGTTAAGTATGATATCTTCTCCGGATCTGCTGCTTTGTCATTATGCTTTTCCAATGCTACAACCTCATTGTCCGCATTACAAGCGATTGCGATAATCACAACATTCTCAGCGTCCGGATGAGCATGCCTTTCATGTACATCAACTCTTTCACCTTGCATGACTACGGGATATCGGGAATTTGATGATGTCGGCGCTTGGAATTGTTAATCATTGGGAATTTGAATGGTTTCCATCTCACGTACACCATTTGACGATCGTAATCCATTGATTAAAACACGCAAAAGAATCAAAGAGAAAGGTGCGGCCGATATAGCACGAGAAGGTCGATATAGTGAATTGCAATTTCCTCCAAAATAATTTTGAAAAATTTTTGACTCTCAAAATTTGTAATTCACTATAAAATTCAATTCTAAGGTTGAAAGAAAAATTTGAGTTATGACAATTTTGACGCTAAATTTTACCGAAAAATTTGAATTTGGGCCCAAAATTTGAATTTTGACCAAAATTTTCAGTTAAACCAAAATTTGAATCTCGCGTAAAATTGAGCGTTTAGTCTCCTTGAAAAATTAAATTTTACTCAACTTTTCCGCCAAAATTGAGCGTTTAGTCTCCTCGAAAAATTGAATTTTTGATAACTTGTGTTGATGGATCTTTGTAGTCGAATGAACCTTTGTTGATGAAGTGTCCTTAGGCGTAGAAATCACGTGAGAGCAATATAACACTTATGCGTAGAAATCACCAAAGTTCGGCGTAAGCGATTACAAGTTCTGGCGTAGTTTTAGCTTCTGCGTGGCGGGAAAAAAAAGCTAAAGTTATGCGTAAGCGATGAAGTTAGGCGAGAAACTTAGGCGTAGGATTACCTTATCGTGGGACTAGGTCTCTGGCGTAAGATGAATCTTAAGCGTAGGATTTTCTGGCGTGAAGCTTATCTTAAGCGTAAGTTTAGGGTTTTATCCCAAGTGATCTTTTACACTATCACGGTGCAAAGGATATCCAAAGTCGACGTATTTTCGGACTTATCCAAGTAAGAAAACACGGAATAAACCACGAAAATGAAGATCAAACCAAGGAAATACTTACAGCGTAGTTTTAGGGTTTCACTACGCGTAGTTTTACTCGTAAGATTGATATTGCTCAAAGATGTTTCTAAACCGGTTTTGTGTGATAAAATAGCTCAATAACACCAAAAGACACAAAAGTGTGAAACTTGATGAACACCCAAAACAAAGACACAAAACTAGTGAAACTTGATGAAACTTTTGCCAAAAATCAAACCTTGGATTAAAAGTGTCGTTTTGATAAGACCAAAACACTTCAAACAAATCATAACTATTAGGCGATTGATACCTTTGTTAGGTCACTAGTTTTACAACACAAGCATCAAGAGAAGAGATAGAGAGAGAGAACCCTTATCGAACACAAGGTATAAAGGAAAGAGTGAAATAGAAAGAGAACAACCAACCCTCAGTGAGGGCTTACATAAGGTATTTATAGGAGGGAAGCTAGGGCAACACTCCTAGTTCCCATCCTTTCCTTTATGGGCTTGGGCCTAAGCTCATGGGCCTTCAACATAAGCTTAAGGATAATAACAAACATAAAGGCCATAATAAAGCTAACTATTACATAATAATTACTAACACTTGATTTATGGTTTAGGAGTGATTCCAACAAACTCCATCAAGAAAAACCGATTCTTGAGGTCTTAGCTCATGCACCTTATTATAATGCTTTAAAAGAAAAATATGAGTTAGAACTTAAGCTTGGAAAACATGGGCCCGCTTTTGTGCTAAATAATTTACCTAAGAAGTTAGACGATCCCGGGCTATTTACTCTTCCGTGTAGGCTTTGAACTTCCAAACCTCTCGACGCTCTAGCCGACTTAGGGTCATGCATCAATCTTGTTCCGTTGTCCCTCCATAGAAGCCTTAACTTAGGTAAAATAGAACCAACGAAACCATCTTAGGTCTAGCGGACGGTAGTGTTGCACGTCCGGTAGGAATAATAAAAGACATGGTAGTACTGCGTGGGAGAGTTGACTCTTTTGGCCGACTTTCATGTGCTAGACATGAATAAGGACCGACATGCCCATTACTAGTAGGAAGAGGATTTTTAGCTACCGCTAGTGCCATCATCGATTGTAAGATGTCCAAGATAGTGGTAGGAGAGGGAGTGCTAGGTCAATTTACTATGTCAAAAGCATCGTACTACAAAGAAGAGGAAATCCCACATGAGATTAGGTTGGATAGAGAGCCTTCTAGATATGGACCTTGGATAGATAAGAACCTCATAGGCCCCAAAGACCTTTTACCTAGATGAAGCCTTCACTAGTAAAGCAACTTTCAAGAAAAAGAAATGGCTAGGGACATGGAAGTGAACCCGTTCGAGGACGCCTTAGTATTTAGGAAGATGACCGAGTTCCTAGGAAGCTTGCCGTCAACCTTGTCATGAATAAGTGGAAAGTTGAGAAATCTAAACACAAATGGGATTGGGATAGACCGCCTAGTGACGGTGATGGAGAGTGGCACATTAGGATAACAATCTATGATCCCGATGGAGAAGTTTGAAAAGGCATATCTAACCGAGCGTACTACTAGGAACTTGAATGATAAGTTTGATCCTTATGACATTGTTGAGGATAGGCTTACTTATATCGATGCGTAGGAGCACGACTACGAGTCTAGCTACAAGACTCTTAAATAAAGAAAAGCGCTTAGTGGGAGGCAACCCATGCTTAATTGTTTGCTTGTTAGTGTCATATGTCTTTTATTGATTGTTTATTCTCATGTTTAAATTTGTAAAAATGCTTTATTTTGTTTTAACCTCGTCTTAATTGCATATAAAGGTATTTTACATAAGGGATAAGTGTAGGGAGGATTACACGTTTTCAAAAGAAGCGTAAACATGAGAATAACAATTAACTAAAAGATATATGTGTGTGTTTGTTCGAGTCAAATGCTTGTATCGAGTCATAATGGGTGTTTTGCGAAATTTTTCCGATTCTAAAGATGTAAATTTTCCGAATTTTTTCCAAAATCGCAGACCGGTTTTGTCGGGATAACTGCGGCGTCGAGATCGCAAGGAGCGTCGGGAAAACAACAATTATTTTTTTTTCTCGTTTTACGAGCTACTTAAAAAATTTTGGAATTTTCGGTCTTAATTTTCGTAAATTGCGTAAACATCCATTCCACAAGCATTATATCCTAGTTTAAATCGAGTCTTATATATATATTATTACCGCCGATTTTACGCGAAGGTTTCGTTTGTTTTCTTGAGTGTGCGGGTTTAATTTATCAAGAAGAAGTTACATAAGATTGGAAGGAGCTTTTCACGCATAAATTCTTCTTGGAAAGGATTTAACCACTACTTCACACACGGATCCTACCGAGCTAATCGGGGAGTACTAGTTTCTTTCGTTTTAATTACCTTCCATTATCATAACTTTGATACTTTGGGAACATTGGGGACAATGTTCGGTTTAAGTGTAGGAGGAAAATAAAGCGGAACTTTGAAACAATGCTTATCCTTGATTATTTGCTTTGTCCAATTGTATTTGTGTAATAAACCATGAGAATATGTCGGTTAGGGTAATTTTGGCACCAAATTTAAAATTTTTCATGACAAATAGGAGTGGGCCATTAGTTTTAACAAAAGCGTCTCACGGTTAGGAAGTTGCATGACTAGCACAAAAACCCTTTACCACCTAAATTCCACCCAAAATGTGAGGATCGCCCTTAGATTAGTAGGAATTAAAGCATTCATCTTTAATGCTTAGTGTGTGAACCGGTAGTATATTAGATTCTAGAACTTGTTTTGTGATGCATCCCGAGATCGCTAGTAAGACTGCACTTGTGTAGTTAGGAATAACTAAATGATAAGAGGCATTAGGATAACCCTTGTTTGATACCCGTAATATAATTACTTTTCCACATTGGTTGAGTAATTCCCCACGCCTTTGCGTTGTACTCATCTTTAGTACACGATACCCTAGTTAACCCCTACGAGCCTATCCTTTTCGCGATTCTCGTGATGTTTCGTTTTTGAATATCAATGAAGAGCATTGTTTACACCCCACTTTGAATATACACCCAATTCGCCTTAGCCTACCTGTATGCACTCACTTTTAGTGCATTATTGTTATCACCCTAAACCCTTAGTTCAATTATCTAGTTGCTTGCATGAGTTGCTAAGTCGAGTCATATCCTTTGTATCTGATTTTGGGACGATTGGGATTCATGGAAAAACTTAAAGTTTATGAAATGACGGGATGGGAACGTTAAATTCAAATTCCTTTGTTTGCATAATAATGTACCCCAAGTGTTTTGATCTTTTCAATTCGGGTCAAATTAGTGTTAGAGTAATAAAAACTCAAGTGTAGGGATGTGCCTATAAATCCCTATCATTTTGACGTTACCGTAGAGGATGGTAGAGTAAAGTGTATGAATAAAAAAAAAAAAAAAAAAAAAAAAAAAAAAAAAAAAAGGGCTACCATCCTACATCTATCTTTTAAATTTACGTTTGTTTATTTCAGTTAGCTAGAGTCTAGAGTGTCGAGTCTTGGCTTAGCAACACCATTCTTCGTATGCATTTAACATAGAGATTTTTGACTTGCCACCACTAAATAGCCTATCCCACCAAACCCTTTGTTACCCTACCGTAAGCCTAACATTACAACCCTTTAAAGACCTCTTTGATAGTCTTTCCTAGGTTCTTACGCCAAAGCGATGGAGGTTTGATCTATTCTCAAGCCTATGGTAATCTATGTAGTAGGACCGGTTAATGAGTGTTTATCTTCCATTTCCAATTTGTTATATTTCATATACACCCGAGAGAGATGTGAGTATCCAAACACCCCATGTGAGGTGCTAGTATGTAATTTCCGTGCTTGTTATGACTTTTGTGGGGCTTATATGTGTTGTGGACTGTTTTAAACCAATGCTTCATGACCCCTAACTTATAAATTAATTGGCTAAAAGCACATTTGCTTGAGGACAAGCAAATACCAAGTGTAGGGATATTTGATAAGGTTTTAAAAGGTACCTTTTTGAGGGGTCGTTTAAGCCCTTATTTGATCAGTTTTGTATCCGTTATTGCTTAATATCGTTCCTTTTCACTTTTAGGTCTCTTGAAGGCAAAATCGGGAATGGCACTTATTTGGACGAAAAGGCGCGAATATCTGAAGAAAATGGCCAAAGTCGAATCGAGACACTCAAAGCTGCTGAAAACATAAGGTGGGCGTCACGGCTTATCTGTGACGCCGTCGGAGGATTTTGTGACGGGACGAAGCCAAAACTCCTATTTTCAAGTGGCGAAGTCAAGTTATAAAAGAGTAGGCCGTCGCAACTCGGACGGCCTAGATGCAATCGAGACGGCGTCGAAGGCTGAAGGACGGTGTCACAAGCATAAGGTGGCGCCGTCGCAAGTCTAACGTGGCCAAGGCGAAACCCTAATGGCGGCGACACGGCGTCACAAAACATAAGGTGACGCCGTCGCATGTGTAATCTTATATATAGAATCCGAATTTTTCAGTATTTGTGTGTAGTCTTTTGGAGTAAAAACCTAAACCGAACCAAGGCTGTCTTGTACAATATTTTAGGGTTCCAAACCCTATCTTACACCAAGATAAGTGTTTTACTTCATTAATACAATTATGTCTTTGATTATTTGTGTGTATGCTTGCATGTTTTCCATGTCCGAGCTAATTTACTTGTGTGTTTGCTTAGGGAATATGAAACTTAATTATTGAATATTGATTGGTTGTCTCTTATCTTAGTTGATTAATGATCTAGTAATGCTAGGTCATTCGTTGTGTACTTAATGCTTGATTAAATCTTTGTGAACCTTAGAATATAACTCCTTGAGTAGTTGTAAGCTAAACCATCCAAAGAGTGCCTTAGAGTAAGAGTTTATTATCCTAGTGGGTTTTGTAGACAAGACCCTTTGGTAAGTTCAAAGAGTTGGGAGAAAGCATACCCTACAACTTTAGACACACAACACAACTAAGAATAAGGGCGTGACAATTCAACCACCAATAGGAGATAATTAAGGGTAGTAGAACCTAAGTAAACACATCTTTAAACTATCATACGAGCACACAATAATTAGACATAGACTACATACACCTTAGATTAGATAATTAGATAAGTAGAGTAATCGGTAGCAATACTAACCCCCAAATCCAAACCACGAGATTCGTACCTTTCCTTTCCTTAAAAATATAAAAGATAAAAATAATCTTCCTCAACCCCAACCTTAGCGTAGTAACTTCTCACTAGCATTCCTATTCCCTAGAGAGCGATATCAATACCCGTGGCTTACCCTAATACTACACTACAACGATTAGGTTCACTGCCTAGGGTGTTGAAAAACTTGCTCGACGAAAAGGAAGTTCCTTTGACCCCGAACGACGCGTATAGCGTTACCATCAGATCTGGTAGCTTTTGGTGGGAAGTTTTGGAGCCAGTATTTTTGGTGGGAAGTTTTGGTGCCAGTATTTTTGGAGGGAAGTTTTGGCGCCATTATTTTGGTTGGATGTTTTGATGAGATAAAGAGTTATAGACTAACCGGTTGGGAGTTGAGACCGGTTTTGATGATATCACCTCGACTCGTTAGTATATCGATATCATCTCGACTCGTTCGTTTAACATATCATGTATAACGGGAAGATCTCGACTCGTTCGTTTAACATTTCATATATCACAATACTATCTCGATTCATCCGTTTTATAATGTCATGTATCGTTAGTTTAGAATATCATATATAACGATGTCACCTCGACTGGTTAGTTTAATATGTTATGTATAACGATATCACCTCGACTCGTTCGTTTAACATTATATATAACAATATCACCTCGACTCGTTAGTTTAAAATATCATGTATCACGATACTAACTCGATTCATCCGTTTTAACATGTGTTGGGTTTTAGGTTCCTTAATTTCAAAAGGATGTGAAAGGAATTATTCTAAGTATGGAACCATCGCACATTTTTTCTTTTTTCTAAGTCTCCTCCCATCAAACCACCTCCCAAATTGACTCCCAAATCCGGATAGATCGCCATTAAAACCACCTTCGTTTTAAAGGAAACCACGGCTAAGAAGAAAGGAATCCCACGGCTAGAAGAAGGAATCCTTGCTATATTAAACCACGGCTAGTAGTCTCATGTAACCACTGCTAATGTAATATAAGCACTGCTAGTTAGATATGTCGGTTTAATGTTTTGTATTAGATAAATATGGAAAAGATATTTATCTTGTAGGTTACGTATTGTATATTGTAAAGGACTCCTTAGCCTATAAAAGGAGGTCCTAGGTTAGAGTTAGATATACGTGTGTTAGATATATCTAAAGTCGATACACTTCAAGGTTGTAAAACCCTAATACTATTCAGAGTATTCGTATTAATAATATTGAGGTGTTTAGTGTTTATTACTGTTATTCTTCTTAAGGTTAAACATTAAATTCCGCGTAGTGTTTAACAGTTTGTTCAAGTTTAAGTCAGCTTCTATATTAGATCGTTTGCTCAACTGGGATCAACAAGTGGTATCAGAGCTTGTGATCTAGAAGGCGTGATCAAGAAGAAGTTAAGATAACTCAAATTCAAGAAGCTTAAAGATGTCGTGAAACTCACATGATTTCGCCTCCAAGGTACCCATCTTTGAAACATGGAGAGTTTCAAGTTTGGAAGATGCGAATGAGGCAATACATTCGCATGATTGACTACACAATCTGGGAGGTTGTTGAGAATGGTGATACTCTACCTAAGAAGGGTGATGATGGAAAGGTTATCAGTATTGTTAGTGAAGTTGACAAGGCTAAAAGGAAGCTGGAGATAAAGGCTCACAGTATTCTCAGTATGGGAATACCTAATGAGTTTGCTTTGGACTTTCAAGAGTATGAGACTGCAAAGGAGCTTATGGATGCTATTGAAACAAGATTTGCTGGTAATGATGCTACCAAGAAATCCAGAAAGAATATGCTCAAACATCAACTTGAAAACTTCACTGCCCTTAATGGAGAGAATCTTGATGGAACCTACAACAGATTGCAGAAGCTTATAAGTCAACTAAAATTGGTTGACTACAAAATAGCTCAAGAAGATGTCAATCTTAAGTTTATCAGAAGCTTGTCACCAGACTGGGTTGTGCATACAGTTGTGTGGAGAAATAAAGATGATTTTGAAAAGATGACTCTTGAAAATCTCTACAATAACTTGAAGGTTTATGAGTCTGAGAAGAACATTGCTGGCTCATCCTCATCTACACAGAACATTGCTTTTGTGTCTACAAACCATAAAAGTTCTCAGGAAGCATCCACTGCTGCTTATGGTGTTTCCATCGCTATTGCTAATAATACCACCGTTAGTGATAACATTAGTGATGGTGCCATATGTGCTTTCCTAGGCGATCTAACAACCTAGTGTTACTTGTGCTAAATCGGGATCCGGATCAAATTGATCCCGATGATCTTGAAGAAATCAATCTTGATGGCAAATGGCAATGCTAACATTGCAAGCTAGGAGGTTTCTAAGGAGAGGCGGAAGACAGGTCAAGTATGATGGTCAAAGAAAGGCGGGGTTTGACAAAAGCAAGATGGAGTGCTACAAGCGCAAGAAGAAGGGCACTTTGCAAGGAGTGTAGGGCTCCTAAGAGGATGAATGAGAACTTCAAGAAGACAAGCGAAGAACCAGTATCTTCTTCTTCGCATTGGTTGCTCGGGATGGACTTGGTGATTATGGTGGGTGATCAAATTGAAGAAGGTCCCAATGTTGCTTTCACGGCTAGTGAAGCTTCAAAGAGCATAACTTTGCTCTCATGGCCTATGCTTCATCTTGAGGATCGATTTCGAGGTATCTAATGATTCAAAAGTTCTACTTGTTCTTTTAAATCTTGTCAAGATAACTTAGAATCACTTAAAGCAATTAATGAGAGTCTCGAGAAAAGAGGTAGATAGACTTGCATTAGATAACTTAGGTTATAAAGTTGGTCTTGAGAATGTAGAAGAGAAACTTAACTTTTGCATAAAATGTGAGTTTGAGTATGTAGATAAGATAAACATACTAGGTGGTGAAATTGAACTTAAGGATAGAAATTAAGATGCTTAAACAGAAACTTGAAGAAGAGAAAGTGTAAAACATGAAGCCCTAGAAGAAAAGAAAACATATAGTTAGGGTTGCTAAAACACAATTTGCTTCGATTTGGTACATAAATCTATAGGGTGTCAATTAATGAAAAGGGTTATGGGATAGGATACAATAATATGCCACCACCCTCTCTAATGAAACATGCACCAACAGCACCGAATTGTCATTTAGAAGTGAGTTTAGTTTCAACAAACCATGTAGGTGAGATTAGTAAGTCCGAATCACCTAAGATAGGTTACGATAGGTCATCGATGGTCCAATTATTGAAGATTGGGAATCGATGAGGAAGATAGGTCGAGTCAACAAAGCCCGAGAAGTTAGAAAATGTTAAACATGTTGATTCTAAACAAGCCAACCTTATGCCTAGATTTGGAGCACCAATTTCTAGGAAAGTTGTAGACTATAATGAGATTCCTAGGGATCAGATGAAAAGTTTCAAACCTAGGGGCAATCAAAGAAACTTCAATGGCTTAATCTCAAATAGATTAGGGGATGAGTTTCAATGTGTCAAAAAGGCTTGTTTTAAATGTGGTAGTTTTGAGCATCTACAAAGAAATTGTTATAAAAACCAACCACAAGTATGGAATCATTGGAGGAGGGTGAATCATAAAAACTTTTCAAAGAACACCATCCCTCACCCAAACAAAAACATGGTTCCAAAAGCTGTGCTAATGAAGAATGGTAAAACAAAATCAATAATCTTCTTTGCAACCAAATGGGTTCCAACCAACGCTAAGCAAAATGTAAACAACGCTAAGCAAAATGTTTCCTTTGCTAAGCGGAATATCACCACTGAAACAAAAGAAGTTTTAACTATACCAAAGGTGATAAGCGACAGTGGTTGGAAGTCATTTCTATGTTGTAAAGGCCTCGACTAGTGGCGGTGGAAACCAAAACAAAGGTTTTACACAATGCGATTGTGCATCAATGGATCTAAAGAAATTTGACTATGTTGATGCAGGCGGACCCAAGTCAATATTGGCTTGGGTCCACAAAAGGAACTAATTTGTTTAATTTCATGTGCGGGGCAATCTACATGATGAGCTAAAAGATAAAGGAATTTTGATAGTGGTTGCTCGGGCACATGACATGGGATGGGAGCAACCTTGAGGATTTTGAAGCTTTTGATGGAGGATATGTGGCATTTGGCAATGATCCAAAAGGAGGAAAGATTCTTGGAAGAGGAACAATCGAAATAGGAAAGTTGGACTTTGAAAAGTCTATCGGTTGAGGACTAAAGTATAATCTATTCGATGTTTCCCGGATGTGTGATAAAAGGAATTGGGTACTTTTGGGAAACAAATGTGTGGTGTTATCTCCCGATTTTAAAATGCACGATGATAAGTATGTGCGACTTAGGGTTCCTAGGAAGGATAACATATATTGTTTTGATATGAAAGATGTCATTCCTAATAGGTCTCTAACTTTGTTTGTTTGCTAAGGTATCAGTAGATGAGTCTAAATTATGGCATAGAAGGCTAGGTCACTTAAACTTTAATACAATCAATAAATTGATGAAGGGGAACTTAGTTAGAGGTCTACCTTCTAAGGTTTTTAATGTAAAGATCTTTGTGTGGCTTGTCAAAAAGGTAAACAACGTAGAGCCTCTTGTAAGACCAAGACTGTGAACACCATTTCTCAACCACTGTTTATGCTACACATGGAATTATTTGGTCCCACATTTGTTAAGAGTTTGAATCATAAGCAGTACTGCCTAGTTATCACTGATGATTATAGTAGATTTTCTTGGGTTTACTTTCTGGCACTTAAGAGTGAAACAAGTGAGATTCTTAAGAATTTCATCACTAAGATAGAAAATAGAGTGAACCATAAGGTCAAAGTAATCGATGTGATAATGGAACCGAGTTTAAAATGATGTCATGAATAAGTTACGTGTGGATAAGGGTATTGAAAGGCAGTTTAGTGTTGCTAGGACACCTCAACAAAATGGTGTGGTGAGAGGAAAAATAGAACACTAATTGAGGTTGCAAGAACAATGTTATCTCGAATCTAAGTTACCAACTACCTTTTGAAATTTGAAGTGTAGGAAGCGCATGTTATGTGCAGAATAGAAGCAAGGTAGTGAAGCCTCATAACAAGACCCCTATGAGTTGTTACATGGTAGGAAGCCTATGATAGATTTCCTAAAACCTTTTGGGTGTCTGTTACTATCTTAAATACCATAGACCACCTAGGCAAGTTTGAGGAAAAGGCGGATGAGGATACTTTATTGGCTATTCTTTCAATAGCAAGGCCTTTAGAGTATACAATAGGAGGACCAGAATAGTAGAAGAAAACTTACATGTTAAGTTTAGTGAAGAGACTCCTAGTGTTGAGACAAAAGGACCAGAGTGGTTGTTTAATATTGATATGCTAACCAAGTCTATGAATTATGAGCCTATCAATGCAGGTACATCCACTAATTTTGATGCAGGTATACTAAAGGATTATGATGAAGGAACAAATTCTAAGGAAGATGAACCTCCAAAAGAATTTTACTTGGTTGAAAAGTGGAAAGCTGGTTCTGTCTCACCCACCATTGAAAAGAAGAGTCCCACCGATGATGATGGTTTTGATTCAGGAAGCAAGGGTGATCATCATCAAGATAATGAAGAGTTGTCTCATGATAACTCAGTGTCGGTAGAAGAAATTGAAAAGCAGAAGAAAATTTTTGAAAGCACTGCTAAGCCAAATTCTACCACTGCTAGTTCAAGTGAAATCCCTGTTGCAAATTCTGATAGCAGTACTTACTTTAGAATCCCTGCCAAGCCACTATTTGGTGATGATGAGTATCCAACTGATCCTGACATGCCTGCTTTGGAAGAAATAGATACTCCCACTGATGATGAAAACATGGATGACTATTTCAATGATGCTGATGTTACAAATTTGGATAATGTCATCATAGAGAGTCCAATTCCTACCACCAGAGTACATAAGAATCATCCCAAAGAACAAATACTTGGCAACTTGAATACACCAGTTCAAACAAGAAGCAAGACTCAGAACACTAAAACCTTTCCTGAACAAGGTTTCTTTGCAAGGTCACTTCACAAAAGAAACAACCATCAAGACTTGCAGAACTGTTTGTTTGCTTGCTTTCTGTCACAAAAGGAGCCCAAGAGAGTAGAAGAAGCTTTATCAGAAGAAGGATGGGTTGAATCAATGCAAGAGGAGCTGTTGCAGTTCAAGCTTCAAGAGGTGTGGACATTGGTTGACCTACCAAATGGAAAAAGGGCTATTGGAACTAAATGGGTGTTTAGAAACAAAAGGGATGAAAGGGTATAGTGGTAAGGAATAAATCAAGGTTGGTTGCTCAAGGATACACACAAACTGAAGGATTAGATTATGATGAAGTATTTGCACCAGTTGCCAGAATTGAAGCTATAAGACTGTTTTTGGCATATGCTTCATAAAAAATTTTGTTGTGTATCAAATGGATGTTAAGAGTGCCTTTTTGTATGGTACTATTGATGAGGAGGTTTATGTATGTCAACCTTCTGGTTTTAAAGATCCTGATCATCTTGATAAGGTCTACAGGGTGAAGAGGACTATGTATGGGTTGCATCAAGCTCCAAGGGCATGGTATGAATGCCTCTCTACTTATTTGATGGACAATGGTTTCAAGAGGGGACTGATTGATAAGACCTTGTTCATAAGGAAGCTCAAGGATGATATATTGTTGGTTCAGGTTTATGTTGATGACATCATCTTTGGCTCAACAAATAAGGAGCTATGCAAAGACTTTGAGAAACTTATGCATGATAAGTTTCAGATGAGTTCTATGGGTGAACTCACTTTCTTTTTGGGGCTACAGGTTCAACAGAGGACTGATGGTATCTTCATTAGTCAAGACAAGTATGTAGCAGATATTTTGAAGAAGTTTGGATTCCAGGATGTCAAGAGTGCTAGTACACCCATGGAGACTCAGAAACCACTGCTACCAGATGATGGAAGTCCCAAAGTTGATTTGAAGCTGTATAGATCCATGATTGGATCTTTGATGTATCTCACTGCTTCTAGGCCAGATATTATGTTCTCAGTATGTGTGTGTGCAAGATTTCAAGTCACACCAAACACATCACACATGAATGTTGTGAAGAGAATCTTTAGATATCTTAAGGGTCATCCTAAATTGGGCCTTTGGTATTCTAAGGATTGACTTTTGATTTGGTGGCCTATCTGAGACGGTGATTATCTTGGAGCTAGTTTGGATAGAAAGTCTACTACTTGGAGGATGTCGGTTTTGGGAAGCGTGCTAATCTCATGGCAGTGTAAAAAGCAGACAATTGTGGCCAATTCCACCACTGAAGCTGAGTATGTGGCTGCTTGCTAGTTGTTGTGGTCAAGTGCTTTGGATTCAGAATCAATTGTTGGACTTTGGGTACAATTTTATGCATACTAAGATTTACATTGACAATAACGATTACAATATGCATTATTAAAAATCATGTTTTGCATTCTAGAACTAAACATATTGAGATAAGGCATCATTTTATTAGAGATTGTAATGAGAAAAGGTTAATTCAAATGGTTAAGATCCATCGATTTCAATGTTGTTGATCTTCTCACTAAAGCTTTTGATGTGGGAGGTTTCGAGTATCTTGTAGTTAGTATTGGTATGATAAATCTCTAAATCTCAAATTTGTTTTGTAAAAGTTTGTAAAATTTATGTCTTGTTATTGGTAGATCTTAGTATTGCTAGTTTAGTTCTATCCCTTCGCTTGTTATTTTTGTTTCCACTAACTATTTTGCGGATCAAAGAAGTAAATCACAACAATGAAGTAGCAATGGACTTAAAAGGAAACATGGTATTATTATTAAAGATAAAGCGCATTCTAGGATGCAGAGTTACAACCATGTCATTCAAACTACCATCGAGTACAACAAAAGACAACAACTAAAAACAACCATCAAGAGATTACAGCTTCATGACAACCACCTAAACCAACTATGGCTTCTTTGCTATGGCCCATGCTGGCATAGTCTTCCTTACTCCTGGTCCACAAATCTCATCCCACACTTTTGGGCAAGCAAGACCCATCACTCTCTCTCTCTCTCTTATGGGGGTGATGAGGAAGATGGACCAGCTGGTTGTGGAGGAGCTGTAAGGAGTTCTTGCAAAGGTGGAGCTGGTAATGGTTCTGGAGGTGGTATCTCAGCAACTGGAGGCACAACCAATTCTCTGGAAGAGGCTTCATCATATGTGTCTTCATATGGTGACACATAGCTTGGCATGGAGCTTAAGTCGAACTGGATTCCTTCATGATAGCTTGTTGTGGTAATGGTTGGATGGAAGAAGGTCCAATGAGCGTGGTTTGTCCTCTTTAAGGAGAGGATGTTTTCCTTGGTGGAATGTAGTTTTCCCATGTGTTGTTTGATGATGAACTCTTGGATGAAGGAAGAGATCTCAATGGGTTGGTTTGGATTGCTCACGTTGATTTTTGGTGGTTTTAGAGAGAGGTTTTGAGATTGTGTTGTTAGAGATGGTTTTGGGAATGTGAGAATATGTGTGGTATGTGGGTGATTTGCTCTTAAATAGAGTTAAAGTGAAATCGATGGGTTAAATGTGTGGAAGGTTTGAGTTGTTGAGGAGTAAATGAAGTCTTTGACTTTGGTGGACGTTTAAATGACTTGGAGTTGACCTTTGTTGGGTGTTTAGCACTTTTGTTAACCACTCGCCAAGTATAAATAAAGAAACCAGTTCTAGTTATTACTAACCTCTGCTAACCTTGACAAAGTTCTAGTGTTTTGTTTGTGTTTGTGATATGCAGGTTTGAAGGAGCTATTGTAACTTATGGAGCTTATGGAGTTGTAGGAGTAGCTGATTAAAAAAAATTGTGTCTTATGTAATCCTTCAAATTAATGCATGTTATCACTATTTTTGGCTTAGATTTTGTTGCAGAAGTCTTAGTCAAAAGATTGGAGTGTTGGTGAAGTATCCACTGCCAGTGCATTTCTAACCACTGCTAGTTGTGGACAATCCACTGCTAGAGCATTTTGCTGATGATGGAAACTTGAGGGGCTGTTTTGTAACTTCTTGTTGATAACGTATTTATTCCCCCAAATCACTGCCGGATCATTTAATTGATCTTTGAACACTTCCAATTGGCGCCCTACACAAACCCTAACCACTCCCAACTGATAATTTCACAAATCCCACATTACATTCACTCATACATCATAATGGCAACTTTGTATTCCAAAACCCACAACCTTGTCGCATATTTGGTAAAGAACAATCAGTCAGAAGGCTTGCATGAGATGATTGATTTCCTTAAACACAGTCCCATCCACTTTGCTTTAATTGTAGAACCCATCATTCTTAAAACATATGTTCATCAATTTTGGTGGAATGTTGAAATACAAGAAAGAGATGAAGCAGAGGTTGTTAGGTCTGTTGTTGATGAAAAGGAGATTCTGGTCACAGAGGATGTGATTAGAGGTTTTTTGAAGCTGGAGGATGCTGAAGGGGTTGTTAATTTTTCTAATGATGAAATATTTGAAGGATTAGAGAGACTGGGTTATGAGAGAAGGGGAGATAGGATTAAATTTTACAAAGGTATGTTTTCACCCCAGTGGAAGTTTTTGATACATACTCTCCTTATGTGTATCAGCAATAAGACTACTGGATTTGATGAGTTTCCCTCCAAAATTGCAACTGCCATTATATGTCTTTCTGAAGGGAGGGTATTCAATTGGTCTAGGATGATCTTTGATGGTTTTCTGAAGAACATTAGAGAAAAGGGAAGTACTACTTATATCCTAGGTTTGTACAATTGATAGTGGAGAGTCAGATCACAGAACCTATTGCTCATAATAGGAAGTATGATGTCCTTCATATGCTTCCTAAGGTGTTTGCACACATGAGGCACCAAAATCCTAATTTCTCATGTTCTGTTACATCATTATTTCCCAATATGCTGAATTTGCCAGACATTCCTGAGATTGCAGAGGTATCTGAACCACAACATACCCAAACCATCGAAGTCGAACCCCGCTACCACATCTGCAACCACTGCTAACCCACCTGAACCTACTGCTGAACCCTTAACTCTACCAACTGAACCCCAAAGAATATTAGTCCAAAAAAGGAGGAGGAAGGGCCCCAAGCTACCTCAGGCTGGTGTTAGTGGTGTAGTAAATGAGGCTTTCACAAGAGGTGCATGTGACATGAGTGGAAGGGCTTTCACTACTGATTCAGGCCTAGGTGCTGAACAGGACAGTGAAAACATAAGTAAGACCCAACCACTGGCAACTCCTAATGTGGAGAGTTCTCTTGAACTTAACACAGGTGGAGGAATCCCTAGCCAACTGGCTAAATCAGGGTGCATGGATGATCAGGCTAGGTCTGATGCCATGTTTTCTACACCCCATGATTCACCTCTCGGAGCAGGTTACACAGCTCGAAGTGATGAGGGTAGTTTGGGACATGATGATGAATTGACGGGTACTGATAATGTACAAAATGACTTTTCCAAGGATCCACCTCTCGGACCAGGTTACACAGGTCGAAGTGGTGAGGATATTCTTGAACAATTGAATGAATTGATGGCTAAATGTACCAAAATGGAGGATACAATCACTGGTCTTCAGGAACTTGCAGTGTTTCAGGGTAGACAGATCAGAAGATTGAAGCACAGGGTGTCTGTCTTGGAAAGAATAAGGAGGCCAGGGATTGTTGCTTATAGGAGAGCCAAGAGAGTGCATCAGAAGGCTAGCTCCTCAATTGATCAAGGTTTGGAGGATGCATCCAAACAGGGAGGAGTAAGAGCAAGGATTCAGGGGAGGATGTGCATTTGGATGATGGTTTGGATTTGGATAGTGGAAATACTGATGGTGATTATATGGTGACTGATAAGGATGGAAATGAAGCAGTGCTTGAAACTTTGAAGGCTGTAGTAGAAGACAAAGAGAAAGAAGTGGTGCAGGCAACAACCACTGCTAGTGTTGCTGAATCCCCTGCTAGTACAATTGAAACCACTGCTGCAACCTCTGAGGTAATTTTCACAACTGTTACTTCAGATACACCTATAGCTATAACAACCACTGCTACTATAGTTACAACCACTGTCACACCACCACCCAAGTCTAAAGAAGTTGAGAAGGAGGCTGCTGGTACCCTGATTAACTTAAGTAAAACCTCATCAAACCCTGAACCTACCATTGCACCTGTTCCAATTTTTCTTAAACCTACTGGACCCAAACCCTTGGCTAAAAGTTTGAAAATTGGTGAGCCTGTAAAGACTAAAGTGGTTCAACCAGATATTGGAAAGGGGAAAGGTATTGTTGAGCCAGTTTTGAAGTTTAAGAATAGGCAAGAGCAAATTGTTCATGATGAAGAGCTTTTAAGAAATTGCAAGTGAAGAAGTGGCTCTAGCAGAGAGAAGCAAAAACAAGAAGAAGAGGAAGCTACTCAGAGATTGATTGAAGAGTGGAATATGGAACAACCTTTCCTTCAAGCCTCTGAAATGATAAGGACAGAATACACTACTCTTGAATGGGCACAATTAGATGTTGCTACAAGGTCTAAGGTTTTGGTGAGAAGGGAAGAAAGATAAGACAGGAGAAAAAATCAAGCTAAAAGGAAGAAACCTCCTACTAAGACTGAAATGAGAAATCAAATGATGAAGGTTATCAGGCACATGGACATGCATATTGGTGTTAATTTGAGAAAGTGTACATATGAGCAGGTTGAGGAGATTTATCAAGCTTGTAAAAGAAGATGTGATGACTTCATCCCTATGAATTCGAGAAAGAAGAAGAGTGGATACAAAATATACAAAAGAGAAAAGTCGCTATTCGGGAGGAATCTAGTTGAAAGAAGCAGAAAGTGGATGAAGAAATGGAGAAAGAAGAAAGAATTGAAATTGTATCTTACGGAGTGTGATCAACCGAACCTATCAATCCTACTCCAATAAGAGCTATTCATCCTATTGAAGATTGGAAAGATAATTACGACTAATGATAGAAATGATTGAAATTACAAGAGGCGATGGATGGAAAAGCACATACTTCAATTTTGGATGTTTGTTGTTCAATATGAATAAGGTTGATCTGGAACAATTGTGGAAGGTAATGGAGTTTAGGTATGGAAAGTTTGGGCCAACGGGAGTATTAGCAAAGTTTGTGTGGACTTCTATAAAGAACTTGTTCACCTCAATCCGGATGATGAATTTTGGGAAGGCGTGAGGTGGTTGAGTGGATGCTGTATCAACCTTGCAGTACATCTTGTCTGAGACTACAAAGGAGAAGTTCTTCATGTTTATAGATAAAGACTATCCACTGAGCAAGAATGTAGCCATGAAAATGTTGGAAGCCAAACTTGCTCCACAGGAGACAAAGCCTACTAATCCTATGATTGATCAATTATTCCTGAAGATTGAGAAAATTGCAGATCTACAAGGTCCTTTAGCAATAAAGGCCAAGCCTCAAGGAAGATTGAAGAGGAAGGCTAACAGATCAAAAGGCATGGATTATACTTCGAGTCGAGACCAAGAGGACATTGAAGCACACAAGAAAAGACTGCTGGTTCTTACAAAATTGTCTTCATTAAAGGAGCCAGAGGTTAGTTGTACATCACCTCTTACAGGTCATCATCATATACTTTTGAGTTTAATGAAAGTGGAGGATGTTGGAAATTTGAGAGAACCAATGGTGAGAGTTATGGTTTTGTTAAGTTTTCACAAATGCTTTACTACATGGAAAGAGATGATTTGATGACCATCTGGAAGTTATACAAGAACATATTTGGAGATGTGGCACCAGATGATTATCATGAGAGGATTGTGTATTATAATTTGAAGATCATATTTGAACCCACTCATGATGAACCAGAATGGAAAGGACTCTTCAATGGCAGTGTTACAAGTTGGTATTTATATCAGTCTTGTGGAGTTCATGTATTAACTGTTTCTGGAAATGTTATTCATATGTGTGTAGAAAGTGATTATCCTAAATTGAATAATCATCTAGAAGTTATTACTCACATGTTACAGCCTCGTGGATTAAACCTGCAGAAACCCTTTGATTATCAAGCTTACAGGTTGCTGAGGAAGTTTGAGAAGTTACTACATCCTGATAAGTGTTTGGATACATCCTCCAAGTGAAGACTGTATGGGCTTTAAAAGAAACTTGATGATTTTGGTTGTAAATATCAAGTTTAGGGGATGATTGTTGGGTTTTAGGTTCCTATGAAAGGAATTATTCTAAGTATGGAACCACGACCAGCTTAAAGGAAACCACGGCTAGAAGAAAGGAATCCACTGCTATATTAAACCACGGCTAGTAGTCTCATGTAACCACTGCTAATGTAATATAAGCACTGCTAGTTAGATATGTCGGTTTAATGTTTTGTATTAGATAAATATGAAAAGATATTTATCTTGTAGGTTACGTATTGTATATTGTAAAGGACTCCTTAGCCTATAAAAGGAGGTCCTAGGTTAGAGTTAGATATACGTGTTTTTGATATATCTAAAGTCGATACACTTCAAGGTTGTAAAACCCTAATACTATTCAGAGTATTCGTATTAATAATATTGAGGTGTTTAGTGATTATTACTGTTATTCTTCTTAAGGTTAAACATTAAATTCAAATTTAAGTCGTAGTGTTTAACAAAAAGTATATGTGATATGAGATATCGGAAAAAATGATATGTGTGATGTTAAAATGATATGTGATATGTTATTAATTGTTAGTTACAATACTTAAAGTAACCGTGTTAAAATGAAAATGATATGTGATATCAGAAAAAATGATATGTGATATGTTATTAATTGTTAGTTATAATACTTAAAGTGACCGTGTTAAAATGAAAATGATATGTGATATCGGAAAATATATTGATGAATTAAAAAGTTACCGGATTTTGTATGTTTAGTATGATATTGTGAATATGCCGTTTGGTTAGTAATATTGTGATTGTTAAACTTGTGTTACTGTTTTTAGGATTTTAGTGATTAATTTCGTAAATACCCCGTTCGAAGTTAATCATCCTATAGAGAACCCGTCCGAAATTAATTTATTAGAAATTAATTTCGGAAAGTCCCCTGTTTGGGACTGCTATTTGAATGTTGTCTCATTTAGGATATGAATGCGTCTAACTGTTTTACTATTTGAGAGAAATTCGACAGTATTTCCTTTTCACTCCTACGAATATGTCTTTAATGCACATATTTGGGGAGTTGAGAAATCTTGCCGAATTTTCAAATAGTAAATCGATTATCTTGCATTCATATATGAGACGAGACATTCAAAGAGTAGGTTAGGATTGTCTTCCATAATTGCACTAGGTAAACAAAACAGCTCATAATTACGCCTTTTCATATTTGAATTTGTTTATTTGCATATGTATGTATATATATAAATTCATTTATTTGAATATGTTTTTTTACAACGCAGTCATGACAATTGCTAAGAGTTGGACCACTATATCCAACCGTAATTCCCCAGAATTTTTAGATGGTCTTTTTGAATTCGTCGCGCATTGTGAGCCATTGTTTAACCCCATCTCCAAAATGATTCATTGCCCATGTATTCGTTGGTAAGTAGCGATGAGTGTGTAAATACTCATCATTTTTGTTCCTTCACATTGCAAAAGCAGTCAAAAACACTCGAAAAGTCTCAAAAGACGAGAAAAAATATTTAGATCGTATTTTATGCATAAATTGTCAAATCTAGTCCACAGTTATTCAAAGCAAGTTAATTTTTCATAAAAGGCCCCTGAGGATTTTAAGTTGTCAAATTAGCCTTATAAAATTCAATTTTGCAAAATGGCAACTTTAGTCCTGAAATTTCAAAGATTGATGTGAAATTACCCGGGACATTTTAATTTGAAAATTATTATTTTTGGTCCTTGGGAAAATTAAACTTGTCATAATAGGTCCTTTTGATAAATTTTGGAAAAGTGCGGTTTGATCCTCTAGTTTTGTGGAATGGCAAATATGGTCCTTGTGATTATAATACAAAACCAATTGAACCCTCCTTCCATTCGACCCTCCCTACCATTTGACCCCTCACAACCAATAATATAAACGTCCCTTCTCCTTTATCTCGCTTCCCGAAACCAGTTACATCTTTCCCCTTTCTCCAAAACCCAAAACCCCTAAACCATCCTTTACCCAACATCACCATAACCCAAAACACTCAACCTCTCCTTAATCCTTTTACCCAGGTTTTCCCAAATCCCTAACCCACTAACAAGCTCCTTCTCCTTCCAAGAAGTGCCACCATGGCAATCCAAGTCTAAAAACACCAATAGATGGCTCGGATTTGTTCCCATCTATACCTACTTATTGGATGGCTGAGATTGAAGCTAAGAAAGCACAAGATGTCCAAGAAGCTCATTTTCTCTGTGAAGAAACACAAGCTTATTTGACGAATCTTCCTAGAACTAGTATAAATAGAGGACATTGTAGCCAAGTTTGGCGGTAGGTTTTAGTTAGTTTTAAAAGTTAGTTTACTTTTTTTTAATTGTAATTCATCTTTTAAATTAATAAAAAAAGTTTCTGTTTTTATATATGTCATTTCTTGTCTTTTTATGCAAATAAGCACTTAGTGCTTATTTGCTTTAGCTAATTATCATTTGGTTTCGGTACCTTTTTAAGTTCTGAGACTAGTTTTACAAGAGAAAATCCAAGTTCATTGTTAAAAAAAAATTTGTTTCAAGTGTCTTTTATGCCCATAAGGTGTGTGATTGGTGCAAAACCGTCAAGTTTTCTCATGGTGACCACTTGTGAATGGCCAACTGTAAGAAACTTAAAACAGCCGAGACACCAATGCAATGAAGATCCGGGAGTATAGTGTTTCCGGTCGTTATGTCCCAATGAAGCTATGCAATGGATTATCAAACGTTTAGTGATCGAGAATTTGAGCGGAAAGGAGATTTGATTATAATTATAACTACGGGAAAAGCCAGCAATTACAATGGCTTAAATGCAAATTAAAGGAAATTTAAAAGATAAAAACTATTAAATAAACGCTATCACTATATTAAAATTGATGAACGTTTAAAACTAAAAACTTACGTTTAAATAAAAATAAATAACGTATAAAATAAAAAGTGAAACTTATACAATATAAATCCTAAAAATATGAAAAATACATTTTACAATCCTAATGATAAAAGAAAATATTTAGAAAAAGAAAATTATTTTATAACTATTAAATTAATTATTATAAATTAAAAACTATTTTAACTATTTAATAATTACCTAAAATACAAGAAAATATGAAACAAAGCTAGAAAAATAAAATTATGAATTGGATAAGTCTAAAATAACAAACTAGAATTTTCAAAATTATTTTGTATTTTTCGATTATTTTTCTATTTTTATGAATTTTAAACTATTTAAAACTACTTAAATTATTTAAAAATACAAATTTAACTAAGAAAATATGGAAAAATACTTTTTGGCTTTTTATATTTATCTTAACTTAAGAAAATGAAAATTATTTTTGAGACTTTTCTTAATTTTTGTATTTAAAGCTAATTAAAATGCTTAAAACTAATTTAAATTAAGAAAATAGCGAACAAGCTTAGAAAAATCTGAAAATTTCAGGAAAACTCTAAAATAATATAAGGAATCTATGAAAAATGGAAAAACATGGGGTTGTTAGGAGGAATTTGGCCGAAGTGCAAAGGGCTTATCAATAAGCTCTTGGAATAAGCTAATGAGCACCAAAGTGAACCAACTGATTATATAAGCTAATGTATGCTAAAACCACTCTAAGACAACCAATTACATCTACTCCTAACCACTAATGAGCATTTTACCTAGGATTAAATAACCGAAATTTCAACAAAACTTGATGCTTGACCCCACTGTTTAAGCGATTCTATAAGCAACCAATAAGCTAAGGTGAAAACTAAAAGCATGGCTCTCAAGACCACCTACCAGAGATCACATATCCAGATTTATAGCTAATTAGGACTAGTAATGAAGAAGATATTGAGCAAGTTAAAATGGCATAAATGGACAGGTTGCTGTTGAATGCAGCAAAACAGTGAAACAGGTACCTACTATAAGCTAATGTAACGGCTAATTCAGTAAGCTAAAACAAAAACCATGAATGTGGTCTTGAAGACCACCTAGCAGACTGCTTAAAGACCAAAGATAAGACCCTAACTAGATGAAATGAAGACTGTGCAATGACTGCAACTTCTGCAAAAACTGGTTTATTGGCTCACTTTGACTTTTAAGAACAAATTAGCATTTTGACTTTCTTGAGATTAGAATGCAAATGATTGGTGGAATGGATGAAATATGATGTAGTGAAAGCAATGCAAGCTAGATGATCAACTTCTAAACCTATGTGATATGATTATGTACCTAGATTCCAATGAAATGCAACAAGAACGTTGGGCTTATGAATTTGACTTTGAACTCAAATGACAGAAGACAATGATGATATGATAATAATAGGCTATAACAAGAATAATGCAACCGATCTAACACAATATTCTACCCTTGAGCACACGGTTGTGAGTTCTAATCCAAACACCCCTTTAGAAACAAATTTGCAATGAAAATGAAGCCAACTGATGAACAAGCTAGTGAAATAGATCAAATGGAGTTTAACTACTCTAAGTACCATTAAATAAACAAGACTAAACCAGATGTAAGCACGTATACATGTACAAAACCAATTATGCAAAATAGATTGAAAATGACAAGTGACATTCAAACTCACATGGTCCGGCTTGGATTGCGAGTGCTAAAACCGAATCCCCACTATGCTAAACTATTCTAAACCAACCCAAAATCCAGCTGCATCAACCCAATACCCATTTCCTTTTTCAATTTGAGCCCACAGTTGACTTGTGTTGACCATGAACCTAAATTACTTAAACTTTGAATGTGAGCTGATACAAAGTTAATCATGAGCTTATACAAGCTTGTTTGAGATTAAATATAAGCTTCTGAAAGCTTAAACATAAGATTTTAAGATTGAAAATTTCAACAGTAACTTGAAATATGGAATTTATCTAAAAACTTGAATTGAAAACTCAACAACACATTACAATGATAAGTTAACTTAAATGTGATATAAAGAAAGTGGAGTTACAACATTTAGACTTAAACTACTACTTTTATTAAAAAAACGACATTAAAGGAAAATTTAAAACTAAAATCTACTACCCTATCTTGCTTCTCTCTTCCTCTTTTATAGCTCCAATCATCTTTCACACCTCTCTCCTCAAATCCCGGTGTGTTAGAGGCCCTGGATCGCTTAAGCTCATCTTAGCCGCTTATTGTGTTTTAAGGGAAAAGGTTGTTTTAACCTGTTGGAGAGATTGAGTGTAGGTAAGGTGAAGAATTATTGTCTTTTGGATTGTGGTGTTTGGAGGGGGAACATGGAGGAGAAAAAGTGGAAAAGGTGTGAGATGGGGGGATGGTGTTGTCTGGGTTGCAAGGCTATGTGTTGAAGAAAGCAGAAAAGGCGCGTAGGGGTTGCTTGTTTGACTTTAGGATTGACCAGGGGTGTTAGTAATAGAAAGGGGTCCAAAAATGTAAATGATGTGGTCCAAAAGAGATAAGCGCCAAAAGGTTTAAAAGATTTATTATCTGAGGGCTTGTTTGTAAAATCGAAAGTTAAGGATCAATCTGCCATTTCGCAAATTTGTTCCAAGGGACTAATAACCGACAAGCTTCAAAAGTACAGGGACCAAATGCTATTTTCCAATTTTCCAGGGCCATTTCGCCAAATTTCAAACTTGAAGGACCATTCTTGTAATTTTCTCAAACTTTGACATTTTTCACCAAAGGACTAATTTTGACAAGTTATGATATTAAAAGGACCTTTGGTGACTTTTCTTTGAAATTTTGACTCGGGGACTATTTTGACAATTTTAGAAACTTGGGGACCGAAGCGCCAATTATGCAACTTTGCTCATTTTTCATCGATTTTAAACATTTTGCATCCAAACATATAAAATGACATTTTGAGATATTTTCAGATTTTGATGCATTTCGAGCATTTTTAAACGTTTTGCGATTCAGATTGACCCAAAATGATGAGTATTTACACATTCATCAATCCCCCACTAAACTATTGCTAGTCCCTAGCAATCTTTTGAGAAAACTTAATGGATTTGAAACTCTTTACCAAAAGCCATTACTCGGAGTAGCCAAATGTTTTAGTTCAAGTAAGAACCATGGTACACCGATAACCATGTGATTTTGAGCAAACCACCGACTTTCAACGGATTTGATTTTGTCTTTACGGAAGCCGTTTGCTCGGACTAGCCAACTCTTAGATAAATTATCAATATTATCTTTGGTGAGTGACACCAATTATGGTTTTTCCATCGCCTTTACCACAAGCCATAACCTTGCTGCTAGCCAACTCTTCACTTTTTAGGATATGGTGAATAATACCATACAATTTGGGCAATTGCAAGTCGTAAACGGATTTGAGATATCTTTACCAAGAGCCGTTTGCTCTGGATTAGCCAATCCTTTTGTTTATTAGACAAGCGGATCGATAACCAATTGAGTAAGTGTAAAACACTTACTCCAAAAACAATTTTGGCCAAAAACGGGAAATTAGTATAATTATATGATAAAATTCGTGAGAATTCCCCCACACTTAGAAATGAATATTGCCCTCAATATTCAAAGTATCGGGTTATGCCGAAACAAAGAACGTAAAAGGGAAATACTACGCCATTATTTAGAAAGATGATTTTTTTTTTTTTTTTTTTTTAACTTATATATATACAACATGGGTAACTCCCACACTAGATGGTGCACACGGGTGAAAACCCATGTTCGCCATCGTTTTTGATTACTGAGTCGCTAGCTTGACTCGACCCCAATTCATTGGTTCATGGGAAGCAGAGTGGAAGAACAATCTCCATCTGACTTTCATTCAAGATGTTTGGACAAACATATGAAGCACGTGAAAGTTCCACACCGATGAGATATACATAGAACCGCTCAAAATGATAAGTGAAAATGCGGGGTCAAAGATAGTGTCTTTATTCCCGAAGGAGTGAAGAACAGAGAAGCCACGGGATAGGTGAAGAAGAGATAGAAAATCATGATAAACATCATGATTAACTCATCATCATCGTAAGGAGAATTCATAATAGCATGAATCTCATCATTTAAGCTCAATTGGTCTAGACATATCCCGGTGTGTCTAGATCAGTAGAAGTTATCATACTCGGCGGAGATATGATATGAGTGAGTTCATCTGGGAACTCCATGAAGGTGAATGAATCATATTCGAATTGATATGAGTGGGTTCACTAGTGAACTCCTCCAATGTACATGATTCATAATCGAGAGAGAATTATGAGAATGAAAAGTGGTACCGCCACTAATCTTCTCTCCCATACTATCAAAACAGAGGCTTTCATTTCCGGAATAGAATCATCGAAAGAATATCACTATCCTTAATGGGATAGGAGATGAAATAGGTTTCTCTTTGAAAGCCTCGATTTTAGAAATGAGAAGACCGACATTCAATAATGTTGCTCAAGAGCTTCATCTTTGATTTCAGTGTCAAGAACTTCATCATTCTCTTCTTCTAAGCTAACAAGCTCGAAGGTGAATCTTCCACATAAATGACGTCTCCGCAAGATAACGAATCATCGCCATCGAATCTGAGAACATCTCAACATGATCATTTTGGAAGACAAGAGGAGGAGGATATCACACACATGATCAAGAATTCTGTGACTCTCTTGGGATTGGGACAAGGTTCTCAACACTAGACTTTATGAATTTGTCCGATTCCTTTTCGTAAACAAGGTCGAGATGCTCGCCCCCATAATAAGAGAGTGAGTGTGAATCTCGGTGTGATAGCGCTTGTTTGAGATGGAATCTCAACCTGGAATATCAACCGATCGAGGAGTTGAGAAGTATTATCTTTAAAAGGATAAAACCCTCCTCGTCATCATCACAAAGAGCCTTAAGAAATTGGGAACGCCTTAGAGTGCATGCTCTAGGACTAATAATTCTTCCCTAGATTGGCGGGCCTCTCGCTTCGGCTAGCAATTCTCCCATGGTCTTTTCACCACTCACTTGATCCTTAAAGTTTTGCATCATATCATTAAGTGATTTCATTGCGGTTTCAAAATCTTGGGAGATTTCTTGAGACAACGCTCTGTGGAGTTTGAACCGTATGGTCTTGTGGAGGTTGAAAATTGTCAAACATGTGAAAGTCATGATTGTTACAAGGAACTGGGTTCCTAATTGACAATCGAGTGAAGTGGGGACCTCCACAAGACTCACAACAAGAAACTGCTGAGTCGTGAATGGTGAATCATATGGATTTTGGTCATAACCAAAACTCGAGCATTATTGGAAAACTGCTCATAGACAAACGTGTTTCCGGATCGACACTCAAATCCTTGGTGAGGACCTCCACAAAATTCACACATGAAGTGTTGATTATATGAAGATAAGTCGGTGTGGTGGGTAATTGGAAAAGTTTGAGGGTCGTTAAATGAGTTCGATTAGGATCATAATCAAATGAATTCCTCGAACCACAAAACAAACAACTCCGTTATGAATATCATTACCACATTGTACATCGCATACACCAACGCGAGGTGAACCAAAGAGAGGCTCACCACAACCGACACAAGGAATAAACGATTGCATTTGAGAGTTATGAAGAGGAATCGGTTTATTCAAAGAATCAACAAAACCAACATGGTGATCCGAATGATTATCAAGTCTCAAGAACATTCGGAAAAATCGGGAGGTGGGACAAGTGGTGTGCTCGAGAGCTAGCAATTTCCACCACTCCGTTATGGTCTCCGGTTCTTGAATGGGTTCATCGGGTTGTGGCGGATGGTCGGAAAACTTGGAGAATCATCGAGAGAGTTATCAGATAATTCGCACCAATAACAATATTTGCTTGCACCCATCCTTCCACATTGCTTGCATAAACAATCCAGATTCTGACAACGGAGTTGATCCTCTTCCATACGGCTTTTGCAATGGAAACAACGAGGATAATCGATCGTCGCCATGAGAATTAAACATGTAGAGGTTAAAGAAATAGAATTAAACGGTTTTGAGGTTAAAGAAGAGTAGAATCAAAGCAGTGCGAGGGTAAGAGAAATAGAATCATACGGATAAGAGGAATGAGAAGAATATTTTGTATTTTTGGATAAGAAAGTATAAACATATACTGATGGATGGTATGAACAAAGAGTGAATATCCAAATTACTAATCGCTAAACGTGAGATAATCAAAGACTCAAGTGGCGCCAAAAATTTGATTGGTGCAAAACCGTCAAGTTTTCTCACGCAGTCGACCACTCATGAATGGCCAACCAGAAGAAACTTAAAACACCCGACCACCAATGCAATGAAGATCTGGGAGTATAGTGTTTCCCGGTCGTTATGTCCCAGCGAGCTATGCAATGGATTATCAAACGTTTAGTGATCGAGGAATTTGAACGGAAAAGGAGATTTGATTATAATTATAACTACAGGAAAAGCCAACGAATTACAATGGCTTAAATGCAAATTAAAGGAAATTTAAAAGATAAAAACTATTAAATAAACGCTATCACTATATTAAAATTGATGAACGTTTAAAACTAAAAACTTACGCTTAAATAAAAATAACGAACGTACATAAAATAAAAAGTGAAACTTATACAATATAAATCCTAAAAATATGAAAAATACATTTTTACAATCCTAATGATAAAAGAAAATATTTAGAAAAAGAAAATTATTTTTATAACTATTAAATTAATTATTATAAATTAAAAACTATTTTTAACTATTTAATAATTACCTAAAATACAAGAAAATATGAAACAAAGCTAGAAAAATAAACTTATGAATTGGAAAAGTCTAAAATAACAAACTAGAATTTTCAAAATTATTTTTGTATTTTTCTGATTATTTTTCTATATTTTATGAATTTTAAACTATTTAAAACTACTTAAATTATTTAAAAATACAAATTTAACTAAGAAAAATATGGAAAAATACTTTTTTGGTTTTTTATATTTATCTTAACTTAAGAAAAATGAAAAATTATTTTTTTGAGACTTTTCTTAATTTTTTGTATTTAAAGCTAATTAAAAATGCTTAAAAACTAATTTAAATTAAGAAAAATAGCGAACAAGCTTAGAAAAATCTGAAAATTTCAGGAAAACTCTAAAATAATATAAGGAATCTATGAAAAATGGAAAAACATGGGGTTGTTAGGAGGAATTTGAAACTGAAGTGCAAAGGGCTTATCAATAAGCTCTCGAATAAGCTAATGAGCACCAAAGTGAACCAACTGATTATATAAGCTAATGTATGCTAAAACCACTCTAAGACAACCAATTACATCTACTCCTAACCACTAATGAGCATTTTACCTAGGATTAAGCCAATCGAAATTTCAACAAAACAGGTGGTTGACCCACTGCTTAAGCGATTCTATAAGCTTAACCAATAAGCTAAGGTGAAAACTAAAAGCATGGCTCTCAAGACCACCTACCAGAGATCACATATCCAGATTTATAGCTAATTAGGACTAGTAATGAAGAAGATATTGAGCAAGTTAAAATGGCATAATGGACGGAGTTGTCATTGAATGCAAAGAAACAAAGGAAACAGTACCTACTATAAGCTAATGTAACGGCTAATTCAAGAAGCTAAAACAAAACTATGAATGTGGTCTTGAAGACCACCTAGCGGATCGCTTAAAGACCAAAGATAAGACCCTAACTAGATGAAATGAAGACTGCAACGACCGCAACTTCGCAAAACCGGTTTATTCGCTCACTGACTTTTAAGAACAAATTAGCATTTTGACTTTCTTGAGATTAGAATGCAAATGATTGACTGGAATGGATGAAATATGATGTAGTGAAAGCAATGCAAGCTAGATGATCAACTTCTAAACCTATGTGATATGATTACTGTACCTAGATTCCAACAGAAATGCAACAAGAACAGTGGGCTTATGAATTTGACTTTGAACTCAAATGACAGTAAGACAATGACAGATATGATAATAATAGGCTATAACAAGAATAATGCAACCGATCTAACACAATATTCTACCCTTGAGCACAAGTAAGAGTTCTAATCCAAACACCCCTTTAGAAACAAATTTGCAATGAAAATGAAGCCAACCGATGAACAAGCTAGTGAAATAGATCAAATGGAGTTTAACTACTCTAAGTACCATTAAATAAACAAGACTAAACCAGATGTAAGCACGTATACATGTACAAAACCAATTATGCAAAATAGATTGAAAATGACAAGTGACATTCAAACTCACATGGGTCCAAATTGATTGCGAGTGCTAAAACCGTAATCCCCACTATGCTAAACTATTCTAAACCAACCCAAAATCCACCGCATCAACCCAATACCCATTTCCTTTTCAATTTGAGCCCACAGCTGACTTGTGTTGACCATGAACCTAAATTACTTAAACTTTGAATGCGAATGATACAAAGTTAATCATGAGCTTATACAAGCTTGTTTGAGATTAAATATAAGCTTCAAAGCTTAAACATAAGATTTTAAGATTGAAAATTTCAACAAGAATTTGAAATATGGAATTTATCTAAAAACTTGAATTGAAAACTCAACAACACATTACAATGATAAGTTAACTTAAATGTGATATAAAGAAAGTGAGTTACAACATTTAGACTTAAACTACTACTTTTATTAAAAAACGACATTAAAGGAAAATTTAAAACTAAAATCTACTACCCTATCTTGCTTCTCTTCTTCTCTTTATAGCTCCAATCATCTTCTCACACCTCTCCTCAAATCCCAAATGTTAGAGGCCCTTGATCGCTTAAGCTCATCTTAGCCGTTTATCGTGTTTTGGCGGAAAAGGTTGTTTTAACCTGCTTGAGAGATTGAGTGTAGGTAAGGTGAAGAATTATTGTCTTTTGATTGTGGTGTTTGAGGCGGAACATGGAGGAGAAAAAGTGGAAAAGTAGTTTGGGATGGTGTTGTCTGGGTTAGGCTATGTGTCAAGAAAGCGTAAAAGGCGCGTAGGGTTGCTTGTTTGACTTTAGGATCGACCTGGGTGTTAGTAATAGAAAGGGTCCAAAATGTAAATGACAGGTCCAAAGAGATAAGCAGCCAAAAGGTTTAAAAGATTTATTAATACAAGGGCTTGTTTGTAAAATCGAAAGTTAAGGGATCAATGCACGCCATTTCTGCAAATTTGTTCCAAGGGACTAATACTGACAAGCTTCAAAAGTACAGGGACCAAATCTGTCATTTTCCAATTTTCCAGGGGCCATTTCTGCCAAATTTCAAACTTGAAGGACCATTCTTGTAATTTTCTCAAACTTTTGACATTTTTCACCAAAGGACTAATTTTGACAAGTTATGATATTAAAAGGACCTTTGGTGACTTTTCTTTTGAAATTTTGACTCAGGGACTATTTTTGACAATTTTAGAAACTTGGGGGACTGAAGCGCCAATTATGCAACTTTGCTCATTTTTCATCGATTTTAAACATTTTGCATCCGAAACATATAAAATGACATTTTGAGATATTTTCGTGATTTTGATGCATTTCGAGCATTTTAAACGTTTTGCGCTCAGATTGACCCAAAATGATGAGTATTTACACATTCATCAATCCCCACACTAAACTATTGCTAGTCCCTAGCAATCTTTTGAGAAAAACTTAATGGATTTGAAACTCTTTACCAAAAGCCATTACTTCGGAGTAGCCAAATGTTTTAGTTCAAGTAAGAACCATGGTACACCGATAACCATGTGATTTTGAGCAAACCACCGCCTTTCAACGGATTTGATTTTGTCTTTACCGTGCCGCTTGCTCGGACTAGCCAACTCTTAGATAAATTATCAATATTATCTTTGGTGAGTGATTACCAATTATGGTTTTCCATCGCTTTACCACAAGCCATAACCTTGCAGGCTAGCCAACTCTTCACTTTTTAGGATATGGTGAATGAATACCATACAATTTTGGGCAAATTGCAAGTCGTAACGGATTTGAGATATCTTTACCAAGAGCCGTTTGCTCTGGATTAGCCAATCCTTTTGTTTATTAGACAAGGCGGATCGATAACCAATTGAGTAAGTGTAAAACACTTACTCCAAAACAATTTTGGCCAAAACGGGAAATTAGTATAATTATATGATAAAATTCGTGAGAATTCCCCACACTTAGAAATGAATATTGCCCTCAATATTCAAAGTACCGCGGTTATGCCGAAACAAAGAACGAAAAGGGAAATACTACGGCCATTATTTAGAAAGATGATTTTTTTTTTTTTTTTTTTTGAACTTATATATATACAACATGTGGGGTAACTCCCCACACTAGATGGTGCACACGGTGAAAACCCATGTTCGACCATCGTTTTTGATTACCGAGTCGCTAGCTTGACTCGACCCAATTCATTGGTTCATGGGAAGCAGAGTGGAAGAACAATCTCCATCTGACTTTCATTCAAGATGTTTCGACAAACATATGAAGCACGTGAAAGTTCCACACCGATGAGATATACATAGAACCGCTCAAAATGATAAGTGAAAATGCCGGGTCAAAGATAGTGTCTTTATTCGAAGGAGTGAAGAACAGGAGAAGCCACGGATAGGTGAAGAAGAGATAGAAAATCATGATAAACATCATGATTAACTCATCATCATCGTAAGGAGAATTCATAATAGCATGAATCTCATCATTTAAGCTCAATTGGTCTAGACATATCCCGGGTGTGTCTAGATCAAAGTAGAAGTTATCATACTCCGGCGGAGATATGATATGAGTGAGTTCATCTGGGAACTCCATGAAGGTGAATGAATCATATTCAGAATTGATATGAGTGGGTTCACTAGTGAACTCCTCCAATGTACATGATTCATAATCGAGGAGAGAATTATGAGAATGAAAAGTGGTACTGCCACTAATCTTCTCTCCCATACTATCAAAACAGGAGGCTTTCATTTCCGGAATAGAATCATCGGAAAGAATATCACTATCCTTAATGGGGATAGGAGATGAAATAGGTTTCTCTTTGAAAGCCTCGATTTTAGAAATGAGAAGACCGACATTCAATAATGTTGCTCAAGAGCTTCATCTTTGATTTCGGTGTCAAGAACTTCATCATTCTCTTCTAAGCTAACAAGCTCAAGGTGAATCTTCCACATAAATGACGCTCCGCAAGATAACGAATCATCGCCATCGAATCGAGAACATCTCAACATGATCATTTTGGAAGACAAGAGAGGAGGATATCACACACATGATCAAGAATTCCTGTGACTCTCTTGGGATTGGGACAAGGTTCTCAACACTAGACTTTATGAATTTGTCCGATTCCTTTTCGTAAACTTGGTGTAGATGCTCGCCCCCATAATAAGAGAGTGAGTGTGAATCTCGGTGTGATAGCAGCTTGTTTGAGATGGAATCTCAACCTGCTGGAATATCAACCGACCGAGGAGTTGAGAAGTATTATCTTTAAAAGGATAAAACTCTCCTCGTCATCATCACAAAGAGCGCCTTAAGAAATTGGGAACGCCTTGAGCCGCATGCTCTAGGACCATAATTCTTCCCTAGATTGGCGGGCCTCTCGCTCTTGCTAGCAATTCTCCCATGGTCTTTTCACCACTCACTTGATCCTTAAAGTTTTGCATCATATCATTAAGTGATTTCATTGCGGTTTCAAAATCTTGGGAGATTTCTTGAGACAACGGCTCAGTGGAGTTTGAACCGTATGGTGCCGTGGAGGTTGAAAATTGTCAAACATGTGAAAGTCATGATTGTTACAAGGAACCTGGGTTCCTAATTGACAATCGAGTGAAGTGGGGACCTCCACAAGACTCACAACAAGAAACTGCTGAGTCGGGAATGGTGAATCATATGGATTTTGGTCATAACCAAAACTCGAGCATTATTGGAAAACTGCTCATAGACAAACGTGTTTCCGGATTGACACTCAAATCCTTGGTGAGGACCTCCACAAAATTCACAATGTAAGTGTTGATTATATGAAGATAAGTCGGCTGTGGTGGGTAATTGGAAAAGTTTGAGGGTCGTTAAATGAGTTCGATTAGATCATAATCAAATGAATTCTCGAACCACAAAACAAACAACTCCGTTATGAATATCATTACCACATTGTACACACGCACACCAACGATGTGGTGAACCAAGAGAGGCTCACCACAACCGACACAAGGAATAAACGATTGCATTTGAGAGTTATGAAGAGGAATCGGTTTATTCAAAGAATCAACAAAACCAACATGGTGATCCGAATGATTATCAAGTCTCAAGAACATTCGGAAAAATCGGGAGGTGGGACAAGTGGTGTGCTCGAGAGCTAGTAATTTCCACCACTCCGCTATGGTCTCCGGTTCTCGAATGGGTTCATCGGGTTGTGGCGGATGGTCGGAAAAACTTGGAGAATCATCGAGAGTTATCGATAATTCGCACCAATAACAATATTTGCTTGCACCCATCCTTCCACATTGCTTGCATAAACAATCCAGTTCGACAACGGAGTTGATCCTCTTCCATACGGCTTTTGCAATGGAAACAACGAGGATAATCGATCGTCGCCATGAGAATTAAACATGTAGAGGGTTAAAGAAATAGAATTAAACGGTTTTGAGGTTAAAGAAGAGTAGAATCAAACGGTACGAGGGGGTAAGAGAAATAGAATCATACGGATAAGAGGAATGAGAAGAATATTTTTGTATTTTTTGGATAAGAAAGTATAAACATATACAGATGGATGGTATGAACAAAGAGTGAATATCCAAATTACTAATCTGCTAAACGTGAGATAATCTGCAGCCTAAGATCCTGTAGTTTTTAGCTTATTATAGATTCCATTCAGCTTATTTAGGACCTTAGGAGCTTATTTAAATAGAGTAGATTAGGATTCCTTAGTATTATAGCTTATTAGTGCTTATTTTATCATATCTGTTGGTATTTGCTTGCTTGTCTAGTTTTAAGGTTTCCTTTTGCTCAACTATCTTCGACAACTGATGTACCCCTTAGTGTAGTGATTATTCCAACCGCTATCCATGTTCCAATTAGCTTATTTCATTTGAATCTAGCTTATTTTCATTGTGCACTTGCTTGTTTAGTAACCCAACTTCTTATTGCTTATTTGTACTCAATCGATGTGCGAAAGGTGTGTTTGTTTAAGTTCTCGTCTAAATCGGTTCAAATAAGTCGCTCCAATGGCTTATTTGTAAGGTTTCATTAAAAGTTTTCACAAAATCACTTATTGGATTGTCACTGAAGTTTTGATAAGCAAAATTAAAAAAAATCATTTGCAAAAAGTGAGAGCCAAGGGATTCAACCCCGGTCTCACCAAAGCACACGACCACAAACACAACATCTCAACCAAGCTGCGCCCTTGGGACTTGTCTCATTAGTTTTGCACAAATAAATCTTTTAACACTTAAAAACAACACTACAAGCTCTTTTAGCTTAATTCCGACTTATTTTCAAAAGCAAAGACCCACCTTTTTATTTTTCCTAGAATCAAGATTATCTAAAGTAATTTACGTGATTTTTCCAATTTTTCTAAATTAGTTTAATATTTTTAATTAATTAATTAGATTAAAATAGTTTTTAATTGTAGTAATTAATTTAAAACTCAAAAAATATTCCGCTTTTCCTAAAATTATTTTTAGTCAAATAGAACATACGAAAATTGATTTCACACCAGTAGTCTTAAATTGCAAAACTTTTACGCTTATGGCTCGGGTTGTTTCTGCTTTTACGCTTTTTTAGTTTTGCACCTTAGGACTTAGTGTAGCTTCGTTCTATCATTCCTTAGGCTTAGTGATAGTTTATTTTTAGTTTATTAGGTTCCTTGCCTTAATTACCTTCCGTTCTTTAATTTGTAGTAAACGTAATTCAAACCAAACAAATCATTAAATCCAATTCAAGTCCGAATCACAAAACTCAACGAATCCTTCCATTCACACCTCGTTGGGACACGACCGGAAATCACTTTTCCGATATCACTTTATCACACCCGTGAGATTTGATACGTTGACCTTTTCCTAAAGGGTTAATTTGTCGAATTTTACGATTAATTTGATATATATTGATATTGTGTTTTCACCACTCACTTCACAACGAATCAAATTTTGCGCCACCGCTGGGAAGTGTGTTGCTAAAATATCGTGAAGTTTTTGCGTTCTTGACTTGAAGAACCTTCCTCGTGAAGTTATTGTTTTTATAAAAATACAAAATACAAAATATTTTTCTTTTCTTTGTATATATATGTAAAGATTAAAAATGCAAAAGATTTTTGCTTGTTGTTTTAAATAATATAGAAGACATAATCAATATAACATTCTCAATCGAGGTGTTATCATTATAAGTTCCCGAACAAAAGATTTAAAACTTGCCTTTGTGTCGCTCGTGTTTTGGTTTATTTCTATCGGTTTAACAAACCGTGTGAGGGTATAAGGACGGCCGACATTAAATTTCGTGAAAAGAGACGGGTTTTAATAAGCTTGCTACGACCTAATAAAGTCTCTCCGCTCCTTTGTGCGTTTTACTTATAGAAGTGATCATTTCACGTGGGATTATTGGTTTAAGTTCACCGTCGTTTTGCCTCAATATTGTGTTAATTGGATTTGTTATTTTCTTTTACTTTTCAAAAACAATAAAACCCAAAAGATTCTTCTTTCCCCATTTTCATAATTCTCTTGTTTCCTCGAGTTACGCCTAGTGCATGCGCACTCGCTCTTCTAGATCATTGAGCCCTTTTCGTGATCTAGTAGAAATTCCTAGAAGACGTTCTCATAGACGTGTCGCCCGAATAGTCAAACCCGAGATTCGTACTATTCCAAACAACAATATGGCGTATTTAACGAACTATGGCGGAAATGCTCCGTGCACCCACCGAGGGTTATGGAGATGCCATCGTTTACCACCAATCAATTCGATCACTTTGAATTGAAGACGATTTGATCCAACTTGTGTTCACGAATCAATTCCACGGGTTTGATCGAGAAGACCAGTATGCACACATCCGTTGGTTTAACAAGTTGACCTCAACTATCAATTACAAGGATGTGCCACAAAAGTGATCAAACCGATGCTATTTCCGTTCTCACTGAGGGGCAGCCCGGATTTGGTGGAAAAAGAACCCCTCGATCCATCGAAACTGGGAGGATCTTGTTCAAAAGTTTTTCAATTATTTCTTTCCTCCATCAAAGACAACTAATCTTAAAATGAAATTTCGGATTTCGTCAAAATTTCGATGAAAACTTTGGTGAGGCATGGGAGAGATTCAAAGATCTCTCAGAAATGCTCCCATCATGAATTCACTGAGCTTCAACAAGTTAATATCTTTTATAATGGGTTGAACAGTAACGATCAAGATTCTTTGAACGCAGCCGCAGTGGCAATATCTTGAATCGTAAGCCTAAAGATGTGATTGAGATTTGCGAAATAAAATCAAAAGTTCCTATTTCGCAACAAAGTCAATAGTCCGAACACTCGCTTCTTCATCCCGTAACTCTTCCGAAGTTAGCCGCTCAGTTACCCATTCTAACGGACGCCATCCGTTGTATGATGAAAGAGGTAAAGGAAATCAAAAGCGAAATTCATAAACCGAACCAATCAAAGCCGTGAACAAGGTGTGTGAAACTTGTAGAGGTCCAACGCGTATTATGATTGTCAAGCAACCGATGCTTCTTTTACCAAGCTCCGTAGCTTCATGAACCACAATCAATACCGACCACAAGTCGATCCTCAATACTGCACCTAGCGGTATGACACCACCGGTTTTCCTCTGTGCAAAACCATGGCAATCGTAATCGTTTGTTCCAAATCAAGGACAAAACTTCAATAACTCTCAAAATTTCAATCGTAACCAGGAACAATTTCAACCAACCATATCAAGCTCCAATCAAGAAAGTTATCAACAACCTTCTCAAGCTCCCTACCAAATGACTTCATGAAAATTAACGAGTCAAGCATACGCTCAATGCAAACTCGGATCAATAACATGAGAGTTGAGCTAAAAAGGAAATTGATACCACAATGTCTCGGCAGACAAATGAGTTGAAGAATATGATGAGCGGTTTCATGAACATGAATATGAACAAAGGTTCGCCATCTTCGGAGGACTCCCAAGCAACACTGCTCCAAATCCAAATGCCGAGTTGAAAGCCGTCACCACTGTAGTGGTAAGACGCACAATGGACCTTCGACTCAATGCCTCCTCCACGGGAGCAATGAGTCAAGTTACCAAGGATACAACGGACAAGGTGCATTTTCAAGCCCACGGCATCAAGACACGTCCCACCTTCGGTAGTCCAAGCTTTAAGTCCGAACCCAAGTTCAAGACAAATTCTAAGCGAAATGACTTCCGTCCGGCTAAAAGTCTAGTCGCCTTCCTTACCCATCAAGATTGCATGATGAGAAGCTCAAAGACAAAACCAAAGAGCAAATGGAAAAAATTTTCCAAATTTTCAATGAACTGCACTTTGATATAAGCTTCGTTGATGCTCTCGTTCTAATGCCCAAATTTGCATCCACGCTTAAAGGCTTACTGAGCAACAAAGATAAGTTATCCGAGATGGCTAAAACCCTCTCAATGAGCAATGCTCGCAGTCCTTCTCAAAAAGCTTCCCAAAAGCTTCAAGACCCCGGCGGTTTTTAATCCCGTGTGATTTCTTAGGGATGGTTCAATGCTCCGCCTTGGCCGATCTTGGCGCAAGCATTAACCTCATGCCACTCTCGGTATGGAAGAAACTGCCTCTTCCTAAACTTACATCCACTTGTATGACACTCGAGCTAGCGGACCGTACCCAAACTCGCCCACTGGGATAGCCGAGGATGTCGTAGGAAAGTAGGAAAGTTTCACTTTCCACCGACTTTGTTGTAGTAGACTTTGATGCATCCTAGAGTTCCCTCATCTTAGGGAGAGCTTTCTTGAAAGCAGTCGTGCTCTAATTGATGTATTTGTCAAGAGTTGACCATACGGGTTGACAACGAAGAACTCACGTTTAATATCAACCAGAACTCCAAACCTCTATACAAACATAGTGTTGCCACAATTGATCAAAAATCTGAAAGAATCAATGCAACACTCTCAAATTTCACGGTTAAGAGGAGTCATCAAAAACATGCTGAGCTTAAAGCTTTGAAAATCAACCCTGGTTCAAACAAATGGTTTGAAAGTTGTACCAAGGAAGTCCAGAGTGTTCTTGATGATGATGATCTAGAATCGGAGACTTTATCGGAAGTGGTGGAAATTGCTAGCTCTAAGAGCACACCACTTGTCCCACCTCCGGAATCGCTTTATCGTATTGAGTTTGTTAACTCGTGAATGAAACCAAACTCTTTGGTTTCATCCGGATTGATGATCTTGTTTGTGATCCAATGGGAGACATTCTTCCCATTGAAGAATTGCTCAACAATGATCCATCATCCCCTAGTCTTATTATTTCCGACTCTTCCATCCCTTCTCTCACTCCGGATGAGGAAGATGACAACTTTGGAATGAAGTCGATGCCTTTCTTAGTGATGAGTCGATTCCAGCAGAATTGATAATACTTACTTTGATTCGAGGAGACATCCTTTTTCGGAAAATCATGATTGAAGAACCGTTTCCAACCCTCCCTATCGGAAATTCATTGACAATCACCACACAAACTTCAAGACTAAGCTTAAAAATGTCAAAATGGTGATTTGCTTTTTACCGATGAGGAATGGACTTGCATTCTCATGCACATCTTTGTTCCATTCTTCACGGATGGTGTGGTTGCTTTTTCCTTTTCTTTCGGGAATGAGGACACCATCTTTGACCCGTATCATCCTTTATAGTTTCTACTATTAACATTACGCGGTTGTATCTCGTCGGTGTGGAACTTTCGATGTTCATATGTTTATTAACACCGTGAACGAAAGTCCGATCGAGATTGGTTTTCCACGTTGCTTCCCAAGAACCAATGAATGCGGGATCGAGTCAAGCTAGCGACTCGGGAATCAAAAACAAGAGCACACTATATGGGTTTTCACCAGATTTCGACTTCTTTCTACTTTCTACCACCTAGTGTGGGGAGTTGCCTCATTGTTGTATATAAAGTTTTCAAAAAAAAAAAAAAAAAAAAAAAATTAAAATAATGGCCTAGTATTTCTTTACGTTCTATGTTTCGCATAATCGCCGGTACTTTGAATATTGAGGGCAATATTCATTTCTAGTGTGGGGAATTCTCTCGAATTTTATCATATGTTTTACCATCTTATTCCCCATTTTGGCCAAAATTGTTTTGGAAGTAAGTGTTTTGCACTTACTCACCTTATGGTTATCATCCGCCATGTCTAACAAACAAAAGGATTGGCTAATCCAGAGAAAACGGCTCTTGGTAAAGATATCTCAAATCCGTTGACTTGCAATTTGCCCAAAATTGTATGGTGTTCACCACCATATCTTTAATTAGTGAAGAGTTGGCTAGCCCGCAAGTTTATGGCTTGTGGTAAAGGCGATTGAAAACCGTAATTGGTAATCACTCACCAAAGATATTTTATCTAAGAGTTGGCTAGTCCGAAGCAAACGGCTCGTAAAGACAAATCAAAACCGTTGAAAGTCGGTGGTTTGCTCAAAATCATATGGTTATCGATGTACCATAGTTCTTACTTGAACTAAAACATTTGGCTACTCCCAAGTAATGGCTTTTGTAAAGAGATTCAAATCCATTAAGTTTTCTCAAAAGATTGCTAGGGACTAGCAATAGTTTAGTGTGGGGATTGATGAGTGTGTAAATACTCATCATTTTTGTTCCTTCTACACCGCAAAAAAAATAAAAACACTGAAAAGTCTCAAAAGAGAGAAAAAATATTTAGACTCGATTTTATGCATAAATTGTCAAATCTAGTCCTCGGTTATTCAAAGCAAGTTAATTTTTCATAAAGGCCCTCGTGGATTTTCAAGTTGTCAAAATTAGCCTTATAAAATTCAATTTTGCAAATGGCAACTTTAGTCCCCGAAATTTCAAAGATTGACGAAATTACCCTGTGACATTTTAATTTGAAAATTATTATTTTTGGTCCTTGGGAAAATTAAACTTGTCATAATAGGTCCTTTTGATAAATTTTGGAAAAGTGCGAGTTTCATCCTCTAGTTTTGTGGAATGGCAATATGGTCCTTGTGATTATAATACCAAAACCAATTGAACCCTCCTTCCATTCGACCCTCCCTACCATTTGACCCCTCACAACCAATAATATAAACGCCCTTCTCCTTTATCTCGCTTCCCGAAACCATTACATCTTTCCCTTTCTCAAAACCCAAAACCCTAAACCATCCTTTACCCAACATCACCATAACCCAAAACACTCAACCTCTCCTTAATCCTTTTACCCAGGTTTTCCCAAATCCCTAACCCACTAACAAGCTCCTTCTCCTCCCAAGAAGTGCCATTGTTAAAATCCCTAACCCACATTTTTACAAGAGAAAAATCCAAGTTCATTGTTAAAAAAAATCTGTTTTAAGTGTCTTTTATGCCCATAAGGTGTGTTTGGTTTTGGCTCTCATTTGGGTCAAAACATATTTTCACCCACTTTGACTTTGTAAGTCAAAGTGGTTTTAAGGTTTTAAAGTAGTTTTAAAAGAAGTAAAATGGGTTAAACGAGTTTTAGTTGGAAAGGCAAAAGAAAAAGGTTTTACACTAAGCTGTTGCAATGACCTCCACAGCTGTTTGCAAGGTTGTTGTAGCTTATTTTTTTGGTCAAAAACTTCTTCAAAATAGTTTTTCTTATATCTCCACATACCCATCTTTATATTTCCTTAGTTTATTTGCACTAGGTATTACTTCAGCTTAGTTAGTTTTGCTCTCCAAAATCTGCATTTAGTCATATCAGTTTCTGTGACATGCAACCAAATTGTCCAAATCCCCTCACATTGTTAGATTTTTAATTTGCTCATTACTTAACCTTAGATTCTAAAATTTGGTAGGCATCTTATTCGGTTGGTTATCTAGCTTATAGTATTTTTTATAATTTTTTGTAACTGCTTATTAGTGCTTAATTTTAGGCCCCAAGTAGCCCCTTAGGATCGAATTCTGTGACCTTGCAGCCATTTATGACCTAAGATCACGTAGTTTTAGCTTATTCTGATTCCATTCACTTATTTAGGACCTTAGGAGCTTATTTAAATAGAGTAGATTATGATTCCTTAGTATTATAGCTTATTAGTGCTTATTTTATCATATCTGTTGGTATTTGCTTGCTTGTCTAGTTTTAAGGTTTCCTTTTGCTCAACTATCTTCGACAACTGATGTACCCCTTAGTGTAGTGATTATTCCAACTGCTTATCCCTGTTCCAATTAGCTTATTTCATTTGAATCTAGCTTATTTTCATTGTGCACTTGCTTGTTTAGTAACCCAACTGCTTATTACTTATTTGTACTCAATCGATTGCAGCGAAGGTGTGTTTGTTTAATTTCGTCCAAAATCGGTTCAAATAAGTCTGCTCCAACGACTTATTTGTAAGGTTTCATTAAAAAGTTTTCACAAAAATCACTTATTTGGATTGTCACTCAAGTTTTGATAAGCAAAATTTAAAAAAAAAATCATTTGCAAAAAGTGAGAGCCAAGGGATTCGAACCCTGGTCTCTCAGCTCAAAGCACACGACCACAAACACAACATCTCAACCAACTGCGCCCTTGGGACTTGTCTCATTAGTTTTGCACAAATAAATCTTTTAACACTTAAAAACAGTTTTCACTACAAGCTCTTTTTAGCTTAATTCCAGCTTATTTTCAAAAGCAACACCCACCCTTTTTATTTTTCCTAGAATCAGTATTATCTAAAGTAATTTCTGTGATTTTTTCCAATTTTTCTAAATTAGTTTAATATTTTTAATTAATTAATTAGATTAAAATAGTTTTTAATTCGTAGTAATTAATTTAAAACTCAAAAAAATATTCCGCTTTTTCCTAAAATTATTTTTAGTCAAATGGAACATATGAAAATTGATTTCACACCGTAGCCTTAAATTGCAAAACTTTTACGCTTATGGCTCGGGTTGTTTCTCGGTTTTACGTTATTTTTAGTTTTTGCACCTTAGGACTTAGTGTAGCTTCGTTCTATCATTCCTTAGGCTTAGTGATAGTTTATTTTTAGTTTATTAGGGTTCCCTTGCCTTAATTACCTTCCCGTTCTTTAATTTGTAGTAAACGTAATTCAAACCAAACAAATCATTAAATCCAATTCAAGTCCGAATCACAAAACTCAACGAATCCTTCCATTCACACCTCGTTGGGACACGACCGGAAATCACTTTTCGGTATCACTTTTATCACACCCGTGAGATTTGATACGCTGACCTTTTTCCTAAAGGGTTAATTTGTCAATTTACGATTAATTTGATATATATTGATATTGTGTTTTCACCACTCACTTCACAACGAATCAAGAACGCCCAAATAAATTGGTACGCTCAAAACTCTTGAGTCACACATATCTAAATACGGGTTTGACACACGTTATACCACTTGGAAATATCACGGTGAACCGCTTCCTCCACCTGTAGTACACAACACACCACAACCACCTTCACCTGAACACATTGACATGGATGCAGTCTTCCAAGATATTTCTGCAGATAATGTCCCAACTCCACCATCTCAAACAACAGGTTCTCAACCAGATCAAACAACAAGTCCTCAACCAGCTCAAACCAATGATCCTAGCATTAATAACAAGTACGTAGAGTTACTTGCTAGGTCCACCCAGAAGTTGTACCCAGGTTGTGATATGACTACATTGAACTTTACGTTAGAGCTTTCGCACATCAAGGTCTTATATAAAATAACTGATGTTAGGTTTAACAAGATTCTAGCTCTTTTGCAAAAGGCATGCCCCCTAGTAAAGGATTCAATTTCCCATCGTCATACTATGAAATCAAGAAGACATACAAAGATATCGGGTTAGGATACGAATCGATACATGCTTGTATAAATGATTGTTTTTTTATTTTGGGGATCAGATGCGAACAAAAGTCACAATAATTGTCCAATCTGCAACGCGAGTAGATGGAAAAACCTAAAGACAAAGGGGAAGAAAGTTGCCAACAAGGTGTTGCGTTACTTTTCGTTAAAACCTAGACTACAACGTATGTTCAACACAAAACACATCGCAAAGTGGATGACTTGGCACGATACTAGACAGTCTAAGGAAAACAGTAAGATGAATCACCCGTGTGATGGTCAAGCATGGAAAAATTTTGAAATAATGAAACCTGAGTTTTCTTGTGACCCTAGAAATGTCTGATTAGGGTTGGCAGCTGATGGTTTCAATCCGTTTGGCAACATGAGTCAAACTTACAGCATGTGGCCGGTCATATTGACAACATACAACACACCCCCGTGGATGTGTATGAAAGAGACTTCTTCAATGTTGACGATGTTAATTCTCGGCCCTAAATCAGCTGCAAAGGGCATTGATGTTTTCTCGCAGCCTTTGATCAAAGAACTCAAAGAGTTATGGATAGGAGAGTGGACTTTAGACGCTGCTACGGGTACTCATTTCAAAATGAAAGCGACGATTTTATGAACCATCAACGACTTTCCAGCTCAAAGTAGTTTGTCTGGGTGGAGTGGACAAGGCTACTATGCATGCCCCACATGCAATCAGGACACTCCATCGCTTTCTGTGAAGCATAAAATCTCTTATGTTAGGTATAGAAGATTCTTACGCGTAAGGCATCCACTGCGGAATAAACATAAGGAATTCCATGGTAAACCTGAAAAGAAACATCCTCCTAGAAGCTTTACCAATGAGGAAATCATGATTCAAATTAGTAAAGTCTTTAAACGTGTCTCAGGGAAGCATCCAAATACTTTAAAAATAACCCTAAACCTAATCGAGAAATCGAATTGAATTGGAGTAAGCGTTCTATCTTCTACGAACTGGAGTATTGGCCCGTTCTTCTACTAAAACACATAAAAAAGAACGTGCTTGAGAGTGTGCTGAATACCTTGTTAATGAACGACAAATCCAAAGACACGCTAAAGGCAAGGCAAGACTTGAAAACTTTGGGAGTTCGAAAGGAGTTGTGGCTCATTGATAAAGGAAACGGGAAGTTTGATAAGCCTCATCCAACGTACTCTTTCACACCAGAAAACAGAAAACTTTTTTGTAAATTCATCAAAAGAGCTAGACTACCTGATGGGTTTGGATCCAACTTCAAGAAAAAAGTGACCGCTGATGATAACAACATAACGGGCCTAAAATCTCATGACTGTCATATAATGATGCAGAGGTTACTTCTTTATGGAGTTCAGCGATACTTACACAAAGACATTTCAACCCCGTTAATCGAGATCTGCTTATTCTTTAAGCAGATTTGTGCTCCAAATTTGATGCAGCAGGACATGGAGAAAGCTAAAAAACAAATGATCGATGTTATGATCAATTTAGAGCAAATATTTCCTCCTGCTTTTTTTGACATAATGATTCATTTGGTTATACATTTACCCGAAGAGGCTATTCTAGGTGACCTTGTTTACTAGAGGTATATGTATCCATTTGAAAGATACATGAAAAAACTAAAAAATAATTTCCGAAATAAAGCCAAGCCTGAAGGTTCTATAGCAGAGGGTTATGTTGCAAAAGAAGCATTAACTTTCTGTCCGCGTTATCTTAAGGATGTCAAGACGAGATTTAATCTTCCTGACAGAAATGATGACGGTTTTCCTGAACAACCAGATAAATTCTAGGTGTTCCAGTCCGTATGCAAACCGGTGGGTAGAGAAGTCTCGACTCGGTTGAATACAAATGTTATGCAGGTAGTTGTTTGGTTTATACTTAACAACAGTCTTGAAATAGACGCAGACATCCTGGCATACAAAGAGTATGTTTTTTATATATATTTTGAAGAACCTTTTTTTTTCTTAAGTTATTTGTTTTCTATGACTTATTCATTAACTTTGTGCAGTGAATTTACTAACAATACCGTGGAAACAAGTTTTCCTTCGTGGTTCAATCACAAGGTAAACACATTAGATATATTACCTTGTAGTCCAGAGTTATTGCTCATCTAAATCTGTTGTATCTCTTTCGTAGATTCGTGAAAAGATCGTGGCAAAAGACCCAAGTTTTAGTCCCGAGTTACTCTCTATGGCATGTGGACCTTGTTAAGGATTTAAAAGGTACACTTTTAAGGGGTCATTTAAGCCCTTAATTGCCCACTTTTATATCCGTTACTGCTTAATTTCATTCTTTTTCACTTTTTAGGTCTCTTGAAGGTAAAATGCTGGAATGATGCTTATTTGACGAAAAGGCGTGAATATGTGAAGAAAATGGCTAAAGTCAAGATCAAGACACTCAGTCTTTGGAAGTGCACCGACGGCGCCACAGACAAGTGGAGACGTCGTCCTATATTTATGACGACTGTGGGTGAAATTGCTATTTTGTACATGACGGCATCAAAGCTTTGAAGAGTAGGCGTCACGAAGACCTTTTCCTCGGGCAGCCTAGATCCGTATTCGCGGCTGGCCGAAGTTGAAGCGGCGACACACAAGCACAATGTGGCCGTCCCAAAGTTGACTTGGCCAAGATGAAACCCTAATGGCGGTGATCGACGTCACAATTAAAAGGTAACAGTCGTCAGCTTGTAACTCTATATATAGAATTGAATTTTCGAGACTTTTAGAGAGGTAGATTTGTGGAGTAAAAACCTAAAACGACTTTTGTCCAGTTTGGGCAGCATCTTAGGGTTCTCATACCCTATTTTACATCAAGATAAGTTATTTACTTCATTGATTTCATTATTTCTTCGATTGTACATGTGTATGCTTGCATGTTTGCCATGTCCGGCTAATTTACGTGTGTGTTTGCCTAGATCCATGAAACCTAGTTATTAATTATTGATTAGTTGTCTCATATCTTAATTGTAAATGGCTTAGGATTTCAATAGGCCATCGTTGTGTTTTTAATGCTTGAGTAATCTTTGTGAACCTTAGTTTATAATCACCTAGAGTAATTGTAGGCTAAAAATCCAAAGATAACCTTAGAGTTAGTTTATGAATCCTAGAGATTTTGTAGGCAATAACCTTAAGGTATTCTCAAAGAGTTAGGGATAAAATCATACCCTACGACCTTAGAAGACACAACGCATTAAGAAGGATGTGACAATTCAACCATCAACAAAAGATAACTAGGGAGTAATAGTATCTAGGTAGACACATTTTTAATCATCATACGAGCACACATCAATAGACATAGACTACCCCTTAGCTTAGATAATTAGAATAGTAGAGTAATTGGTAGAAGTACCACCCCCCAAATCCAAACCCCGAGATTGTACTTTCATTTTCTAAAAAATATAAAAAAATAAAAAAAATAATCTTCCTTAACCCCAACCTTAGCGTAGTAATTTCTCACTAGCATTCCTATTCCCCTAGAGAATGATATCAATCCCGAGGCTTACCCTAATACTACACTACAACGATTAGGTTCACTGCCTAGGTGGTTGAAAAACTTGCTCGGAGAAAAGGAAGTTTCCTTTGACCCCAAATGCGCGTTGTAAGCATATCAAGTTTTTGGTGCCATTGCCGGGGAATAGAATAGCTAGTTAGGACTCTATCTCATTTAGGTTCCCTAGCTTGAGTCCTATCAAATATGATTTTTTCTCATTTTTAGCTACCTCGTAGTCTATCCCCCTTCTTCGTAACTTTGTTCGTAAAACCCATCATTCACCATGATTCGCATTTTTTCTGTAGAGTCTTCACGATACCCGCCCCAATCCTCCTCCCAATCCCGAAATAGAAAACGCAATCCAACAAAACCTTTCACCCGTTCACCACTTTGGAAATCACCTAGGGGCATAATGAAATAAATTGGCAACAACATAGTCCTTTCTATGACTCGGATTCGATGAGGAGTTTGACTATGGTGAGGCACTTGATAACGGGGAGGTCATCGATGAAGTTAATTTTGAAATGGAAGATGACTTCTCCCAATGTTTTGACCCTAGGTGTTGAATTAAGGCTAATGGCACCTTTAACATGCAATTCTCTTGTAAGATAGGATTTGAAAGTTTTGATGCTAACTTGCACTCATTCTTACCTTTAAACTTAATATCAAAAAATCTATATAACAAAATTAAGGTAGATGAATTAGCCTATCAAGGGGATAATGTTGTTGATGCGGTCAGTTACTTGGATGTGTTTGTTGGAAGTTTTGCCTATTTGGTTGAATTCATGGTCCTAGAAGATTTAGGAGAGTTCATTGATGGAAGCCTCACTCAAGTGATATTTGGAACAAACTTTAAGAGAATGACTAGGTTGAATGAACGGATGATTGATGGTCTAATCACATTCTCCGATGGAGTTGAAGATTTAGTCTATCAAATGCCCCGTACGCATCCTAGGTTTAAGCACAAAGATATAGAGGCATGCAATCGGATAGCTCCCATTCCGATACTTAGTGAAAGATGTTAATACAAATAAGCCGTAAAAACGTTTATTTATATTTTACGATCTTCTAATGTTTTATCGATAACAAACGTAAAATCATTTTAACGAAACAAATAAAATACGTAATTGGTTTGAGCCAATAGTTTTCTAACACACTTACGTTTTCACATAAAACACTAAAACAAGTATAAGTGAATTTATGATTTAAGTAATACATATGTACAACAACTAGTGTTTACATATTGGGCAAATATATACACAACTAGTATGTATTATAAATGGGTAAAAACTACAACCCATGGTATTGACCCATACCCATTTGACTAGGTGCATTGCACTCATTAGATACATTGTATCTAAAGAAATACCCATGGATCAACCCATAACCCATGACCCGTGACCCATGACCCATAACCAAAATACCCATGGGCAAAGAGGAGCGTCCCATGGATCCCTAGTTTTATACTAGACGGATCCCTTGAGGGAGGGATCCGTGGGATCTGTGGAACAGTAAGCATTTCTCCTCTATAAATAGTGAGCCATTTCTTCCTTTTGTAACTCTCTGACCACTGATCCTAAGGGATCTTTCTATGTAGTTTGTCTTTTGTTTTTGTGTGATTCTCTAGGTTCCTCTTAAAGGCGCGATCACCATTTCTTGAAGTCGAGCAAGCTCAAGTCCATGAGTTGCCATGCTTCGTCATCATCAAGACTACTGAGGTTCTCTTGTTGATAGTTCTTTCTTCCTCCATAGAAGTGTTGTGTCGAAGGCATTAGTGAAGGATGCAGAAAGAGTCGAGACAAAAGCATTAGTGAAAGGTGCCAAGCGTTGTGTCAAAGGCATTGGTGAAGGATGCATAGAAATCAAATCAAATGGCATTAGTGAAGAATGCCTAGGCCGTATAATCGATGAGGTGCATCGTTATACATATAGTGATAGTTTGTTTCCAAGGATGTTGATATCCTTGATGGTGTTATAATAAGGAGTGGGTCTCCTTTGGGATTAGGTGTTGTGTAGTGTTGGGTAGTAGTTCCTCAATTGTAATGGAACTCGGTACTTAGCCTAGTACCGGATAAAGGGTAGGTGATGAGTGTGTAAATACTCATCATTTTGGTCAATCGAGCTAGAAAACACTTAAAATGCTCGAAATGCATCAAAATCGAAAATATCTCAAAATTGCATTTTATATGTTTCATATGCAAAATGTTTAAAATCGGATGAAAACGAGCAAAGTTTGCATAATTGGCGGTTTCAGGTCCCCAAGTTTCAAAAGTTGTCGAAATAGTCCACGAGCACTTATTTCAAAAGAAAAATCACCAAAGGTCCTTTTAAAATCATAACTTGTCAAAATTAGTCCTTTGGTGAAAAATATCAAAAGTTTTGAGAAATTACAAATTTGGTCCTTCAAGTTTAAAATTTGGCAAAAATGGTCCTTGGAATTTTGAAAATGTCAAGATTAGTCCTTATACTTTTGGAGCTTGTCACTTTTAGTCCCTTGGAGTAACTTTGTGAAAATGGCAGCCTTGGTCCTTGTATTTTCAGAATTTGCAATATAAGTCCTTGTGTATTTATAACCTTTAAACCTTGGCCTTGTCAAAACACTTGTGACCCCGCCATAGCCAATTGGACCCCTTCATTTTGACCCTTTCTCTTTAATAATACAACCCGATCAAACCACGGTCAAACAAACCCCTACCCGCACTTTTTCTTCTTGACATCTAGCACGCAAACTCGGACAATCCCATCCCCCATTTCACCTTTCACCCCTTATCACTCCACCTCTCCTAACACTCCAAAGGCATTAAATGCTTCCTCCCAAGCACTCAAACTCCCCAGCTGTTAAAAAGCCATTTCCCGCCAAAAATGATCAAATGGCTATAATCTTCCCAAGTCATCCAATGGCCAAGAAGGAAGGTGGGACTTGCTCAGAACAAGTGGGAAAGACCTTTTGCATATAAAAGGAAGCAAGAAGAGAGAAGGAAGTTGGTAGATTTTAGTTTTAAAATTCCTTTATGTCGTTTTTTTTAACTGTTTTAGTTTAAGTCAAAAACTTGTGATTTCAGTTTCTATGTATTAACCTTTAGTTGGATAATCATTGTAATGCATTTTTAAGTTTCAATTCAAAGTTTTAGTTTGGTTTAATGTTTTATTGTTAACTGTTAAAAAATTCACTTTCAAACTCTTACATTCAAGCTTAAAAGCTTTATTTAAGTTCAAATAGGCATATAAGCTACCGAATGCTTTGATAAGCCTACAATTAAGTTTCAAGCAACTTTGTCACATGGTCAACAAAAGTCAACACTACGGTCATTTGCATCATTGGAACCCGAATTATTCGATATGGACTTGGATTTGGGTTGATATTGAGTTGTTTTATGGTTTAGAATAGATAAGTGGATCCTGTGTTCTTTGGCAATCCACTGTGGATAGGACCAAATGTAAGTGTATTTTCATAGCCATTGCATAATTTGTATCTTTGGTTAAGAATAGTTTAAATCTGTTTATCTAGTGGTACTTAGTATAATTGAATTCAATTTAAGTGTGTGCGTGATAAGTGAGTAAGATTGGCTTAGTTTAATTCACATCGCTGGTTAAGCGATGTTTGGATCAAGTCTTTAAACCGTGTTATAGTTTTGCTTAATGGTGAAAATCAGTTTCCTTAGCATCATTTAGGTTCACTCAGTTCATATCTGTCTTCATTTTGCAACCCAAGCCACCAAAGTCAAAATTGCACCTCAACCTGCCTTAATCGTTTAATCGTTAGGATTTTAGAAATCAAAAGCTTGTTTTAGGTTTGTAATACATAGAGTTAGCTTGCACTAAGTTTATTTCATCAATTAACATCAATATCAGTCCACCATTATGAATCAAATCAAAATAGTCAAACTTTCATATCTCACAAAGTCAAAAACTTGAAAAATCGCTTGAGCCCAAATGGGATGATTTTTCATTGACTCATTTCGAGCCAAATCAAGTGAAACTTGGGATTTTAAAACTTTAGCTGGTCTATTTTCTTATAATCAATTTTTAGATTTTGTCAATTTTTATAATCACTAAATTAGCTTATCAATTAAGTTTATATGCCCGTGAATCGACTCAAGATTCACCGAGTCTCGCATGTGCTGTTTATGCAGCTTGTCACAAGCTCATAGGAGCTTGTCTAGGTCTCGTTTCGGATTATAAGCTCTAGCCAAGTCTAGTTTAAGTTTCAATTGTTGGTTTTCATTCTCGACTTCTTTAGTAGCTTATCTTCTAGCTTATAAGTGGTAGCCTAAAACTGCTTTCATCACTTATTCTCAATCTTCATAATCATAGCAACTTGAGCTTTAGAGGTTTAAGCCAGTTTAATAAGTTGTTTTAGGTAGTTGTAACATATTGTAGCTTCAGATTAGATTGGTGCTCATTTGGTCCTTTTAGTTTATTCTAAGCTTATTCATAAGCACTTGTAGTCATAGCTTTCATCTTCTTGTGCACAAGCCCATGTTTTTATATTTTTCCTAGATTCCTCATATTATTTTAGACTTTTCTTGAATTTTTCAGATTTTTCCAAATCGGTTTGCTATTTTTCTTAATTTAAATCGCTTTTAGGCCTTTTAATTAGCATTTAATACAATTAAATCGAGAAAAGTTTCAAAAAATAATTTTTCATTTTCTTAAGTTAAGATAAATATAAAAGTCAAAAAATATTTTTCCAGATTTTTCTTAGTTAAATTTGTATTTTTAGCAATTTAAGTAGTTTTAAATAGTTTTTAATTTTAGAAAATAGAAAATATTCTTAAAATACAAAAATAGTTTTGAAAATTCTCTTTTGATATTTTAGATTTTTCCAAGTCATAATTTCAATTTTCTAGCTTTATTTCATATTTTCTTGTATTTTAGGCTATTATTAAATAGTTAAATTAGTTTTAATTAATAATAATTAATTAAATAGTTATAAAATAATTTTCTTTTTCTAAAAATTTTATTTTACCATTAGGTTTGTAAAATGTCATTTTTATATTTTAGGATTTATATTGTTCGGCTTCTCATTTTCTTTCAGACGTCACGTAGTTTTAATTTAATTTTATAAAAGAAAAAAATCAAAAACATCATTTTGCAAATAGTGATAGCGTTTATTTAATATTTTTATCTTTTAATTTTCTTTAATTTGCATTTAAGCCCTTGTAGTTTATGTACTTTTTCTTTATTTATAATAATTAATCAATCCTCTTCCGCTCCGTTCCCAGAACCAAATTAGGTGATCCTCCTGATTCAAAAACAATTTAAACTTTTTCCCCTGGTCCCCCCTATGGGGGCCCATTTGGAAAAGTTTTCCTAAAAAAAAAAAAATTTCAAAAATCCCGTATATTTCCTTTCGTTTTTGTTTGATTCCCTCTTTGAATTTTGAGGCAAATTTCACTATTGGGGAATTCTCACAATTTTACAAATTATAAATTCCCCCTTTTCCAAAATTTTTAGTTTTTTCCATCCTTTTGGTTATATCCTTTTTTAAAAACAAAAGGATTGGCAATCCGAGAACCCCTTGGAAAGAATTCCAAACCTTTTAATTTCCCAAAATGAGGTTTTTCCCTACTTTAATTGAAATTCTCCGAAGTTTATGGCTTGGGTGGAAAAACCAAAGGTAATCATCACCAAAGTTATTATAATTTACTAAATTCTTCCGAAGCAACGGTTGAAAGACAAATTCCCTTTTTTTCTCAAAATCCTGGTTTTTCCATTTCTTCTTGAATAAAACATTTTACCCCAATTCTTTTTGAGTTCTCATTAATTTTTTAAAATTCAGGGCTAAATTTTGTTTAAAATTTTAAAATCCATATTTTTCAATGTCAAAACATTAAAATGTCAAAGTCAAAATCGAAAATATTCAAAAGATTTTAATGTTTTTCAAAAGTTTAAAACTAAAAAGAGCAAAGTTTTATAATTTTCCCCCAAAAAAAAATTTCAAATATCCCCAGATTTTTCTCCAAAGGTCCTTTTAAAATCAAAGCAAAATTATTTTGGGAAAAATTCAAAATTTTAGAAATTAAAAGGCCTTAATTTAAAATTTGGCAAAATTTTGAAATTTTGAAATTCAAATTGTTTATACTTTGGGCTTTACAGTTTGGGCAACGGAAAGGCCTTGGTTTATTTTTAATTTGCAATTGCCCAAATTTATAACCAAACCTTTTTGTAAAATACACCCCGCCATAGCCTTGAACCCCTTTTACCCTTTTTTTATTTTTAGAAATCAAAAGCTTGTTTTAGGTTTGTAATACATAGAGTTAGCTTGCACTAAGTTTATTTCATCAATTAACATCAATCTCAGTCCACCATTATGAATCAAATCTCAAAATAGTCAAACTTTCATATCCGTCAAAAGTCAAAAACTTGAAAAATCAATTTTGAGCCCAAATGGGATGATTTTTCATTGACTCATTTCTGAGCCAAATCTAGTGAAACTTGGGATTTTAAAAACTTTAGCTGGTCTATTTTCTTATAATCAATTTTGTAGATTTTTGTCAATTTTTTATAATCACTAAATTAGCTTATCAATTGTTGTTTATATGCCTGCATAACCGACTCAAGATTCACCGAGTCGCATACAGGGTTTCTTGAAACTTGTCACAAGCTCGTAGGAGCTTGTCTAGGTCTGTTTCTGGATTATAAGCTCCTAGCCAGGTCTAGTTTAAGTTTCAATTGTTGGTTTTCATTCTCAGCTTCTTTAGTAGCTTATCTTCTAGCTCATAAGTGGTAGCCTAAAACTGTGTTCATCACTTATTCTCAATCTTTATAATCATAGCAACTTGAGCTTTAGAGGTTTAAGCCAGTTTTAATAAGTTGTTTTTAGGTAGTTGTAACATATTGTAGCTTCTGTATTAGATTGGTGCTCATTTGGTCCTTTTAGCTTATTCTAAGTGCTTATTCATAAGCACTTGTAGTTGCAGTTTCATCTTCTTGTGCACAAGCCCATGTTTTTATATTTTTCCTAGATTCCTCATATTATTTTAGAATTTTCTTGACTTTTTCAGATTTTTCCAAATCAGTTTGCTATTTTTCTTAATATAAATCAGTTTTTAGGCCTTTTTAATTAGCATTTAATACAATTAAATCAGAAAAGTTTCAAAAAAATAATTTTTCATTTTTCTTAAGTTAAGATAAATATAAAAAGTCAAAAAAATATTTTTCCAGATTTTTCTTAGTTAAATTTGTATTTTTTAGCAATTTAAGTAGTTTTAAATAGTTTTTAATTCTTAGAAAATAGAAAAATATTCAGAAAAATACAAAAATAGTTTTGAAAATTCTCTTTTGATATTTTAGATTTTTCCAAGTCATAATTTCAATTTTCTAGCTTTATTTCATAGTTTCTTGTATTTTAGGCTATTATTAAATAGTTAAATTAGTTTTTAATTAATAATAATTAATTAAATAGTTATAAAAATAATTTTCTTTTTCTAAAAATTTTCTTTTACCAATAGGTTTGTAAAAATGTCATTTTTATATTTTTAGGATTTATATTGTTCAGTTTCTCATTTTCTTTTGTACGTCACGTAGTTTTAATTTAAATTTTATAAAAAGAAAAAAATCAAAAACATCATTTTGCAAATAGTGATAGCATTTATTTAATATTTTTTATCTTTTTAATTTTCTTTAATTTGCATTTAAGCCCTTGTAGTTTATGTACTTTTTCTTTATTTATAATAATTAATCAATCCTCTTTTCCGTTCAAATCTCTCGATCACTATTCGTTTGGTGATTCTTCGCATAGCTCGCTGGGACATAACGACCCGGGGAAACACTATACTCCCCTGATCTTCATTGCATTACGTGTCCGAGCTGCTTTTAAGTTTCTACGGTTGGCCATTCAAGTGGCCAACATGTGAGAAAACTTGACGGCTCGACGAATCAAATTTTAGCGCCACGCCGGAGAGTTTTTATCCTTTTAAAGATAATATTTCTCAACTCCTCGGCCGCTTGATATCCCAGCTGAGATTCCATCTCAAACAATGCTATATCACACCCAAGCTCCCACTCACCGAACATGGGGACGAGCATCTTGACACTGCCTCGAAAAGGAATCGGACGAATTCATAAAGTCTAGTGTTGAGAACCTTGTCCCAATCCCGAGAGAGTCACGAGGAACTTCGATCATAAGTGTGATTCTCTTCCCTCTCGAGTGTTCAAAGATCATTTTGAAACTTTCTCCGATCTTAGCGACGATTGTGCTTCCTATGGAAACATCGAGTATGTCGAGGCATCACTCCCACGCCCGATCATCTTCTTGAGGAGTTCACCGATGAACTCACTCACATCAATCCGCTTTCATCGGAAGTGATGATGGTCTCTTTGATTTCAAGTCGATCCGGGAGAGACCGAAAGTCTCCTTGATAATGATCGCTCACTCACTTCTTACTAAATTCAATAGAGAATGTTAATCACCTTGTCTCAAGCATTCAAAGCTACTTTCACCAATCCTCATTTGAATTCGACTGAATTCACTTTAATTTCGAGAATCCACTCTTTGATACTCGCACGAGGATAGTGATGAGCCCACAATGGAACAAGAGTTCACAAATTCACTTCATGTGAATGATTCTCTTCATGAAGGGTTCTCGGTGAACTCTCTCATGACATATCTCCTCCGGAACATGATCATTTCTATTTTGATCTTGAGGATGATATTGGCTCGGAGAAGGTGTACTCTATCATACGAGTTTGCTTATTAATGATACTACCTCACCCTTCCTCCCGATATGTCTACATTTGAGGATGAAGAATGGATCTTGATTGTTATCAAAATCTTTCTTCCTTTCCTCAAATATCTTGTGATTCTCTTCATCTTCACTCCTTCGGAATGAAGACACTATCTTTGACCCCGCATTTTCATTTATCATTTTTGAGCCGATTCTATATATATCTCATCGTGTGGAACTTTCGACGTGCTTCAAATGTTTGTCCAAACATTTTGAATGAAAGTCCGATGGAGATTGTTTCTTCCACTTTGCTTCCCCATGAACCAATTAATTCGGGGTCGAGTCAAGCTAGCTACTCGATAATCAAAACTTTAATACTTTCGGGGAACATTGGGGACAATGTTTAGTTTAAGTGTAGGGAGGGAGAATAAAACGGGAACTTTAAAACTATGCTTATCCTTGACTATTTGTCTTGTCATATTTCATTTGTGTAATAAACCATGAGAAATATCGGTTAGGGTAATTTTAGAACCAAATTTAAAATTTTTCATGACATGTAGGAGTGGGTCTTTAGTCTTAATAAAGCGTCTCATGGACAGGAAGTTATATGACTAGCACAAAAACCCCTTACCACTCAAATTCCACCCCAAAAATGTGAGGTTCGCCCCTAGATTTGTAGGAATTTAAGCATTCATCTTTAATTCTTCGAGAGTGTACCGGTAGTATAATAGATTTTAGAACTTGTTTTGTGATGCATCTTGAGATCGCTAGTGAGACTACACTTGTGTAGTTAGGAATAACTAAATGATAAGAGGCATTAGGACAACCCTTGTTTGATACCGATTATAATTACTTCTTCCACATCGGTTGAGTAATTCCCCACACCTCATGCTTGTACTCATCTTTAGTACACGATGCCCCTAGTTAACCCCTCAGAGCCTATCGTTTTGACGGTTCTCGTGATGTTTCAATTTTCCAGAATATCAATGAAGAGCATTGTTTACAATCCACCCCCAAATGTACACCCAAATCGCCTTAGCCTACCCTGTATGCACTCACTTTTAGTGCATTATTGTTATCATACTAAACCCCTAGTTCAATTATCTAGTTCATTGCATGGTTGCTAAGTCGAGTCATATCCTTTGTATACAGTTTTGGGACGATTGGGACTCATGGGTAAAGTTAAATTTTATGGAGTGACGGGAAAGAACGTTAAATTCAAATTCCTTTTATTTACGTAATAATGTACTCTAAGTGTTTTGATCTTTTCAATTCGGGTCAAATTAGTGTTAGAAATAATAAAAACTCAAGTGTAGGGATGTACCTATAAATCCATTATATTTTGATGTTATCGTAGAGGATAGTAGAGTAAAAGTGTATGAAAAAAAAAAAACATACGGGCTACCATCCTATATCTATCTTTATATTTATGTTTGTTTGTTTCAAAGTTATCTAGAGTTTAGAGTGTCGAGTCTTGGCTTAGCAACGCCATTCTTATCGTGCTTGTAACATAAAGATTTTTGACTTGCCACCACTATATCGCCTATCCAACCAAACCCTTTGTTTCCCTAACCGTAAGCCTAACGTTACAACCCTTTAAAAGACCTCTTAGATAGTTTTTCCTAGCTGCTTACGCCAAAGCAGTGGAGGTTTGATCTAGTCTCAAGCCTATGGTAAAATATGTACTAGGACCGGTTAATGAGTGTTTATCTTCCATTTCCAATTTGATATATTTCATTTACACCCGAGAGATGAGAGTATCCAAACACCACTTGTGAGGTGCTAGTATATAATTTCCGTGCTTGTTATGAATTTTTCGGGGCTTATACTTGTTGTGAATTGTTCTAAACCAATGCTTCATGCCCCCTAACTTATAAATTGATTTGCCAAAAGCACATTTGCTTTAGGACAAGCAAATACCAAGTGTAGGGATATTTGATAAGGATTTAAAATGTACACTTTTAAGGGGTCATTTAAGCCGTTAATCGCCCACTTTTATATCCGCATCGCTTAATTTCGTTCCTTTTCACTTTTTAGGTCTCTTGAAGGCAAAATCTTTGGAATGATGCTTATTTGGACGAAAAGGCGTGAATATGTGAAGAAAATGGCTAAAGTCAAGATCAAGACACTCAAGTGCTGGAAGTGCACCCGACGGTGTCACGGACAAAGCGGCGCCATCCCTATATTTGTGACGACTGTGAGTGAAATTGTTATTTTGTACCGACGGCCAGCTTTGAAGAATAGCGCCACGAAGACCTTTTCCCTCGACGGCCTAGATCCAGATTCAGACGACGTCAAAAGTTGAAGCTGACGGTGTCACACTTAAAAGGTGACGACGTCTCAGTTGCAACTCTATATATAGAATTCGAATTTTCAGACTTTTAGAGAGCTAGATTTGTGGAGTAAAAACCAAAAACGACTTTTGTCTGGTTTGGGCAGTATCTTAGGGTTCTCATACCCTATTTTACATCAAGATAAGTTATTTACTTCATTGATTTCATTATGTCTTCGATTGTATGTGTGTATGCTTGCATGTTTACCATGTCCGACTAATTTACTTGTGTGTTTGCCTAGATCCATGAAACCTAGTTATTAATTATTAATTGGTTGTCTCTTATCTTAATTGTAATTGGCTTAGGATTGCAATAGGCCATCGTTGTGTTTTTAATGCTTGAGTAATCTTTGTGAACCTTAGTTTATAATCGCCTAGAGTAATTGTAGGCTAAAAATCCAAAGATAACCTTAGAGTTAGTTTATGAATCCTAGAGATTTTGTAGGCAATAACTGTAAAACCTGAAAATCTAAAACATGAATAAAGACTAAAATACCCTTGAAATCGAAAATTATAAAATACGTAAAATACGTTTATAATCATTTAACGAAATTAAAAGTTAACTTATGAATATATTAAAACTTAACTAATATGTGTACGTGATCGACATGGTACGACGAAAGATTTAAACGTATCGCTAAAGTGTTGGGCCGATTAGTTGGGCCTTGTCATTCGTTATTTGGTGAACCATGTTGGGCGCGTTTGTTTTGTTCGTGTGGATCAAGAGTCAAGGCCACTTGGGCTGGGTTTGTTGTGTTCGGTTGGACCTAAGCGAAGCCATACCCCTCAAAGCCCTAACCAAAATGTTACCAACTATAAATACAATACATTTACACAAAATTGAAACCCTAGTTTTGTTTGCCTCTCTCTTTTCTTTTTCTTTCATTCGGCCGAGTAACAAACACCCTTGGTGTCGCGAGTTCTTGTTCAACGAGCTAAGGTATAACGTGTTTCCTCGTCTTATTTTGATAACACCTAACGTATAATATGTTGTAACTTGTTTGTTTAGTCGAATTGTGTTTTTCTTTTTTTTTGGCCGAACCGTATGAAACCCACAAGAACAAACCATAATGACTTGAACCTTATAATTATTAAAGAGCATGTTATTTGATACGTATTATTTGAATCGGATCGTAGTTAAGTCGAGCCATATAAACCGAACCACATATATGTATAACCGAACCGTATAAGAGTTTTGAACGTGTATTAAACGAGTAAGGGATCATGTAAACCTAAACCCTAGTTTGAAGTGTGAACCTAACCATGCATGCCGAACCCTAATTGGTTTGTGAACCGTGTATCATGCGTGTGTTTTATAAGTCAAGTGAGCTTGTTGATATGTAAACGTAGTACGTGGTCATATCTAGTGGAAGCTATTGTGCATGTGTGTGTCGATGTGTCTAATCCGGATAATAAGTAACTTTGGTTGTCACAAGAAATCATAAACGTGCATGGGTATAAAAGTTGACGATAATATGTGTATAAGTAACGTATGGTTAAGACATGAATGTGTTGAGTAAATAAACAAGAGCAACGAGTCATTAAATGACGAATATATAAAGTAAATGCACATTGATGTGATATTAAAAGAATGAGAAAACCCTAGAACATAAAATGAGAGTCGATTAGGGTTTGAAGCTAAGGGTATTAATTCGTTATTTCATGTGTGAGTTATGACGCTTAAACTATTTTTCACATTTAACCCTAAACTTTAATAAATGACATAATGAACCCTAATCTACGATATTGTTTATAAAACACTTAAGTCTCATTTAATTATAAAACTCTAAAGTATTAAGATCATCGAGTACACTAAGTATAAACACCAAATATTAAAAGATCATTTCGACAATTATGGAATCATAAATAACATGTACGACCGTTAATGTGTATAGGTTACGTGAAGAAGGAGTAATCCTTTGCTTTCCGCATTTACGCTTTTGGTCTTTTGCTTTGGAATAAGGTATGATATTCGACCTTTCAAAGAAGGTTCTTATAACGTTTTCTTTTCGTTAGCTTTTATATTAGGGTTTCCTAAGCCTTTGCTATGAACCCCATTCTGCTTTGTTTGAGTTGTTGCTTATTTGAACTCGATTTCGAATTATGAAACATCCGATTTTGAACTTTATGATATGAAAACTTTGATTTTGAAAATATGATTAATCTTCCGATAAAGTATGATCCGTGTCGGCTTTGACATTCGATTTGACCTAAGATAGTTTGACACCCGAGCCAAATATTAACTAGTCATGGGGTTCCATGTCCGTGTCGATGATGCACTTCGACATGACTCTAGGCGAGAGTGATGTTCGCCACATCCCTTATCTCGTTATCTATTATGAGCTCAAGTTATATTATATGACCAATATCCGTCTCAGGGGCGATGGATGCATCCTAGATCCGTTATCTCGTTATTTGCTATATGTTATATGTTATCTGATGATTGATGTTGCGTGCATGCACGTCCTTCATAACTCCGGTAGGTCTCCCCTACAAAATGTTGCCTTGTGTGAATATGAATATGAATATGAATATAAATATGATTATGATCTGATATTTGTTTCTGGGCTCGAGGTAGTTAACTATAAAACTTATTCGATAATTCTGATTTATACTTTGAAAATGATTATGATTTTACTATCTTTTGTTCACTATATTCCGTATTTGATTTCGTTTCGTATTCGCTTTGCTTTTATATCTGTTCACTGAGCTTTAGAATCTCAAATTGCATTTCTTTTCTTCCATGCGGTATCTAAGCATTGGAGTTGGGTTTTGCTTTGGGATGAGTCTTTGAGTGGACTTACCTTATAGATATTTAGCTTTGATTTTATGATGCCATTTAAGACTTACTATTTTATATTTTATTTGAGTTTATTTTCCACTGACCTATGTATTGAAGTCATGTTGACTTGGATTATTTCAAGATTTATGCTAAGACTTCTTTGGATATTTATGTTTGCTTTGATATGACACCATTATTTGTGATTCCTTTACCCTTGTCTGCCGGGCGCTATAATTTATGGTATCGAGCCTAGGTTTTGAGACCCTTAGAGCTTAGGCTATGACCGTGAGGATTGGGTAGACTTTAGGATTCCTTCTCGTACTTCCATTTCGTATCTCACCTTTGTTCATTTTGCTAATCGCTTGAATATCGCTCGATGGTTCGAGATGAGGAGGTAAGTCCCAAGTTCGACCTCGGGAGGATCATTAGATTTTCAATGGTTTTGATTTCCTCTTTATGAAGTTCTTGAGGAGGGAGTGATGAAGGATCTTCATTGAGCATCTTCTCGATGAAGAATATCTCCCTCAATGTCGATGGGAGCGTGATCAATTTCCCATGGAATGTAATCACTAGCCAAGTATGCTTCAATCTCTTCCAAAATAAAGTCACTTCCTCAAACGGAGGAGTGAGGGAAGAGAGAGCAACAATAGATCAACCGGTGGGATTGCCACCGAGAATCCAAGAATTTCTTGAGAATACTCCTCCGACACAATGTCAAGGACATCAATTTTGTTGACGGAATTGTCTCCATAATTCGGGGAGTATTTCGTAACTTGATTGAGATTGAACGTAACGCTTCCTTGTTTACCCGCAGTGATTTCCTTCATCAACGCCGATCAATGCCCGACCTGCTTTTTAAGAAGCACCTCCCAAGGATGAGGGGTACTCGGGATCGGCATCAAATTCGACAACAACAAAGTCGGGAAATGAAACTTGCCTACTACAAATACATCTCGGCTATACCTAGCGGACGAGAACTTGTACGGTCCGCAAGCTCGAGGATCATACATGTAGGTGTAAGCGGAGGTAATGAAAGCTTTTTCCATATGGAGTGGCATCAAGTTAATGTTAGCACCAAGATCGCCAAAGCGGAGCATTGAACTATGCCTTGAAAATCACATGGGATGAGAAATTTTCCGGGTCTCCTAACTTTTCGTGAAGTTTTTAAGGATAACCACCGAACAATTTTCGCTCAAAGAAGTTTTAGCCATTTCGGAAATCTTTTCTTTGTTATTCAACAAACTTTTGATTGTTGGACCGAACTTTGGCATTAGAAGAAGAGCGTCCGCGAAACTAATCTCGAAGTGCAAATCTTGAAAGATTTGGATAAGCTTCTCCATTTGTTGACTAGTTTTATCACGGAGCTTTTGGTCATTAAGCCTTGAAGGATAAGGAAGTGAAGGCTTAGGAATGGTCATCGGAACAACGGGTTCCGGAATTGGAGGTAAGACCACCGGAGGTTGGACTTGTCAGCGGACTTCGTGGGCTCGAGTTATGCACCTTGTCCTTTGATACCCGGTTTCGCTCCACATCCCTCACCGGAGAAGGATTAGGCATCGAGGGTCCTCATAAGACTTACCACTTGGTGGCAATAGCATTCAATTCACCTTTGGGTTGGGAATGGTATTACTCGGAAGGGCCCCAGTTGAAGCTTGATTCTTTTGACTCATGAGACTAGCAAACATGCTTTCAATCTTGCTTTGAGATTGATCAATTTTGTTGCTAGTAGCTCTAAGCTCGGATGTGAAATCATTCTTCAAAGTGGTAATTTGATTTTGCATGGACACCATCTTAGCTTCATTGCTTTTGATGTAATTAGCAATGTCAATGGAAGCTTGAGGAGGCTGGGCATGCACGCTTTGTTGAGGAGCTTGGAATCGGTTTTGATTGAAATTTCCTTGATTTTGAAAACCTTGATTTTGATTTTGAAAATTCCGATTCGATTACGATTTTGATTGAACCGATTATTTCTATTTTGCACATTTTGATTGTTACGATTTTGATTAAACCCGGTGGTCCAAGGAAATTGTTAGAACGATAGCTTAGAAGGTTCGGCCTCCTTGCGGTTGGTAGGAATTACCTCCCGATTGTAGGAACCCAAGCGGCATATACGCTCTCTTGAGTGAAGCCACCGAGGCTGGACACTCAAAATAAGGATGTGGACCACCACAAGTTTCACAACTCTTTTTACGACATTCACTTGTTGATTGTTATTATTTTGACTCATTTTAAGTACGGCAGTGGATATTTCTTCAATCTTTTGGTTAGAGTCGTGTATTTCAAGATGGAAGAGTGGTAGATCTCCTTGACTCACTCCTCTCGGTGAGGAATCCCAATAATTGTGGTGGGCGGTCATGTTTTCAATGAGATCGTAGCACTCTTGGTCGCCTTTTCATAAAGGTACCACGTAGCAGTGACATTGATTGTGTCACGATGTCTCAATGTTAACCCGCTATAGAATGTACCTATTTGGGTGACAAGCAACATGTTGTGGTTGGACATCGATCAATCGAAAGCTTATAGCGTTCCCATGCCTCAAATAAGGAGTCATCGGATCTTGCCAAAATTACCGATTTCATTCCATAGTTTCGCCACCATCGACGGTGGAAAGTATTTCGCTAAGAATTTGGAGATCATTTCGTCGAAACTATGGATTGAGTTCTTGGGAAGATGATCAAACCATGCGTGGCATGAAGCATCAAGGAATATGGAAAGAGGTATAAGCGAAGGCGTCATCGGTGACCCCATTTTGCTTCATACTTTGGGTGATGAGAAATTTGTCGAGATGCTTGTTGGCATCGTCACCCGTGATCCGTGAAATTGGCAAAACTTTGGACTTGTTGAATCATGTGATGCTTAAGTCCAAAATCCGTGGGTTCGATGTTGACCGGGCAATTGGACCGCCCGCCCATCCATCGTGGGTTGGCAAAGCTCCTCCATCGCTCGAGATCGGGAGCTTGATTTTGTGGACCATGTACTTGGACTTGAGGTCCGCCCTTGGTTTCCAGCCATGGTGGGTTGTTCAACGACGTATCTCGCACGCGTTTGCTTGGTTACTGATTACGAGCTTGTGAACGAGTGCGCATGCACTTCGAAACAACACTTTCAATTAAAACAAGACCGAGGCAAAACACGGTGAACTTAAACCAATAATCCCACATGAAATGATCACTTCTATAAGTAAACGCACAAAGGAGCGGAGAGACTTTTGAGGTCGTGTGAAGCTTATTAAAACCCGTCTCTTTTCAAACCGCAATTTAATGTCGCCGCCCTTATACCCTCACACGAGTTTGTTAAACCGATAGAAATAAACCAAAACACGAGCGACACAAAGGAAAGTTTTAAATCTTTGTTCGAACTTATAATGATAACACCTCGGTTGAGAATGTTATATTGATTGTGTCTTCTATATTATTTAAAACAACAAGGAAAAATCTTTTGTATTTTTAATCTTTTACATATATACAAAGAAAAGAAAATATTTTTGTATTTTTGTATTTTTATAAAACAATAACTTCACGAGGAAGGTTCTTCAAGTCACTAATCGTAAAACTTGGCGATATTGTCGCACACACCTCCCCGTGCAAGCGCCAAAATTTGATTCGTGTAAAGTGAGTGGTGAAAACCACAATATCAACGTATATCAAAATAACCGTAAAATTCGACAAATTAACCCTTTAGGAAAAAGGTTAACGATCAAATCTTACGGGTGTGATAAAGTGATACCTAAAAGTGATTTCCCGGTCGTGTCCCAACGAGGTGTGAATGGAAGGATTCGTTGAGTTTCGTGATTTGAACTTGAATTGGTTTTAATGATTTGTTTGGTTTGAATTACGTTGTCTACAAATTAAATAACGGAAGGTAATTAAGGCAAGGAAACCTAATAAACTACAAATTAACTACTACTAAGCCTAAGAAATGATAAAACGAGGCTAAACTAAGTCCTAGGGTACTACAATGCAAAAGCGAAACCCGAGTTAATCCCGAGCCTCAAAAAGTGCAAATAATGCAATTTAAGTCCTACGAGTGTGAAAACAATTTTCCTACGCTCTACATGACCAAAATTAATTTTAGGAAAAAGCGGAATATTTTTGACTTTTATTTTATTTATTACTTAATTAAAAACGATTTAACACTAATTAAATAATTAAAATACTAAAACATTTGGAAAAATCTGAAAATTTTCTGAAAATACTTTAAGTATCACCGATTCTAAGAAAATAAAAAAACGATGGGTGGTGCTTTGAGGAATAAGCTAAAATAAGTCAATAAGTGCTTAAGGCTAAACCGCCAAACGCCTTAAGAGTTTAAAAGTGTAATATTTGAACGAAGAAGTCCCAAGGGCTGGTCATATGTGTACTCACTATCACTCTCTAAGGCTGGGAGGTCTCGTGTTCGAGCCTGCCTCCCACCCTTTTTGCAAAACATTTTTTTTTCGATTTTTGCTTTTGGAAACTTGAAGATTTGATCAAAATAACCAACTTTTACAAAAAAACTTTCGATGAAGACTTGAGAATAAGTCTGTAAATGACTTATTTCTTTGTTGATTCAAAGATTAGAGCAAAACAACTGACACTTTTGTTTCACAATAAGCAATTAAGGATACTTAAAAACTTGTACCAACTAACTCATGGATTCAAGGTCTTAAATAAGCTTGAAAACAGAACTTTTGGGTGAAAACTCTTTTTAAATTAACTTGAGAATAAGAAATTGAGATTGCTTATTTGTAGCAGTCCACAACAAGAACAAACCAAACACCCCTTAATTCAAATAAAAGCACACTAAGGCATTCAAAAAGCAGTTGGAAATGGACAAATAAACAAATGGGAATGAGAATAAGCTAGATACAAAAGGAAATAAGCTACAATCTGTAACAAGAATAAGCTAAAAGGAGAGCATAAGCAGTTGGCTATAAGAGGTGCACTAGGGGGATCCTAAAGCTAAAATGGGAACTAAGCAATAAAAATTAAACACTAAGCATTAATAAGCTCTAAGCCTAATCTAAATTAATAAAGGACACTAACAAATAACTAATTAATCTTAATCTAAGCACTGAAGACCAAACCGACCTGTTTTGCTTCACTGCTTGAGTTCAAACAAATTTAAAGGGTCTTGATTTTAGCTTATTTCAAGTCGAGAAACAAGCTTCCAAGTCCACGATTTAAAGTCAGCACAATGGAGTTAGCATAGCAAAGACTCAAAATAAACTGATTTGGGGGTCAAGAAAGGCTAATAACGACCTAAAATAAGCTTGCATCGACTTATTAGGTCACTGATGTAACTGGTGCAAAAAAAACAAATGGGACAAGTTTTGACTTCAAATTAAACTATTTTGACAACTCGCCATCAGATAAAGCTAAACACAACCTGAGTTGATGACATAATAACTTAAGAGAAGCAAGATTTGCATGATTTGGACATCAATTAAGCCGAGAAAATTGCCAAGAACAGCAGCTGTTGCTGCAGTCCTGTGCAGTAAAAAAAAGAACTTTTTTTTGTTTTTCTACCAAATCCTACCTAAGCTTATGCAAAAATCTCTATCCTAACTTGAGTAAAACATGTTGAATCAGTTCCACTATCTTAAGAACCTTAAAAGGGGTTTGACTTATTAAAGTCAAAACGGGTAAAATGATTTTAGACCATTTTGAAACTTCCAACAAACACTCCCTTAACTGATTTTGGTAAATTGTTTCACCCCTATCTTTAAACTTAAAACCTGATAACTTTGAAATGAGATTAACACTATCTTAACATAACATAAAGAGACATGAAACTAAAAAGCTTTTCATTGATTTGAAGAAAATTACATTACAACAGGATAAAAAAAAAACAATAAAACTAAATTTTTTTTAAAGATAAAACTAGGGGGTGCCTTATAACTTGGCATACAAAGGTCTATTTATACTACTTCTGAGGTCTTCAAATCTTCTTGGTGTGCTTGTTCTGTGAGGCAAAACAGCCACAGCTCCAACTTGTGCTTTCTTTGAATTGATCTAAACCATCCAAGAGGTAGGTAGAGGATTGGGGCAATCTGAGCCCTTGTTGAGGTTTTTCAATCCATAGATTGCCAGCTTGGCATTGGAAAAGAGGAGGGAAAATGTGTGAGTGGGTTTGGGAATTGGGGGTGACTGGTTAAAAGGGTTTAAGGTGAGGTTGAGTGTTTTGGGATGGTGGGATTTGGGTAAAAGGGTGATGTTGGTTCTGGGTTAGAGAGAAAGCAGGAGGAGGAGGGAAAGAAAAAGTCGTGGGTGGTTTTTATTATTGGTGATGGGGAGGTCAAAATGGAAGGGAGGGTTCAATTGGGGTGATGTCAGGGGTTCATGGGGTAAGGAAGGGTTTAATGGGAAAAAGGGAGGTATTTTAATCACAAGGACCATAACCGCAATTCCACAAAACCAAGGGACCAAACCGTAATTTTGCAAAGTTTATTATAAGGACCACTTTGACAAGTTTGAATTACAAAGGACTAAAAATATTAATTTTCCAATTTAAAGTGTCCAGGGTAAATTCTCAACCTTGAAACTTGTGGACTAAAGTTGCCATTTTGCAAAACTAAACTTTATAAGGGTAATTTTGACAACTTGAAAATCCACGAGGGCCTTTTATGAAAAATTACATGTTTTGAATAACTGTGGACTAGATTTTGACAATTATTGCATAAAATACGCCTAAATATTTTTTCTGTCTTTTGAGACTTTTCAAAGTATTTTTGACCTGCTTTTGCAGTAGAAGAACAAAAATGATGAGTATTTACACACTCATCAATGCTCCTAACATTGATGCTGCGATTGCTAATGCTCTCAACACTCTTTTCCACGGTCTTACTACACCGAGATGATGGCACGGTGATCAACAACATTCGAATCGTGGTGCTTGGTGGTGGTAGAGGTAATCAACCCACCCCGGCATTCACACTTGGCTCGGCGTTTGGTAAGCTCAAGCCTCTTTCTTTAGCACCGCTACTCCCACCGAGGCCGAGGACCGGATCACTCATATTGAGAAGTCGTTTGAAGTATTGGGTTGTGGAGACGAGTTTAAGACTCGTTTGGTGCATTAAGTTGGAAGGTGATGCTTTGAATTGGTGGAAGGCACTCAAACAAGCAAGAGGAGGAGATGCTTTTTCATTACTTGTACCGGACCGAGTTTTGGACTATCTTCTATAACGTTACTTCCACGATCTTTGGCTGAAGAAAGGTATGAGAGGATTATCGAGCAATCTACCGGTTTGATCATGAGAACTCCAATGAGTACATGAGTAGGTTTATGAGGTCGGTAAGTTTTGTGGGAACGATTCTTTGGAGATGGTAGGCGCCAAGCTAAGTACTTCAAGTGGGGATTGAAGAAGTGGGTGTTGGACCGATCGCTTAATATTGAGTATGAGAATGTCGGCACCGCAATGACGCAGCTCGTAACATTGAGATCTTTCATGAGGTTTCGGTTCCAACAAGCGTAACGCGATGGTGATCGGATTCAAGGTAGGACTCAAAGTAATGATTATAAGGGAAATTCGGCGGGAGTTATGATTCGAGGGTCAAGTGGATAGGAGTTATGATCGTGGGTCGGTCGGGAAGGAATGTTGACTCTAGGTGCCCCAAGCGAGTCGGGATAGCGAGCTCTTGGTAGGAATGGAAATGATCGTCGAATCAAGGTAACAATAACCGCGTTACAACAAGGATCGGTCACTCGAGGATCAAATCGGTGGTGCTTGAGGATCTTCCGTCGAGAAGGACAATCAAGTTTGCCTCCCCACCTATCTGTACTACTTGTGGAAAGGCTCATCCGGGACCGTGTTTCAAGGCCACCGGTGGATGTTTCTCTTGTGGTTCCACCGCTCACAAGATCAAGGATTGCCCTAAGAAGAACCGGTGATTCACGGAAACTACATCAAGCCGCCACCTACTCACCGGACGTGTTTATGCTACTACTCGGAATCAAAGTGAGCGCACTTCGGTACCATTACGGCACTCTTTCCATTGATGATTATTCTGTCTTCGCTTTATTTGATACCGGTGCCACACACTCCATTATATCCGTCACATTTGCTAAGAAACTTAATATGAAGCCCAAACCACTAACAAATCACTTATCGATTTCTACGCCTATGAAAACCACATGATCATTGATCATAAATACGTTAAGTGCCCTCTTCGCTTTGATGATCGATTCGCTCGCAAATCTGTATCCTCTTGATATGGTCGACTTTGATATCATTCTAGGCATGGATTGGTTGGCTTATCATAGAGCTTCCATCGATCGCTATGCTAGGCTGTAATCTTTGGAGACATAAAACATCCCGAATTTGTTTATTTTGGTTCTCAACCTCTCAAATCTGTTAAGCTCATTTCGCTATGAAGGCACGGACCATGATTGCTCATGGGTGCCAAGGTTTTCCGCATCTGTTAGGGATACATCTTTAGAGAGTCCTAACATTGAAAATCTTCTGTTGTTTGTGAATTCACCGACGCGTTTTCCCGATGAACTCCCCGGTCTTCCCCGCCTAGAGAAGTTGAGTTTAGCATTGAGTTAATTCACAGTGCCGAACCGATTTGAAGGCTCCGTGATCGTATGGCACCTATAGAACTGAAGGAGTTGAAGGAGCGGTGCAAGAGATGATAGAAAATGGATTTATTCGACCCAGTGTTTCTCCATGGGGTGCACCTGTTTTGTTTGTGAAGAAGAAGGATGGAAGCATGCGTCTATGTATCGACTACCGTGAACTCAACCGTATTACTATTCGTAACTGTTATCCTCTTCCGCGTATAGATGATTTGTTTGATCAACTGCAAGGAGCTAAGTTCTTTCTAAGATTGATCCGAGATCCGTTATCACCACCACGTGTGAGGAGCAAGATGTTCCTAAGATCGCGCTTCGCACGGATATGGTCACTACGAATTCCTCGTTATGCCTTTTGGTTTGACAAATGCGCTCTTGTGTTTATGGACCTAATGAATCGTGTTTTCCATGAGTTCCTCGATAAGTTCGTTATAGTTTTCATCGACGACATTTTGGTTTACTCTAAGTCGAAGAAGAGCATGAAGAACATCTCCGGATAGTTTTGGAGATTCTGAGGAAGAAGAAGTTGTACGCCAAATTTTGAAGTGCGAGTTTTGGTTAAGACAAGTCGCGTTCCTTGTTCATATTGTATCTGCTGATGGTATCACCATGGATCCGTCTAAAGTTGAGGTTATCACTAAATGGCCAAGACCCACGACGATGATCGAGGTTAGGAGTTTTCTAGGACTTCTTTGGTTATTACCGATGTTTTGTTGAAGGTTTCTCTCGCTAGCTTTGCCCCTAACCCAACCGATGAGAAAAGGTGAAAAGTTTCTATGGACGGATGAATGAGAAGAGAGTTTTGAAGAGTTGAAACGGAGATTGGTGTCCGCTCCTATTTTGACTCTTCCATCCGGTTCTGGAGGATTTCAAATTTATAGTGATGCATCTAAGAAAGGATTGAAATGTGTTTTGATGCAACATGGAAAGGTAATAGCTTATGCTTCAAGCGCTAAAACCTTATGAAGAGAATTACCCAACTCATGACCTTGAGTTAGGCTGCAGTGGTGTTCGCGTTGAAGATCCGGAGGCATTACTTGTATGGAGAGACGTGTGATATTTTCATCGATCATAAGAGTCTCAAGTATATTTTCACCGAAGGAACTTAACATGAGACAAAGAAGATGGTTAGAACTTCTTAAGGATTATGACACCAACATTCAAGACCATCCAAGTAAGGCTAATGTAGTTCGACACACTTAGCCTAAATCGCATTCTTGCAAGTATTGAGATTGAACCTAGGATTATTCGTGACTTAGAGCGTTTGGATGTTGAGCTATGCGTATGAGGTTTTGATGGATCTTGGGCTAGTATGAAGGTGGAGTCGAACCTTATCTCGCAAATTAAAGAAGCTCAGAAAGATGATGGTGAATGTGGGCCGTGGCGCAAAATGTTGAAGAAGGTAAGCGCACGGAGTTTAAGGTTGATGATGACGGAATTGTATGGTATGAAGATAGGCTTTGTGTTTCCAATGATCCGGTACTTCATGAGAAAGTTATGATCAAGCTCATAGTTCTCCTTTCACTATCCATCCTGGTTCTACCAAGATGTATAGGGATTTGAAGCGATACTTTTGGTGGAATGGCATGAAGCAAGATGTGGCGACGTTTGTGTCGAAGTGTATGATTTGTCGCAGGTTAAGATTGAACATCAAAGGGCTAGTGGATCATATACTGACCATTGGATATTCCGACATGGAAGTGGGATAAGATATCTATGGATTTTGTGGTGGACTATCTCTTACTCGGAAGAAACATGATGCGATTTGGGTAGTTGTTGATCGACTAACCAAATCCGCTCATTTCTTACCAATCGAAAGGATTATGGTATTGGTAGATTGGCGGAAATTTTTCAACAAGAGATCGTTAGACTTCATGGTACTCCCGGCATCTATTGTGTCGATAGGGATCCGCGTTTTACTTCTCGTTTACGGAAAGGTTTGCAAAAGCTTGGGGTACTCGACTTAATTTCGAGACGACATTTCATCCTCAAACGGATGGTCATCGAGAGGACTATTCAGACCTTAGAGGACATGCTAAGGGCTTGTGCTTTAGAATGGACGGGCATTGGGATGAATATTTTGTTTAGTAGAGTTTGCATACAACAACAGTTGGCATGCTAGCATTAAAGCAAAGACCGCGTTTGAACTTCTTTATGGGAGGAATGTAGAGCACCTACTTGTTGGGATGAAGTAGGTGAACGCTTAATGAAGGTCGGAAATGATTGAGATCACTAATGAGAAAGTAGTCATTGCTAGAGAAAAGTCAAGGAAGCTAGGTCTCTTCGAAAAGTTATGCCGACAAGCATCGCCGTGATTTAGAATTTCGGGTTGGAGATCGTGTATTTTGAAAGTTTCACCGTTTAGAGGTGTGAAACGTTTTGGAATCAAGGCAAGCTCGGTCCTCGATTTATCGGTCCGCTTGTAATTCGGAACGATAGGAGAAGTTTCGATCGATTAGCACTTCCGCCGGTTATCGCATATTCATGACGTTTTCCATGTATCACCCTAAGGGGATACAACTATCATCCGTTACACGTTGCTTCTTATCCGCTTGATCAAATTCATCCGATATGTCTTTATCTCAAGAACCGGAAGCTATTTTAGAAAGACAAGATAGAGTCATGAGAAACAAAGTCATTCCGCTCGTTAAGATTCTTTGAAAAGTCACCCGAACGTGAGGCTACTTGGGAAACCGAGAGTCGATGCGAGCTAGTTATCCTCATTTCTTTGAATAGTTTGGTATGTTCTCATTTCGTTTCGTTTGTTTCATTTCAATTTTCGAGGACGAAAATTCTTCTTTTAGAGGGAAGAGTTGTAAAACCGAAAATCTAAAACATGAATAAAGACTAAAATACCCTTGAAATCGAAAATTATAAAATACGTAAAATACGCTTATAATCATTTAACGAAATTAAAAGTTAACTTATGAATAATTAAAACTTAACTAATATGTATACGTGATCGATATGGTACAACGAAAGATTTAAACGTCTCGCTAAAGTGTTGGGCGATTAGTTGGGCCTTGTCATTCGTTATTTGGTGAACGATGTTGGGCGCGTTTGTTTTGTTCGTGTGGATCAAGAGTCAAGGCCACTTGGGCCGTGGGTTTGTTGTGTTCGGTTGGACCCAAGCGAAGCCATACCCCTCAAAGCCCTAAACCAAAATGTTACCAACTATAAATACAATACATTTACACAAAATTGAAACCCTAGTTTTGTTTGCCTCTCTCTTTCTTTTTCTTTCATTCGCCGAGTAACAAACACCCTTGGTGTCGCGAGTTCTTGTTCAACGAGCTAAGGTATAACGTGTTTCCTCGCCTTATTTTGATAACACCTAACGTATAATATGTTGTAACTTGTTTGTTTAGTCGAATTGTGTTTTTCTTTTTTTTGGCCGAACCGTATGAAACCCACAAGAACAAACCATAATGACTTGAACCTTATAATTATTAAAGAGCATGTTATTTGATACGTATTATTTGAATCGGATCGTAGTTAAGTCGAGCCATATAAACCGAACCACATATATGTATAACCGAACCATATAAGAGTTTTGAACGTGTATTAAACGAGTAAGGGATCATGTAAACCTAAACCCTAGTTTGAAGTGTGAACCTAACCATGCATGCCGAACCCTAATTGGTTTGTGAACCGTGTATCATGCGTGTGTTTTATAAGTCAAATGAGCTTGTTGATATGTAAACGTAGTACGTGGTCATATCTTGTCGAAGCTATTGTGCATGTGTGTGTCGATGTGTCTAATCCGGATAATAAGTAACTTTGGTTGTCACAAGAAATCATAAACGTGCATGGGTATAAAAGTTGACATATAATATGTGTATAAGTAACGTATGGTTAAGACATGAATGTGTTGAGTAAATAAACAAGAGTAACGAGTCATTAAATGACGAACATATAAAGTAAATGCACATTGATGTGATATTAAAAGAATGAGAAAACCCTAGAACATAAATGAGAGTCGATTAGGGTTTGAAGCTAAGGGTATTAATTGTTATTTCATGTGTGAGTTATGACGTTTAAACTATTTTTCACATTTAACCCTAAACTTTAATAAATGACATAATGAACCCTAATCTACGATATTGTTTATAAAACACTTAAGTCTCATTTAATTATAAAACTCTAAAGTATTAAGATCATCGAGTACACTAAGTATAAACACCAAATATTAAAAGATCATTTCGACAATTATGGAATCATAAATAACATGTACGATCGTTAATGTGTATAGGTTACGTGAAGAAGGAGTAATCCTTTGCTTTCCGCATTTACGCTTTTGGTCTTTTGCTTTGGAATAAGGTATGATATTCGACCTTTTCAAGAAAGGTTCCTTATAACGTTTTCTTTTCGTTAGCTTTTATATTAGGGTTTCCTAAGCCTTTGCTATGAACCCCATTCTGTTTGTTTGAGTTGTTGCTTATTTGAACTCGATTTCGAAGTTATGAAACATCCGATTTTGAACTTTATGATATGAAAACTTTGATTTTGAAAATATGATTAATCTTCGATAAAGTATGATCGTGTCGGTTTGACATTCGATTTGACCTAAGATAGTTTGACACCGAGCCAAATATTAACTAGTCATGGGGTTCCATGTCCGTGTCGTTGATGCACTTCGACATGACTCTAGGGCGAGAGTGATGTTACGCCACGCCCCTTACTTCCTCTCTCAAATCTATTGTCCATATTTCCTTTTGGGTTGTCTCAAATGATTGTCCACCTTCTATTTTAGTAATAAAAGGTAATGAGCTCAAGTTATATTATATGACCAATATCTCCGACAATAAATTTGAGGCGATGGATGCATCCTAGATATATTATATGACCAATATCTCGTTATTTGTTATATGTTATATGTTATATGTTATTGATGATTGATGTTGTGTGCATGCACGCCCTTCATAACTCCGTAGGTCTCCCTACAAAATGTTGCCTTGTGTGAATATGAATATGAATATGAATATAAATATGATTATGATCGATATTTGTTTCGGGCTCGAGGTAGTTAACTATAAAACTTATTCGATAATTCGATTTATACTTTGAAAATGATTATGATTTTACTATCTTTGTTCACTATATCCCGTATTCGATTTCGTTTCAGATTCGCTTTGCTTTTATATCTGCTCACCGAGCTTTAGAAGCTCACCGCATTTCTTTTCTTCATGGCGGTATCTAAGCATTGAGCCTGGTTTTGCTTTGGGATGAGTTCGAGTGGACTTACCTTAGAGATATTTAGCTTTGATCTTATGATGCCATTTAAGACTTACTATTTCAGATATTTTATTGGAGTTTATTTTTCCTCTGGGACCTATGTATTGAAGTCATGTTGACTTGGATTATTTCAGTATTTATGCTAAGACTTCTTTTGGATATTTATGTTTTCTTTGATATGACACCATTATTTGTGATTCCTTTACCCTTGTCGGGTAGGGGCGTTACAATAACCATAAGGTATTCTTAAAGAGTTAGGGAGAAAAGCATACCCTACGACCTTAGAAGACACAACGCGTTAAGAATAAGGACGTGACAATTCAACCATCAATAAAAGATAATTAGGGAGTAATAGTATCTAGGTAGACACATTCTTAATCATCATACGAGCACACATCAATAGACATAGACTACCCCTTAGCTTAGATAATTATAATAGTAGAGTAATTAGTAGAAGTACCACCCTCCCCCAAATCCAAACCCCAAGATCGTACTTTCATTTTCTAAAAAATATAAAAAAAGATAAAAAAATAATCTTCCTCAACCCCAACGTTAGCGTAGTAATTTCTCACTAGCATTCCTATACACCTAGAGAACGATATCAATCCTGAGGCTCACCCTAATACTACACTACAACGATTAGGTTCACTTCCTAGGTGGTTGAAAAACTTGCTCGAAGAAAAGGAAGTTTCCTTTGACCCTGAACGCCCGTTGTACGCGTATCAGACCTTCATCTAGTGCAAGTACGTACCCCGCTTGCATAGTGAACGGTGTGAAGTTCTTGGTGCACGAGCGCGATAAAATTCATACCACTCAAAGCAGTGGAGTTTCAACACCCTACACGATGGAGCTATGTATTATGGTCAATGGAAAAATTCGAGCTCACTTATACGGGCAACCGTAAGGTTGTGTTGTTCGATGTATATGGTTCGACACCGTAACCCTACTAACCCTACGCCACGCCTAGACGTTTTACATTGAACATGACATACATCATATTTTGACTGAACTGGATGCTTTTAAAAATCAACAATACATTCTTGCGACACAAGCAACACAAGTCTTCTACCTTGAATACGCTGTTAGAAGACCACCTCATTGGAAGGTAGTCGAAGATGTTCATCATCGGAAGATCTGGCATCGGGGATATGGTAGATTCTGATCAGGATGTTATACATGGCAGCAGTTCATCTGATGTTGCATTGTCTGTTGGTTTGAATGATTTTGAGTATGTGAATTTGAGTGTAAATGATGAATCAGCAGAAGTGGACGCCCCACCAGATGGTGCTGAAGAAGATGCTGATTTTAGTAATAATGAAGATGATGTCGTTGCTCATGTCCTTGATGATGATGATGTTGACGTGTCTGATGATGATGAAGTGAACCCCAATGTTGTTGAAGAAGTTTTATCTAGTGATGATTCTGATTATGACAATTGTTCTTAAATTGTAATTTGATTATGACAATTGTTTTTAAATTGTAATTTGAATGAAATTGTTACTATATGTTTATATGAATATGTATATTTATATGAATGTGTATATTAGTATTAATTGGTCCACGAAATCGTGTGTTCTTGTACTTGTACTATTACAGATGGCGTGTGTAGAGCCTAGATCACACGGCGGAGATGCTGGCGGTGATCTACCCAGACCGCCCTCATTTACTATGCCGGGCTATTGTGCAGGTAACAAATTGTGATTTTTTATTTTTACTTTTTTTATTTTTTATTTTTATATAATTTTTATTGATAAAACTGAATTTTTTACATGTATTTTCACAACTCAATAACTTATATTTTAGGTTCAATGATCATTGGTGAGACGGCAAATCGGGCCTTAAAGAGGGCTTTTAAGGAGAATAATGGCCCTTTGCCGATTGCCTTTGATTTCGATGATCAAGGCACCTTCTCACCGATAGGCACTTATGCACCACAGTTGGCTAGTCTTATTGGGGAATAAGTGAGGCCACTTCCCCTTGATTGCGATTGGGAAGAAATTCTTGATCCTTTTAAGGCGCATATAATGCCGGCACTACATGTCATATTTATTGTTTATTTTATTTATATTGTTATTGTTATTGACCGTTTAGATATGGGTGTTATATTTAAATTGTGTGTTTGTTTAAATGCGTATATTTATTTGCAGACCTATTTCAACCTGTCGCATTCCCTGGGCGAAAGAGAAATAGTAACGCGAAAATAGAAGCATCTTTTGCGGCAACAATCGATCTCTCCTTGACTAACATCTCATATGTTGGATTCATTTTCACAATTTCTAGTGCTGATAGCAGGGTTCGGAGTCGAAAAGACTTCCTTTTCTATGAGCAAGTTTTACAACCCTCTAGGCAGTGTACCTAATCGTTATAGTGTAGTATGAGGTAAGACCGGGGGGTTGATTCGTTCTCTAGGGGAATAGAGATGCTAGAAAGAGATGTATGACGATAAGGTAAGGTTGAGAGAGATTCTATTTAGTCTTTTTTATTTATTAGAAATCAAGTAAATTTCTCGGGGTATAGGAGTGGGGGTGATACTTCTACCAATTTTAACTACTTTTAATTAAACTAATTAACTACTTAAACTAAGGATAGTTTATGCTAATGTAGGTGTGCTCGTATCATGATTAAAAATGTATTTACTTAGATGTTCTTACTCCCTAGTTATCTCTTATTGCTCGGTTGAATTGTCACATCCTCATCTTAATTGGTGCGTTGTATTCCGTTTGGTCATAGAGGGTGCCTAATTCCTAGTCTATGAATTGTAACTCTCCTCTAGAGTATCGGGGATCGCCAAGTACCTAAGTATCTCCCAGAATACTCTACTATCAACCGGCTACAACTTACGCAATAAACACAACAATGGCATAGGTGCACTACTAAGCTTTTCTCTATTTAGGACGTTCAAGCTCGCAACAATTAAAGAAGAAGCCAGTTTTCCTTACTCTAGCGCCTACCAATTAAGACAAGAGACAACCTAACAATAATTAACAACTAGGTTTCATATACCTAAGAAAACACAAAGATAATTTAGCTACTCATGGTAAACAAGCAAGCATACACACATACAATTAAACATGGGGTAGACATAATGATAATATAGATTAACAAACTTATCTTATGATGTAAAGAAGGGTATGGAACCCTAAAATACTGTCCAATTCAGACTAAATTGAATTAAGGTATGCTCTCCAAAGTTCTACCCCTCTAAATGCAGAAAAATCGAATTTATATATAGATTTACAAATGCGACAGCGTCACATTTTGCTAGTGATGCCGTCAGGTCACCGTCATTAGGGTTTTGTTTGGCCAAGTCATCATTGGGATGGCGTCAGTTGATAAGTGTGACGCCGTCAGTCTTCATGAGGGACGTCGTCTTAGATTGGTTCTTGGGTGTCTGGTGTAGAGAATAAGGGAGACGCCTTCCAGAGTTTAGGCGTGATGCCGTCAGTCTTTAAAACCAAAAATTGTTCTGAGCCGTCATGTGTAATTTGATCAAAACTCTTATATAGGGATAACGTCGCCCTTTAAGAAAGACGCTGTCACGCTTGAAAATCTGCTTGAGTCTTGACTTTGTCGTTTTCTTCATGTTTTTGCTCCTTTTCATCCCAATATGCTTCATTCCAGCATTTTGCTTCCAAAAGACCTAAAATGTGAAAAGGAACGATTTTAAGTAGTAACGAATATAAAATGTGTCGATTTAGGGCTTAAATGACCCCCTAAAACATATGTGAAAAATTTTGTGAGACATGTAAATTTTTTTGGGCTGTTCATATTCACAAAAATTGTAAAAAAAAAAGTACAAAAATAACATTAACATTAGTGGTAGCTATCTTATGTTGTAAAAGTTAAATATAAGCTTACATTAGTACCACTTCAATCCCTTTACTTCCTTCCTTGGTTCCCTCATTTTTAGTAACTTTGTCTTTTGTTTTTGCCCACCTTCATGCCGCATAAACAAATGAAAAACAGATAAGGTCACCATAGGATAAAGATAGAGTAAGAAGTTTAATATCGGTATCTTCAATGACAAAATTCATATCCTGGTGGGTTAACCTATGTAGATCAAAACACCCGCTATAGAGAATGTGTTAGATCTTGTTTCCAGATAATGAGTCAAAAGTGGGTGGCGCTTTGGTGGTTGACTAAGTAGATCAAAACACCTATGTATCTCATTTTTTCAATGCTTGCACCCTCTAATTTGATTACTAAGCTGTTTAAGGAAGTATTATAATGCATAACTGCATCTGATTAAGCATTGCATACTAAAAAATTTTGAAACAACATACTTTTACCATATATCGATAACTTCATACATACATAATAGGATACTTTGATAAGCAAGCTGGAGCATGCTTGAACATACTTCAATCACATACTAAAAAGGAATTGCTTTTTTGTAGATGCTTCAATATAGTTCAAAATCCTAAAGATAACATTTTCACATAACATACCACAAACTAACCAAATTTAGAACCCATTTAGCCATTTCACAAATCACTCAAATCCCTTAGTAATCAAAAGCAACAAAAAAACCATACCCTTAATAGTCAAAATCATTTCAAGAAGACGATAGCAATCTTCTGTTTGAAGTCGTAAGTTTGTGCATGTTTTAGTAGCGTTATCCGTGCTTTTATGTGTGTTATTTGGTTATAATCATATGCTTTTGTTGCTTAATCGTACAAAAGTGTGTTTGCTAGTTCATTTGTAGCCAAGTACAGGAAAGTGGAGAAAAAGACGGAAAAAGAAGTAAAATACAAAGATTTCTCCAAATACGAAGAATTCCCGTCAAAAGAAAGTCTTGTGGAGTATATTCGAGAAGGTAAAGTCATCAAGTTAGTGGTCCAAAGACTCAAGAATAAAGTTCAAGAAGGGAAACGAGAAAGAAATGAAGAAATAAAGCTAAAACGAAGACATATTGGAAGACTCGTTGTTCCGACACACCTTCACCATTTTGGCCATAACTTTTGCATACGGACTCCGTTTGACCCCGGTTCGTGGCCACGGAAAGCTAAGAGAAAGATCTACAACTTTGGTGCTTATGATTTTCTGCCAACTTGCTCCAACCGTTCGGTCGAGCCCGCAACCGGATTCGGTTGGAGAATAGTCAAGAACACCAACCGAAGCGGTTGGAGCCAACCGATTCGGTTGGAGGCCTGTTATGCCATTTCTTCATCAATAAGAGTCCTAAGACTCCAAACATGTTCCAAACGATTCTAGGTCCTTCCTACATGTATTCTAGTCCTTCCAAGCTCCTTGGTGACCAAGAAATGCATTTATAACCCCTAGCCTTGGAAGTAGTATAAATAGAGGCCTTTGCAACCTCATTTCGTCATCCCTTCTCCATCCTTCTCATCCCTTTCACCCACCACTCCATCTCTAGGTGTGAAATTCGATCCTCCACCCTTAAGGACGAATTTCCACCTAAAACAACATCCCTCTCTCAACTTACCTTCACCAAAGGTGTGTAATTCTAGCCTCCACCCTTAAGGACGAATTTCCACCAACTATCCACCAAACTTATCTCTCCCAAAAGACCACAAACCTCTACCATTTCCAGAAGTATGCTTGGTTAGAAGTTGTAGTTGATTGGAGGCATGAAGGAGTGCTATAATCCTTCACCCTTGCCTAATGTAATCTTACTTTGGGTAAATCCTTGTTACTTTTATGATGTTGAATGCTATGATTCATGTTTGGTTCTTTGATTATGTTGATTATGTGATTCTTGTGAATGTTGTCTTGATACTTGTTTATTTCATATGAGAACTTGTGATAAAAGGATGTTTGGATAATTGTAGTGTTTGTTTGGAATATGTTGATAACATCATATTTGGTTGAATTGGAACTTGTTCTTGTTTATTGTTTTGGTTGATCATTGTTGAGTCTAATGTCGAAATATTCTTAACAATGGTTAGTTTCAATTCATTAATCGACAAATGATTTTGGTCTTGTACTTTGTGACGATTGTGCAAGAGAATTAATAAACATAACAAGTAAAGGTTTAATTTGGATTAAGGCGAAAGGAATCTTTTGAATATGTGTTCTCATTATCTTTCAAGTAAATGGAACTTCACAAATTAATAACATCAAAGTCTAAGGCGAAAGGATTCTTTGTTGTTGTTGGTATAAGGCTCATGACATGACCACTTGATTGAGGCTTATGCACATTTGATTTATAAAACACTAAACTATTATTATAGGTTCTATCTTTGATAATATGTTTTCCAAACTAAACATCCTAATATCCTTGTGATCATTTGTCTAAACATGTATGTTCTTTGTGTGCTTTTTCTTAGTGGTTTGATCCGTGACAATCATAACCACGACCTTGATACGTGCTTGTTCTTATATTGCTTTTCTTGTTGGTTTGATATGTGACAATCATAACCATCAACTTGTTACTTGCTTAAACAAACAAACGACACTTGTAGTGCAACCAAGTCTCTTGGGACGACCTTGATTTACCATATACTATACTACAACTTGACTAGGGTATACTTGCCCGAATGTGTTCCTAGTTAACCGGTAATTCTTGATTATAAATTTAAAACCCCGATGGAACCCATCAAGTTTTTGGCGCGTTGCCGGGACTTGTTTTGCACTTATTTGTTCGTTTGATTGTTTTCTTGTTTGATTGAATTGTTTGCTTGTTTTCTAGTTTGTTCAAGATTGATATATTGGTTTTGCTCATGAATGATTGTTTGTTCTTTGCTATTGTTTGATTGCTCTTGATGTTTGCTCATGATGTTTGCTTGATGTTTGCTTAATTGCTGCGCGTCTTTTCTTTTAAAATCTCTCATTTTCTCAAAATTGCTCAAATGATCTTTGCATCAAAATCAAGTTTTGATGTTGGGATTTCGTTTCATGTGTTCTAAAATGCTCATTTCAATGATTGCTTTCTAAGTGTGCTCAAAATCTTTGCGAAAAAACCACCAAAACCACCCGAATCATCTAACCGAATCGGTTGGAATCCCAACCAAATCGGTTGGAGCTCTCGATAAATATTTTTCAAGAAAAATCCACTCTAACCGATCGGTCACCACCGTAACCGATCCGGTTGGAGTGTTCTATCAAAAAATATATTATTTTATTTTGTGTGTCTCTTGTTTCGTAAGTTTTATGTTTTTATGTTATCGATCTCTTGCATGTCTGTGTGTTATTTGTTTGTGTTAATCTTGTTTAGATTGGTTTCATATTAATTTTAAATAGGATTATCTTGTTTTAGATTATCTTGTTTGATTTGTGTTACGTGACTAATTGTGTTTGCTTGCGTCTATGTGATTGTCATTTTTTTATCGTGATTTTATTTGTTTATGTCTATTTGTTTTAAGTGTTGTTTTATGTTCGTGATTAGTTATATGTGTTTATGTGTTTTATTTACTTGTGTTTAGTTTTGTGTTCGTAACCTTGTGTGTTCTTGTTTTATTTTATCAATAAAAGTTTTGAAATAAAACTTGTTTAAAAAAAAAAAAAAAAAATAAAAAAAATTCCCTCCAACCGATCGGTTACGCCCGTAACCGGTTCGGTTGGAAGATTGGTCTCATTGGTTCATTCCAACCGATCGGTCACTCCCGTAACCGGATCGGTTGGATCAATCTGTTTATAAAAAAAATCCGTTTTATTTTTATTTTTTTGCTTTTGTTTTGTGTGTTTGTGATTAGATAGAATAAGTTTAAACGTCTTTTTGTTTTGCAAGAGTATCATTTCTTTTATTTGGTTTTTGTATTTTAAGTTTTGTTAATTTTTAGTACATTGTAAATAAATAAGTACATGTTTTTAAAAATAAAAGTGTTTTGAACTTTGTGGGTATGTTCACTGGAAACCCTCACGAGACTATAACTCGTCCACTCGGGCCACCGAGGGGTTTAAAGGCTTGTTGCATACGCTAAATGCAACCGTGATGCCTACGAAAGTGAGTTTTAGAATTTTACGCGTTTTTTGTAGTTTATTTTGTTTTTGCAGATTTAATAAGCTCTTGGAGGAAGGATTGATTGGATTGTTGGTGACGTTATACTTGGGATTGGACATGTTTGGATGAGAAATCGATTGATCTCACACGCTTATGCTAGCGTTTGCTTAGCATCTTATCATTTGGAGTTCGATCGTGATTTCTTTGGGCCGGCAGGTTTCGTTTCACTTAGACTTATTATTTAAAATTTTCCCTATCTTTACATGCTCCGTAGTTTATTTTTCACAATTGCTTTATTTTGTTTCTTTGTTATTTTTCCCTTGTTTGGTTGTTTGGTAGATTATTTTATAAATTGACTTATTTTGGTCCCTCGAAAGTAAGGCTCACCCATTGTAAACAAACTGTGTGAGAGGTATAAGGCGGGTCTCCCTGATTCCCTAAAGAAGTTGGGTTTTAATATGCTCACATGACCGCTTCTCCGCTTCTTTGTGCGTTTCAATGGAGCTACCGAGAACTCGTGGGACAAGAATAAGTCATGTTTGTTTTTTTAAATAAAAAAAAAAAATTATAAAAAATAAAATTAAAAAAAAAAAAAAAGTCATAACTAGTTTATTTTTTTCAAAAGTAAATAGTAACTTTTTTGTTTATTTAAGTTATTTTTCTTTTGTGTGCTTAACTTAAGTGTGGGGAAAATATTATTGTGAAAAGCGAAACTAGTTTTAATTTCCAAATTTTTGGGCCAATTTTAAAATTTTGTGAACTTGTTTGCCCTTATGATCTAGTTGTTTTCACGCGTATAGGTTAATATATTAGAATAATTGGATCAATCCTTTGGTGAAATCGGTAATTTTGAAAAACTCGAGATGTGTCCCGATTATTATTGCAATCCATTTCGGGATCGATGACATTTGCTAGCACATTTTATAGCCCTTCCACTAAATTGTGAGGATTTGAGCCTATTTCATATATAGCATACATCTTTTATGCTTGGATCTTTTGCTATGAGTGTGTGGGTGATTTTATTTATTCTAGAACTTGTACTTGTAAATCATTACCGGATCATGAGAAGATCACATTCGTGTGATATAAGTGTATTCATGTGATAAAGAGGCACCTTAGGAATAAAACCAAATGATCTTTCATTTTACATCTAATGATATATTAGCTAGCCACATCGGTTAGTTAACCACCCACATGGACCCATTTGTTAGCGCTCATCTTTAGCGCTAGATACCCTTAGTACACCCTCTGAGCCATTCTTTTCATTTTTGTTAAATCCAGAAAAATACAAAAATATTTTACACTTTAAACCTTAGCCTACCCCTTGTCAAAGTCTAAATGGTTGGTTGCTAGTTGCTTGGTATGTTGGATTGTTTTTGATGATTATGAGTTAGCCGCACTTTGCCATTCGTGTGTGCCATTCCGACAAAGATGAAGATTGATCACCTTTATATTTTGTATTTTTGTGGTGATGCTTATACGAAGTGTGGGGGAGATGTGATGTATGGAAAAAAAAAGGTGTTGAAAAAAAGAAATAAAAAAATTGATAAAAAAAATGTCATCGGAAAATAAAAAAATAAATATATGTGATGACAATGTGCTATATTATTATGTAGATGAACAAAGATGAAGTATGTTTGAGATATCGATTAGCCAATGTGCTAAGACGTGATATATATATTTGGTGATCGATATGTGAAGAAGAAGATTGTAACTATAATCATTTTCGGGTTTCGGTTTGTTCGGTGACTAGCAACATGGGTATTAGACTTGACTTTAATTTTCTTTTAACACCAATTTCATAAATATTCTCATGCCTTATCCCTTCCCTTTTGGCTTTGTGAAAATATGAAGTGCGTGAATATTTTTAGTGACCATCCGGTTCTTGAAGGATCGAATGACGCGCCAGCGATCTAGTGCATATTTTTGTGACCATCCGTTATGCGAATAACGCGCCAGCGATCCGAGGTATACTCTAGTGACCATCCGTTGTTTGACTTAATCAAGAATTCGCGCCAGCGATCTATTATATTCTTGTATGTAATGTTTTAACATAAGTCCGATAAACCCTTTTAGCCTAACCCGAATAAAAGCCCTCTTTAGATGTTTACACTTGGTGCTTACGCCACGTCGGTGGAGTTTTGTTTCTTGTACAAGCCTATGGTAATATTTAGATCATGGTGAGCAATATGAGTGTACTATTCCTTAATATTATCCATCACTAAATAAATTGAGTGTTGAGTGAATTATACATCCGTTCCTTTTCGTGAGGTGCTTAGCTATGTTATCAAGCGAGAGAATCCATGGGGTATTGTCAAACATCTCGATTTTTCACCTCTAAAAGCTTAAAACAAAGAATCTTATCTTGTACTTGTACTTGGTAGATTTGCATCAAATTTTATTAATCATATTTCATGCACCATGTGGGATTTATTTTTCTTATTTTCTAGATTTGCTTGAGGGCAAGCAAAACCTTAAGTGTGGGGAGTTTGCGCTCATTTTTCGCTTACTTTTATATATTAAAAAAAAAAACCAAAAATATTTTAATTTTAAAAATTTTCTTTTCGTTTTGTCATTTAGGTATGTAGTTTAATTTTTCTTTTCTTAGATTTGCTTGAGGGCAAGCAAAGTTTAAGTGTGGGGGAATTTGATAACGCTCAAATTGTGCATGTTTTTAGTAGCGTTATCCGTGCTTTTATGTGTGTTATTTGGTTATAATCATATGCTTTTGTTGCTTAATCGTATAAAAGTGTGTTTGCTAGTTCATTTGTAGCCAAGTACAGGAAAGTGGAGAAAAAGACGGAAAAAGAAGTAAAACACGAAGATTTCTCCAAATACGAAGAATTCCCGACAAAAGCAAGACTTGTGGAGTATATTCGAGAAGGTAAAGTCATCAAGTTAGTGGTCCAAAGACTCAAGAATAAAGTTCAAGAAGGAAAGCGAGAAAGAAATGAAGAAATGAAGCTAAAACGAAGACATATTGGAAGACTCGTTGTTCGACACACCTTCACCATTTTGGCCATAACTTTTGCATACGGACTCCGTTTGACCCCGGTTCGCGGCCACGGAAAGCTAAGAGAAAGATCTACAACTTTGGTGCTTATCATTTTTGTCAACTTGCTCCAACCGTTCGGTCGAGCCCGCAACCGGATCCGGTTGGAGAATAGTCAAGAACACCAACCGAACGGTTGGAGCCCAACCGATTCGGTTGGAGGCCTGTTCGCCATTTCTTCATCAATAAGAGTCCCAAACTTGTTCCAAACGATTCTAGGTCCTTCCTACATGTATTCTAGTCCTTCCAAGCTCCTTGGTGACCAAGAAATGCATTGAATACCCCTAGCCTTGGAAGTAGTATAAATAGAGATCTTTGCAACCTCATTTCATCATCCCTTCTCCATCCTTCTCATCCCTTTCACCCACCACTCCATCTCTAGGTGTGAAATTCGATCCTCCACCCTTAAGGACGAATTTCCACCTAAAACAACATCCCTCTCTCAACTTACCTTCACCAAAGGTGTGAAATTCATGCCTCCACCCTTAAGGACGAATTTCCACCAACTATCCACCAAACTTATCTTCCCCAAAAGACCACAAACCTCTACCATTTCTAGAAGTATGCTTGGTTAGAAGTTGTAGTTGATTGGAGGCTTGAAGGAGTGCTATAATCCTTCACCCTTGCCTAATGTAATCTTACTTTGGGTAAATCCTTGTTACTTTTATGATGTTGAATGCTATTGTTCATGTTTGGTTCTTTGATTGTGTTGATTATGTGATTCTTGTGAATGTTGTCTTGATACTTGTTTATTTCATATGAGAACTTGTGATAAAAGGATGTTTGGATAATTGTAGTGTTTGTTTGGAATATGTTGATAACATCATATTTGGTTGAATTGGAACTTGTTCTTGTTTATTGTTTTGGTTGATCATTGTTGAGTCTAATGTCGAAATATTCTTAACAATGGTTAGTTTCAATTCATTAATCGACAAATGATTTTGGTCTTGTACTTTGTGACGATTGTGCAAGAGAATTAATAAACATAACAAGTAAAGGTTTAATTTGGATTAAGGCGAAAGGAATCTTTTGAATATGTGTTCTCATTATCTTTCAAGTAAATGGAACTTCACAAATTAATAACATCAAAGTCTAAGGCCGAAAGGATTCTTTGTTGTTGTTGGTATAAGGCTCATGACATGACCACTTGATTGAGGCTTATGCACATTTGATTTATAAAACACTAAACTATTATTATAGGTTCTATCTTTGATAATATGTTTTCCAAACTAAACATCCTAATATCCTTGTGATCATTTGTCTAAACATGTATGTTCTTTGTGTGCTTTTTCTTAGTGGTTTGATCCGTGACAATCATAACCACGACCTTGATACGTGCTTGTTCTTATATTGCTTTTCTTGTTGGTTTGATATGTGACAATCATAACCATCAACTTGTTACTTGCTTAAACAAACAAACGACACTTGTAGTGCAACCAAGTCTCTTGGGACGACCTTGATTTACCATATACTATACTACAACTTGACTAGGGTATACTTGCCCGAATGTGTTCCTAGTTAACCGGTAATTCTTGATTATAAATTTAAAACCCCAATGGAACCCATCAGTTTATTATGTTCTTTTGACAATAAGTTTACGGATATCAAAATTTCATTTTCCAGTGCGGTTCGGGCTCGAGCCCTTTAACCTACTACTGATTCGGGCTTAAGCCCATTTGCTCGTTAATGATTCGGGCTTTTAATATATGTATAATGTACTTTATAATTTGTATTAATGCGGGGTTTTCGCGTTTCGACTCTGGATACCACGAAATAAAGTTTCTGATGAATCATGTATTTTAGTTTATAATGTTCTTTTTATAATAAATTCTGGTTCAAAATTTTCGTTTCGCTCATGCCCGTTCGGACTCGAGCCGTTTTGCTTGCCCATTCAGACTCAAGCCCATTTAACCGTTGCGTTCGAGCTTGAATATCTATTTCTATACTACATATAATAGATGAATGAATCTTTCTCCTCATGGTCTTAATTTACAAGTCATAATACTTAATGTACAATACACAAAACACAAATAAAACTAAAAAAACCACTACTCATTCATTTAATACAATTGATACACTATTAAAAATACCCTTTCACCCAAAAAAAATACAACTATTCAACCACAATTTACAATCTAATGAAACTACTAAGCCAAATACTTAATAAGTTTACAAGAAAAGAAGCGATGTACAACACTTTAATGCATATAATTTTAGGACGTATAAGACAAAGTATAAGCGTACACCACTTTAATGAACATATTAAAAAAAATAAAACACCACATTAATGCTATTTAATGTAGTCAAGTAATATTGATCAATAAATATAATTAATCTGATTATTAAAACACCTACATAAGAAACAAATTATCAAGCGTATTGTACAACCAAATTAAACATAATTATTAAATGTCACTAATACAAATGATAAAGTATATTATCAAATATTCAAGCGAGCAGATGGCCAAATGGGCTTGAGCGAGCAGGCGCAAACAAACCAGACTCGAGCCGAATGTCACGAGCTAAATGAAATTCTTCAATCCGTAAATTTATTATGAAAAAACATAATAAACTAAAATACATGATTCGCGAAAAACTTTATATCGGGTATCCATGCATTGCAATGCTCGAGAACCTTGCATTAAATGTTACTAAGGGCACATTATCTGAGATATTCAAGCGAATGGTCAACGAGAAAAATAAACAAGCTCGGTGGCGGTGGGCCAAGCGAGCTTGAGCCGAGCGAGCACCAGGTCAAGCAGACGCAGACCCAGCAGGCACTAAGCGAAATTCTTGATATCCAGTAAATTTATTGTAAAAAGCATATTAAACTAAAATCATGATTCATAGGAAAATTTTATTTCGGTGTATTCGGCAAAACTCATGGGCACCCACTAGTTGTAAAATGTGTTTTATCTTGTGTTCTCAAGTTGAGTAAAGGGAGGAAGTAAAGTGAAAGTGAGGAAGTTTTGTTCTCAGGTTTTTTAAAGTAAAGTGAAGTAAAGTGAAGTAAAGTGATGATATTTTAGTTATAAAACTTTCACTCACTTTTGGGGTGAAAGTCACTTTCTTTCTTTCTCTTCTTTACTTTATCTTTCTTTCACTTTCATTCATTTTTTTTCTCGAAACAGGCGTTATTATTTGTATTAGTGACATTTAATCGTGAATTGTGTTTGATTTGGTTTGTCTGATATCTTGATAATATGTATTACTTATGTAAGGTGTGTTTTAATAATTGTATTAATTGATTTATTGACCAGTATTAATTGACTACATTAAATAACATTGTGGTGTTTTGGTTTTTTTTAATATGTGAATTAAAGTGGTGTAAACTTTGCTTCTTGTTTTGTACGTCTGAAAATTATGTGCATTAAAATGTTGTATACTATGTTTCTTTTCTTGTAAACTTATTAAGTATTTGGTTTAGTAGCTTCATTAGATTGTAAATTGTGGTTGAATAGTTGTATTTTTTTTTGGTGAAATGGTACTTTTAATAGTGTATTAATTGTATTAAATGAAAGAGTAGTGATTTTTAGTTTTATTTGTCTTTGTGTATTTCTGATAAGTATTATGACTTGTAAATTAAGATCGTGAGTAGAGATTCGTTCATTATTATCGTACTTGTAAATAAGATAAGAAATATTAGGAATTGAAAAATGTGTAAGATGTTTTTTAGGCACGAGCTACTATGATAATCAAATTGATATTGGAGGAGATTATGTAAAGAAAATAACTGTTATGCATAAACTTCATATCTATGACATGACAAAATAATTATTTTACAGTTTGTCTAAAAATTGTTGTTGACGAGCTGGAAATTTAAACCCTATTGGTCCATATATGACGATATATAATGTAATTAAGGACAACAGTTTAGAATATGTGGGTTGTGAGAGATTTAATTAACACGGGTTGGTACCATACTACCTTAGTTGGTCTTGCTTCTTTATAGATGTGCTGGTTGTTTTGGTGTAAATTTATGAGTACGTGGTGACGTGGTCCTCCATTCAAGTGTTAGCAAGTTTGGATCGTCAACTCTCGATCAATTTGTAGCTATAATTTTATTTCTCTACTCAATATATATCTTAACTGTCGGTTGAATGTTTTAGGTCTGAATGTACTTATACATACCATTTAATGTGGATGGACTGATAATAAGAAATCAAAGAACAATTGCCACAAAAACCAGTTTTCATAAGAATTGTTCATAAAAAATGTGAGAATGTCGTGCCATATAACAACACATATAAAAGCAATTACTGATAACCAGACAAAGAAAAAGAGGTGTTTGCGTTAGCTTACTTTATCGTCTTATGAAACTTATTTGAAAGAGTAGTGATTGGCGTGGTAATTCGTGTCCACAATTTGATCTCTAACAGGATCTTGGAGCACATGGCAAAATCGATGGTAAATAAGAGGTGAGAATAAGTGGAATCATGTGTCATTAAATGAATATATTAGGCGTGAAATTAGTCGCGTGAATTAGTAATTCAATCGTTTCCTATTTGAAATTGAGAAAGAAAACTTACAAACTTATATTTAACTGCCTTTTGAGTTTTCAAGTTAAACTTATTGACTCAAATAAAATACGCTCAACTTTAAAGTTGATTTCGGCTTACAAGACATTTAATTTCAGCTAAACCCATAAGTCGCAAAATAAATCCAGACACGAGACACCGGCCTCCTAAAGAGGATGTACATTTTGTGGTCTAGCCATACTTTTGAAAAAATATAAATAAATCAATAATAAGTAATTCAAAATTTTCTATACATTGATATATGTAACTATGTAAGTATGAAGATTTAGAAAAAATTAAGTCTGATCATAGGACTTCTATAGATGGGTATAAACATAAAGAGATATCTGTCATTTAAAGGTATTGCAAAGTTCAATATCTGTGATACTACTGTTGTCATCAGAACAAGTGGACGTACTACTCCTTTAAAAATACCCGGCTATGTTCATGTACAATTTGCATGTAGGACCGGTGTAATTTACTCTTATTTTTATCAACGAGAACACATTACAGCGGTATGGGAGTTTTTTCATGGCGAGTCTGAGTTCGGTCTTGTTTAAAGCGATAGGAGTTTAAATCTCGCGTGTGTAAAGAGAATGGTGCCATTAACTTTTGGATTGGGCTACTTTACAGTTGTATGGACATTCATTCTGTGGTAGAAGTAGTATATTCTGATTAATTAAAAAAATTACTCTTATTCTTATTACTCCTATTACTTTTAGAGCTATGTGTCAAGCAATGGTTATTTTATAAAAGTGAAATTTTAATTACTCCTTTTGGTTCAAATTTTTCTTGTATTGTTTTAAATTAATCCTCTATTTCTAATACTCCGTAATAGATAAAAATTTAGACTAAATTTACCATATTACCCTCAGTTGGGGTTATCATTTTAAACATAAAATAAATTATAAACTACTTAGTTAAAAAGTAAGAAAAATAAAGTTATAATAATTATGTTTTTTTTAATTGTATATTTTTATCGATAAACAATTATTATAAAGCGAAAAGAGTAGTATTTTTGTTTTATATATTGGCTCATCTACATAGATCAATCGTTAGGTAGATAATTGGATTTTTTTTTTTTTTTATTATTTTATTATTTATTTGTGTAGTGTATATATATATATATATATATATATATATATATATATATATATATATATATATATATATATATATATATATATATATATATATATATATATATATATATATATATGTGTATTTATTTGTTTAGTGTTTTATATGTAAGAGTGTATTTATTTGTGTAGTGTTTTTTATATATACGGTATATTTATTTGTGTAGTGTTTTTACGTTAAAACATTAAAACATTTAACAAGTCTGACAACAAATGTTTTCGATATTACAACGAAATCTACTCCACATGAAGATTATTAATGTCATCTATAATCTCATAGAAGTATTATTTCGGTGACATCGTGATCAATTGGATTTTTGCCAATTCGGTGATGCCTCCGTCTTTATTCTTGCGCCAACAAATTGTTTTGAGCCAATAGCGTGTTGATCGTTTTATCTTTAGTTTGTGATTTGAAACTGCGTTGAAGAAAACGACCAAATCTTTTGTTGAAATATTTCCTTCACATGAAGTATCGACACCCATAGTCTTGATCACTGGTACATTACATGATGAAACAATTATAAAAATGTATTCTAAACAAACAAGTTATTGACATATTTACGTAAATAAGCAAACATTTAATTATTTACACTTTGATGAAGGACGTCGTATCTTGGACCACGAGTTTTGGGAAACATTGGGATGTTCTTTCGATTATAAATCGCGTCGACAATGACGAGAAAGGATATTCTTGTTGCGTCGGCAAAAGAATTTGTATAATTATTCATGACATAAATCGGTAATATCATGGTTCACAAAATTATAAACTTGAATACTATAAATCATTAATCGTCTATACATGTTTTGTCATTTACAATATAAATCGGTAATCTTTATACATGTTTTGTCATTTACAATATAAATCGATGTCGATCTATACATGTTTTGTCATTTACAATATAAATCAATAATCGTTTTCTATGTCTTTCTAAACATGCTCTGTCGTTGAGTAAACATATGTGCCCGTCTGCGCCAAGTCATTTCTGAACCATCTCCATTGTGGGTGAGTATCACGGGGTGGTGAGTTTTCATCAAGAACATGAAAGAAGTGAAGCGGCTGGTCTTCCCAGCACGAAGAATCTAGCAGGGGACAATATTTGTGTTGTATTTGGACCATCTCTTGGAAGACACATAATAGATTGTGAATTGGATATACATACAATAGAGCGGTTAAGAGGCATAGCAATAGCCATGCCGTTTACGGCATAGTCATCCGATGCTTAGTAGGGTCTTGGACCTTAAACAATTCATCGAGTTACGAATAGTTGTAAAATAAGTCCCCGCATTTGCATGTAAACTTCCTCGTTATTGTCTACCTCTTCCACGACAAGGCTCGAATTTTGGGCCACATTCGTTCGTGATGACCAAGACCTACGGCAAGAGCTCGATAGCCACAATTTCCATCACCGCGTTAAAGATCCCTAGGATCGGTGTCGGAAAAGAGGTGGAATTTGAGCCATAAAATATTCGCTCTTGTCATCGGAGCATTACAAGTCGTGTCTTAAGTGCCTCGCTAGGTCCTTCGTTCAATGCGGGACGTTATAAGGCTCTCCACTTATGAACTATGTCTCATGACTTCTTCATTTAAGTCTCGGACTTTTTAGGTTTTGTATAACCTGCTGATTGCCACAGTGGGGGTTCTTTGTTCAAATCGGGATATTTTGTTTAGCCTTGGATTTGTTGTCCTTTCTTTCGAGACGTCCATGATTACTTTCTTTAACTGATGAGGTTGTTGGTGACCTGATTCGGGGCGTATATACATCGAGCTGTTTAACATATTATTTTTGACAAGCGACGATGCTTTGGTAAAAACACTTTGGAATTTTATCGTCATCTTGACAAGAAAACTATTCGGGCTCTTGAAACACTTTAGAAAATAAAATTCCGGTATTTTACCCTTAAATTTAACTTTTATATTTTATTACAACTTTTTAAAAAATTGTTTACTTTTTATACATTTTTAACAACTTTTGTATACCTTTTTTTTACAAATTATATACTTTTTTTACAAATTACAAATTATACTTTTACAAATTACAAATTATACAAATTTTACAACTTTTTAACAAATTATACTTTTACTTTTGAAAAAAAATTAAGCAGCGTTTTGCAAAGCGTATAAGCCTGCTTTCCCACCCTCCTCCCCTTTTGTCTCACTCACTCATGCTCATCTCACTCTCTCATTTTGTCTCTCTCTCTCACTCTCTCTCTTTACACGCACTCTCAAAACTTTCTCTCTCAACTCTAAGCCAGGATCTCTCTCTTTTAGATCTAAAAAGAGAGTGGTGATGTTGTGATGTCTAAGCAGTGGTGGTTTACGTGGTGATGTTGTGATGTCTAAGCAGTGGTGGTTTACGTGATGAAAAAAAATACTTGTTTGGTGGTTTCGTTGGTTATTTATTTTAGATCTAAAAAATCTTTGATGGTTTCTGTGGTGAAAAAAATACTTGTTTGGTGGTTTCGTTGGTTTTTTTAGATCTAAAAAATCTTTGATGGTTTCTGTGGTGAAAAAATACTTGTTTGGTGGTTTCGTTGGTTATTTTTTTTAGATCTAAAAAATCTTTGATGGTTTCTGTGGTGAAAAAAATACTTGTTTGATGGTTGCTGATGGTTTTTTTTAGATCTAAAAAATCTTTGATGGTTTCTGTGGTGAAAAAATACTCGTTTCGTGGTTTCGTTGGTTATTTTGTTTAGATCTAAAAAATCTTTGATGGTTTACGTGGTGAAAAATACTTGTTTGGTGGTTTAGTTGGTTATTTTTTAGATCTAAAAATCTTTGATGGTTGCTTATGAAGCGCTTAAGATCTCGAATACTTTTTAAGATCTTGAAAAAGATGTTCTAACCCTCCTATAAGATCGTGGTAGTTTTAAGCGGTTGGTTGCTTATGAAGCGCTTATTATAAGTAGTTTTAAGCGGTTGGTTGCTTATCTGAAGCTGCTTATCACGATAAGCGATTTCAATCAGTTCTTATCTAAACTTGGTTTTAAATGGTTTAAAAAATTGAGATCTGGCGATGATGATTAAAAAACTTTTGTTGATTTGCGGCCAAAATGATTTGGCATGGCATAATCGAATGGACGGTAAAATGAGTTTTTTTCACTTTGCAACCTTCAAATTTGCGATAAAATGATAAAGCGATAATAATCAGAGCCTATTAAAAATCTCGATATGTCTTTTGTCGTTTTTATAAATTTTGCATGTGATATTGAAAAAATGTAAAATTTATTACCTCATTGGTGTAAAATGGTGAACTCGACATTTTAAAGCCAAATTATTACCCTTGTTTGCTTCTTTGTGGTATGAGCTGTGATTGCTTTTTGTGGTATGAGCGTGAGCTGTGAATTGTGAATGTGATATCCTTTATAACGAAGGAAAGCACGCAAATTGAGAATCTTTACTATTGCGAATTGCTTCACTGCAAATTTGAGAATCTTTACTATTGTGAATGTTAACTTTGTCGATGAAAAATACTTTTGAGATAAAGGCGATGATGATAACAGAAATAGAATGGACGGTGAAGTGAGATTTTATCACTTTCTGCAACCTTCAAATCTGAGCTATTAAAATCTCAATACTTTTTGTAATTTTTGACTACGTTTTTTTACACAAGCAAAAAAGAAAAACATTACTAAAAACATTACAATGTATATGTATTAGAAACTTTTTGTGTTTTGACAATGTTTTAGAAGCTGTGTTTTAATCCGCTTTAACCAGTTCGACCGTCAGGTCAGCCCGTTTTTCCATCTATCATTCTTATTATTTTTCCGACCGGGTCAACTATTTCGACCGCTGGGTTAACTGGTTTGACCGCTGGGTCAACCCGAATTTTATTAAAAAAATAAATAAACCCGACTAGGTTTCAAGACCCAGGTTGACCTGGTCACTCAAAACTCGGCGGCGAATGGTTTTTGTCCCTTCAATTTGAAATAAAATTAAGCAATGTGGCGTTTGGCGCGGTGTTAGTAGTATATATATATATATATATATATATATATATATATATATATATATATGACCAAAAAGTACACTAGCCCTTTGTAACACACTCACACTGTGTGTATATTTCTCTCACTATCATGGTTTCATCAAAGACTTTTGTCTTAAGTGACAGTAAATAGAGAGAGAAAGAAACAAAAGAGCTGGGGCCAATGTTCTCAATCATATAATAATAACCTTCGTAAAAAAAACTAGAGAGATAAAACCCAAACACCCCCTATATTAAAAACTATGGGGTTTTTGGGTAGTAGTACCCTATATATTATATAACATCGTTCATACTCTAGGTTTTAGTATTAGAGTAAATTTAATTTTATTAAAAATTATAAAGATTGTTCATTTAAAAAAGTGATTTTCAGCCTTTTGTTTTCTGCATATCTTAATTATTTATTCCCCGTATACATACGGTATTTTTAGTATTACTATTAATTTAATAATAATAATAATAATAATAATAATAATAATAATAATTAAATTGGCTCAGAGGTAAAGATCGTGTTTGATGTGACGGAATCTCTCCATTTTCTAGTATTGGGCGGGGTTCATGGGCTCACAGTAGCATTGACAATCTGCGGAGAAAAAAAGAGGACGTATGGTTTCAAATGTGAGGACAACGGATACAATTAGTTCATACCATTTGCTTTTTTACATTTGGGAATTCGATCTGGAGGCTTTGAACACACTTTCGTATTAAGTCTATTGCCATTAGCCATTCAAATAATACTAAGGCGGTATTTTATCTTTTAGACTAAAATACACCGTTGGTCACTAAACTTGTTCGTATTCATCATGATGGGACAAAACTTCCCTTTTCATATTTGGGGTCAAAACATCGGGTTTATATTCCAAACTAGTCGCTTGACCATGCTTGCAGGGTCGGCGTCTAATTTATGTTAGTTAGTCGGGGTGTTATTGTAACACCCCAACCCGAGCAAGGGTAGAAGTGTCACGTTCGGTGTCGTATCGGAACATACAAATAAAATCTTACAAGCGAAAGCCTTAAAGAATAAAGTACCAAGTCATATAGGCGAATGACTTACAAGGAAAAATACAAAATCAATATGTCTAAAATAAAATGAAATCTCCAAACAATAGCCAACAAAATAAATCCAAATAATAAGGTATCTAGGGTTGGTCCACTCAAATAAATCCAACTCTCGACCCGTCAAAGCCCATCTTGAACCTAACACTGCGGGAAAGAAATCTGGTGAGCTTAAAAAGCCGGTGAGCGAGATATAACAAAACGAAAGCTAAATAAAAGCGAAACGAAAGAAACAAAGGCGATAACAAGGTCGCGGTGAAATGAGAGCAATGAGTCAATGGGGATCACATGAAAACAATTATCTGAGATATCCAAAGCACATATAACAAGGAGAACGAAACAAAGCATCGATGACATGTATACATACACATACAAACCGGGCATACAATCTTGAAACATAAGCAAGTATAGCGAGCGTCGTATCCGCACAACATATCTGACATACAATCAATTCGGAAAACATAAGCCATACAAGTCAAAGAAATCTAAAATGCGGAAGCAATTAATTAGAAATTGAGCATGGCAATCACACGGTCAAAAACCCTTAGTTGAAAACATAATCGATATCATGGCGGTGGAGTACTAACAACGATCAACACATGGCGGTCCACGTAATAAGTAGGAATCGGTATAAAGATATAATTAAATGAATTAAAGCCATGGCGGGCAATTAGACAAATTAACAAGCTAGACTTCATAAGTTGAACCATTTACCCAATCAAACCGTAGCATAAGCAAATGCAAACATGGCGGTCGACAACAATCGGTAAGAACACCACGGATAGTCATAGTCCCGAGATTAATCGAGCAGGTACAAAAGATAAAGCAGATCAACAATCGATTTCACACAAGCACGGTTACCGGACAAATCAAAGGGTCATATAACGATAAGATAGCATATCAACGAGATGACAACGAGTAAATCTTATATCGCATACATACATATCATACAGAGTAATCAGTAGTCATATAAAACATGAATATCATAATCAAATCCAATAAACATATAATAACCCGATACGTGAATGGAGCGATAGTGCGAAATAACGGAATGAGAGTGTAACAGATCAAAGCAATGGAACATATATATTTTGGTAGTAGAGTGAGTCATATAAGGGTATTGGGTAAGGGCGATCAATTCAAAATATGGTGCGGTGGGAATCCATAAGGTACAATATAGGTATATCAAAAGTGTAAGGTGCATCGGATATCTATCCCGAGCCAACAAAACAAACCATATCAATAGTGGCAATAGCGATTGAGTAACCAATAGTAACCATTGTATTCGGAGGGGACCTCGAATACCAAACCAATAAGAGGAGTCCTCAGTAGCCAATGGGTGATCGGCTCCCAAAATGTGAGGGTGTATTGCACACACTCACCACATCCTAAAACAATATATCAATATCAATACAATACAATACAAATCTAGGATGCATCCATCGTCCCTACAAAACAATAGTGGCCATACAATATATCCAAGCGCATAATCAATACAAAATGGGGACGGTGTGGAACATCACTCATCCACTTGAGTCATGCCATTGGTGCATCAATGACACGGACATGGAACCCCATGCCTAGTTAATGGCTCGGGTATCAAGCGACAGTCAATACAAAGGTCAAAGTGTAGCAATATATAAGTCTTCAAAATCAAGGTTCAATATCGGTAGATCACAATTCGAGAGGTTCATAGCAATAGCTCAATATCAAGGTCCAATATCAATGTTTCAATATCAAAGGTTCAATAGCATAGATTTCAACAAGACGGTCAATAGCAAAAGTTCAATAGCAAGGTTCGATGTGAGGTTCAATAACGGAGGGTCAATAGCAATGGGTCAATATCAAAGAGTCAATAGCAATGGAATCATAGCAATGAAATATCATGAGTGAAACAAAGTCGAAGGACGAGAAAGTCATGAAATCCCTGCGATAAGGGATAGAATATCATACCTTATTGAAGCAATCAACAATGAAAGTAAAGTCGAGAAAGGAGATCAATCACGTCGCTTGGGAACCTATATGAATTAAATAACGTTCTATAAGAATCAGTTACTCGTTTAAGGCGGCTTTCTATTTTTAGCAAGTTTCCCATTTTAGTAATCTTTCCATTTTAAGTACTTTCTATTTTAGGAAACTTTCTATTTTAGGCAGGTTTCTATTTTTAACAGGTTTCCATATTTAGCAGGTTTCCATAATTATCAGGTTTCCATATTTAGTAAGTTTAGTTACTTATCTATGTTAAATAATGAAAATGAGTATTATAATGCTTTAAGGATCATTTATGACAAGTTACAAAGGTTTAGGGTTTAAAATGTCAATATTGCAAAATATAGGGTTAAAAGTGTAAATATAGTAAGTTTACTCATTTTACTCATATAATCCATTTAGTTAGTATATCAACAAGTTAATCCATCAAGTTTCATAATTTACAAAACAACCCCTTAACTTTATTAAATCATGTAATTACAAATCCTAGTTTTTAGGTTATGATTAACGAATCCGTTCTAAACCATTTTAGCTCGATTAAAACAAGATCACAAGACTCCTATGTGATATCATATTCAATTCGAAACACCCTTCCCCAAGATCAATTTTGTACGCCCCATATGAAGATCAAAACACCCTCGTAAATCATTTGTTATCAATTCCAATTATCATATACGCATAATCATATATTCGTAAACTCATTAAACCTTTAAACAAAATATATAAATCGACATATAGAGAGACCCAAATCAGTTTTGTATTCATATTCATCACATACCTTATTCGAATTATAGAGATTAGGTTTTATGTATTCATGTTTTATCATTTCATGTGACAACATATACTTATGATTTTATGTGATATCCATTTTATATTACAAGCCCTAGAAAACACATAAGTGCCACGAATTGATCAAAGGAAACAAGGAGGAAAAGATTCAAGATGACGATACGTTACCCTTGTAGCGTGTACGAGACAAGAGACAAGAATCAAACCAACACGAACAAACCAACCCTCCTTACACCTTTATAAACCCACGACCAAGCTTCCAATTCGACCCAAACACAAACACTACGTCCACCAATCGATTACCCACGATCACGAGCCTCCTAGGAACACCTTTGTTTGATAAATTTTCGGATGGAATGATGAAGATTAAGTGATGCCGCCACTATGGATGAGAAAAAGAGAGCTAGGGTTTTCTTGGTGTTTTTGAAATAAAATGTGAATGATAAATGTGATTGATTAGAATTGATATTGTGATTAAATGGGGGAGGGTAAGGGGCCGACCATCAAGGGATACCAAAGACCAAATCACAAACTTTCCAAGTTATCTTCCAATCATGTATATAGTCTTGTTTCAAGTCTAGGTTAATTGTGTACAAGTTGTAATGTTTAAATGTTACTTAGACTTTAATCATTTAATTCTTTTAATCTATAACATAAGTTAATTATTTTCATAATGTGTATATTTTATTAATGATATAACTTGTTAAACGATGTTGACGTGCTTCCCGAGTTTGTAAAATTTTATTGAGGGCAAAATTGTCATTTCACGCGATTGAGATTTTTGGGTTTTACAGTTATAGTCCATACACATTTATACCACACCTTAGTTAAACCAGAGAAAAGCTTTCGTATACCATCTTGATCGTTTCCATCCTCATCACACAACCCTCACATACACTTTAACAATGGCAGACAAGGAACTTACTTTTACAGTAGTAACTGATGAGATGGTAAAATATGTGAAGGCAAAATATGGGAATACTTGTTTACAAGAGGATGAAATGTCTGATGAAATGTTTGAAGATTTATGCAGATTTTCGAAAGAAGCTGAAGTGATGAAAGGTTATTTGGGTTTTTTGTATTTGTGTGATTGTCATTTTGAGGAATGAGCATAAATAACCCTATTTTATTTGACACAAATTCGAGCAGTGTCAGAATCTGCCCAAAAAAGGGATTATAGCAAGCTAAAGGTATCTGACGATATGATTGAGTATGTCATGGCTACTTATGGGAATATGTGGGATATAGGAGATGATATTGCGATGTGATACTTGAAGACTTGTGGGAAAAATATGGGAATAAGGAGTGCGAGAAAGGTTAGAGTTAATGTTTGCAAGCTAAGAAAGTTGTAATGGGTGAACTCTGATATCTTTCGGTTTTGGCTATCTTTCCAGATACTAACATGAAAGGAAATGAAGTTGATGTCATCATTATTTCAGACACATCTGATGATGATTTTGCGATCATGTCTTCTAAGACTACTACTTTGAAAGGTTCCACTTCCCAAGCTTCCAAGGCTTCCGCTCCCAATGTTGTACTTGGTCTTGTAGCGGTTGTGGGATGCTCCAGCACAAGTAGGAATGAGTGGTATGTGCCTCCCCCTAAGGAGCTCAAGTCTCCCCCCCATGAATATCAAGTCTCCCATTGAGAAGTTCACTTGTTATTTTTAGTTGTTGATGTAATGAAGATGTATATTTTTTGGTTGATGATGGTTACTGAAAATGGTACTTGTTAACATGTATATTTTGCTTGATATGGTGTAATTCGGTGGTGGTGTATGTATATTTTGGATTTCTTGTTTTCATTTTGTAGTTTGCAGTTGCTTATGCAGTTTAGGTGGGTGTTTGGGAAAATCCATTTTGACTTATAAGGTCAACATAAACCAAAATATTAGAGGAACCACACCGAATTGTTTTAGTCTTTAAAATCTATTTTGTTTGACTTATAACGTCAACAGATGCAAATTTTAACCAAAAATCAATTCTTATAACAAAAGAAGCACACACATATCAGTTAAGTTACATTTAGACTGAAAGACAACATAGCATTTCTTGCAGATAATTCACTGCATTAATTGACTAGTAGGTGATCCATTTGGTCTTTCAGTTGCAGTTGGTTCAAGTGGTGTTTGTCTTGGGCGTTCTCCATTTGGTCATTCAGTTGCAGGTGCTTAACGTGGTGCTTGGCAGGCGTTCTCCACTTGCTATTTGTTTGCATGTGGTTCACTTTTCTTCATCATCATCTTGCCCAGTAAGCACCAACACTTGTAGGTGCGAAATATGTAGACCCATCACATATCCACCATTATCTCCACGTGGTTGTGTTTTCCTTATAACACCATCTCTAACAAATTATAAGATGTGTTTCCCTTATCTCAAGGCACTTGGACAAACATACCACATGAAATCTCTATAAGGTGGGCCTTGGAAAAAGGTCAATCCAAATTGTTTTCACTTTCAACCCAACGATCGATGCATACCATTTGACAACCATTTTCTGCATCCATGGTGATAATATGTTGGTATGATAAAGCATTGATGACTTAAGATGTATTATATAAGTAGATGGGAGTTGTGGTTGTTGAACAAGTAGATAGGAGTAAAGACAACATAAATTCTTAAAATCTAGTCAACATACGCAGTTTAGGGGGTGTTTGGAATAACCACTTATGACTTATAAAGTCAACAAAAACAAATACATTTCAAACATGATATTGTCCAAATTACAAATGGCTAGAAGCCTACAACCTTCTAACACCAGTTCAACATCTTTTATCCAGCACATATGGATGTTTTGGATATAACTCCTCCACAGCCACTCCATAGTAAGCTGCCTCAAACTCTGCTTCTTCAAGCCAATTTTTCCTCTTCCTTTCATCTTCAATTCTTTTGTACATTCTCTCCTCTTCCAAAAACTGCTGGAATGCTTCTTCATCCATCCTTGACTGCTCTTCATCTTCCTCCAAAATTGTGTGTTCTTCTTCTTGCTCATAAAGAGCTTCAAGAAACTCTTGTTCCATAGTCTTCCTTATATTGTCTTCATCCATCCACTGCAAAATTAATAGATTTGCACATCAACTAGAATGTAAACACACAAGAACAATCGTTATGCAAATGATAATTAAATGAATACATGTTGCCTTCTGCCTTCACAATGCCTTTTTCTACCTCGAACCTTTGTTTCCTTTGTTAGTTTTGGTACTTGATCCTTGTGACACCTAGACTTATTATGTCCAACAGTTTGACAATTGGAGTATTTAATCTGTTTACGAGCTCTAGAGTTACCCATTTTGATGCAATTTCACTTAATTGAGGCTTTATGTTTATGAATTCAAATTTGGGGTAAAATTTGAGAATAAAGTGCTTCCTATAACTTAATGCAAATGTGAGGACAGGATAGGGGACTAAAACCTTAGTCCCCTATACTCTTAAATTGTTTAAGCAAGGACCATAATTCTACCATTACCCAATACAAGCAAAACAGATATAACAACTATCAAAGACGAATACAAAAATTAACACCAAAATTAACAAATTATAACATTAGAACATAACATATAGATTCATTAATTTTATATTAAAAATTAAATATTCAGTACATATTTTTCCACAAAAAAAAGGAAAACATAACCACTTCATTTCCCTTCTCATCACTTTGTCTTCCTAAGATCATCAAGGAAGTTGTTCCTGTCAAACACCTGTGAGTGTGTTTGACAGATCATCCTCCTTATCTCCAAGGCCTTCAAGACATTAGCCTTTTGTTTCTTGCGAAGATCCTCAAGAAACTTGTAGTTCATCACCGTAGCTCGAAATCCTTCGAGCTCAGAGATGTATTCTTGGGTTTCCTTCATACCAAGAATCAAGTCAGTCAAAGTCTGTTGGAGGCCATTAGCAATTTTGATGTCATTATCGTTTTATGACTGATAAAAGAGAAATCGAGTCAAACATGTAGTCAGACTTCGAAGCTTTGGCGAGTTCTTGAAGAAGTGGGAAGTCAGCCATTCGGAGGTTGTTGAGATTTTGTGAGAATATGTTTTTTTTTATTGTTGGTATGCAAATGGTATAGGTTATTAACCCAAAAATATCAAAAACAACAAGACCTTCCAAATTCAGGGACTAATTGTGAAGTAAGTAAAAAGAGAAATAGTCAAGTTTGTGTGAGTAAAAATAAGCGAAAATTTTAAGTGCAAAAAACGGCTAACTGACCAAATTCAGGGACTAAGTGTGACATATGAAACCTCTTACCCTGCAACTTGACCTTTGCCTTCCTTGAAACGCTTATACAAAATTAATGTGTTGCCAATCACTAAATAAACCCAACTAACAAGATCCGAAACCATAAACACTATCATAATAACCCGACCCAATTAAGAAAACCCAATCCAAACCAAACCTAACATACATCCACACTCATCTTTGAAACACACATCTAGTCAAACCCATTCGTAAAAACAAAAAAAAACAATGAACGACAGGAGCATATTCGTCTCAACTTTTAAGAATGTGAAGGAAGAAGAAGAAGGTAAGGTCTTGTTTAGAATCCATTGTAATGGGTTTTTTGATTATAGACCACTCAAGTATGAAGGAGGTTCATTAATTAATCTGTGTGCCTTTACCAGTGATAGGGATATATTTAGTTCAAGCCTTGATAATGTATTATTATAGATTAATAAACAAAAATGGGCGTTGTTTTTATGTGATCCTCAAGAATCCCTAGAAAATGGTTTGCATTTGATTCATACTGATGATGATATTCATACTTTGTTTGCACTGGCTGAAACACATGAGTCATTTGATATCTTCGTTGCACACAAGCCCCAAAAGTTAGCACAATTTTACTTAAAAAACATTAGTTTTGAAGTTGTGGGTTGGGTAGAGCAAGATGCTAACTTTAGAATGCTTAGTCCAACACCTTTTAGGACTAGACATAAATGGCAGGGGATAGATAAGAAAAAAAATGCATGGGAGTGGAACCAAGACACCAACAGTGAAAGGTGGTGTTGTAATCAAAGAGGAAGAAGGGGTTGTAGCTAAAAAAAAGGGAGAAAATTAAAGGAAAATGAAAAGGAAAGCTGGTTGAGGAAGAGGATGTTTTGCACAAAAAAAGGGGAAAGAAGTTGTTCAAGAAGTTAAGCGAGGTTTAGATGGGAAGGGGAAGGCTAAAATGGTTGAGTTTGCAGGTTTTGATGTTGAGAACTTACCTGGTTTTGATGGGAAGGGGAAGGCTAAAAGGGTTGGTGGTGCGGCTGCTGATGTTTCTAGCAGTAAAAGACACCCTTTAGAAGCAGAGAAAGGATTACAAACTGCGTCCTTGCACTATTCAGCCAAAGGCCATCCTAGGTGATGTTTCAGTGATGAATACCATGTCATGTGTTTAATTCCTTTAAGTTGTAATAGTACAGTACCTAACTTATATGTTTGTTGTTTGCATACTTGTTTTTGTAGACAAGGTAGCAGTGGCATCATCACTTTAAGGTTCATGTTTTGTGGGTTCATCAGTTTATGGATATCGATCAGAGATGTGTAGATCATTTGAAGGTTCAGCAGTTGAACGTTTTGAAGTGGTAACTACATCGTCTTTTATATTTTGTGAAATGTCAGTATAACCATGTATCAGACAATGACTCCGTAGTATTAGTTATTTTTTCCAGTTTCATCAAACATTGAACATATAGTTGACTATTGTAAGTCAACCTTCTAACTAGTTGGTTATGTATAAATTTTTTTGTTTGTCTTGGGTTAACTTTTGTTAGATCATACATTGTTTAGCAGTTGACTTTTATAAAGTCATACTTAACATGTCAGGTATAATGGTATAATTCGCTCAAACAATCACCCCTTTATGTGTTGGTGGAATTATCTTTGGTTAAAATTAACTAAGGTGTGGTATAAATATGTATGGACTATAATACCCTCGACTAACTAACATAAATTAGACGTTGACCTCGGCGTTAATGGTCAAGGGACGAGTTTGGCATATAAACCCCATATTTTGGACTCCCAGCGATGAAAAAGGGAAGTTTTGTCCCATCATGATGCGCAGGAACAAGTTTAGGGACCAACGGTGTATTTTAGTCTATCTTTTATAAAGTAAGCTTTTGTATTCAGAAAAAAGTTAAAACACAACTTGTGTTTAGACTCTCATCCAACTTGAAAAAGGGAAGACCATACTTCAGACTGGCTCAAAGTAGTCCCGATAGTTGGGTTGAGGCAGACTATGAATGCTAAAACCTATCGGTGTGTTTTATGCTATCGTCTAGGTGTTCCCCTTTTCTCCACTCAGATGCCGTGCTCTGCTTGTTCCAAGGTTTTTACGGGTGATATCTATGGGATCATGTTGTATCATGCGCAGGTATTATTTGTATTAAACATCGACATAATATGGTGCGTGATACTCTCGCTGATATCTGCTCCCGGGTAGGGGTTTCGGCTCGTAAAGAAATTGATATCGGGCTTTGCGGAGAGAGGGACAAACACCCACGCCCGGTGACTTGTTACTTTACTCGTGGGAGAGAGGCCTTGATGTGTGTGTTGATCTTCTTGGGTCATCGCCATAACGCAAACCTGGTATGGTGACTTTGTGGCGGGCGTGTCGTGATTGAAGTCTGCAGTATAAGCGTGTCAATCTGAAACCAAATCTTGTTGATATTGGATATGGGTTCATCCCTTCTCTTTCTCTTCTTTTGGTGAACTCGAGAAGGAGGCGGTGACCTTCTTTGAGCGAATCCGAAAGTTCTCGGTCACTCAAGATATTGGCGCGTGGTGCTAACTACATTTTAGTAGGGTTTGTTTTGCTATTGCTAGAGGGTGGGGCCAGTTAGTTTCTCGGCTCCTCACTAATTTCTTGTAATTTCCTTTGATTTTCTAATGAAGTGATGTTTATAATAAAATAATAATAATAATAATAATAATAATAATAATAATAATAATAATAATAATAATAATAATAATAATAATAATAATAATAATAATAATAATAATAATAATAATAATAATAATAATAATAATATTAAAATGATGTTTATAAAAATAAAATAATAATAATAATAATAATAAATTTTGTTCTTTTAAAAGTTTAATTACATAAGGTATTTAAAGTAAACTTACTAAAAACTATGAAAATTGAGAATTTTACAATTTAGTTCGTAATATAAATTTGGATTAGCTTATTATACTATATAACATTCTTGAAAGTGTTTTGGGGAATTGGTACTATTACAAGTCGGCACTAAAATAGAATTTGGATTGAGCCAACATTGTTCACACGTCAAGCCGACGGCTTGGAGGGATTAAACAATTGGGTTAGTGCCCTTTTTATTAGTCTGTTCTCCACTAATTACCGATTAATTATCTAGGGTGACTGCATGTGTTACACCTGTTGCATTTCAGCTATCTTGATGATTCGTTGCATGTTGTGCATCTGTATCCCATTATAGATTTGAGAACCGATTTCATAAGAGGCATTGGTGTTTCAATTGTTTGGTTTTCCTATACAAAAGCTCACACACACACACACGCACATAGTTAGTGCAGGTAAGAATATTGGATCTGAAATTTATTTTATGCACAAAATATTGTTATTCAGGTTTTGTTAATTTATATGATTAAAGCTAAAATTGTTTTGGAGGGTTTCGGTAGGGATGATAGTTAGAACGCCTATTCAAGTTTGATTTTAATGATTGTTGTTTAAAATTTGGTTAGTTGTGATTTTGAAGAAGTTTGGCTAATATGTGGAATTGTGTTTGCTATCGTGTATTCTGATATTACAGAATTTACGGCTGTTGTGGGTACGAGATGTATGGATTGTAAAAAAGGATGAAGTATTGTTGACATGATTTTTTTTAATCAAAGGTATGTAAATCTATCTATATATATATATATATATATATATATTTTACAAATTTATGGTTGATTTGTGGACGATTTGTGTTGAGTTTAAGTTGGTATTGGTAGAATTTGGTTTTTGATCCAGTGTGGTTCTACATCTGATTAAAATTTTTTTGATCGTTTTATTTGTGTGAGCATTTGATTATGCGTATCTTTAACTAAAAAGTGTAGTTACAAGTGTTATGGTTTATGTTTGATGGTAATTTTTAAAGTAAGGTTGTTGCATATTGTGGTTTTTTAGGATTTTGTGTACCTATTTTTGATGTTTTGTTGCATGTTGCGATCTTACGTTTTTTATCGTATGTTTTTATAGAAAAGTGTGTTGTTTCAGGATTGCGTTTGAGCAGGGTAAAGGTGCGTTTTCGCATTTGTATTTATGTCTTTAGAGATCCAAATCGTTTGCACCGTTTTAGTGTCCTTGAGCTTATTACTTGTATGGTCTTATTTTTAATTGCATTTTTCAGGTTATCGTTGATGCTGTCGGTGACGGGGTTTAGTACATGACGCGTCATAAGGTTTTCACCGGTGGTGCATGAATAGTGTTGGTATGTGTTTTTGATTTAATGGTGATACTTTGTGTTTTTTTTTACCGAAGTTGTGTTGTTTAAGGGGTTTTATTGAATTATTTGGGGCTTTGTTTGCGGGTGAAAGTAATAAGATCGTTGGCGTTTCGATGTTATCTCTTATAGTACCGCTGTAAGTTTGTTTAGGAGAAAAGTTTGTCATTTAAGGTTTGTGTTGGACCGTTTCAGCCTTTTTTGTGTTTCGTGTGTTTCGTTGTGTTGTGTGTTTTATGGTGCCTAATGTGAATAATTGTTTATGTTTTTTTTATAAAATTGTTATCGGTAGGCCATTGTCATTAGCTATATGCTCTTATAATTAAATTTATTTTTTAGGGTTGTCGTTCTTTGCTATCGGTGTGGGGTTCGATCAGCGCCACGTTTTAAGGTTTTCACCAAGCGGTGCATCGACGGTCTTGGTGGATGATAAGGATTTAAAACGTACATTTTTAAGGGGTCATTTAAACCCTTAATCGCCCAGTTTTATATCTGTTACTGCTTAATTTCGTTCCTTTTCACTTTTTAGGTATCTTGGAAGCAAAATGTTGAAATGATGCATTTTTGGACGAAAAGGAGTGAATATGTGAAGAAAATGGCTAACTCAAGATCAAGACACTCAAGCTGCTGGAATAACACCTGACGGCGTCCCAAACAGAGGGCGACGCCGTCCCTATTTTGTGACGACTCATGAGCGAATTTGCTATTTTGCACTGACGTCAGGCTTTGAAGAGTAAGGGTGTCACGAAGACTTTTCTTCTCGGGCGGCCTAGATCCGGACTCGAAGGCGTCACTCACGAAGAGCGGCATCACAACCACAACGTGACGCCGTCCCAATGATGACTTGGCAAGACGAAACCCGAATGGCGGCGATCGGCGTCCCACCTATAAGGCGGCGCCGTCGTTGTAAACTATATATAGAATTATATTTTCGGACTTTTAAAGAGGTAGACTTGTGGAGTAAAACCTAAAATGATTGTAGTCCGGTTTGGATGATTTGAGGGTTCTTATACCTATTTTACATCGAGATAAGTTATTTATTCCCTTGATTTCATTATGTCTTCAATTGAATGTGTGTATGCTTGCATGTTTAACATGTCCGACTAATTTACTTGTGTGTTTGCTTAGATCTATGAAACCTAGTTATTAAATATTGATTGATTGTCTCTTATCTTAATTGTAATTGGCTTAGGAGTGCATTAAGCCATCGTTGTATTTTTAAATGCTTGATTAATCTTTGTGAACATTAGTTTATAATTACTAGTGGAATTGTAGGCTAAACATCCAAAGAAAACCTTAGTGTTAAGTTTATGAATCCTACAGATTTCGTAGTCATTAACCTTAAGGTAGTCTCAAAGAGTTAGGGATAAAAGCACACCCTACGACCTTAGAAAACACAACACGTTAAGAATAAGGACGTGACAATTCAACCACCAATAAAAGATAACTAGGGAGTAATAAAATCTAGGTAGACACATCTTTAATCCTCATCGAGAACACTTCAAAAGACATAGACTACCCTTAGTTTAGATAATTAGATAAGTAGAGTAATCGGTACAAGTACCAAACCCCAAATCCAAACCCCGAGATTTTACCCTTAGCTTTATAAAAAAATATAGAAAGATAAAAAATAATCTTCCTCAACCTCAACCTTAGCGTAGTAATTTCTCACTAGCATTCCTATTCCCTAAAGAAACGATATCAATACCCGAGGCTTACCCAATACTACACTACAACGATTAGGTTCACTGCCTAGGGTGTTGAAAAACTTGCTCGACGAAAAGGAAGTTTCCTTTGACCCGACGCCTTTGCAGCGCATCAAATTTTGGCGCCGGCTGCCGGGAATAGAATAGCTAGTTAGATTTCCATCTCGTTTAGATTCCTTGCTTGATTCCTATCAAGTAAGATTTTTCTCATTCTTAGCTTCCTCGTAGTCTATCCCCTTCTTCGTGAATTTGTTAGTAATCCCATCACTTTTCATCATGGAAGGTGATAACCGCCACCGCTCATCGATCCACCAATCAATGACCCGCCAAGAGCCCGTACTCTTGGTGAATACTCTAGACCAAGCCACCGAGTCTATAGGAACACCATTGAGCTCCCGATCAAGCTCAAACTACGACCTGCGATCCGACACCATCCGGTTGGTGCAAAGCGGATGTGCATTCCATGGACTTCGTTCGAAGATCCTGTCGACATCTTAAGAATTTCCTTAAAATCGTCGATTCCATCGACCATGATGCTACTACTCGGGAGACCACGCTGCGTCTTTTCCTATTCTCTACGGGACCAAGCTAGTAATTGGCTTGAGCGACTTCCATGGCTCCATCTCAAGTTGGTATGATCTCACTACTCGTTTCCTTGCCCAATTTTTCCCAGGAGAACTACTAAGCTTAGAAGGGACATCTTGACGTTCCAACAACTTCAAGGCGAGTCCCTCATCACGGCATTGATCTTTGGCTTCAAGTCCAGATCTTTTACAATCATGTCAACTTCCCAACTAAGCAATCCATTGACCAAGCGGCCAGTGGTAAACTTAGTAATCTCACCGGGAAGAATCGTGGAGTACAATAGAGGACCTTGCCCTCTATGACAGTGAAAGTTGGAATGACCCCCGTGAGTTGCCCAAAACCGTAAAGGAAATCTTCTTGCCTCCTATTAACTCACAAACTTCGGATCATAGGATGCTCGAACTTGAAGATCAAGTCAAATTCCTAATGAGCTCCTACGAAAATCCTAAGTCTTCTCGCCAAGTGAACAAAGTCTCTTCCTTGTGTGAGAAATGTAATGGTCCCCATGACACTCGTACTTGCACAAGACTCCCCGAACAAGCTTCCGTTGACTATGCATCCTCGCGTACCAATGGAATAGGAGGAAGATTCCCCACAACATCCGGACCTAGGACTTTCAATGATGCCCGAGAATCATGGAGGGGCAAACCCGAAAACAATTGGGGACAAACCAAATAATTCACCTCTAATGATTCCCCATGGTTCCACAGCCCTAGCCAACAAAATATAGAAAGGATGTTGCAACACCTAGTTACATCCCAAGAAGCTCAAATAACCAAGCTTTCGGAGCGCTTTAACCAACAACAAGCCGAGATGGATAGGAAGATCAATAACCTTTTGAAAGCCATGACCAATAGTGATAGGAAGACCACCGAAAAGGTTAATGCCATCTCGACTCATTCTCCCAAAGCTTCCAGTGTGAAAATTAAAGACCCAAGTAAGTTAGCCAAGCACGTTCAATTCGTCAATACCATCACCTTAGTGAAACCTATTAGGACTAGTGACGAAGCGAACCATGAGACGGTACTTGAGGTTAGTGAAACTCCTAAGGATGAATCAACCGATGAAGTAGACAATGACTATTTCAATAAGTTTTGTAACATATTGGATTTCACAAACACATCAAAACATGATCACAAGTAGGCGTATAACTTAAGGTTTTAGAGAGAAAGAGTTAGAGGTTTGGGAACTTAGTGAGAGAAAATGAAAGTATTATTATGAGCTCCAACTCTCTACCTTGGGAGGTAGAGAGTATTTATAGTCTTACACAAATCGCCACCTACGGTGTGGATCGGGCATACGGTGGGTAAAGACCGTCCGTCCTCCACGGTGTTACTTAACTAAATACTACTTAACTTTAAATAACTACGACTACGAGCTTTCTAACGATTACATATACTTGAGGTGACCGACACTTTAATAGCTGGATTTACTAAATCCTAACAATCTCCCCAAGGAGGTCACCTCAAAATACATTGAATACAAACAGATATTACATTAAGATTGTTCTTGGATTCTTGTTAATGTTCTTTGCTCGTAGCTCGTAGTCATTGATTCTTCATTTTGCATGTTTGGATAATCCAAGTGGAGGTCTTTAAGCGATCCACGTGATAATGAGTTTTGAGCCGACTTTGAGATCATCGGCTAACATAAATCTCGACTCATCCATTGTGGTGTTGGTATTATGTGATGTTGTGACTTTTGGACCGACATGCTCACATTACGGATCATGATATATTCTCATCGAGTAGCGGAAGCTTTAGTTGATTCATGATATTGGCGTGCGTAGCGAAGCATGGAGTGAAAATATCGAGTCATTGATGCACTTATCATGATTTCTTTAGAAATGAATGTGTTGAGTGAGCATGCGGCTATGGATTGACCGCTTCATTACGATCATTTGCAAGCGTCGGGCGTACACGCATACAACGATTAGCAATAAAAAGCGCGAAAGTGTCTTTGATCACTTCGTTGAATTGAGGTACACGCCCACGGTTCCCGTTGATCGATACAAATCTTGCTGTGATCGGTATAATTCGAAGAATTTCCTTGACGGGGTTTCGCGGTTGCTCTAGTTGTTCTCAAACCGGAGCGTCTCAAAGAAGACAACACGGAGTGAGTGAACCGGTAATTGAGATTCAGCGATTGATGAAAAGAGATTTGAAAAACAATCGTGTACCGCTCAATATAAATTGTTTTGCAATACAACGAAGGTTTTAATGAAAATCAATTATCAATCATAAACACCTTTTATTTTGAAATATTAGTACACGATCGATGTGCTAAAGAAAAGAGTTTTTAAGCACAACGACCGGTTTTCAAAGGTATCCGTCAATCCATAACTGAACGAGATTGATTCAAAAGATTGAATCGCCCCATTGTTTACATTCGGTTGTCACATGGTTGATCTATTGGATAGATCTCACATGCCACCCACCAGGAGCTTGTTTGATGTTGGCTCGAAGGCTTTCCATCTTCATTGTGAATATGTTTGCATATCACTCGGATGTTACAGCAATACCACAAGGATAATCGTGGGACTCATAAGATATAATCTCTCTTTCCACATTGTGTGAAACAGAGAGTCTTCATAAACAGTGTCCTAATGAGATTTATATGATGATCTCGTGGCTCTAGACTCAATTGTGCATATTTGGTTCCTATATCGGAGACTAGGGAGAGGTCTCCTTCTTCAATATCAACAAACTCTAAGAGAAAGTCGATAGATTATGTCGGTTCCCGTGAGAATGAAACAAGTCCTTTTAAGAGGAACTTGAGTAGCTTGGGAAGTTGTAGTGCGGTCGTCCTTTGGGTCCATGACGTCTTGTCTTCAATACCGATGTTACCTTGGTAACCACGGTAGCATATGAATTGAACCGGTTTACGCCCTAAGGTTGAATAATTGGAGGCTATTTATTTTCACCCTTTTCTCATTCAATTCTTTTCATTCTTCAACCCCTTGATGCTTACGAGACTTCATAACTAGAACCTTGTTGGGTTTATTCGATTACTAGCTCTGTCTCGATCCGCACTCTTCCCATATCTCACTTTTCTCCTTTTTCATCATACCTAAGGACTCTACACTATCTAGTGGATTGTCCTGGGTAGATCCCTCCGGTTCTGGCGGATCATGGGAACAAATACCTAACCTTATCATCCTTATATCACCATACATAAAGTAAATTTGGTCGGTCTATTTGGTATTGTTCATACGCCATTGGAACCAATTGAAAACCATTTGAAAATCAATCCGGATACTTGTGATATATTATCAAAGCATTTTGTACTGAATTGTTTTGATATTTTTAGAAAAAGAGCTCCCCTCAACATGTGCATCATGTATTTGAAATCGTTTTGGCACACGGAGGCAAGAGGAAGAATTAACTTCTTTGATTACCATTTTCTAAAGATATCAACATCACTTCCTGATCAAATCAAGTAGATAAAGCATATTGGGGAAGGATGAGGTTTTCATAAGTTTGCTCCCCTCAATATGTGCCTCGAGGTTTGAAAGAGTTTTGCACATATTAGAAGGAACTGCACTTAGAGACAAATCAATCACGTTTCAATTCTTTGTGGTTTGAAAAGATGCTCCCCCCTCAACATGTGCATGGAAAATTTGAAATCGTTTGGCACATGTGGGAGGAAAGCTTGCTAAACACTTATGAAACCATTTATCGAATTATCGGTTTAAATCCAATTTAAATCACAAATTCTCCCCGATCACAATTTTCAAATCATTTGAGATTTGTGATCTCTGTAGATTAAATTGATTTTGAAAGCTTTTGAGGAGAATTGTGACTTGATTATGAAAACATTTTAAGCGATAAGGATCGGATTTTGAGACTTTACACTCCATTGATTAAACATGCATGATTATCTTTTGAAAACAATTGTATGACAAATAACCTTTTGATTTAATTGAAATCATTCTCCCCTCAATCAATGACATAAGTTGTTGATTGAGAGATAGCGATTTTGACAAGCGTTAAGTCGGATGATTTTCAAAAATTGAGTCGAGTTATTTTTCAAAGCAATTAGTTTTCATTAGATAGTAAGTAATTGTTTATAGAATCGAGCATGAGATTTGAAAAACAAGATAAAGCATGGCTCTGTTCTTTCTTTGAAAAAGCGGGTTCTTGCTGAAATGACAATAAACCATAGATTCACTTTCTCAAAAAAATTTTTTTTATATTTTTATGAACATTCGAACAATATCTAAAGTCCGTGTCATTCTTTGAATGACAACACAAAGACCGTAGATATTATCGAATCGAGAAAAACATGACAAAATGACAATATTTTTGAAAATTTTCAAGATTTTCAAATTTTATGGATTTTTGAAAGTTTTATATTTTTCTATTTGCTTTTGAAGGTTTTGTAATTTTGTATTTTGCTTTTCGAATAAATATTTACAAGAGATGGATGAAGAAAGACCTTTACTCCTCGTCTTCCTCTTGAAGGCGTTTGAGTGTTTCGGTTGAAGACTCTTTAGACCAAGTCGTGGGAGGATAAACTCAAAGCGTTCTCTAGGAAGAGCTTTGGTGAAGATGTCGCTAGCGGTATTCGGTCCTCACAAAATAGAGTTCCACCACACCGTTTTCTACTTGCTCCACGATGAAATGATGTCGAATGTCGATGTGCTTTGCTCTTGAGTGTTGAGCGTTGTTGCATGAGAGAGCAATAGCACTTTATTATCACGATGCGAGAGGATTTTGTTGAATTCAAAGCCATAGTCGGATAATTGGGATCTCATCCATAGGATTTGAGCACAACAAGATGACATGGCTATGTATTCGACCTCTGTAGAGAAATAGAAGTACTCATTTGTTTCTTTGAAGACCACTCACAAGCTTATCACCCAAAAGCGAGCACCTCGGGCGTGCTTGACGTGTATCTTGACATCTGCATGATCGGCATCTGCATAGTTGTTAGTGACATACCGGTGTCCTTGGTACCAAAGTCCCATATTGATGGTTCCTTGGAGATACCGAAAGACCCGTTTAACCGCTTCAAGGTGCTTTTGGTAGGCTTAGCACGATATCTAGCACACATGCAAGCAATGAGCAGAATATACGGTCTCTGGGTGTGAGGTACATCGAGGATCAATCATACTACGATATTTCGTTTGGCTACCATGATCCTGAGTGGTCCTCATCCGGTTTAATACGCTCTATCATGGGAGTGTCAGCGGTCACAAGAATCAAATCAAATTTCTTTAAAATCTCATTTGCATATTTAGATTGATTTATAAAAATGCCTCGGGACTTTGTGAAATTTGTAATCCCAAGAAAAATGACATTTGTCCCATCATTGACATTTGAAATTTGGAACCCATTTCATTTGAAAAGCGGTCACATTCATTGGGGTCGATCGAGGCAAAAATAATATCATCAACATATATTTGAGCGTGAATTAAATGTTTGCACGACTTTACGGTGAACAATGTCGGATCAAGCTGCTCCTTTCTTTGAATCCGGTAGATAGAAGAAACTTTGATAGCGTATCATACCATGCCCTTGGAGCTTGCTTCAAACCGTAAAGAGCCTTCTTCAAGCGATAGGCGTGAGTAGGATGCTCGGATTCACAAAGCCTTGGGTTGGTGGCGTATCGACTTCTTTAAGATCTCCGTTAAGAAAAGCCGTCTTTACATCCATCGATAGACTACCATGTTCTTACTTGCGGCATTAGCCAAGAAGATTACGATTGCCTCGTACGAGCAAGCTGGAGCAAATGATTCTTCAAAGTCAATACCCTCCTCTTGGCGGTATCCTTTTGCAACCAATCGAGCCTTGTTCTTTAAAACATCACCATGCTCATCAAGTTTTACTTTGAAGATCCACTTTAGAGCAATGATCATAGCACAATCTGGGCGGTACTAATTCCCATACATCTAGTCGATCAAACTCATGAATTTCTTCTTGCATGGCATTGAACCATTGTCTTCATTCATGGCGGTTTAACATCTTTTGGTTCGACCTTAGAGTACGGAGTTGAAGAAGCACCATAAGGCATCGGTTGCAAGTTGTTTCGCGTGGATCTTTGGGCGAGAGGGTTTCCAATGATGTTGTCCAATGGATGATCATGTGTCCATTTTCTAAGGTGTTCATGTGGTTGTTGTTGAGGCTGAAGTAGCGAGTCGATATCTCGAAGAAGATGGTTACGATGATGATTCGAGGAGCAAATATGTTTTCAAAGGGGCATCTTGGGAGTAGCAAAGGATTATCTCCATCATTGGTGCGAAACAATTCCATGATGTACACTCGATGATTGATGATTTGTTGATGAGGCAGTGATCGGCGGCGCTTCTTGACTTAATGACATTGGGCGAAGGGTTAACTTCATTGGCGGGGATAGAAGCGACCTCTGTTGATGGAATTGACATATCATTAGCACTTGGCTCATAGTGTTCATCAAACATTGGATCAAATAATTTCTTCAAATCATCTTACGAAGGAGGTACATAAGGAGTTCTTTGGTGAGGATTTGAAACAAGAGTAGAAGCGATAGGACTACTTGATGAAGGTTGAAATGCGGGTCGAGGCTGGATTGTCACGGAGCCATTTGCCGGACGACTCATCGAGCGTGGCGTGAATAGTTTCCATGATATCTCGAGTTCTTTTGTTGTAGATTCGGTAACCCTTCTTGTTTGATGCATAACCTACAAAAACTCAATGTCCGCCTTAGCTCTTAATTTACCTAAATCTTGACCGTCATTTGTTGGATAGCACAAAGCACCAAACACACGAAGGTAGGATAGATCGGGTTTTCGTTTATGGACAAGTTCATATGGAGTTTTCCATGAGAGGTGTGTATAAGGGAGCGATTTTGGGTGTAGCAAGCGGTGGCAATGGCTTGACCCATAGAAACATTGGAACCTTTGAATAAATTAGCATTGTTCTTGCGGCTTCCACAAGAGTTCGATTTAGTCTTTCAACTACACCGTTACTGTTGAGGAGTTCGTGGAACACTTCTTTGATGGTGATTCCAACACTTTCATAAAAGCGAATTAAGTCTTTGTTAACAAACTACGTGCCATTGTGCATTCGAACAATTCTAACAAGTATTGTTGAGTCGAACTGAAAGTTGTTTGATAAGTTTGATGATGACATCGGAGTTTCATCCTTTGTCCTCAAAACTTTACCCAAGTAAATCGAGAGTAGTCATCAACAACGACTAGAATGTATTTCTTCCCATTTATCGTTTGCACTCTCATTGGTCCGCACGGATCCATATGAAGGGTATGAAGAACTTCCATTCTTGAGTTTGTGGGTTTTGGTTTGTGGGCATATTTCGTGCTTTTTCCCAATTGGCAAGGTGAACAAAGATGATCTTTTCATATTTTAATCTGGGTAAGCCTCGACAAGATCCTTTACGGAAAGGTTATTAATGGTGCGAAGTTCAAGTGATTGAGGCAGCGATGCCATAACCATGATTTTGTTTTGAAGCCTTTGACAACAAGCGATTGGAGAGGACTTCATCATGTCTTCGATAGAGATGGTGTATAGATTTGAACCACGAGTTCCTCTTAACAATTCCACACCATCAAGTTCTCTAACGAAACAAGTATGTTTTCTAAAAGCCACTTCTAGATCGGAATCACGAATTGACCAACAGAGAACAAGTTATGACCAAGACCTTCCACATAATATACCACGGAGATTACACTTTTACCAACAACATAATCTCCATAACCCATAATTGCACCAAAATGGTGGTTCCGAATCTAACGGTCCCGATGAATTTACTCACGAAGTTCATGAGCATGGCGATCTCGGTCATATGCTTGGAGCGACTGAGTCCGGTACCACGAGCGATTTGAGCGATCTGCGGTTGAACACAGACAAGAATGGATAAGCGGATAATTGGGATCCCCATGCAAGAATGGGTTCCATTTGGTTAATGTGATGATTGGAACACCCGCATCGAGTAGAAACAATGGAATCATCGAAATAGATGCGATGCTAGTGTCCGTATTTGACCTATTCAAAGTATGTTCACTTCTTAAGGAATAGTTCTACCGGTAGGCATCCATTTTCTAGTGGGCATTGACTTAGCAAATTTAGGGCCTGACTCATTAATCTTACGGCGGTGGGTATCCATTGATAACCTATATTACTAAATTTCCTTCTGTGGGTTTCCTTTGTTTTCTAACTTTCTTTCGCCTTTGCCTTTTAGCCTTCTTAGCTTGATTTTTAACATTAACAATTTTAGCGGGCATTTGTGACATTAGACAAATCATTCACACCACATTCATGATTAGTAAATAGAAATCAAGCGATCATCATTACATGGTTTGCGGATAGTAGCGAATTGAATTAATTACGATGCGCTTATAGCTAATACTAGAATCAACACGATTCGTTTTATTCAACTCAAACTTAATATTCCTAGGGTGATCTTCTACTCTCTTCCAATGCACATTCTTAGCTTGCGAGGTCCTATCTTGCTTGGTATTGCACGGAGGCTTTGACCGCTTGCTTTTATGTCATGATTACTCTGTGAGGGAATTATGGGAACATTAGTTGGTTGATCTACTTTTGCATTCTGAACTAGGCGTGCGGGGATCCGAACTACTTGAAGGCACATTAGAGTTCACTTTCTTATCTTGGGCATAGAATGGTTTGTATGCTTGGCACTAGGCATAGAACAAGGCATCACGACTTTACCTTTCGCACCTAAGGATTTAGGACATGTTGCTATTAAACATTCTAGCGACTCACGAGATCGTTTGGCACGAATGCAAGCAAACCTAATTTCTCTATCAAGAGGCTTATTTATGAAATCCTCTTCCACAATCTCACGGAGACATTCTAGACTATCCTTAAGGTGAGCAAAATAGTTATGAAACACAAGTTCATTATTCCTAAGATGAGGAGGAATGTATTTATGATCACGATATATTTGCGATCGAGGATGACTTTGATGCAACATTCTCATTAAAGACAAGTGGCGGTTTCCCTTTTCACGACTCCTCAGATTCTCAATTTCTTTTGTAAAGGCGTTATTTTTCGTTGTTCTTGTCACGGTGACTTTCATTGAATCATATAACTCTTTAAAGTGTCGTTTAACTTTTCATTTTCTTCTAGAAAACTCTCGTTTTCTTTTGTAAAACATTAACCAAGTTTTGAAGATGAAAAGTTTGAGAATCTTGAGAATCTAAAGGAGGAGGCATTTGGGAGCCAGTCACATTGTTCTTTTCACCCTTTAATTGTGAAATTTGGGCTTTCAACTTTCGATCGTGTTACAATGAGCTTGAATCATTCGTCACGTTTGTTTATCGAAAAGCGCATCAAACTCGGAACATCGAGGATGTCTTGATATTTGAGGTTTTGACATTTTCTTTAAGATGTTGATATTTTAGTTGCAAATCAAAATGTTCAACTTCTAGTTTAGAAAGATGTTTTACCAAATTATCGTGATCATCACGATCAATTTTCTCATTTAGTTACGAGTTTTTGTTTTCAAGCTCAATGACACGATCATGGGAAACTTTCAATGCAATAGATAATTCATGAAATCGAGAAGCGATAATAGAGTGCTTAGTAACGATATAAAACACATCTTGAGCAACACAACTCGAAATCAAATTCTCATTTAAGATATGCAAGTTCTTCCTTTCAACTTCATTATATTTGAGTTCTGTTCATAATCATTGACCTCAACTATCATTGCATCAAATTCCTTTTCCATTTCTTTAATATACGAATTTATTCCTTTTGAAGACTCTCAAATTGACCTTTTAATTGTTTAAAGAAAGGCATGACCTCGGTTAAATAACATTCTTTAGTTTGCTCAAAACCCTTTCCCCTCGGTTATCCACATAGGTGTGATTCTCTTCTTACATGTCTTCTCAAAATCAACGAATAGTTGATAAACAACATCTGGTGATTAAGGTTTTGCTATTAGTGGCAATCGATCTAGGAACTAGATGCATTGGTGTATTTGGAGGATACACGATGGCTGAGCATTTTCCTAAGGAGTGTTTTTGCAACAAGATTTTCGACTTTTGCATATCCATATCCTTTTTCGAACAATTGTTCGGGGGTTAATAGAGTCGAGGCTTAAACTTGTTTAAGGAGATCCAATTTTCCTTAGTGTAATCATGGGGTTTTATCGTTATGTTTTCCTTTTACACACGGGATCGTTAAGCTTCTTATCCATTTTCTCCTAGAGGCATCATCTAATTTTCTATCCTCTTCCGTGCTTCCAACACATGATGGTGTTTGCCTAGGCTTAAGAATCTCATTACCATCATATAGTACCTTATGAGCGACTCTAGCCTTTTTAACTACCTCGGGATTAGGTTCCTCAACAAGGGAATGCTATGCTTATCGCTTAAGACTCTATGCTTAGTGATCAAGTGAGCGATCGAATGGTATTCCTTATGCGTACAACTTATTTTCAAGCTTGTTTTCAAAGTTTTAGATTGGAAAAATCATTCAAAAGTTTTGATTCCTTAGCATTGAATTCTTGTTTAAGCATTTTAACATTATCTTGAAGTTCTTGCTTTTGCTTAGCAGTTTTAGAAAGCTTTTCTTGTAAGGAGTTTAACTCTTGTTTTAATACTTCTTCTCTAAAATTACTTTTCTAATAATTATGCGCATTTGGTCATCCATTTCACTGCTCACGGGTAGTTAACTCAAACTTAGCACGTTGTTCATAAATAGCAACTTGTTCTTTATAGGCATTCGATTCGGAGATAACGAGAATCATCGAGGGCACATGCGGTGTATTCATAAAAACATAGTCATCATTGATTGCGGAAGATGCATCACTTGGTACAATCTCACTTTCACTTTGCTTCACATATTGATCATATGGGACAATATTGCTATTACCCTCATCATCAATATCGATTCATAAGTTTCAAGAGATTGTACTTTATTATGCATCTTTGCTCATCAACTTCATCATATAGTTTTAATACCTCGAAATGATTGAGTCTTTGGATGGACCGACTGTTGTGGTGATGAGACCTTTGGAGAGACCATAGGTGAGATGCTAGCCATGAAGATTGTTTGAGCGATGGGTTCATCATCGACATCGAGTCAAATGCATCACGATCGGCTACTTGAAAGGCATTTTGATGATTGTGACCTATTTCTGAATTGGTTGTTCATCAACATCGACATCATAGGTTTTGGCATTTCCTCGAAGAAACAACAACTCCTCTTCATCCAAAGCTGCTCCATTATCACGAGCTTGCACAAGCAACATCTTGTCTCGAAGTATTACGCATTACGTGGACGTTTTGGAGATGTGCGGTTCCTAGCAATATGTCCCTCACCACCACGGTTGTAGCATTTGATTGGCTTTGCTTGTCCTTGATTTGGATTCCTTCCACGATTACGATTTGCCACATATCCTCTACCAACTCCACCTCTTCCTGTTCATATTGCCTTTCTTGAGCTGGTTGCACCATAACCTTTCCATCTCGACGGTAGCTTGATTGTGTGGATTGGATCGATTCGATCTCGAGGTTATTGTTGGTGTGTGGAGAGAGTTCATGTTTTGACTAACCATGAGAGCAGTTGATTGATGAAGTTTTCCATGAGTGTGTTTGAGTCGGGAGGCTTGAATCTTGGATCGGGAATGAGCTTGTGATTACCATTACCCATGGGTATGACTTGAGAAGCTTTGGTGGTAATTCCAACATTGGTGTAAAAGTTGTAGAATCATTTGATGAACTAGTTTCTCCTGCTTAGATTTGAGCTGTTCAAGAATCCTTCGTTCAAACATAGCATGTCTCTCATTACGAAGAAGGAAGGCATCTGATTGCTCATAGTTGGTGTTCTTCAATCCTTTGGTTAGCTTCACAGAGGTGACAAACTTGTGCCATTCGGGATTCATGTTGTTCACAAACTTTGAGTTCGATTGAATATTTGGCATAGTCATTTTGATATTCCTCATATCATTCACAAGCTTGTGGAATCTCACGTAATATTCATAGATACTCTCTTACGGTTTCATCTTGAAGTGCTCAAATTCATCATACAATTGTGATTCTCTGTCTTCCTTAGTTAATTGAGAACCGAGAGAAGCATCTTGACATTATCCCAAACGACCTTGGCTTCGGTGTTGTGATTGATAAGCTTGTAGATATCTTTTGGAAGACCTTGAAGTATAATGTTTGAAGCCACGATATCGACATCGAATCTCTTTTCTCCTTATCCTTGAGCTCATCATACGTCTTTGGTGCATCCAATCCAAAGATCATGGTTCCATCTGCGCGATATCAATTATGTCTCTTGTAGTCTCAATCGATCGGTCCTTCATCAATAGACTTGAGAATGTTGACTCCATTTTCCTTTCCAAGACAATACAACCTAATTCGTTGAGCCCATGAGTCATAGTCGGTTACATCAAGCATGGGTGGACGAGTGTCTGAACCGGTTGCTTGAGCGTCCTCACTCTGATAGAGATGATTGTAGGCACGTTGGTAGACATGTTTCTGATTTCACGGATTTTATAACTCTATGATTAAACCGGAAATAGATTCTTTCACGGGATTTTACTAAATCAAGAGAAAGCCGTATTAGAAACAAGTATTAACCAAGTCGCTATAACCCTTGAACCAAGTCGCTAAGCACCAAGTCGCTAAGTAGCAACTCGCTAAACCTCAAGTCGCTGTGAATCAAGTCGCTAAGCACAAGTTGCTAAGACCCAGTCATTTGGACACAAGTCGCTAAAGCACCAAATCGCTAAGCAGTCAAGTCGCTAAAGAGCAACTCGCTAAGTATCCAAGTCGCTAAGAGACAACTCGCTAAGAACTATAAGTACAAGTCGCTAGAAATAATGAAAGCAAGTCGCTAACCCCTCCAAGTCGCTAGCCGTGGTGGAGAATCCACTAACTTGTCTTGTTTGTCGACTTGTCTCAATAGACAAGTCGCTAAGCTCAAGTCGCTACGACTAACACTACAACTCGCTAGAAATTCTTGAAGCAAGTCGCTCTGAAGAAATTCACAATGAGACTCAGTCGCTACCTTGAAAAACTTCAAAACACACTTTTCAATCCAAAACAAGTCCAACCACGGTGATTCAAGCTTTCCAAATCAAAACCCAAGCACTTACAATGATTCTAAACACAAAAGTACACTCAAAATTCAAACTTTAACACAAGAAATGATCCAAATGATGCAAAAACCACTAAACTTTTCAAACTCAAAACCATCTAAAACCACTAGAAATCAAGGATATGTAAGAGATGATCAAACCATGGCTCTTGATACCATTTGTAACATATTGGATTTCACAAACACATCAAAACATGATCACAAGTAGGCGTATAACTTAAGGTTTTAGAGAGAAAGAGTTAGAGGTTTGGGAACTTAGTGAGAGAAAATGAAAGTATTATTATGAGCTCAACTCTCTACCTTGGGAGGTAGAGTATTTATAGTCTTACACAAATCGCCACCTACGGGTGTGGATCGGGCATACGGTGGGTAAAGACCGTCCGTCCTCCACGGTGTTACTTAACTAAATACTACTTAACATTAAATAACTACGACTACGAGCTTTCTAACGATTACATATACTTGAGGTGACCGACACTTTAATAACTGGATTTACTAAATCCTAACATAGTAGAGTCATATGTAGTTTTATCGCGATCTTACGTGAAGGTTTCGTCTATTTTCTTAAAGTGTGCGGGTTTTATTTATCAAGAAGAAGAAACATAAGATTGGATGGAGCTTTTCACACATACATTCTTCTTGGAAAGAATTTAACCACTACTTCACACGGATCCTACCGAGCTAATCAAGGGAGTACTAATTTCTTTCTCTTTTAATTACCTTCCGTTATCTTAACTTTGATACTTTTGGGGAACATTGAGGACAATGTTTAGTTTAAGTGTAGGGAGGGAGAATAAAACAGGGACTTTGAAACTATGCTTATCCTTGATTATTTGTCTTGTCATATTTCATTTGTGTAATAAGCTATGAGAAATATCGTTTAGGGTAATTTTAGCACCAAATTAAAAAATTTCATGACTTTTACGAGTGGGTCTTTAGTCTTAATAAAGCGTCTCATGGATAGGAAGTTATATAACTAGCACAAAAACCCTTTACCACTCAAATTCCACCCAAAAAATGTGAGGTTCGCCCCTAGATCTATAGTAATTAAAGCATTCATATTTATTGGTTCGAGAGTGTACCGGTACTATAATAGATTCTAGAACTTGTTTTGTGATGCATCCCGAGATCGCTAGTGAGACTACACTTGTGTAGTTAGGAATAACTAAATGATAAGAGGCATTAGGATAACCCTTGTTTGATACCGTATTATAATTACTTCTTCCACATTGGTTGAGTAATTCTCCCACACCACTACGTTGTACTCATCTTTAGTATACAATACCCTATTTAACCCCTCGAGTCTATCCTTTTCGCGGTTCTCGTGATGTTTGGTTTTCCGAATATCAATGAAGAGCATTGTTTACAATCCCTTTCAAATGTACACCCAAATCGCTTAGCCTACCTTGTATGCACTCACTTTTGGTGCATTATTGTTATCATACTAAACCCTTAGTTCAATTATCCGTTACTTGCATGGTTGCTAAGTCAGTCATGTCTTTTGTACACGTTTTGGGACGATTGGGACGAT